>JBBPBO010000005.1:35829234-36438058 GCA_037974295.1 Cicer cuneatum | reverse complement strand
GGGGGGGGAGGCGCTGGCAATGTAAAAAGAAAAAGAAGAAAGAGAAGTAAGGGAAGAAGAAAGAAGAAAGAGAAGAAGAAAGAAGAAAGAAAAAAAGAAAAGGAAACAAGGAAGAAGAAAAGAAGGAAAGGAAGAAGAAGTCTGTTCAGGTAGCGGCGGGCGGCGGCCGATCGTCGTTACAACGGCAATTTAAATATCATCGTCTCTCTTTGGTTTGTCTCACTATTTGTTTGTTTTCCTTTTGATTTATTGTTAATTTTTCTAGGATATTTTCATTGTTATTTATTTTTTTGAGTTTTCGGTTTCTAATATTGAAGAGAGAAAAATAAAAAAATAAACACAACAAGATCATGAATATGATTTTTTTATTTGTATATATACTGTAATAATAAAAAGAAATTATATATATATATAATATTAATATTAAAGAGATTTATAATACCTTATATCTTGTGTTTTCTTAGTCTGATATGTTGTTTCTCTTCTATCTGATACTCTATCTAGTTTTTCGTTTTTTATATTTAGTAGTAAAAAAAACTCCTCCCTCATAGTGATTCTCGTTCTCAATTTATAAGGTGATAAATCTGTATGTGTTCATGACATAAATTTGAGCTTTAGTTTTTTGATTGTTTTGTAGTATAAATCAAACAACTTGAGATAATTAAGAAAATATGTAGCTTATTCTTTTTTATTGAGTATATATATAGTAAAAATAATAACTTTATTAGACTAATACAAAAACAACAAAAATATAAAACAAAAATAGAGGGGAATGGACGCTTACCTAACAAAATATAAAATAAAGCAAGTTTACAACATGAAAAATCATGAAAGGAAGGGGGCTAGCTGGCCGAAGCAGGAAAGGTGGAAAGAAAAGAAAGAAAATTGGAAAATTGGAAGGAAAAGTTAAGGAAAAGACATTAGAAAAATAGCACCCTTTTTTTTCTTTTAGTTTTGTTTTTTTTATTAATTTTATTTTTGGTGCTAAATGTAATGTAGCATAAATTCATATAATTATGGATTCAAACTTGGATTAGATTTATAAAATGACAATTTTTAAACTTAATAATAACAAGTGCAAAATATTTATTAAACATATTTTTACCTATTTTTTAGAATTATATTTAATTGGTTGAATAAAATTGAGGTAATACAAAAAGATACAAATAATTTTGATACCCAAGACTAAATGGATCCTTAAAATTTAGTGTGCCTCTTCTCATGATATATGTTCATATAATGAAATAATAATCTCGTAAAATAAATTACTACATTTTGAACATACATCTTAGTCTTATGAGTAAGCTAAACTATATTTTGAACATACATCTTAGTGTGTGTGTGTGTATGTGCGCGTGCGTGTGTGTGTGTGATACAACATTATGGAAACCAACATCCCTTTATATTGTGACAACACTTCAGCAATCAACCTAACCAAAAACCCTATCCTTCATTCTAGAGCCAAACACATAGAAATCAAACACCATTTCATCAGAGATTATGTTCAAAAAGGGACACTCAACATCTAGTTTGTAGACACTGACCATCAATGGGATGACATATTCACTAAACCACTACCTGAAGATAGGTTTGATTTCATAAAAAAAAACCTTAACCTCACCTTCATCCCTGACAAATAGCTTAGTTTAAATTTTTTTTATGTATGTTATTTAATTATTATTTTCGTGTATTGTTTTTCAAAATAAAAAAAATCAGAGGATCTCCTTTCTTCCTTCAAACCTTTTTGTCTGATGACAAAGGGGGAGAAGATGTATTTGATAAAGAATCTGGGGCATTAGACTTAGGGGGAGATAAAGTCAAAACAAAGCTTAGTCCTAGGGGGAGTCAAAGTCAAAAGAAAGAAAAATAGTTATAAAAAATACAAAGTTTTGTCATCATCAAAAAGGGGGAGATTGTTAGAACCAAGTTGGTTCTTTCAATCAAAGTTTTGATGTTAACAAAAGTATTTTATGTAAATTGTATTTTGACTGAGAAGAACAAATCAAAGGCTGTGCAAAATCAAAGGATACATCCAGAGGAAGCAACCAGAGGATAAATATGTCACCAGAAAGTTCGGCCAGAGGAAACATCAAGAGGATACCAGAGGAAACATCTAGAGGATACATCCAGAGAATGCCAGAGGATGTCACCAGAGGATGTCATCAAAGGCAAAACATCAATAAGAGGATATCATCAAAGGGAAGAAACAAATAACATCATCAGAGGATATCTTTCTTGGCCCAGATCAGAAGGAAGCAGAGTCCAGAAGGAGACTTGGTCCAGACCAGAAGGAAGCTTGTCAGAGGGAGACTTGTTCCAAACCAAAAGAAAACATAAGTCAGACTTGGTCCTGACCAGAAGATAGCATGGTCGTGAATATAAGACTCAGTCCAGACTTAATCCAGACTTGGTCTAGACCAGAAGATAACTGGTCCAGAACAAAAGACTTCGTCCAGACAAGAAGATAGCACGGTCCATAACATAAAACTTGGTCCATACTTGGTCCATATCAGAAGATATAATGGTCCAGAACACAAGACTTAGTCCAGACTTGGTCCAGTTCAGAGGATAAATGGTCCAGATTAAAAAATCAATGGTCCAGATTAAATGATCAATGGTCTAGATTAAAAGATCAATGGTCCAGATTAAAAGAGTAGTGGTCCATATCAAAAGATCACATAATGGTATAGATCAGATCTCATGGTCCAGAGGTCGCCGAGATCAGAGGATCATACGGTCGATAATTTAAATCATGATGCAAATCAGTGAAGACATGATTAAAATTCGAAGAAGACTTCATTAAATTTTGATAGAAATTTGATCAAAGTATTAAGGGGTTTTGATTCAAAAAATCACTGAAGACTTGAAGAAATTTGAATGCAATCTGAAGCCTAAAAAGATATGGTTTGAAATTAAAAGAAACAAGATTGGTCAACAGAATTTTCAAGTGCAATTTGAAGCTAAAAAAATATGGTTTTAATTTAAGTGAAACAGGATTGGCCAACAAAATTTTCGAAGGAAATCTGAGCAAGATTTATTTCGAATTTAAGCTTGGACAAAACCTATAAAAGGAGGCTTCAAGAAGCAACATCAAGCATCGAAAACACAAGAACTCAAGCTTCATATTCAACACAATCCGAGAGTTCAAAAGAGAGAATCACTTGAGTGCAAAAACAATATTTTCTAAGTGTTTTCAAGAGAGAAATTCAATGCAACAATCAGATTTCCAGAAGCAACAAAAGTGTGCAAGAATCGACCAGCAATCAGCTTTCTAGAAGCAAATTTGCAGAGTTCTAACCTTTGTAATCTAACCCAATAGTGGTGCAAATTCCTTCTGCAATCTGGGGTTGTCAGATTGGTAGAAGAAGACTTAACTTGTAGAGTCAAGGTGTTGTTTTCGTTTCTCAAAAGTCTGGGGTTGTCAGACTATTTGGGAAGAGTGACTTGGAGGGTCAGGTGCTGTAATTCAAAGGTTTTGAATTAGTGGATTAAAGCCTTCACGATGAAGGGACTGGATGTAGCCAAGTTAATGGTGAACCAGGATAAATTGATGTGTTCTTAAGTTGTTATTATCCGCTGCTAAGTCTGATCAATTATTCATCCAATAATTCGCATCAACATTCAACAAAACAACAATAGAATTCAAGTTTGACAAACACAATTCAACCCCCCCTTCTCGTGTTTGTACCTTCAAACTGTTTCTGATGAAACGGAGCCATGATCGATAAAATTGATGCTAAAAATAGATTCAGTGGCCAATTTTGTGTGGGATAGACGTTGGGATCGATTCAAATGGCAAGGAATTGATAGGATGATATTGAAAGGAAGAGGGTGTTGATGTGTTCTTCATGGCGGCTGCTCTTTTTTTTCTTTTTTTTTTTAATTACAGATTGAGGGGTGTAGATAATAGATGTACAAGTGTAAGAGTAAAATAGACTGTAAGGCCCAACATAGCGGAGTCCAGCCTAAGGCAGAAATAGGGGTGTAAAGAGCAACTCGCAAGTGTATGAAAGAAAAGTCTAATTTTGCAATAATAATAGCCCAAATTAATATGCAGAAGTGGAAAATAAGGGTGCCAATAGTTGTATGGTCCAAAGTCTATTTTCTAGTATTTCTAAAAGTAAACAAATAATGTATTTTAGTCATTTAAGTTAGAAACTTTTTCTCCAAAATACTCATTTTGACATAATATTATTTTTCCTTAACACAGATAAATATAATTTTAACCAAAATTCTCATATTCAAAATAATAACTATAATTATTACTTATAATATTTTTCAGAATAATCACATAAAAATACATCATCTTTATAGACTCGTCAAAATTAAAAAAAAAATATAAATATAACATCAACAATTTATATTAATTACTAAATCACAATAAATATGTATAAAATCATCATACCATAGCAACTATATAAAAATAAATAAAATTAATTGCGATATTACTATTATTCCAAGATAATTATTTATAAAACAAATAATTAAAATAAGAGATAATTAGAAATAATTAAAATATAGATATGTGCACATTTAACATTAGTCAAACGAACATGAAATCATCACATTAATTACTTACACGCATATTCACATAAAATCACATAAAATCTTATTCTTCAAAATATTACACTAAAATATTATTATTTTAAAAAAAATATAAAATAATAAAATATAATATTTTTTATTTATATCATTCATTTAGTCTAATATGTACAAGATTAGCACTTCATAGAAAACACACATATTAAGAAAATTAATCACAAAATTTATCAACATATATTCTAAAATAATTTTAACATCAAATTAATTATTTAAAATCATATTTCATTAATAAAATAGTTTATTATAAAAATTGGGGTGTTACATATGTCCTCAGACTTAGTATACGTACGAGGATGGAGTTTCTATTTTATTGAGTCTTGATGTGATTGTTGTTTTTTGTTTTCCCGTTTCCAACCACTTTGACCAGTGTGCCCTTTATGTCAAGTACTTCACCTTTTTGTATCTTTGTACTTTTCTGTATGTGTCAATTTTTTTATGAGGATATCCTCTGCGTCTATCCTCATGTTGAGGCTGTATTCATCCTCTAATTTAATTTATTTTAAGGATGTTCATGGATGATCCTCCTCGGATCTATGTAAGTCTTTCAAAGATGATTGTACATCTTTCTTTCCAATATGTGGCAGTTGGAATTTGGTGTAAACATGGTGACACCTTTTTTACTTGTTAGGTAACCTTCTAGAATATTATTTGTAAAAAAAAAGTCTAATTATCCTCTTGTTCTATTATGGATGAGAAGGTTCTTTATGGTTTTCAATACTTTGAAAATCACAACTAATGTGTTTGTCTTACTTTAAAGGCTTTTGTATAAATTTGAACAATGTTGACATAATGTTTTTGCATTGTTCACACAAGACTTCATTTTTATTTATGAGATGATGATTTTTTCAAGAGTCCATCCTTATATTATGTTAATGCGAGAATGAAAGTTCTCATCTCTCATATAAGAGTATGTGATTGATGTGATGTCACTTCTACGTTTACTTTTGGTAAACCTTGAATAGTGTGAACAACTTGTCAACTTTTATCCTGTTGTACTTTTATGACAATTAATTTTTCAATAACTGTGAGATGAAAACTTTGATAAATATTTATCCTCGGATTTGTGATTGTGAAGAATATTCATCCTTAGACTTGATATTGTGATGAATGTCCATCCTCGGGTTCATCCTCGGATATGAGATTGTGAAAAATATTCATCATCTAATTTTCATATAGTCACATCTTGACCTATAATTCTTTTTGACTTCTTCCAAGAGATTTTATGTGTGATTGAGATGCAATTGCGATGATCATCCTCGGCTTGAAGATAATCATATTTATATTTATTAATTAACCTCCTCAATTCTTTATTGTGGTTAAGTACATTACTTGAAATGGTGTGCTAACAAAGTACATCATTTGTTGTACGTTCCACATATGTTCAATTCAACAAGTGCAACTAAACTTGTATTCTTGTTGATAACTCATCAATGTGGCATTATCTTAAATATTATGATGACTTTCTCATCCTCTCAATTAATGCTCTTATGGTTCAAATGATAGTCAACTTCGAATATCTTCATGAAGCCTATGATGCTACTAGTGTAATCTTTTGATGTTACTATGATTCTTTCATTGTTGAGTTGATACAATGCACTTGTTTATGTTAGTGGCTTCAAGCTTGAGCACTTCTATTTTATCAACAAAAAACTCAAATGCAAACTTCAGTAGATCACCATTTAGACAACTTAACATTTATTTCATTAGGTTTGTTGTCATTAAATCACATATCGAAAAGGTTTTTACTTCAATACTTATCACATTGGTTATCTTTCAAATGTGCGAAAACATTTCTAACTTTGTAATTCGACTTATAAGCTTATGAATTGACTCAAGTATGTCAAGAACTGATTTTTTTATGCTCCAGATCTGTGAATCGACTCACAAGACTTGTGAATCAACTTACCATAATATCGGAGGTTTTGGAAAGCTACTTACACTTGTGAAACGACACACAACATGTGTAAATCGATTCACAATACATGCAGACATGTTATATGTCAGTTTTGAGGCTGCTATGACAGATAGAATGTTTCCATTTCGGTTGAGAAACTTTTCTCTATGGCTAATCTTTTTCATGCACCATATATAAAAAATGCAAAATATTTTTGAAAGGTAAGAATGCTTTCACCCATTCCACAAACATCATGCACACAAGATTGAAACCATTTGTTGCTCAAGGGGTGTTTGCAATCGAAATTGATTGTGAGAAACAACATCGAGGGGATATCGTTTGTTGGATTGTCGAATTTAAAAGTGGATTATCAAGGCGATATTGGTGGATGTCGCATTGAAGGACTTAATAGGGTACACCTTTGAAGTTCTAGAGAGTTTGGATTTTCAAAATACAATATTAGAAATGGGATTTTCTTCTTGAATATAAGATTCATATTACTTTGGAGAATTGTTCCAAGAATTTGGTTCATGAGTGTTTAGGAAAAAGGAACTGGTGTACATTGATGTAACAATTGCCAAAGGATCTTGTAAACGCTCGAAATCAATAATAAAGGGGAAGCTCTCATTCTTTGAATGAGGATTAGATGTAATCTACAAGCAATTACTAAATAGAGTAATCAGTATCATTCGTAGGGTGATTTTCTCTTTCTCTAATCTTTTTAATTTATGCAATTCATCCTTTGTTGATTTGTTTGAATTGGTGTTTGGTGGTGAATTTTTAGTATTGAGCTGTAATTGATAGAAATGTTGTGATCTTAGCAATTTTTATTTTGAATCATATCTTGATTTCAAGGGTTGGGTGGAAATTCTATTTTACATTGGTCTCAACATCTTAGATTTGATTCATATTGAAAATTTTGATTTCTATGTGTTTATATCAGTAGTGATTCATTTAGTGTTTCATAGATCTTCACTAATTTGACTTAAGTCAAAGTGCTTTTAAAAATCTTTAATTAAATTATATTTTCTTGTGTGAATTAACCACGCTATTGTGTGTGTTAACTGATTCCAATATCACACTCTTGTGCATTTTTTCCTGTCTGTGTGTTTGTTTTCTTTTCATTATTTTTAGTTTTTTTAATTATTTGATCGTGTGACTAGTTAATGTTTTGAATATGTTTTTCGAATGTTTCATTTATGTGAAGTGTATTTATTTATTATTTTTTTGTGTGCAAAATGTTTTCTTCATAATGTGGATGTGCTTGTTTTTTAGTTATTTAATAGCATTTTTTCTGGTGCACTTATGAACTTGTGTGCATTTTAGTTGTTTACTTTTAGTTTAGCTTTTTTTTATAATGACAAAGGGAAAAAATAGGAGGAATATATATATATATATATATATATATATATATATATATATATATATATATATATATATATATAAAAGGGAGAAAGTAATAGGACAATTAATTTTCTGCTTTCTTGATTGGTAATACATCTCCATCATTTGTATTTGGTTGTTGCATCATGTACATTATCTGCATCTAGTTGTATGCATCTGCATCATGTGCATCTAATTGTTACTATTGCATCATCTGCATCCATATCATATAGTTTGTTATCATCCCGATAGTTACTTGCAATTCACTTTTGTTTTGAAAGGCTTAACTACCTCTAAAAATATAGATTGTTCTATTGGACTTAACATCTTAAAAGGAACAAGAATCCAAAGGTTTAAAATCATTAGGAGTTGTGAAATGTTAATCAATTGACTTCATATGTATTCAAAAGCTTAGCATCCTAAGAATTTATGAATATATTAAAAGTATTATCAAAATTATGATAGAATATATATGACATTCTTACATTTGATTATCCTTGTTTTATCTTCTATTTCTAATTTGTTATTCAGCATTTGCTTAGTTTTTATTTTCTATTTTTTACTATTTACTCTTATATGTATAAAAATATGAAATAACTTAATAAATTTGAAACTCTTAAAAATTGTTTTTATTATATTTAGTGAAAGTTCCAGAATATTGATTTGAAACATTTTTAATAAGAAATTCAAAAGATTATTAAGTTAAATAAATTTTAAATTTTTATTATGTTCAAAAGTACTACAATTAAGGGTAGTAATTTTAAATTTTATTTTGTGAAGGAAAATTGTTTATTAATTGTATAGTTGTTTGTCATCATTAAAAAGGGAAAGGTTGTTAGTGCAAAAGTGTTTTTAACTACAAACATAATTGATGTTTTGATGATAACAAAAACAATAGAACAATTGTCCTCTAACTATTTTTCTAGTGTGCAAATTAATTTAGAAGATGAAATTTATATTAATGACTATTTATTTGAAGGTAGCATGAATTATGAGTAAGTTAGAGATATTAATTTAAGTGTTATTAACACAAAGAATATTACTACCAAATGAACGAACAATTGTTTACTAATAGAGCAAGTCATAATATATAAAAGATTCTTGACAATATTATAAAGTGAATCTTCATCTGGTCACAATAATTTATTCAACAAGAAACTTTGAATGAGCATCTGATAATCTATATTCCGAGTCAAATTTAAAACACAAAGAAAATTCCTTTAATCACAAAGGAGAAAAGCGCTACCATGAACATCTTCCTTTGACAAAAGTCAACTTTGAGAAGAAAAATGTAAATGAAGCCTATGGAAAAGTCGATGCTCTAATTAAATTCAAATACACTAAAGAAGTAAATGACTTTGGAACATCTATGTGGAGAAACAGTTCATCTAAAAAATATTCAAGAAGTCAATTCCTCTAGTCAACAAATAATTTGTCTAAAGACAAAATTCCTGTGCGATGAATTTTGTTTCTCTAAATATTAGTTTATGTAACGTGGCATCGAAACATAAAGTATCAGGATAGCTGTTGCATATCCTTCTATCAGTACAATACAATTTTCCGAATAGTACAACGACCTAGAATAATATTATGAATAATATATCTTTCTCAACGACTCAATGTACTATTGCTACGTGTCAAGATTTCCAACAACACTATTCCCATCGAATTCTTCAGTATTTAAATGGAAACATTAGAACATTGAGTGTGATGATCTTCATCATCAATGAAGAAAATTAATTATCCTAAAATGAATATTCTAAATATGAGAAAATGATATAATCAAGAACATTTTTAAAATGACTTTTGTATCCAAAGTAAAAGGCAAAGTAAAAAGCCTTGAACACATCAAAAGAAAAGATTGAATGAAAAGATTTGAAATCGATGTAAATCAATCAAGTTATTTTATACACTTGAATTGATATAGATTGAATTGTATTATCCTTTCAATGAGAGTAAAAATATTGAGAAATATTATCTGTCAATTCAGACACATACTTGAACTGATGTACTCAAGTTTAATTGTGGCATCAACTATTAAATCCAAAAGAGGTATTTGAAGAGGTAAAATAATATTTAGAATCCTCCACGACAATTTTCCAAAACGTTCATAAGACTATAAATGTATCTAGTGGTATGGCCTGAAGAGGAAGAGAAAAAAAAACTTAATGTCTGAAGAGAGATACTAATTAAATATGAAGAAATCCTAACTTACAAACCTTATACATTTTGGACCTATTTAAACAAAGATATGGGACTACCTTAAGAAAATATATAACAAAAACAACGCTGCTTATTAGGTCTAGCTTGAACATGAAATCACAATTTTTCAACCAAAAAGTACTTATATCTCTAAGTTCTATTATTATTTTATGAATCTTTGCACTGAATATACTAAGATTAACAACATTGTTTTGTCTCAATCTATTTAGAGAAGGATTATGCACTTGTGCTTTATTTCTATTCAACACTTGCACATTACCATAACGCAAAGATTGATGTGTATTATTATCTTTCCCTATTTGCATATTATAATCTTCATTGTAATTAGACATAACATTCATCTTAATATGATGTTGCATTGTCTGGATCACATTTCCTTGCCTTGTTGAGCATTAACTTCTTTTGGGGTTACAACACCTAATGCTTGATTCAATTAAGCCATTTGAGTGGCCAACATAGTACATGCATTATTTGAATTTTGCATCAATGGTGTTATGACTTTACCTATTTGTTGGGTAAACATATTCACTATTTCATTATTACTATCATCCATATGTGGATGAATGAAAGTTTGAACTTGAGGAAATCCAAGAACACTAAGTTTACAATGCACGTTTTAAGAAAATCATGTTGTTTTGAAGCAAGCAATCGGTGTGAGGTTTTCTTAAACTGCATAAACATAATTGCAAATAAACGAAAGGAATCGAAGGATAAAACAGTAAGTAAATTGAAGGAGATTAAACAAAAGAAAGTAATATGGAAAGAAATTAAATTGTTGGAAAGTTAAACAAAGAAAAGGAAAATTGCAGGAAACAAAAATGGCATACTTAGAATTTACAAAAAGTCGTCAATCGTTACAGTTAGATTTTGATTTCTGAAAAATTTCCCTTAGAACAAAGTCTTCAATGACTATTTATAGAAAAATAAATTTAACACTTAGTGAAGTCAACATGACCTACGTCACCGATCTAATAACGGCTAGTGCTTGAAGTAGCTTAATGTAATGTCGGGTTATAGGTAGAGCTGTCAAAAAAGTCCCAAATCACAAACTCCTATTTATTAAACTCTTTACTAAGTTCCAAATTTTAAGCCCCTCTTAATGAGTTTTTGTGTGGCCCTAGCCCATTATTTTTTAGTTTTTTGTGGATCTGAGCCAAAGAGCCTCATGGCCCATTTTTTGTTTTCATTTTTTCACAATATGGACTTCATTTCAGTTTTGGCAATGTCCAATTTCTCCTCCGTACGTTTGGTTCCGACCACCGTCACGGTCGATTCTCATTCCCTTCAACATTGATTTGCGTTCATGCTACCGTTACGGTTGATTTTGTGACCTCTGTTACTTTTTTGTTGTTCGACCTCTTTTTATTACCTTCACCGTTGATTTGTTGTTGCGACCATCACAACTAGGAGTGAGAATAGGCCAGACCAGACTTTGAAAGGTCTGAGCCTGACCTACGATAAATTTTTTAGGCCTAAGTCTGGCCTACGACCTATCATAGGTGTTAAGACAAACTCTCAAATGTAATGTTTTGATGAAAACAAACAAAGGTTAATTAAAGATTGTTTAATTATGATTCTAAATGTATTGTTAATTTAATCTGTGCTTTTGAGTGTTTTAAATCAAAGACAGGTTTCATAAGAATCAAAGAAAACAGCAGCAAAAGAACATTCTACACATTCTGGAAAACGGAGAATGTTTGCCAGACCACGACACCATAATGACCAAACTTTCTCCAAGACTTAATTGAAGTTGTTGGCTCTGGAAGTTACATAGATATGATCACTACATGGCAGAGAACACATAGGATCAATTCAGATCAAGAGAACTTTCGAATTGAGAAAGATAAAGACTCTCAAACAAGCCTATCTAGACTGTTCTGGAAACAGTAATTATCAGACTCCAAAAGATACCTCATGAAGTAAATTACCAGAAGATACATTCTGGAAATTACCAGAGGATACATTATGGAATTTAACAGAGGATACCTAAAGAACAAACGTCCAGAACGATCATCAATCTCCAGGCAGTTTTAGAAGCTTCAGTACAAGCTCCTTACATCAAGCTATTCGTGATTGATCTCAATCTGTTTTTATTGATCCAAAGCTTCAGATCAAGACAGCAATATTGCCACTTATCAGAAGCTTCAGAAGATCATTAACAACTCAAGAAAGATTGATCCAAAACACTACAGCTCAAGACTGATCAGGAAAATAAAAGGATTATTTTTAATTAGAAATAAAGCCACTGGACCAGTCTGACACAAGGCCTTTACAACGGCTATATTGGCCTTTATTCAATGCTCTCAAGCCTATAAAAGGAAGGCCACAGCTCAAGGAAAAATAAGAAGTTCAAGTGCTAACACAGCTATCACAATCATTCACATTCATACTTGAAGTTCTGAAAATCTCTTACAGAATCAGTTTTTAGTTAAATTGTTTTACTCTGATATATATTCTGATTTATCTGTAAAGAATCGAATCTCAAACAAGAGTTGAGAATTCACAGATTCTAAACAAAATCAATCTCATCACCATTGTAAGCTCAAACTATAAGAGTAAAAGATAGTTTGGGTAGATTGTAAGAAATCCTATCAAGATTGATAGGTAATTTGGTTAAACTTTTTCTGGGTAGGAAATAGTTTAAGTTCTGAAAACAAAAGATCAAGGTTGATCTAGACTAGGTGCTGTAAAACAGAAAAACTAAACTGAACGTTCTCCGTTTTCTGATAAAACCAAGAACGTTCTCTGTTTTTCTGCTTCCTTAACCAAGAACTTTCTTGAGCTTAAAACTAAAGTTTTTCTGGAAATTTTAAAAAGGGAGATTTACAATTCAAACCCCCCTTCCTTGTAAATCAATTTTGCTACTTCAATAGGCTCTTTTTTTCCGGCCAGACCTTGCCTTTTTAAAAGTTTGGTCTCGCTTGAAAGTCTATTTAAAAGCCTTATTCATATTAAAATATTTAAATATTATATTTTACATTTTTTTAAACAGGCTAAACTAGCATTTATATACAAGGAAAACTAATAAAATTATAATCAAATCTAATATAATAAAATAATATTAAAATAGTCTAATTGATAGGCTTGAAAATAGGAAACAATAATATTAATAAATAATATATATATATATATATACATATATATATATATATATATATATATATATATATATATGCCGACCTATCATGCCTAATAGGCTTTTGTATAAACCTAAGTCTGACCTATTTAAATAAATATGCTTTAAAAATAGCATGAACCTAACTTTCATATTAAACAGGTCAGGCCAGACCATACCATAAGTAGGTCAGGCCGTAGGCCCCTGACGGACGGCCTAACCTATTCCCATCCTTAATCACGGCTCAACCTTCTCTTGTCTTCGTTGTTCCAGGTAATATATCATACCTATGTTTTATTTTATTGAAGTATCCTTCTTCCTTATATTTTTGAGTTCTACTATTTTGTTGTTGAGATTTAATTTATTTTCATGACATTGTTATTGAGATTTCCTATGATAATACATCTGCTATATGTCTCACTACGAATCCTATTTAGATCCTAAAATAATGGGACACAATCTTCTTAGAATCCTTATGTATGTGCTAAAAATTGAGAGAGAGAAAAATACAATTGATCCTATTAAAACCAATGATTAATACCTAGTTGTATAGTGAACACATGGATTAAATGATCCTGATTGGTTTTAAAGAGAGAACCATTCTGGTAATTTCACTGTATGCATCCGTTTGTTACTTATTGTGCTATTGGCATTTGTAAAAAACATGTTTTTGGTAATGTTTATGAAATTAAAATCTCACATTTGGTAGTTTTTGCTTATTTTATATTATTCTTTCAGATTATAAAGATTTGCAAGAAAGGTGGTGAGATGTACTATCTGTTGGAGGATTCCTGACTACCCTGATCAAGTTATGTTCTTACTTCAAGTAAAAACTGAAACTAGAGTTTACTATCTTGCTGAATGAGCCTATTTGAAAGTCCATACACAGTTTGGTTCCCTAATGCAATTTGGTGCTCTAATATAAATAAATTATATTACAACAATTCAATTATGCAGAATATAAACTTGTTGTGATATTTGGTGCTCTAATATAAATAAATTATATTACAACAATTCAATTATGCAGAATATAAACTTGTTGTGACGAGAGTTCTTTTTGGACAATTATTAGTATATATATGTATTGTGACTTTTGTGGCCAGGCTTGACACTGACAATCCTTGTGTTAAGTCATAGCATTAGTTGTAAAGACGAAAAAGAAATAAGAGCTTGTAAAGAAGTGTTATCTATAATTCTTACATAATTACTGGTGAAATTTAGTCTCTTATTAGTTTTGGCTGAGTTTACTATACTATGTTTTGGAACATCATATGAAAGTTCTTGAAATTGCTATCTGTAGTTAGTTGTATAATTACTGGGAAAATTCACATTCTTTTATTAGGTAGAGTTTTAGATGTATGCATTTTTTTTCTTTCTAATTCCATCTCTCAAATTTATGATAGAGGTGTATAGTAATACTTTTAAATCATACTGTCAACTTTGTGTGCATAGCTTGGACATGAGAATGTGATTATACTTTGCATTGGAATAGTTCAAACATGGTTGCATTATTTAGATTCACATAATACGATATTCTTATATATAGATAAGGTATGTTAAATAGTAGCACACTATGGATAGAAATTAGGAAACAATAATAGTTGCTGAGATTTTTCTCAAGGAGAGAATCCCAGCTGCCAAGGTTGATTTGTTTATCATGCACGCTTTTTAGGACGGAAGTAAATGTCGGAACAAGTTTTCTTAATGTTTATTTATGGTAATCATATGGTTTCAGCTGCATTTTCCCTTATATGTATGCGTGGTGTAGAACTAGCTATAACTGTAAATGTGGTTCTGAATGGTGGTAAAGCAAGCGGTTGAACCATTCAATAGGTTTCTTTGTGGTCTTTGCTCTTATATTACTATTTTAGCGTGTGTAAAATATTGCTCTACTATTTTATTCATTGAAGATTTAGTAGTCTAGATATCCAAGACTCTGTTATGATATTTTTTTAATCACAATCTATAGATAAATGTATATTTGTCATGTGTGATGAACAAGATAATTTGAACCATATCTAAATTGAAATATAGACAATGAAAAGAACCTGCAGTTACCAAGTCATGAAGTGACGGTCCATCAATTTCAATCTAAATGAAAGGAAAAGCTTCATTAGTAAGAAAAGCACAATAATATGCTAATATAAAGAAAAAAAAGTTAAATAGGGAAAGTGATGGATATCTTAGCACATATTGTCCCACAAAGAGTATGCAATTAAATAAGCATCATCAAGTTAGCTCAAACATTTAATATATTCTTAGAAGTATAATAGAAGTTGGCTAACAATTATTTGCATGTTGGAACAATTGAAAAGTGTTTAAGACAACGGCAACTTACATTTCCTATTACTTTGTGTAAACATAAATATGTATAATATTCATTTATCTAGTTTATTACTACTGAAAAGCAGCTTACATTTGGAAATATACTTGATTAATTGATGAATTTGACTATCTATGAAAAAATAATAATATTGTGGTTCTTATCTAGGAATGTAAAATCCCCGAGTTTGACATCTTCTCACAATCATATGAAGCATTTTTTCTTTTAGGAAGGTAACCGCATGTTATTGTTATTGAGAGTCAATCATATAAAAATTAAATACCATTTCATATTGATTGCAAGTTTGGAAAAGAAAGGTTGCGCAATATCTGGCTGATTCTAGTGTTCCACATACGATTATAAGGTACATTCGTTTCTGTCTATACTTAGACATATATAGGAAATTAGAAGATTACATTGGTTTCTTATTTACTACATACTTTTCTAGCATCGGAAACCAGAAGAATAAACTCTGCTCTATTTGTGTAGCATTGGAAATTAGATGCATTTATTCAAATTCATCATCTATGAGACTGTTTAATTGTGTGTTATTTGTTTAACATAAGAACTTCCTTTTTGATTATAGTATGGAGTCTATGGATATAAATGTGAATGTAGAAGATGAAGTGGTTGATGAAACTCCTTTTACCGATGATACACATAAGAAAACAATGTCCACTGTTTGGATTTTTTATTTATAAAAATGAAGATGAGATTGAAAAGGTTGCATGCAATTTTTGTAGTAATGAATTTAGTATTGGAAAAAATCTAATTTTGGGCACAGTTATGGGACTTCACATCTAATCCGCAATGTTTCTCTTTGTAAGAGTATCTTGTTGAACCTTTTTAATAAAGATGAACCTTCTAACATAATTAGAATCAACCAAAAAAACCATCATGATCTGTTTGTTGAAGCTATTATTGCACATGATCTTCATTTTAACTTTGTTGAGTATGAGAAAATTTGAGTATGAGTGCATTATTTGAATCCTTATGCTGAAATGGTCTTAAGAATACCATTGTGTCGGATATTGAGAAAATATATAACAAAGAGAAGACAAAGCTTAAGGATATCATGGGTAGGATTCCAAATAGAATTTGTCTTACTTCATATGTTTGGACAACATCTAATAGTGAGGGTTATATGTGTTTAACCTCTCATTTTGTTGATGAACATTGGAAGTTAATCAGTGGTATTCTCAACTTTTGTCGAATGAAACCCTAACACAATGGTACTGTATTGGAAGCCACTTTTTTTGATTGCTTAAAGCAATGGGGAATAGATAAAAAAAATATTTTGTATTACTTTGGATAATGCCTCTTCCAATGATAACATGCAAGACCATTTGAAAAAAATCTATGTGTACAAAGCAATTTGCTATGTGATGGCGAGTATTTCCATAATCGATGTTCAACCCATGTACTCAACTTAATTGTTCAAGAGGGTTTAAAAGTGGCCAATGAATCACTCAAGAAAATTAGAGATAGTGTCAAGTATATTAAAGGTTCTAATAGAAGGATGATCAAGTTTAAAGGTTGTGTCAATGATGCGTGAATAAGCATTAGTAGTGGTTTAAGATTAGATGTGTCTACAAGTTGGAATAACACATATTTAATGCTTAAAAGTGCCTTAAAATATAGAAAAACATTTGAGTTTTTCTAGGTGGCAGATAGGAATTATAAACATTGTCCATCTAACGAGGAATGGGAAAGAGGGGGAAGCGTATGTGAGTTCTTAAAACCATTTTATGAAAATCACAAAATTGATCTCAGGATCATCAAAATTGTAAATCACAATGCATCTTAGAAGAAATCAAGATAAAGTTGATCATGTTATAAAGAAGATAGCTACAACTATGAAAACAAAATTTGAAAAATATTGGAAAGATTATAGTGTAGTACTAGCCTTTTGTAGTTATTCTTGACCCACGCTTAAAGGTTCCCTTTTAGAAGTATCTTTACACTACTCTTGATGCCTCAACCTGCAACATTAAGCTTAAGAATGTGAATGACAGATTTAGAGTGCTTTATCAAGCATATGTGAGCATTTTCAAGAATCAAAGTGTTGTCCTCTCTCAATCACCCCAAGATTCCAACTCATTGTAGACTAAGAGGGAAGTAAGACTAAGAAATGCAAAATCATAAGTGTGAGGTTTTTTAATCCTAAAACAGTAATTAACTTTATTTCATTTCAACCCTTCTTATTTTTAGATTACTAATAATGATATTGATTTTCTATACATTATAGGGTTTTAAAACTTTTCAGAATCAGCCTACATCTAACAATGGGAAAAGTGAATTAGATGTATATCTTGAAGAAAAATCAATAGAAGTTGATGAAGAACAACACTATGAAGATTTTGAGGTACTTCTTTACTTGAAGGTTAATGAGAAAAAGTATCTTGTACTCTCCTTAATGGCACGAGATGTGCTAAGTATTCCTATCACCACAGTGGCATCAGAGTCTTCTTTTAGTATTGGAGGACGTGTTCTCACCAAATACAGAAGTTCCACTATCACATCCAAATCCAAATGTTGATTTGCACTCGAAACTGGTTACGTGGATTTTCTGAAAAATCTGAATTGTAATATTTAGTATTCTAATTTTTTAATCTTGAAAAATTATCTCATGATTGATTATCTAATTGTTTCTATTGGTTTTGTTTTCAAGATGAGGATGGATACAATGCTTCTATTTATGAGGATGGATCTAATACTACTATCTTTGACTCATTAGGATTCTAGATGGAAAGGCATTGCTCCATTTCAATTGGTTTTACTTGTTAGCTGTGTCTACAAGGCCTATTGGCTCTTACTATTTGTAATAAACGTTTATATGATTACTTGTTATATTTGAAACTGTTTGTCGGCAGATAACTTTGAATGTTTGTTATGTTTTTATTCATTACTTTGTTGACATAGTATTATGGTATGAGAATCCATAAATCAACTAGTGATGGTGAGTTTATTTGCTTGTATCATTCCCCTCGTAAACAATAAAATCTACTATTTTGTCTAGTATAAACTCATAAATTTGTATGGAGTAGCTGTTGTCATACCATATATGCTATGTTTTATTAAACTATAGATAGGGATACCATAAAAGTAAGAGAGAAAAATTGAAAAAAACATCGGAAAAAAAATTGATATATTTTTTATTTAAAAAAAATTATTGATTTTTTTTGAAAATGGGCCTATAGGCCCTCTAAGCCCATGGAATTTTGTGAGATTTTTTGCATTGAGGCTTTCTTTTAATGGGCCTTTTTGTTATATGGTTTTTTTGGTTTCCTCCAATATGTAAGCTGAGGCCAATATATAGGGGATTTGACAAATTGACAGCTCTAATTATATGCTTTGATGCATGTTTTTGGATTGTAGCTTTTGATGTTGTCGATTTGGTTTGTTTTGTCAACAAGAGTCTTTCATCAAATGTTATTTAAGTCCACAAGCCTTGGCCTTCACTTTTGTACTTGTTTACTTATTGACCTTTACAATTTTCAACACTTAAAAATTTGTAAAAGTTGGTCCAATCTGACTCTAGTTTATTGATAGGCATCCCCATCTTTAATAATGGTTGACACAATTTTCAGTTACCTTCCACACTTCTATATCATTGGATGTGATAAGCACTTGCATTCATTCTTTTCAATGCACATAACCATCTCACTTAAAAAGGAGTGCCCTATTATAATCCCTTTAAAGTACAAGAAAAGCCACGACCAAAAATTAATTCTTAGATTGATTAGAAACTTAGATAGGAGTAATGCTTTTAATACCACTTGTTAGTCATTATGGTTTCGAAATACAAAAGAAAGGTGAATAATATGTTGATGTTTTCGTGAATTAACATGGTTTTAAAAGATATATATCCGTTACGCGTAATTATAGAGAACATTACAAGAAATCTTTGTTCAAATTGCAAAACACCAATTTAGATAAAAAGCTATGAACAAATCTATGAAAAATTTAATTGAAAGGAAATTTAATTAACTTTAAAATTAAGTAAACTTAGAATCAATTAACTTTTAAATGAATGATCATAGAAAAAAAATTAGCAAATCACTTTAACAAGAAAACTAATCTGAAAAAATTTAATTGATATCTTGATATGAATTGATTTTGAAAATAAAAATTCTATTTTTAATACTACACAAATTTTTAAGAACACAAAGACTAGAATTTATCTATACACTGTTCAAACATATCAAGAATGATGAATATTACAAACTATTTATTAAATTATGTAGAAAATTACATGAGGATAAAGTAAGGAGATAACACCAGCTCTTTATAGAAGTTCCTTTTTGGTTCTAGCTTCAGATATATCTTTTCCCCATATAAAAGGGATGACAGTTTTTTCCATTAATACTTTGTCGTGCAATGACTACAGGATCCTTAGAGGTATTACAGTAATAAGCAAAACCTCATCTTTTATGAATCACCCACTTATAGAACAAGAATTTAAAACTTCCAAAATCAACACATTGCGATGTTCAACAAGAAAACCCTTTTCATAGATGAAGATGCAAACACCTCTAGGAAACCCTTCTAGACCCTTGAGATTCAATCCTAAATCAAACCCTATGATAAGTCTGTTAACCTCTCACCAAAACTTTGAAGGTGAAAACACGAGAAACATGGTTGAATTGTGTTTAACTAAGTTGATAACTTTTTCATTATTTGATTAAACTAGTTCAAACTTGATGATTTACTTGGAATAGAAGAAATAAATAAACTAAAGAGTGCAAGAATAAAGTGACACAAGTAATTTATCCTGGTACACCACTAACTTGGCTACATCAAGTCCCTTCACTCAAAAGAATTTAATCCACTAAATCAACAACTTGAATTACAAAACACCTGAATATCCAAGTCAGTCTTCTCAAAGAACCTGAAAACCTCAAACATTTGAGTAACACACACACCTTGATTCTATCAGCTAAGTCTTCTCCACACAATGAAAACTCCAGATTGTTGAAGGCACACTACCACTACCGAATTTGAATACAAAGGTTTGGAACTTGAGTAGTTGTTTCTAATAAGCTGATTATAACAATGACTATCACACTCTAAGAAAAACACTATGTCGCGTCCGGTTTGTTTGCGAAAATGAAATCCCCACCAATTTTATTTTTTTTAAAAGGGAAAATTAGATGAAACCTAAAATAAAGTTCTTGAACCAAAAAAACAGATTCGGGAGTCAATTACGAATGTGGAAGTAATATTACCATACATCGTCCGTTAAAACGGTTACCTTATAATTAATTGTATACAAATTTATTTATTTATTTCATCCCCTAAAAGATTAAAAAAGGGAAATAAATTATTTACAATAATAAAAGAAGGAAAAATATATTTTTATTAATTTGGTTTGACAAGGGGGAGACATTGCTCCTACGTATCCCCAGATGCAATAGAGAAATCAAAAACACGTAGTTCTTCAGTAAAAAATATATATGTGTTATCCAATTTTATTATTGCTCGATTTTCATTATTTTATTATTATTATTATTATTATTTATTATTATTATATGTGTATTAAAAAAAGTAATAATAATAGTAATGATGAAAAAAAGAGGTGAAATTTTGGTTCACAGATGTATCTTTTTATTTTGTATTTGGTTTTAAAGTTAAGAAAAATTAGTTTTTGTTAGAAAACAACATTAATGCGACAGTATGTAAACGAAACAAATGGATGCGGTGACAAAACAAAATATGCAGCACATTTAATGAATTTGTTCATGTTCAAGAATTTGCTAGGGGGTGAGTGCTGCGGCGCGGTGAGCGATGATGAATTTCAACCGACGACAGTGATAGCGACTATTAATTCTAATCCTAAGAGAGAGAAAAAACTATTTATTGATCTAGTTCGTTGTTATGATTTTCTGAGTTATTTGATAAATCATGATGTGGGTTTTATGTTATGTTACAATGGAGTGAAGTTTGTTTTATTTGGTGATTGGTTTATAAGCATAAATTATCTATACTGTTTTTAATATGTATTGCAAAATAATTTTATTGCAAAATAATTTTAAGAACAGACAACTTAAGGAAAATAAAAGTTTAACATGAGTTTATTTTTGTAGAAACGACAAAAGCAAAACTAAGTTACATTTTTAAAGAATGCAATACAAAGAAAGTAAAATGACGAAAATTAGATAAGAATAAGAAAATCGATACGTTACTGCTGAATAAGTTTTGCTGGACTGGTTTTATCAAGTTCAGATTCTTTGCTCCTTTTTTTCCTATTATTCTATCTTCCTTTTTATAAACTTTTTGGGTGTAGGTTACAAAAGACAAGGAAATAATTGTGGATTGATTACCATCAATTTCGGTTTCTTTTCATTAAAATGATCGCAATTATACTAATTTTTATTACCATCAATCCATTTTTTTCCGGTTTCTTGTCATTCAAATGATCACCATTATACTGATTTTTATCACCATAAATCCATTTCTTTTCGGTTTCTTTCTATTCAATTATGCACTCCTTTTTTTTTAGAAAAAAGTGAAACGTCTGAACAAGAATCAGAGGCAAATAAGAACCAGAAACACCCATGATTGTCTAAAGTTTATAGCCTAATTATTTATTTTTATTTACTATATTTTTCTTAGTTTTTATATATTTGTTATTATTATTATTATTATTTTTATAAAATGTCTAAAAAAAAGCATGCAAAATTAGGTGTCAACACACTCAAAACATATTTCTCATTCAAACAAGTGTTTCACTATTTGAACTCTAAGATTAATTTGGAATTTTGAGTTTGAGTTCTTCTATTCTTTTCTTATTTTTTTATGATCTTCTTCTTCAGCCTTGAGTATCTATTTATAGATAAAATTAGGGCTTCAATTATGAATTGTATCTTCATTCCTAGCTTGGTTAACAACGATCTTATTCAAAAATAAATCTAAACAAGATGATTTTGGATAATATGTTCTTTAGCCAATTCCTTATTTATGAATCCAATCTGAGCAGTTCTTCTAGATTGATTATGTTCGTATTTTGTTCAGATTAATTTTGTAAATTCTTCAGATTGATTATGTTCGTATTTTGTTTAGATTGATTTTGTAAATTCTTCAAATTGATACTGCTCATATTTTGTTCAAATTGAATTTGTAAATTCTTCAGATTGATACTATTCATATTTTGTTAAGATTTCTTTCACAAATTCTTCAGATGAAACTTCCTTCATATTGCTTACTTTGATCTGGGTGGGAACATAGTGTTGGAAAGGTTCTTGAACTTTCACAAGTAGGAACGTGACTAAGTCCAATTAAGTATTTTGTCTTTTGTTAAAATATGAATCATATTTCTGCAAATAATAAATGTATCTTCAAGTGAGTGTTTCTTGTTGTAAACAATTCTTGAACAAATCCTCTTGTAAATAATTCATATCTTTGTGCAAATAATTCATATCTTCTTGTGATAAATCTTGATCAAATTTTCTTCTAAATAATTCCTATTTTCTGTAGATAAATCTTGATAAAATCTTCTTGTAAATAATTCATATATTCTTTTAGATAAATCTTGATCAAATCTTCTTGTAAATAATTCATATCTTGTTATTGATAAGATGTTGATCATATCTTCTTCAAATCTTGGCTGTATCTTCTTTTCAACTTGGTCAAAGATTTTCTTCAATTATAAATCTGAATCAAATCTTATTTTAGATTGTCTTCAAAAATACGAATCTTCTTTCATACTCTGCGAAGTCAAATATGTCGTTCTCAAAATATACTTTTGTTAACATCAAAACTCTAAGTATAAAACCAACTTAGCTCCAACACACTTCTTTTTAGATGAACACTCAAGACATATAAACATACTGCTTTTTCTATCAAAATCACTACAAAAGATTCACACACCATTGGTTCAAGTAAGGTGTTTAACTTGATAGGATGAAAATATGAAGATGATTTTCGGAATTTTAAGTTAGTGAAAAGTTATGAGATTGATATTCAAACGTGTGAGGAAATAATAAAGGAAAATCACTTAAAAATATGTTTTTTTTAACACATTGAATAAATTCATACTTTCTTTGAATCTTTTGAAAGAAATCATATAGTGAAAATTTTAGACTTCATCTGGATCAATGAAACAATGAAGATGCCTAAAGGTGTGGCGTGAAGCCATCAGAGCATGCACCCTTTAACACAACAATCAATTTTCTCAAACTTAAATCCTAGCATGGTCACCAATTTTTTGGCTTGGTAATTTTTTTTTTGGAAATGAATCCTTAAAAGGACACACATCTACAAGCATGCTTGCAAAGAAATTAAGACACTTATGCATAACATTCTAATTTGATTTGCAAGCTAAAAGTTTCACGCATATTATAAGTTTTGAATCAGAAGCCCCCTCATATCAGGGTTTTTCTTGCAACCGTTAACAAATCATAAAAGTCTTAAGCATCATCATTTGGGGGATCTTCATTAATCTCTTCCTTGTTACCCTCATCACCCATATTTTAAAAGTCATATGTAGGACCAAACGCATCAATGACCTTATGTTGCATTAACGTAAATGGATCATCGTTATCCATATATCCACTACTACTTGGAACGTTTGTTGGGTCAGTATGTGGGGCTTCTCTGCCATGCTTAGTCCAATACCAATAATTTGGTTGGAACCCAAACCTATACAAGTGAACTTTGACTTCACTTGTAGACAATACACTGCTACACATGCAACTGGACAAGGACATCTAATGCCACCATCTTTTACAAACTAATTTCAACTTATTGTCTTCGTTATAAACTCTTCAACACCTTTTGCTAAGGCTGGTTTTTACCCCTCTCGTTGAGCATAAAGTCTATCATATACCCAACTACGATCTGGGTGGTAGTCATCCATATTTTGAAGGACAAACAAAGAATGGAGTAGCGATGGAATTGAGAAAGGGAAAGTAATTTTACATATCAAATATGATATCTATACAAACCTCAAAAAAGTTATTACTCAAATTTGAAATTGAAAATAATGTTCTCCAAATACAAACCAATTGTCAAAACCAATTCCATTACCACTCACTCTTTTTACATCAATTATTTTAATATACATAAATAGCTCTAAAATATTATATTACACTATATAAGAAACAATAACAAACCTGATGCAGATGTAAACATACTCCATATTATCTATACATTATTATTAGCCAATGTGTAGCATATTTCACTTCATATACAAATCACATTACTGCAACACAAATCAACTGGGGAAAAAAAACATTCCAAAAGACCCAAATCAAGGGTTGGCAAAAAAAAACTGCAGCAAAAACAAAAAAAAAATACTTCAAGCAAACCAAAAATAGAAAAGTACAAAACAAAAACAGTCACTCAATAACCCAGATCGTAGTTAATTTCATATAGCAGCGCGTCGCAACCAATCTCAAAAACTGGGATGGTGGGATAGCGGATTGCGGGGGTACTGGATGACCACTGTAATTTTGGACAAATTACATGAATAATATTATATAAACATATATTTTAATACAAAATTAAACAATGACTCAAACTCTGAAATATTCATAAATACCAATAAAAATCCACAAAGCTTAATCAAAAGATACATTTAAATACTAACAAAAGTCAAGGAAATAAAGATAAAAATATAACAGAGGCAAAAAAGTTCAAAAAAGTATAAAAACAAAGGCAAACCCACAAGTGATGACTTATAAAAACAGTAGCAATATTTCATACTATTAGTATTGCATACTATAAATGACAACTTCACTTACCACATTTGATTTCAAAATACTAGTATTCTCTAACAATTATTTAAGTTTCATATTTCAACATAGTATTATGTACTTGCAATAAAACTATTAGTTTAATATGCATTATTTAAAAATTCTACCACAACCAATATATAACATACAATGACGTCATATTATACATATATGATATATATTACAAAAAACGATTGCATCCAACATTCAGGCTCTAACAAAACTGACTTATAGATTAATTGACTTCTTAAGACTTCAACTACCATGTTGCTTAGTATTCCTACACTACTAAGCTTTATCATGGATGCAGAAAAAGCATTACCATGGATGCAGCAAAACCAAAGATATCATCATTATGCAAATAAGCATAAAAACATGAAGAAGAAAGTATATGCAACAATTTATATTCAACGAGAATAGCAAATTGAACATTCCTTCATTTGAATTATCCAAATTTTTAAATCATGTGTTTTGTACTTTAACTTAACCATAATAGACATGTTGTTGCGTGCATTATTCCCACCTGGAGGACAACAAAGTTTCCATTGCAAAACACGATTCCAAACTCCTAAATTGAAAAGGGCAAAATTTAGATGAAGTTACTTATGTGCTTTGTGATGCTGCTTTCCAACTTTGTTATTAGGATATGGCATAAGAATGGAGACTATGTACATTTTATATCAATAGTTTATGAAAAGCTCTGTTTACTTTAACAGGTATCTCATAAAAAATATTCATTGTCACTATTGCAAACCATTTCTTCCATATTTAAAAAACAAAGGATGAAACAAACAGGTGGCATAATCAAACATGCATAGTGATTTTGAAAACATGCATTTATACTTACAGAAACATTCATTTTTGTTCCATAAGAACATACTAAAAGTAAAATAACTTTTTAAAATTTTAAATGAAATCAAATACCACAATAACATTCTTACAATTCAAAAATAAAATCAAAATTCATAAATTAGGTCTTTTTCCTCTAATTTGGATTTCAAATTAAACATGTTTTCATATATTCATACTAGATATTATCACTACGCGAAAAATATCATTTTAAAGTGCTTTTAAGCACTCTAGTATCTAGTACTGTAAAAGGATACAACAACGCTATTGAAAATAAAACAAGCGATGTAATAGGTCCATATATAAAGCGCGCTCCTTATAATAGTTTTACAGCGCTTTTTAAAAAAAGCGTTGTAAAAGGTCCATATATAAAGCGCGCCTCATATACTATGTTTACAACGTTTTTTTAAAAAAAGCAATGTAAAAGGTCCATATATAAAGCGCGCTTCTTATACTATGTTTACAGTGCTTTTTCAAAAAAGCGTTGTAATAGGTTCATATATAAAGCGCTTTTTATGCTAGTTTTACAGCGCTTTGATAAGTGCCAAATTTATCTAATTTTCCATGATCTTTTGGGCACTTATACATTTGAAATGTTTAAGATATATGTTAAATTATCCCTCAATAGGTTATTTTAGCAAGTAGTTAGCTTCTATATAAATATTATGGTAAATATGTTAGTTATAAGTATTAATTACTTTGTGTTTAATTGTAGGAGAAATATCAAAGTGATCCAAGCAAAGGAAAAGAAAAAAGCCAAAGTTGAAGAACTTGGCTTAAGCCAGAATGATGCTGAAAGCAAAACCAGAAGGACCACTTAAGCCAAAGCATAGCTGGCTTAAGCGAAAATGAGGCAGAGACAAAGATTTTGAAGAACCCAGTTGACTTAAGCCATATATTTTCTGGCTTAAGCGGGCAACCTTTCCTAAGCATGAAGAAACCTGTTGGCTTAAGCCAGATTGGCCTGGCTTAAGCGAGACCATCTACTCATTTCCTTTAAAAACGCACAGACAGACTTCCAAAAGGGCGGTTACTGAGTTAAAAAGAGGAATCAAGAGAAAAAAAACTGGTTGCTTGATTGAAGATTAACTGAAGAGCTGAAATTGTTCCCGAGATATCACAGAGCCGTCCTTTCTTCTGAGATCTTCGCTTTGAGCTTGAAAGCATCCATGGCCATGGATTGCTAATTTTCTTTTTTTGGGATTGGATGTAACTCTTTAACTTTGATTTATCTAATTTGATTTCTATATATAGATATATGTTTCTATGCGATGATTTCAATGATTTAATCTTATTTTTCATACATGTTTTAGCTTGATCACCTAAGGCATGAATTTAGATTTGATATGTGAGTGAGAAGTACATGTTTAAGTCGGACTTAGATTATCTCATCTAACAAGCTTGATTGCTAGAAATAGAATTAAGTCGATTTGTCAATTTACATCTGAACTCATTACGGTTATCCTTTTTAATTATACGAGAGATCGGTAATTAGATTAGGGAATTGTTAATCTTCTCTTGTAAGAGATTAATGAGATAGATAAGAACTGATGTGATCAAATTAAGCATAAAACATGATTTGTATGTTGAATCAATAGGATGTTGAAGAGTTAATAGATGAAATCCAATTCCAACAATTTTTTCATAGTGTTTTAATTATATTTTTTTATTATTGCTTATTTTACATTTCAATCTGGTTACCAAAACAATCATCCAAATACTTGAAAACTTATTGCTCGAGTGATTCATTAAAGAACGGCATTGTATTTCCAATTCCCTGTGGATACGATATAACCCTTTTGTTATACTATAATTGAATCCTAAGGGATTTGAAAGTAGATTGGTAAAAATACTTTCATCAAAATGGCGTCGTTGTCGGGGAATTGCGTCTAAATACAAAAGCATTGCTTTAGTTGTTATCATGAGCAATCGTAAATATAGTACATAGTTTTATTTAAATTTTGATTATCTTGTTAACTAATCCTCTTGGCTAGATTTGTGTTATTTTTCTGTTTATGCGAGGTAGGATTCCAGCTGATCAACTATTGTTCGACCCAGAAATAGAGAAAACAACTAGGAAAAATAACAACAAAGCAAGGAAGATAAAACAACTGGCTAAGCAGAGAAGGGAGCAAGAAGCCACTTTTATCTCAAGTTATTCTACAAACCAAGATACCACAATGGCTGCAGAAGAACCAAGAAATGGAGCACCAACCAATGATGGCAATGATGCAGGCTTTGTCAATTTCACACCAACGAATATATATCAGAATTGGCAGACCTATAGAAAATCAAAGGCCACATGAAATGAAGACTGGATTGGTACAACTGATGTATGCCAATCCTTTCGCAGGTTTGGATCATGAGGATCCCTACACACATCTTACAAAGAAGCTGTATTTCTTAGGCTCTTTACTTTGACCCTCATTGGAAAAGCTAAGGAGTGGTTTCTCGACCAACCACAACAAATTCTATCTGATTGGAATCAACTGGAGAAGAAATTCATGGCTAGGTATTTTCCTAAATCAAAATTTATGGATTTTAAAATTGCTATTTCTACTTTCTCTCAATTTGCAGGTGAAAGTTTATGTGAAACCTGGGAGAGGTACAAATCAATGTTGAGGAAGTGTCCGATGCAAAGACCCAAATTCGTATTTTCAGAAATAGCTTACTCCAGCTACATAAGTTGATCCTAAATGCTACAGCTAGAGGATCTTTGATAGCTAAATCTTCAACAGAAGCCATTGATATAATTGAATCTATGGCCATCAATGATCAACAGGGCCAACACCACAGAGGTCCAACAAAAAAAGGCATGATAGAGCTTGCAGGGAATGATGCAATCTTAGCACAAAACAAGCTTTTGCAACAACATATGGAGGAAATGAAAAATCAATTGGCAAATCTTCCTAAACATTTGAAGGAGATGCAAGAATCATCATCTAGTAGGCAGGTAAACAGATGTGATGTGTGTATAGGTGATCATCCTACAAGTTATTGTGAGCCCAAAGAGGAGGAAGTTCAGTACTTGTCCAATCAGCCAAGGCAAGGTCAATATCAGAACAACTACTCTAGGGGAACCAACCAAAACTTCAACCAACCTTGGAAGCAGGATGTTGGACCTTCTTCTAATAGGCCACCACCATATCAAAACCAACATTATCAACAACCACCACAGGACCATACTTCAAAATTGGAGGACACATTGACTCAATTTATGCAGATGTCGATGGCTAACCAAAAGAATACTAATGCATCCATCAAGAATTTGGAGATCCAGATGGGCCAATTAGCAAAACAGTTAGCAGACACTCACAAAGGAGCATTTAAGGGGCAATACTGAGTCTAATCCTAAGGAGCACTGCAAAGCAATCACAACACAGAGTGGTAAGTTGATAGGTAAAGGTATTGGTGAGAACTAGAGTGAAAAGAATGTGATTGTTGTTGAGGAGGAAAGTGAGAATGAAAAAGAAGAAAACGAGAGAGAAGTGCTGAAAAATAACAGTGAGGATGTACATAAGAGTGAAAATAAACAAGAACAAAGTGAGGAGGAGAAAAGAAAAGCAAGAGGAAAAGAACAAGTAGGTACTAGTGGAGAGAAAAATAAAGAAAAAGAGAGTGAGGTGAAAAACCATGAGAAGAGCGCACAAAAAGCCCCACCTGTGAGAAACCTGCCTTATCCACATGTTCCTACAAGAAAAGGCACAGAAAAGCAATTTGCAAGATTCATGGATATATTCAAAAGGCTTTAGATCAATATTCCATTTGCAGAAGCCTTGGAGCAGATGCCTACCTTTGCAAAATTCATGAAAGAACTATTGACGAAGAAGATAAAATTTATAGAGGAGGAGACTATTAAGCTGGATGCTAGCTGCAGTGTTATTATTCATAAATACATACATGTTTTAGCTTGATCACCTAAGGCATGAATTTAGATTTGATATGTGAGTGAGAAGTACAAGTTTAAGTCGGACTTAGATTATCTCATCTAACAAGCTTGATTGCTAGAAATAGAATTAAGTCGATTTGTCAATTTACATCTGAACTCATTACGGTTATCCTTTTTAATTATGCGAGAGATCGGTAATTAGATTAGGGAATTAATAATCTTCTCCTGTAAGAGATTAATGAGATAGATAAGAACTAATGTGATGAAATTTAGCATAGAACATGATTTGTATGTTGAATCAATAGGATACGGAAGAGTTAATAGATGAAATCCAATTCCAACAGTTTTCTTATAGTGGTTTAAATCTTTTTTTTTTATTATTGCTTATTTTACATTTTAATCTAGTTACCAAAACAATCATCCAAATACTTGAAAACTTATTGCTCGAGTGACTTATTATAGAGCATCATTGTATTTCCAATTCCCTGTGGATATGAAACAACCCTTTTGCTATACTATAATTGAATTCTAAGAGATTTGAAAGTAGATTGGTAAAAATACTTTCATCACGCTTGTTCAAAGAAGCGATGTAAAAGGATTAGAAAAGCGCTGTAAAACGTTTAAAAAAGCTTTGTAAAAGGATTTTTTGACATTTAGTAAAAAAGCGCTGTCTTTTTTATGGCATTATTATCAACATCAAATATCACATTCAGATTCTTCTTTTCAACATTAAAATTCGCATTCACAATATCAAAATTCATATTCTTCACAATATCAATTTCATATTCACATTCAACTACCAATTACAAGTGTTTCACATCAACAAATTACAATTTTATATTCACATTCAATAATATCATTTACAATGTTTCGCAGCAACATATTCACAACAACAAATTACATCATGACAGTAGCAACAAATTACAAATTACATATTGACAGTAGCAACATATTCAGGGTATGAATTACATATTCACATAACAAATTACATCATGACAGTAACAACAAATTAATTACAAATTATATACCTTTGAGTTCGATGACAAACTGACACCATTTTCTTTTATTTCTTTGAGATCACTTTCAGAGTATATTGGGTAGAAGTTGTCAAAATCCTGAAGCAAAATAAGTTAGAGTCAAATATATATATATATATATATATATAGATATATATAGTTTATATATGAAAATCAAAATATAATGAAAATAATGTACCGGTTCTGAATTATATGTTGATTTAGATCAACAATCTCCTTCATGAACCTCATTATATAGTATCTGTAGTCTATGTTGTTAGTTTGACGCGGACACTATAAAATAAAACATGTACACCAATAAATATTTATGCATTGATTGTAAATAAAATTTAAAGGCATATAATTAAGTTCTATAACAAAAATTTCAAACCTTTATTGGAAGCCATGTGATGTTGTTTGACTTATTCTTCGACACTGAAGCACCCCTTTGAGCGTGGAAAACTTGTAGAGTACTATCAAATAAATGTGATTATTATTAAATGACCAAACACATTATTTATATATGTAAGAAATAAATGAATATTACTTAGGTGTCGAAGATGTTATTTATATCAGAGTGATTGTTGAAATGACCGTGCAATGGGTCAAAATAATATAAAATTCAGAAGTCGCATTTATGGCAAACAACATCCAATGTTGCCTACAACAACACAATTTTGGTTGACAAATTTGTTTACACAACTCATAATATCATAAATTAAAAAAGATATAGATAAAGTATCTAATTACGTACCCTGAATTGTATGGTGCCAAAAACAGCTTGTCCTTCTCTTTATTTTCTATAAGTATATCAACTACATAGTTTTTTACATTAACTAGATCGAGTTTAAACATGGATAGTTGATGCAGAGATTAGAATGAAAATCTACTTGACAATTTCCACGTGCACACCAACTTCTCATGCAAAAACCTTCAATGAAAATATAAAATTAGATTAAGTATCAATAAATTACATGTGGCAGCGATGCAATTAAAAGGTAAATTTTATCTTAAATAAAGTATTTATATTAACTGATGTATTTGCTGATGACAGTAGCACTCAGCTCTTTACGATTGAGAAGTTTATATATTTGCTCTTTGCCAAGTATTTCTAAATACTCTTCTCCGAATATACCTTTTTCCATGTTTATCATGTTGGAACCAAGTTGGTTCTAAGTACATAGGATTTTGATGGTTACAAAAGCACTCCATGTAATCTTATTTTGTAACTTGAATTATTACATTAAATGCCACCAGAAGATGAAGTTTCCAGAGGCAGAAGATGAAGACACCAGATAATGCATCCAGAACATACCAGAGGATGCATCCTGAAATTACCAGAGGATATCATTGCTGGCCCAGATCAGAAGGAAGTAAACTCAGAAGGAGACCTGGACCAGACCAAAAGGAAGTCTGCTAAAGAGAGACTTGATCCAGACCAGAAGGAATCATTAGTTAGACTTAGACCAGAAGTTATTATGACCAGAAGATGGCCTGGCAGTGAAATGATAAAACTGCCTAGACTTGATCCAGACTTAATCAGAGGATAAATTAATGGGTCCAAAACAAGAGATTCAATCCAGATTTGACCCAGACCAGAAGATTGCATGGTTTAGGGTATGAAACTAAGTCCAGACTAGAAGAAATGATGTCCAGATTTGATCCAGACCTGATCCAAATCAGAAGGTAAAATGTCTAGACTGAAGTATTATTTGTCCAGATTTAATTTCAATTCAATCCAGACCCAGTTCAGAATTGGTCCAGATCAGAGAGAAAAGGTTCAGATCAATGGTCAAGATTTAAGTATATGGCCCAGTGTTGGTCGAGATAAGAAGATTAGACCATGGCCCAATGTTGGCCGAAATCAGAAGGTCAGAATGTGTGCTCCAGCATTGGCCGAGATCAGAGGATCACAGCAGATCAGTTTGCAAGTCCAGGTTGACCGAGATCAGAAAGTGTGGTCCAGGGCAGGCCGAAATCAGAGGATCACAGCAGATCACTTAGTATGGTCCAGATGTGGACGAGAGCAGAAGATCAAAAGGTTCAGATTTAATCATGATGATAATCGGTGGAGATCTGATTAAAATTTGATCAAAGTATTAAAAAGGATTTGATACAAAAATAAATTGAAGACTTGTGGAATTCAGAAGCTATTGGCTGGAAGAAAGATTTGTTCCAGAATTAATTAAAGTCAGAATTGGTCAAAGTTTTTTTTGAAAGGCAATCTGGAGCAGAAAAATATATGTTTTTTATTTAAAGTGAAACCCGATTGGACAAGTTATTTTTGCAAGAGAATCCAGCAAGATACAGCTCGAATTTAAGCTTGGAAGAGGCCCTAATCTGCATCTATAAAAGGAGGCTCAAGGCATAATACTTAGGATTGAAAATAACAAAAGAGTCATACACTTCCAAAAGCAAACACTCGAGTTTTCAATGACGTTAATTGTGAGTTCCAGCTTTCCAGAAGCAAGCACTCGTGTTTTTCTTTCTCTTGTGTTAAATCTAAGTTGTAGAGCTAGAGTCTACAATCTGAGGGAGTCAGAACGGGTAGCAAATTACTTGGCAATTAGATTCAAGGCGTTGTAATTCCTTCTAAAATCTAGGGTTGTTAGATTGGTAGGAGAAGACTTGACTTAAGAAGTCAAGGTGCTGTATTCCTCAAGAGTCTAGGATTGTTAGACTGTTTGAGAACACTGACTTGGAGGGTCAGTGGAACTGTTGTAATTCAAGGTTTGAATTAGTGAAATCCTTCAAGGTGGAGGGATTGGACGTAGCCTCGTTAACAGCGAACCATTATAAAATTCTGTGTTTTTATCTTTACTTTATATCCGCTGCTAACTCTGTTTTATTCATACATCAAGTTTTGTTTTAAAACTGCAAAAAACAGAAAAAGTATTCAAGTTAGTCAAACACAATTCAACCCCCCATTCTCGTGTTTGCACCTTCATATCATACGTGTATCATTGTTGCCCTCCATATTCATCTTTGTTGTTGTGTCAAGACATGACCCAAATCAAGCAAGGCGTGGTTGAGTTATTTTAGGAGCAGCAACTGATTTTCGTCGATCCAGTTTTTGCATTTTGGAAGATTTATGTTTACCACGGACCTACACCTGCAGTGCAGCGGGTTTATTTTTAGGTTGAATTTGAAAAAAATGAGGTTGATCAGTTTGTTAGTTATTATAGTAAGCTAATCATTTCGTATACATGAATTGATGTATATGTCAAACCTTTTCTGCCTTGTCTGGTGAAGTGACAGACTCGTTGCGAGGGATCTTATCATTCCCTTTAGCAATAATCTAAATAAATGTGAAATATAAAAGCGGAAAAATCAGCAATTAAACATAAACAATAATAATTGTATACAACTAAACATACATAGCAATTAAAATATACCTCCTTATCAGTGCCAACAAGATGTTTCGGCCACGCCACATAGCTACCTATTGCTTCTCCCAAAAGTTTCATATCTCCGTCGTTTTCGGGGATAAGCAACGGTGCAAGTGGTTCTAAAGCTACCACAGGTGACACTTTAACATGGTCAGCAGGGACGGGATTGTTGTGCAATACTTATCCCAACGTATTGTACAATGTTCCTTTCCCAACCATGTGACAGGTAGGGGATGACAAGTATAGGCAGCAACATGAAACACCCTAAATTAAATCAATGGTTAATACATAAGTATGTGAAACAATTAGGTTGAATGAATTTCTTATTTCGTTAAGTAATTACTTTATCATTCGAGGGATTTAGACGCTTCTCATGTGAAAAATAACTTTTGGGAGTCACGCCAAATCCCTTACCCCTCACTCGGCCAAAATATTCAGGAACATTGAATACCTTGCTGAGAATGTCCCTGCAGCTAACTTCTTTATTTTCATTTTGATTTTCAAGACATTGTTCCAAATTTTCCTAAAATACATGTAGTATTAAAAAGATAAGTTCAATATCATTTTTAAAATACAATATTAAAAAATATTAAAGTGATAGTATACTTACACATTGTTGGACAACTTGTTGAACATTTTCGTTATCCACTATTCCATCTTTATTTACGCGAGCCTCCTTTCACAAGATATGATGACGCAACGGTTGATCAGATTTCGTCTCTGGCAGCTGTTCGTTATGATATATACAAAATATTAGTTAGAAACTATAGTTTATAATATTAATCTACCACAATGTATAAAAGTTTACTTACAATTTTTTGCTCTAAACGCGCATACCCCATACGCGATCTTTTATATGGATGCATTGGGTTCTTTGCTCACTCACGATTTTTTGTACTTATATTCTATATATAAATAAAAAAAATAACGATCATGTAAAAAAATAAGATATGAATATGAATAAAACACACATGCTAATAAAATAAATATTACCACAAATGCGGGGTCTGAACGTTTAGCTACAAAAGAGGTCCACTCTTCAGTTGATTTATAGTGTTTGTAAATTTTTGGAGCTTCAACATTCACAATTTCACACTTGTCTCTTAAGTAACAATTCGACAGATAAGATCTAAATGCTCTGTGAATTTTACCAGCAACTCTAAGCACGTAATTTTTACACATATCTTCAATGTTAAAAGCGCTCTGCAAACCAAATAAATAAAGAGTTTGAATAAAAGTATTACAATGGAAAAAATTAGAAGTAACAAAAAAGTGAAGTAAAACGTTACTTGTACATCACTCCACAATATGTCTTTAGCATCATTCAAAGCTTTGTTTCTCTAGTCATCGATTGTTATTGGGATATTTTGGCGGACAACAACACCGATGTAGCTTACCATCATTGAACTGTTGGGCTCAATCAGCTAGCCGCTTTCATTCCATCCCACCTAATAAACTCATAGAGTGTAAGTGCTAGCTTGCTTTCAAAAAAGAAAAAAAAATAAAATCTAAACAAAAGTATAGTATATATACTTCAAATTTTTTTCTAGTATTTCTTGCTTTGATTACTTTTTGCATTATAGTTGCCCCACGCTTCACTTCGTTTTCATAGCCTTTAGCGTTGACAGCTTCAGTGTTTACAAAGTTAGTGTTTACAACTTCATCATTTTGACGACCTAAATCGTTGTTGGAATCCATTTATCTACACATTTCACACAGTATAAGTTCAACATGTAGTTTAGTGACAACAACATATTGAATAAATACAACATGCACTATAAGTTTAATGACAAACAAGATATTAATAACAATACCTGTAGTTTAGGGTTACAACGTCGCAGAAATACAAGCAGAAATCCAAGTAGAAATACAAGTTAGGATTCCACAGAGCGCTTTGAAAAACTGAACAAAAAGCACCTTAAAAACCTTTATGGTTCGTAGGGTATATAGTACGTAGTGAAAATGGAGAATAATAAAACAGAGAGTACATAATGGATATGGATAGTAGGGTTCGCACTAGGGAGAAGGGTTCGTAATAGAGAGTAATGAAGATGGAGAGTACATAATGAATAAGGGTTTCACACTTCCAAGTTCGTAGGGATGAGAATACGTAATGAAGAAGAAAATGAAGAGGCGGTTTCTTATTATCAGTTTACATAATATTTTAAAACACCCTTTTACTGCACTTTTTCAAAGAGCGCTTTAAAATACTTAACCTATTACAGCGCTCTTCCAACTATATAAAAAGCGCCTTAAATAGTCTTTTACAGCGCTTATAGACACACTATATAAAGGCGCTATATGAGCATTTTACAGTGCATTTTCCCATAAGCGTTGTAAATGTTTTGTATCTTGTAATTTATTTTTTAAATCTTTCTACAGCGCTTATGGGCAAAAGCGCTGTAAATGTTTTGAAAATGAATTTTTAAAAGCCTTAGAATAATATGTATATCATTTTATAACATGAGATAATATACATACTCATGGATATCAAATTTTTCATATCAACTTATATGATGAGTTCAGATTATAATTAAAAAATTTATCAAATTGTCATCTCTAAAATAATTAAATAATATAATTAAAAAAATTACATGATCATGAGTTCAAGTTCTGGCAGAAAATGAGTATATCAATGCATGTATATCAATGCTAAATTACATGATCAGTTCAAGTTCTGGCAGAAAATCAGTATAAGCATAAAATCAAATACTCAGTTCTGGCAGGTCAAGTTACATGAAATTAATATAAATTACACAATGAGTACAGATCATTACATGACTTATATAAAACACATAAACACCTTAAGATGCTCTTCTTCTTTTCCTGGTGGGATTCACATTTGTTTGTCCATTAACGATACAAAACGATGGATTAATCCAAATTCCCTCATCATGATCATCTCTAAGATATAAACCATCATCAGTTGAATCAATTTCACATGGTTGTGATGTCGCAAAGAAAATATCAATACCAACATCTTCAACGTTGTTGTTATCATCACTTATTTTATTGGTCAATAGGACAACAGACCCTTTATCATCAGCAGGATCAGTGACATAAAACACTTGTTGAGCTTGCAACTCTAAAATAAAAGGCTCATCTTTGTATCTCACCCTACTAAAATCGACAAGCAAGAACCCTGACTCATCAATTTGAACGCTATTATTATTATCGACCTACTTGCAACTAAAGATTGGAACACGAAACATTGTGTAATCCAACTCCCATATGTGCTCGATAACCCCAAAATATGATAGATTTGCATATATTGGGTTTTTGTCTTTTGCATTTGCAATATGCATCGCTTCAGCTACTAGAGTGACTCCGCTATTTTGCATAGTGGTTTGATCATCGTGTTTTGTGGTATAAAATTTATAGTCGTTAATTACATAACCGGTGTAAGAAAAGACATGTAAACTCGGGTCATTTGATAGCCACCTCATTCTCTCTAAAATTGAAGCGAGGTCTATATCAAACATTGAACTAATGTGATATTTTAGCCAAGGGATAAAACATAGATTGTGCTCTCGTGTTATCCAATTTTTATTCCTGTTCATGTTCAAACTAGATAACTGATCCATGTGTATGGTAACATACGGTTGAACCTCATCATCATTGTGCAGAACATACAATTATGCCTGCTCTCATTCTATCCTTGATATAGCCATTACTTTCTTTTCAATTATCCCTTCTCCTGTTATTCTTCCCGAATGACGAGACATAGGAAGTCATATGGATTCAACATTGGATAGATATTCAGTACAAAATTCAGCAGCTTCTTCAACCATGTACCGTTCAGCAATACAACCTTCGGGTCGACTTCTAATTTTTACATACCCTTTTAATATTTTCATATATCGTTCTATCGGATACATCCATATTGTAAGACCCTTAATTCTTTAATTAAAATTATGGAATTAATTTTAAGTGTATTTTTGGGGATATTTATAAAATATTTAATATATGTATATTTGGAGTGAATATATATATATAAATATTTATTTTGGAAGATGAATTAAGATTATTAGATTAAGAATAAATTAATTTAATTACGAGTAATTAAATTAACGGACAGTTAATTAAGGGATTATCGGCTAATTGCGACGAGATTGGTTAAGTGCTAAGGATCAAACAAGTGTCGGGTGAGGTGGCACCACACAAGCCTATAAATAGGAGTGAAAAGGATGGTGAAATCAGAACACCATTCCTCCTCCCTCACTGCCCATACTACATGTAACAGATTCCCTTCCCTTCTCCAATTCTGAAATTTGATTCACGTTAAGAAAAAGAGAAAAGAGGGAGTTCCTCAAAAATGCCATTAATTGAAAATCTAAGCACCAAACAAGAAAACCCCCAGTACAAAAGTTGTTCCCCTCATCATTCCGGAGCTAGAGAACCCAGTTTCGTAGCAGCAAACGCAGGCGGGAGTTTCGCCGATTTTTCGCGCGTAAACAGGAACGAAAACAAGAACTAGAGAAGTAGCAGAAACGCAACGAGGGTAAGGGCACCTTCTACTTTCTAGTTGCATTCTAGGACTGTAAATGTATGTTTGAGGTGTGGTTATATTTGAGTTTCTGTTTTGAAAAAGAAACTGTTTTGCATGACATTTTTAAGATGAAAGAAAATGCATTCTGTTGAGGTTTTAAATAATCTGTGATGTTGCTGTTTTGCTTATACAACATGTCTGTTTTGGTTGTGTGGAAAAGCTGAAAAATGTCTTGCATGTTATTTTGAAGTTGATCAAAATGCATGTTGAGAAAACTGTGTGCATGTTGTTTTAAAACCTGAAAATTTCATTCTGTGATGTTGATGGTCTGTGAGATACAACATTGTTGTTCTGCTTGTGTGAGAAAGCTGGAATATGCTTTGCAGGTTGTTAGTTGTGTAAGCATACTGGAGAATACCATGCATGTTGTTTTGGAGGTGCATGTTTTGTTTCTGGATGATTCTGATGTTGATCATTCTGTTTCTATTTATGATGATTCTGGTGTTGATCATTCTGTTTCTGTTTCTAATGATTCTGGTGTTGATCATTCTATTTCTGCTTCTGATGATTCTGGTGGTGACTATTCTGTTTCTGTTTCTGATGATTCTGGTGGTGACTATTCTGTTTCTGTTTTTGATGATTCTGGTGTTGATCATTTTGATTCTGCTTCTGTTTCTATTTTGAGTGATTCTGGTGATGTCGATGTTTTCAAAAGAAAAGGGATTTTAAATGATGAAAGTGTTTTCTGGAAAAGTGCTGAATCTGTTTTGATGTTTGGTTGTTCTCTTTTTAAAAGAAACAGTTTGAAATGTGTTGAAGTCTCAGGAAAAATTTCACTGGTTTTCAAAGGTGTATTCGAATACAACATGTGTGTATTCGAATACAACCTGTCAAGCTTCTGTTTTACTTAAGTTTTCAAACTTGAATTCGAACACGAGCCCCTGTATTCGAATACAGAGAAAGGATTTTTGCTTCTGACTTAGCATCTGTATTCGACTACGACCATGTCGTATTCGAATACAGAAGTGAATTTTTAACACTGTATTCGCATCTGTATTCGACTACAGGCATGCTGTATTCAAATACAGAATGCAGATTTTCACTAGTTTCATCTTCCGTATTCGAATACAAGGGATCTGTATTCGAATACGGATTTGGGTTTTTCCAGAAACTCAATTTTTAGCTTCTGTATTCGAATACAAGGAAGCTGTATTCGAATACAGATTCGTGTTTTCCAAAAAATCAAGTTTAAAAACACTGTCATGTGAATTTTAAAGTGTTGGGAAATATTGAGAAGGGTTAAAATGATTTTAAATGGAACTTTTGTGATAGTTTGAAGTGGGGGTGATGATGTTTTTGAGACACTACTTATATAGTGAAAGATACTGATTTTTTACAATGTGACAACCTATGTATTCAAATACAAGAAGGCTGTATTCGAATACAGAGTGTAATTCTACAGTGTTTTGGCTTCTATATTCGAATATAGAGAAGCTGTATTCGAATACAAATTCGTATTTTCCAGAAAACTCAGTTTTAAACAATGTTTTTATGAATTTTAAGAATTTGGGAAACATTGGACAGACTTAAGATAAGTAAGAATGGAATTTGGAGATAATGCAAAGTGTTAATAATTACTTGACTGTTAATCATGATTGTGATGATGATGATATTGATTATGTCGAGATGATTTGAAAAATGATAGAATTGTTGAATTTTCCTGATAATGCATAATGTTTCAGTGAAGAGAAAAACACTGCATATTCATACATTGCATAGTCAAGTGGTACCCACGATGGGCCACAGAGTAATGCGCAACAACGTGCTGATCTGTTGAGCGATTGCACAAGTGCCGGTCTGTTGAGCGACTGCACTAGGTACTGATCTGTTGAGCGATTGTACCTTGGTATATAGGTGCTGGTCTGTTGAGCGACTGCACTGGTACTGGACTGTTGAGCGTCTGTACCCTGAACTGCGCGACCACGTGCTGATCTGTTGAGCGATTGCACGAGTGCTGGTCTGTTGAGCGACTGCACTAGGTACTGATCTGTTGAGCGATTGTACCTTGGTATATGTCAAACGTGCTAGTCTGTTGAGCGACTGCACGAGTGCTGGTCTGTTGAGCGACTGCACTGGTGCTGATCTGTTGAGCGATTGCACCCTAGTCTTGAGGGCCGTTAAAGTCATACATATTTTGTGCTGGTCTGTTGAGCGACTGCACCTTGGTGATTCCAAGAAATTATATACATGAGCATATACATATTGCATCGGGGTGATTGACCGGTGGGTCACGATTTGGTTATATGATGATGGTTGAAAATTGATATGTGTGAGTACTTTATAGAATCTGAATTTCTGATTAATGATTGTGATTGCTGAAGTGTTGGTTGTACTTACCACATATGTTCATAATAATTGGCTGCTGTTTTTGAAAAGGCATATATGTCATTAAATTTCAAATGAGCATCATTATTTTCATCATTCTCATATGTTATACCATGGATATAATTGTTGCTGTGAGATATATGCTATGTGATTATTTGTTAATTTCGGTCGGTGACCCTTGCTATTATATTGTGGAAATTGGGCTTTGCCCTCAGATGCCCCCCAAACCCATGACACCTGTGGGTCCCGAGACGACGGAAACGTCGCTCGACTTCATTGATCGTGCCGTGCCTACTGCTTGGGTTTACGACCCCACCTCAAGCAGGGCTACATACACGGGGAGATTGAAGAGGACTTGTAGGACCAATGGAGTGGTGCACTACGTGGAGCACAGCTATGCGAGGATTGACTTTCCCGTGCCTTCCCGTTTAATATTTGAGGCGCGCGGAATTGTTGATGATGCTGAGGAGCCAGCTAGAGGGGTTGAGACGAAGGCCACCGTAGGAGTGGTGATTCCTAACCCGGTGATTGGAGGAGATGTACATGATTCTGAGACAGAAGAGAAGAACGAAGAGCCAAAGCCAGTAGCAGCTGATATTCCGGGTCCGTCTAGGATCTCCGATGATTGCTATGAGATTTCGGCACCGCCGAAGCGACCGAGACTATGCATTGATCTGACTTCGGAGGAGACTGATCCCTCTCTGTATGATGAGGAGGAGGAGGAGGAGGAGGTCACAACGAGGCGAGCGGCAGAGTCGGATGAGACTTGTTTGGGATGCGGAGGAAATCCGTGCTAGTGTAGCTTTAGTGCATGATCAGTTAGACTTGATGTATAGGATTTGAACTGGAAATGTAATTTGTTTATTTTGGAAATTATTGTACTATTTTCAGCTAAACTATGCACTCTGATATTTTCTGTTGGTATGATATGACACTGATAGTTTGGAATGTATTAATGTTTAATATTAATTTCCAAAGATAAGTATTTAGTGATATTTCTGATGAAATTATTTAATTACGTTCATCAATTAATCCACGACGTACTATTTTTAAGAAACGGAGTAAAGGAAACTTTTATTTCGATTCTTTTGAAGTGATGAATTTGGGAAATTATTTTAATTAATTATTTTTTAAAAAAAATACACTCGCGCTGTGTTTTAAACTCGGGGTGTTACAATTGTGGTGTCAGAGCATTTGGTTAAAGTTTTGGGATAAAGCTCTGATTTAAAGTATTTTCCCCGAACCTGGAGTCGTTCAGTATTTGGCTGCTAACCAACTCGGAGTATCACTGAAAGAAGGAACTTATGAATTTTTATCATTGGCTAACATGGAGATCAAGATGGATGTGAACATAGAAGATGTGGCTTTAGTCAAAGAATATCCAGACGTATTTCCAACAGAAATTCCAAGATTACCCCTGGTGAGAGAGGTGGAGTTCTTCATTGATTTGCACCCATGAACTGGACCTATTTCAATTGCGCCGTACCGGATGTCGCCATTAGAATTAAGCGAGCTTAAGGGTCAGATTGAAGGCTTATTGGAGTAAGGATTTATCAGACCAAGTGTGTCGCCATGGGGAGCTCCGGTGTTGTTGGTTAAAAAGAAGGATGGAAGTTCGCGTTTATGTGTGGATTATCGGCAACTTAACAAGGTGACTATCAAGAATCGTTATCCTTTTCCACGTATCGATGATTTGATGGACCAATTGAGGGAAACAGCAGTGTTTTCAAAGATCGATTTGAAGTCAGGATATCATCATATTCGAGTAAGAGAAGGAGATATTCAAAAGACTGCTTTCAGAACCCGTTATGGACATTATGAATATCTCGTTATGCCGTTTGGAGTCACGAATGCACTAGCGATTTTCATGGACTATATGAATAGAATTTTCAGCCCATTTCTGGATAAATTCGTGGTGGTGTTCATCGATGATATATTGGTTTATTCAAAGGATGAAGAAGAACACGGAGAACACCTACGCCAAGTTCTTGAAGTCTTGCGCGAGAAGCAACTGTATGCCAATTTATCGAAGTGCGAGTTTTGGCTAGAGAAAGTGAACTTCTTGGGACATGTGATAACAAAAGAAGGAATCGCTGTCGATCCGGCAAAGATTGAGACAATTCTTGCCTGGAAACAGCCCCAGACTATCACAGACATACGGAGTTTTGTCGGACTGGCAGGATACTACAGGAGATTTATTGAAGGATTTGCTAAGATTGTAGCTCCTTTGATACAACTTACAAGAAAGAATCAGTCGTTTACATGGACGGAGAAGTGCGAGGAAAGTTTTCAGTTGCTTAAGGAAAAGTTGACAACCTCACCAGTGTTGGTCTTGCCACAGCCAGAGGAACCATACGAAGTCTACTGTGATGCATCTCAGCAAGGGTTGGGATGTGTTTTGATGCAACACAAGAAAGTTGTAGCCTACGCCTCAAGACAGTTGAAAACTCACGAACGGAACTACCCTACTCATGACTTAGAGCTTGCTGCTGTAGTGTTTGCGTTAAAGGTCTGGAGGCACTACTTATATGGATGCACGTTCACGGTGTTCAGTGATCATAAAAGTTTGAAGTATCTGTTCGACCAGAAAGAATTGAACATGCGTCAGAGAAGATGGATGGAGACTCTCAAGGATTTTGACTTTTCATTGCAGTACCACCCTGGAAAAGCCAATGTGGTGGCTGATGCATTGAGTCGGAAAAGTGTGTCAGTATCTTCAATGATAATGGCCAGACAACAGGAGTTGTGGGAAGCATTTAGAGATCTACATTTGGACGTAAAGTTTGCACCAGGAATTTTAAAATGTGGGATGATAACAATTTCGAGTGGCCTACTTGAGGAGATTGCAAACTTGCAAGATGACGCATTGATCCAAGAAAAGAGGAATCTGATAGCGCAAGGTCAGACAACTGAATTCAGGGTCGGACCCGATAATATTCTGAGATGTAATGGGAGAGCTTGTGTACCGGAAGTTGCAGAGATGAGAAGAGCGATTTTGGAAGAGGCTCATAAGAGTAAATTGAGTATTCATCCTGGAGCGACCAAGATGTACCAGGACTTAAGACAGAATTATTGGTGGCCAGGAATGAAGAGGGATGTAGCGGAGTATGTATCAGCATGTTTAACTTGTCAGAAAGCGAAAGTGGAACATCAACGACCTGCTGGAATACTGCAACCTTTGGATATACCGGAATGGAAGTGGGATAGCATTTCCATGGATTTTATAACAGGATTGCCCAAGACAAGGAAAAAAGAATGATTCAATTTGGGTAATAGTGGATCGATTGACAAAGTCCGCACATTTCTTACCGGTAAGGACCACTTACAAAGTAGATAAGCTGACGGAAATCTACATCGCTGATATTGTGAGGTTACACGGCGTTCCATCAAGTATAGTGTCAGACCGTGACCCAAAGTTCACCTCTCATTTTTGGGGAGCGTTGCATGAAGCTTTAGGAACGAAACTGAAATTGAGTTCCGCTTATCATCCACAAACAGACGGACAGACTGAGAGAACAAATCAGTCCTTGGAAGATTTATTGAGGGCATGCATGTTGGATGATAGGGGAAACTGGGATGAGATGTTGCCATTGATTGAGTTCACTTACAACAATAGCTTTCACACAAGTATTGGAATGGCACCCTATGAGGCTTTATATTGACGCAAGTGTCAGACGCCGTTATGCTGGTATAAGGACGGAGAAAGTATGATTGTTAGACCTAAGATGGTGGAACAGACTACAGAGAAAATCAAGAGGATACAAGAGAAAATGAAGATTTCACAGGATCGTCAAAAGAGTTATCCCGACAAGCGTCGCCGACCTTTGGAATTCGAGCAGGGTGATCATGTATTTCTAAGGGTCACGCCTACAACTGGTGTTGGCAGAGCTATTAAATCAAGAAAGTTGACTCCGAAATTTATTGGACCATACCAAATTACTGCACGAATTGGATCATTGGCTTATCGGATCGCTTTACCTCCAATATTGTCCAATATTCACGACGTATTTCACGTGTCGCAGTTAAGGAAATACATTGCAGACCCGTCACATGTGATCGAACCAGATACAATTCAGCTGAAGGATAACTTGTCATTTGAAGTATTCCCTGTAAGGATTGAAGACAAGAAGATTAAAAAGTTGAGGAACAAGGAAGTCCCACTAGTCAAAGTGATTTGGAATCCGACTACGGGAGACGCGACTTGGGAACTGGAGAGTAAGATGAGAGAACAATATCCCCAGTTGTTCATCAACATGTAGTTTCGAGGACGAAACTAATTTAAGGGGGTAGTAATGTAAGACCCTTAATTTTTTAATTAAAATTATGGAATTAATTTTAAGTGTATTTTGGGGATATTTGTAAAATATTTAATATATGTATGTTTGGAGTGAATATATATATATATATATAAATATTTACTTTGGAAGATGAATTAAGATTATTGGATTAAGAAGAAATTAATTTAATTACGAGTAATTAAATTAACGGACAGTTAATTAAGGGATTAGCGGCTAATTGCGACGAGATTGGTTAAGTGCTGAGGATCAGACAAGTGTCGGGTGAGGTAGCACCACACAAGCCTATAAATAGGAGTGAGAAGGATGGTGAAATCAGAACACCATTCCTCCTCCCTCACTGCCCATACTGCATGTAACAGTATCCCTTCCCTTCTCCCATTTTGAAATCTAATTCACGTTAAGAAAAAGAGAAAAGAGGGAGTTCCTCAAAAGTGCCATTAATTGAAAATCTAAGCACCATACCAGAAAACCCCCAGTACAAAAGTTGTTCCCCTCATCATTCCAGAGCTAGAGAACCTAGTTTCGTAGCAGCAAACGCAGGCGGGAGTTTCGTCGATTTTTGGCACGTAAACGGGAACGAAAACAGCAACGAGAGAAGTAGCAGAAACGCAACGAGGGTAAGGGCACCTTCCACTTTCTAGTTGCATTCTAGGACTGTAAATGTATGTTTGAGGTGTGGTTATATTTGAGTTTCTGTTTTGAAAAAGAAACTGTTTTGCATGACAATTTTAAGATGAAAGAAAATGCATTCTGTTGAGGTTTTAAATAATCTGTGATGTTGCTGTTTTTCTTATACAACATGTCTGTTTTGGTTGTGTGGAAAAGCTGAAAAATGTCTTGCATGTTATTTTGAAGTTGATCAAAATGCATGTTGAGAAAACTGTGTGCATGTTGTTTTAAAACTTGAAAATTTCATTCTGTGATGTTGATGATCTGTGAGATACAACATTGTTGTTCTGCTTGTGTGAGAAAGCTGGAATATGCTTTGCATGTTGTGTTAGTTGTGTAAGCATACTGGAGAATACCATGCATGTTGTTTTGGAGGTGCATGTTCTGTTTCTAGATGATTCTGATGTTGCTCATTCTGTTTCTGTTTATGATGATTCTGGTGTTGATCATTCTGTTTCTGTTTCTGATGATTCTGGTGTTGATCATTCTATTTCTGCTTCTGATGATTCTGGTGGTGACTATTCTGTTTCTGTTTCTAATGATTCTGGTGTTGATCATTTTGATTCTGCTTCTGTTTCTGTTTTGAGTGATTCTGGTGATGTCGATGTTTTCAAAAGAAAAGGGATTTTAAATGATGAAAGTGTTTTCTGGAAAAGTGCTGAATCTGTTTTGATGTTTGGTTGTTCTCTTTTTAAAAGAAACAGTTTGATATGTGTTGAAGTCTCAGGTAAAATTTCACTGGTTTTCAAAGGTGTATTCGAATACAACATGTGTGTATTCGAATACAACCTGTCAAGCTTCTGTTTTACTTAAGTTTTCAAACTTGAATTCGAACACGAGCCCCTGTATTCGAATACAGAGGAAGGATTTTTGCTTCTGACTTAGCATTTGTATTCGACTACGACCATGTCGTATTCGAATACAAAAGTAAAATTTTAATACTGTATTCGACTACAGGCATGCTGTATTCAAATACAGAATGCAGATTTTCACTAGTTTCAGCTTCCGTATTCGAATACAAATTCGGGTTTTTCCAGAAACTCGGTTTTTATCTTCTGTATTCGAATACAAGGAAGCCGTATTCGAATATAGATTCGTGTTTTCCAGAAAATCAAATTTAAAAACACTGTCATGTGAATTTTAAAGTGTTAGGAAATATTGAGAAGGGTTAAAATGATTTAAAATGGAACTTTTGTGATAGTTTGAAGTGGGGGTGATGAAGTTTTTGAGACACTATTGATATAGTGAAAGATACTGATGTTTTACACTGTGACAGCCTCTGTATTCGAATACAAGAAGGTTGTATTCGAATACATAGTGTAATTCTGCACTGTTTTGGCTTCTGTATTTGAATATAGAGAAGCTGTATTCGAATACAAATTCGTATTTTCCAGAAAACTCAGTTTTAAACACTGTTTTTATGAATTTTAAGAATTTGGGAAACATTGGAAAGACTTAAGATAAGTAAGAATGGAATTCTGAGATAATGCAAAGTGTTAATAATTACTTGACTGTTAATCATGATTGTGATGATGATGATATTGATTATGTTGAGATGATTTGAAAAATGATAGAAAGGTTGAATTTTCCTGATAATGCATAATGTTTCAGTGAAGAGAAAAACATTGCATATTCATACATTGCATAGTCAAGTGGTACCTACGATGGGCCATAGAGTAATGCGCAACCACGTGCTGATCTGTTGAGCAATTGCACGAGTGCTGGTCTGTTGAGCGACTGCACCAGGTACTGATCTGTTGAGCGATTGTACCTTGGTATATAGGTGCTGGTCTGTTGAGCGACTGCACTGGTACTGGACTGTTGAGCGTCTGTACCCTGAAATGCGCGACCACGTGCTGATCTGTTGAGCGATTGCACGAGTGCTGGTCTGTTGAGCGACTGCACTAGGTACTGATCTGTTGAGCGATTGTACCTTGGTATATGTCAAACGTGCTGGTCTGTTGAGCGACTGCACGAGTGCTGGTCTATTGAGCGACTGCACTGGTGCTGATCTGTTGAGCGATTGCACCCTGGTCTTGAGGGCCGTTAAAGTCATACATATTTTGTGCTGGTCTGTTGAGCGACTGCACCTTGGTGATTCCAAGAAATTATATACATGAGCATATACATATTGCATCGGGGTGATTGACCGGTGGGTCACGATTTGGTTATATGATGATGGTTGAAAATTGATATGTGTGAGTACTTTATAGAATCTGAATTTCTGATTAATGATTGTGATTGCTGAAGTGTTGGTTGTACTTACCACATATGCATAATAATTGGCTGCTGTTTTTCAAAAGGCATATATGTCATTAAATTTCAAATGAGCATCATTATTTTCATCATTCTCATATGTTATACCATGGATATAATTGTTGCTGTGAGATATATGTTATGTGATTATTTGTTAATTTCGGTCAGTGACCCTTGCTATTATATTGTGGAAATTGGGCTTTGCCCTCTTATGCCCCCCAAACCCATGACACCCGTGGGTCCCGAGACGACGGAAACGTCGCTCGACTTCATTGATCGTGCCGTGCCTACTGCTTGGGTTTACGACCCCACCTCAAGCAGGGCTACATACACGGGGAGATTGAAGAGGACTTGTAGGACCAATGGAGTGGTGCACTACGTGGAGCACAGCTATGCGAGGATTGACTTTCTCGTGCCTTCCCGTTTAATATTTGAGGCGCACGGAATTTTTGATGATGCTGAGCAGCCAGCTAGAGGGGTTGAGACGGAGGCCACCGTAGGAGTGGTGACTCCTAACCCGGTGATTAGAGGAGATGTACATGATTTTGAGACGGAAGAGAAGAACGAAGAGCCGAAGCCAGTAGCAGCTGATATTCCGGGTCCATCTAGGATCTCCGATGATTGCTATGAGATTCCGGCACCGCCGAAGCGACCGAGACTATGCATTGATCTGACTTCGGAGGAGACTGATCCCCCTCTGTATGATGAGAAGGAGGAGGAGGTCACATCGAGGCGAGCGGCGGAGTCGGATGAGACTTGTTTGGGATGCGGAGGAAATGTCTTATATACAATGACTTCCAATATGGAAATTCAAAGAAAATTGACTTTTTCTTCCATCCAGTTTTGACATGCTCTCCCGCAAATGGTTTGCCAAATTAATTGATCAAACCTTGTACTTTTTCCAATATTCGATATCCAGTCGGTGCTTTTGGAGCAGTACCTTCCTCTGATTTTCCATTGAATGCATTTATCCACCCACGATAATGATGACTAAAAGGTAAAAATCTACGATGTCCAAGAAAGACGTTCTTCTTACAATGTTTCAATCACATCCAGTCTGTACTCTCTTCACATATAGGACATGTACACTGACCTTTAATGCTATATCCTGATAAATTACCATATGCTGCAAAATCATTAATTGTGCCGAGCAACATAGCCCTCAAATTGAAACATTCTTTCTTATACCCATCATAAACTTCCACACATGTCTCCCACATATTTTTTAAATCTTCAATTAAAGGAGCCAAGTATACGTCGATATCATACCCCAGTTGTTTGGGTCCAGAAATTAACAAAGACAACATCATAAACTTACGCTTCATACATAACCATGGAGGTAGGTTATAAATCAACAAAATCACAGGCAACCTGATGTGTGATATACTTTGAAGACCATGTGGATTCATTCCATCAGTAGAAAATGCAAGTCGTAGATTTCTTGACTCTCTATCGAAATCAGGATACTCGTGATCAATTTTTGCCCATTGTGGAGAATCTGTAGGGTGTCGTAACTTTCCATCTCTAATTCTTTCATCTGCATGTCATGTCAAGTGTTTTGAATCTTCTTCTTTGCGATAGATGCGCCTAAATCTTGCTATTATAGGAGAATGTCACACGACTTTTGCTGGAGTAGATTTTTTCTTCTTATATCGAGAGACATTGCATTTCAGACACGCCTTTAGTAATTCATATCCGTTTTGAAATAAAATGCAATCGTTAGAACACGCATGAATCCTTTCGTAACTCATGCCAATAGAGCACAAAATTCGTTTAGCCTCGTAGGTTCGACTGGGAAGTTCATTATCATCTGACAACATATCTTTTATGAGTGTTAATAATTCTGTGAAGCTTTTATCAGACCATCCATTACTCTCTTTTAAGTTGTGCAACTTTAATATCGCTGAAAGTCTTGTGAATTTAGTACAACCATTATATAATGGTTTCTCTGTATCACTCAACAAACTCTCAAACATTTTAGGACAATCCCGAAGATCTTCTTCAACTGCTTTTGCAATCTCCTCAACTCGGTCCCGCTCATATGTATCTGTGTCGAAATCATTTGAAGCATATGTCGCATCATTCTCAAAATAAGTATATCCTTTTTTTTTCTCACCATGTCTTGTCCAACATGAATAGCTTTGATCAATTCCATGTTATACTAAATGTCCTTCCAATTCATCTGCTCTAACCGTTTTCCAAAACAACATTTTAAACAAGGACAAATGATTCGATTTGGATCTTTTGTATTCTTCACTGCAAATTCAATAAACTCCTTCACTCCATTTTCATACTCTTTTGACAATTGATTGGCAGACATCCATTTCCGGTCCATTTTATATGACCTATATGAATGTAGTGTTACACAAATTTATCAATCTATAACATTATACCAATCTATGGTATATATGCATACAAGTCTAATTTCAAAACATAATAGAACAGATCGAATAGTTTTACACAAATTTATGAATGTAGTGTTACACAAGTTTATCAATCTATATCATGTAACAATTTATGAATGCAGTATATATGAATGCAGTGTTACACAAATTTATCAATCTATAACATCATAGAGATAATGGAAAATGGAAACTAAGGTCTAAGGTCATGCATACAAGTCTGCTTTCAAAACAGAACATATCGAACAAATTTCAAAACAGAACAGATTTATCATCTAACATTTTATATGATTTATCAGGTAACAATTTATCAATTTTAAGGACAACAAAAAATTAATAAATATAGTACATGAGACAACAATCACTCAATAGAGGAGAGGAAGGTTCGTAATAGGGTTCGAAAAGAGAGAAAATATTAAATATGTTTTTATTTATTTATTTATCAAGTATATATAACTTGAACTGAACTTGTAATTTTACAACGCTTTTTTCCATAAGCGCTGTAAAAGGCTTTTAAAAATTAAATTTTAAAACATTTACAAAGTTTACTGCGCTTTTATAGAAAGCACTCTTAAAAGCGCTGTAAATATAGTGTGAGAGCGCTATATTTTAAAGCGCTTTTGTTCATAAGCGCTGTATAAGGCTTTTAAAAATTAAATTTTAAAACATTTATAGAGTTTACAGCGCTTTTATACAAAGCGCTCTTAAAAATGATGTAAATATAGTGTGAGAGCACTATATTTTACAACGCTTTTATAAAAAGCGCTGTAAACATTATATGAGAGCGCTATATTTTACAGTGCTTTTACGCGAAGCGCTCTAAAAGCGCTATAAATATTATGTGAAATCGCTATGACCCTACAACAGTGCTTTTTCTAAAGCGTTTGTCATTAAAGCGATGTTGTATCCTCCATTAATTTTAAAATATTATACAACAACGCTTTTAGTTATGAAGCGCTTTAAAATGCGCACTGTAAAAGACAATTTTTAGCGTAGTGTATTAGTCTAACACACTCCTCCAATTTATAATCTTTCTCTCATTATTTCTAGATGAAGTTGACATTATAGCAAGTTCTTTTAATTCTTTTAATGGGAGATTTCAAATGAGTTCATACTACATGTCCAAAACTTATACAGACCCTGATTTGGTTACATTGAGTTAAGAGTTATAGACAGAAATATAACCAATCAAATAAATTCTAGAAACAAATTTGCAATTTATATTCCTCTTCATTGAAAATCTATACTTTCACAACTATTTTTTATACAGTACCATCTCATTGCAATAACATGTAAATACATTTGTAATCTAGTTGAGGCAAGAATTAATATTAATAATGTAAATATGTTTCCATCACACCAAATTCAGCAAGAATTAACATTAATAATGTAAACACTATTCAGCAAACCAAATTTTGTCAAACATTGTTCAACAAACACTACAAGAAATGTTTCCAGCAAACCAAACCACTGATTCACTTCAATTCACCACTAATTTGTCAAACACTATTCATGTTTGAAATTGAAAAGAAAGGAATACGTAGTCATTCATTTCAATTCACCACTAATTTCTATTCATAGTCACTAATTTTAATTCATAGTCATTCATTAATTCACCACTAATTCCAGCAATCCTCACCACTAATTCAAACATCTAATTCACTTCAATTCACCACTAATTTGTCAAAGACTATTCAGGTGTGATATTGAAAAAAAAGGATCCATAGTCATTCATTTCTTATTTGTTTCACTTACACATGAAAGATTAAACTACAAGAGTTAGATATTTTCAAGTTCTTACCTATGAAATAATAGATTTGAGATGTTATGGATTTTAATGAGTTGTGCAAAAATAAAACGAGAGAACGAGTTAGAGTTTGCAAATCAATTAATAAATCATTTCTTCCTTCATTCACTCAACAAATAATCATGAAAATAAAACAATATTGATGGCAAATTTCGGAGAACAATGGTAAATTTCGCGCAGGAGGATGACAATTGTTTTGAGGCTCATATTCAATCCCACAATATTGTTTTCTTTGCATGTAATCCGTGTGAGTTTAGTTGCAAGGATCTTTAAAATAAAAATAAATGAATTGTTGAAATTTTTTTTCATTGACTGATTTGTCAATAATTAGTCTATATACAATTACAATTACTAACATATATATATTTATGACGAAATTTCATAGATAAATTTGTCTTCATGTAAAAGGTAGACAAAACATGTATTTAATTACAATGTAACTTCAAACTATATAACTACAACAAAAAATTATAAAAAAAAACTATTTTAATTGAGAATTTATAATTTCATAAATAATTTATAAAATTTAGAAATTAATTTTATTTAATCAATATAAACCTAGAAGCTTCCTCAATTCACTCTCACTGTCTCTCTTTCTCGTTGCCGTTGTCTTCGATTTTGCAATTCTCCACACAGGTAAACTCATTCAATCGATCTTTTCTTCTTCAATCTAAATTCGCAAAACCTATGACACACTTTACTTCGATGTTAACTATATTCAATTTGTAACCTGAATTAGTAAACTGTCTTTCTGAATATGTCATTTTTAGGGTTTTTCATATTTGGTGATAAATTTCGATAAGAAATTGCAATTTTTTGAAAATTCATGTTGTTTGGTTGTTGCTATTGTAATAATTGTTATGCATGTTTTGCAGAAATAGAAGAAAAAATGGCAGTCACACTCTACAACCTTAAGTCTGAATCTGGGTTGAAGAAACTTGATGAGTACCTTCTCACACGCAGTTATATCAGTGGGTAGGTTATGTTACTCTATTGTAATTCGTTGTTTTTATTTTATTTTATTTTATTTTCTTGTGTTTTTGTTTCTTATGTTACTTGATCTGTTTAGGTACCAAGCTTCAAAGGATGATATCACTGTCTATTCAGCTTTGTCATCAGTTCCATCAGAAGAATTTGTGAATGTGTCTAGATGGTACAAGCACATTGATGCTTTGCTGAGAATTTCGTAAGTTTCCCTCCCCATCATGACTCATGTTAATTATAAGTAATGGTGTAATCTTTGGGATCAAACAGTTGATTAACAAATCAATGGTTGACATTATATGCAGATACATAACAATCATATGTGCTTAAAATATTAGCCATTGATTTGTTCACTTTATTAACTACTCACTTTAGAGGAGCTTAATTCTTAAAATATTAGTCATTGTTATGCAATGGTTTTATGTTTATTTGGTGCTGCTGGGTTGTTGTGTATTGATTTAGTAATTTAAATGACTCGTATTCATTATGCATTTATTTTAAATTTTGAATCCAATTTTGGGTCATTAGTGGTGTTTCTGGTGAGGGATCTGGTGTCACCGTGGAGTCATCCTCTCTTGTTGCTGAAGAGGCTGTTGCCACTCCTCCAGCTGCTGAATCCAAGGTGAGTATTTGAGAAACGAATGATACTGAATAGTTGAACTGTAGTAGATGTCATGTTTTCTTTTGAGAACTTTAACTCTAAATGTTCATTGATTGTAAAATGTTGATCAGGCTACTGAAGCAGAGGATGATGATGATGACGACGATGTTGATTTGTTTGGTGAAGAGACAGAGGAAGAGAAGAAGGCAGCTGAGGAACGTGCAGCGGCCATGAAGGCATCTGGCAAAAAGAAAGAGAGTAAGTTTCTGTTTTATCGTATTATCATAATTATTTGAAATCTGGTCGCATAATCATCTGCTGATTACATCCTCAGGTGGGAAATCATCTGTTCTGATGGATGTGAAGCCATGGGATGATGAAACTGACATGAAAAAGCTTGAAGAAGCAGTGAGATCTGTAGAGATGGAAGGGTTGTTCTGGGGTGCATGTATGTTATTTTTCTTTTTCTCATTGTTTATTAATTAATATTTGTACATTTTAAATGCTTTGAAACATAACTTCTTTAGAATTAATTTTTCAATACATATGTTTTAGTATATTTCTTTTTAGTTTATTTTGTTTGGAATTCTGATATTAGTTTATTAATGTGATAGCAAAACTTGTTCCTGTTGGGTACGGTATCAAGAAGCTGCAAATTATGCTTTCTATTGTGGATGACCTGGTTTCTGTTGACACTCTTATTGAGGAACGTCTTACTGTTGAGCCCATCAATGAATATGTCCAGAGTTGTGACATTGTTGCCTTCAACAAAATATGTAAGTAATTTTCAGATTGGTCATAAGATGCATGCATATCTTAATGCTAGCATGCACGAACATCTTGTTCTAATGCTATTTCATAATATTTGATTTGATGCAGAATCTGCTATTCGTGGGACATTGAGATTATGGCAATGATTAGGAATGACAATCAAGGGATATTATTATCCTAAGCTGAGTTTTGTTATTACAAACCTTCTTGTAGTTGTGGTCATTTGTATTTGTAATTTCATCACCATTATATGGATCGTCTAATAATGATTTAGGCTTAAAGCATTGAAATTGTGGTCTTATAAATTTTGATTCTTGGCTATGATTTTGCTCTTATGTGCACTTGCACACTCTTTGGATACTATGACCCCCAAATTTGATGGCTATTTTCTCTAATGACCTTGCACTATGGCCATCACATAAGTCGAACATTGTTTTCACAAGTTTCATGAAAAACTTATTGAAAAAACTAAATAAATTTTTTTGACATGTAGTAAGTTATTTTTTTGTAATTTTTTTAAATATTTGAAAGTGTTTATATTAATAGATAAAATCAAATAAGTTGTTTATAGAGTAATTCAAATACAAAATATGTTTGGGAAGTAAACAATGGAAGAATTATGTCGTGACCCAATATTCAAGATACACTTTTATTGGTTAAAATTTGTGTCTTAGTGTTATTATGTGGAACTCATGATTTTGTTAGATTCACTTAAATTTTGATCAATAGGAGACTATGTTAAAGAGTGCTAGAAAGTGAAAAAGGGTGGCACTAGAATTGAATAAAAATCATTCAATGTTGTCAACTTGTATGAAAGTGTTGGAGATGTTCTTTGACATGTTTTTCTATTGTTACCGGTGGGCAATATGTGTATGCAATATGCTGGGGTATGGAAAGATACCAATTGTGTACCGAAGAAAGACAAGAGTAGAGGTGAAAGGTTTTAATTAATTTCTTGTGAAAAGCTATATAGATATTCTAAATGGGAAAAATTCTAATACATAACACATTCCTCCATCGAAATGTATGTGAAAAATGTTTAAAACACTAACGACTAAACATAATACCCCGTCGAATAGTACTTGAAAAATATTTAAAATTCTAGTGACTACCGTTGTTGTTTCTTAGAAGTAGATGTTAATAGTCATTTTCATTTTCAAGAATAAGATAGTAAATTAAATTATACAAGCTCAATAAAAATAAGAAAAAATATGAAGAAAGTCAATAATTATTATTTCTAAAGATACAAAGAAAGTCAATAACTATTATTTCTAAAGAGCGTCATCGACTGTTATTAGAATTTCCTAAGAATTTTAAGTAATAGTCCATGATAGATCACTTACGAACATGGTTCACCGCACTACTCACCTTCTAAATAAAAGGGGAAGAGAGCAAACTATGAATTATCTCGCAGACAATGATACAAATGAAGCTTTTCATTTTCATAATATCATTCAAATGGATCCTTTTGGGAGTTTGGAGGGGAAGTGGATGGAGGGCTTTGGAAGAGGGGAAGGGAGCAAAAAGAGAGAACTCATTCATTTTGGGCTTTGGGAAGAGGGGAGGGGAGCAAAAAGAGAGAGAACTCATTCATTTTGTTTTAGTGTTTTTGTAGAGTATTGAAAAGAGATACATACGAATAATACATTTTTAACTGAAATTATTATAAAAAGAATCAAAATTTGAAAAATTTGTATATCCTCCAAAATCTTCCTTCGATACTTTTATTTAGTTCCATCAATTTAGAGAGATTTTGTATCATTTAAAAAACTAAACTTCCATTCAAATTGGGGAACTATCATTCCTTCACTTTCCATTTCTTCTATTTTTTTTTTGGCTAAATAGCATATATGGTCCCTTAACTTAATTTCAGGTAACGTTTTAGTCCTTTATCTTTTTTTTTTTCCGATTTGATCATTTATTTTAATTTTAAGTGACAATTTAATCCTTTATGTTTTAAAATGTTAACAATATTATCCTTTTTTTATACAAAAATTTAAAAAATTCATCAAAATTTTCAACCAAAACCCATAAAATTAATTACATTCTTTAATATAATACAAATTTTATCAAATTCGTAACTCAAATATTCAAATAAACTCATATTTTCATTTTTTATTTGATTTTTAAAATTCCATCTAATAAAGAATAAAAATATGAATTTATTTGAATATTTGAGTTACGAATTTGATAAAATTTGTATTATATTAAAGAATATAATTAATTTTATGGGTTTTGGTTGAAAATTTTGATGAATTTTTTGAATTTTTGTAAAAAAAAGGATAATATTGTTAACATTTTAAAACATAAAGGATTAAATTGTCACTTAAAATTAAAATAAAAGACCAAATCGGAGAAAAAAAAAAGATAAAGGACTAAAACGTTACCTGAAATTAAGTTAAGGGACCACATGTGCTATTTAGCCATTTTTTTTTTCAAATTCCTTTCCTCCCTTATAAACTCCAAATCAAAGTCTTAAAAGCATAACTTAAGCCAATCTTTCCTATTAATAGTTAGTGATGATTGGAAATGTAGAACTCACTTCAAAACCTCAATTATGATTGGAAGTGTCAGGTTGAATATGTCCAAAAGTAATTAAAAGGCTATATAAATTAAAATTTGCTTTAACTTTCACTAATTATGAGAATTATTGAACTGACTCTCTATTTTATCATTGCAAATTCTAAAAAAGAATATAGTTATTAATATATATTTATAATGAGATGAAATCCTCTTATTTTTTAAAATAAATAGAGGGTTATATTTACATTAAGAAATATATAAAGAAAATTAAAAAAATCTACATTAGTAGAGCAAATGAATTTTGATTCCTCGCAGATAAATTTTTAGTAGCAGTTGATATATTATAAAATAGTCAAAAAAATAATTTTATAATATATCAACGACTACCAAGAGCAAATCCCCGGTGAATCAAAAATTATTTGGATCATTCTATACATATCCAAGCAAACAAGGTAAAATAAAAGAAAAAACAAAAGGCTTTTGAAGTTTTTACCATTAGGTTGTGGTATTTTTTTTTCGGGTCTTAACCATCCGATTTTTGGAAAACAAATTTTGATAATTTGGAATTCGGTTGAGATAAGTAAAGTTTGACTAAAAATTGTTTCAAATTCAAATTCGAAGTTTCACAGACAATTCGTCCTAAAGTGAAGTTCATTAATAATTTGAGTTTAATTACTTGATCTAGGTAGTGATATCTATCTTGTGCCTTGCGGTGGCTCTTATATAACAATAAATAGACACAAAAAATGTTGTTGCAAGTCCTCCGAGAATGACTCCTCCACCTACCATAGACTTATCAAATGAATGATGTTGATTTACAAAGTGAATATGACCTTGAGAATCCAAAATAGAAGTTTTTTTATGACTAGGAATACTTCCAATAAAATTTGAATGCATTTTTTCACTTTGTGGTACTATAGAAGGACTAGGACTAGCTGATGTTTTGATTTGATTATGTTGGTGTTGACCAAACTTTCTTCCAATAAAGGAACTTTGAGAAGGAGCATTTGAAGATGGTGGTGAAATAGATTGGACACTAATTTTGGGTTTGTTTGTAGTTGCAGCCATGACATGATATAAAAGAGTATGTGCTAATAAAAAGCACAGGAAAGTAAACTTAGACATTTTTTTGGAGTTTGGAAATTTCTAATGATTTCTGCTTTAAGCTTTGGAGGAAGATGGTGTTGTGTTTGGTTATGTAAAGGTTCTACATTATATAAAGAGATTATACAATCGTGTGGGTTGAATATTTGGATGAAATTTCCTATTTTTGGGATTCTAACACAAATTATTTTTTATTTTTTTATACTAAGTTGTCTGAAAGATGGGGGAAATTATGTTACATGTATAGGTAATAGAATATGTAGAAATACAACTAGGAGAACCAAGGGAACAAGATGTCACTGATGTATATATGTAGAGTTGTGATACAATTGGATTCTATTATAAATATTGGTGTCTTAATAGTATCTACAATTTTTTTTAAGGAAGATGTTTAGAAGTTGCTTCATTTTCAATGAAGGGTATATAGTATACGATTAAATTAAATCATTTGCACGTGAGGGAGACACCCAGCATCTTACATTGATAGCATTTTTTTTTAAGCAGCCAAGATAAATTAAAACTAATTATTTACATAAAAAAATGTGATCAAGAAAAGAAAATAATATACAAAAATTAAATATCAAATAGTTTTCTCCTTAAATCTTAGTTGAATTGACAAATGTCAATATTGTTAGGTTAAACGTTTTGTCTCAGATTCGAACCTGAACTTCACAATTGTATAAGTTAATTATGAGAATATTTACCATATCTTCTAAAACAAACAAAAAACATCAAAGAGAAAAATAAATCAAACATTATGATAGTATTTACCAATCATATACAACCAAAACTACTCATAATTTATAATCCCTACGCAATCAATGGGATGGATCCACTTTTGATGCAAATTCACCTGAAATTCTTTGACATTTTATTGGAGTCATGACCAAGACAATAATTTAATATGATTTACAAAATTGTTCTACACACAATTTTGTTGTTTAAAAACACCATGTTTCCAGGGCGCTAATTCTTCTGGACACAATCTAATCATACTACAATCAAACAATGTCATATTCTTTTATCCAAATAAATTAGACAAAAAATGAATCTAAGAGTTAATCTGATTAGAGAAAGCAACATAAACCCCAAATAATTCAAAACCATTACCCACAATTTCCTAAACAAGAGACAATCTACAAATGAATGTTGTGATGATTCCATAGCACCACACCTACTGACATTGGCAGCATTGAAAATTCATTTCATGCATACATGCATTGGTAACAATTTTTTTTCATGTAGTGTTAATAGATTAGATCCGGTTTAAAAGCTAGCAATGCAAAATGTAAGAGTCTAATTTACTGAAGAAACGTTTTTTGTTTTACTTTTAATACGTTCTCTGTAAATATTTGAAAACAAAACAGTAAATATATATTCTTTTGACTTAATTGTATTTTTAGTTTTCCATTTTACACACTTATAAAAATAATCTTTTTATTTTAAAATTAAATTTTTGTATTTTCAATGTTCACATTTGTTGTAGTATAGATCACAACGTAGATGTTTGTCTCCTGAAATAGTGATTTTTAGCTTAAAAATGGTGATTTATTGTTTCAACCGTAAATTTGAAGGAAAAAAAAAACACTTTTAAAGCTAAAAATAACCATTTTAAAGCTAAAAACACCAATTTTTTTTTAGTAAAAGCTATTAGTTATAGCTAAAAGGTTTAAATATGCTTTTGATCTTTTATCTTTTATTCAATATTCGTTTTGGTTATTTACCTTTTTTTTTAATTCATTTTCGTCCTTTATCTTTTATAATTAATGAATATTAGTCATTTTTATCATAATCCATCCATTCAAACAATTGTATGATAACTGTCATGAATTGTAATCTTGGATCAATTATAAATTTAAGTGTGCAAACTTAACAAAGACGAGATGAAAATACAAATAACTTTGATAAAATGTTCTTCATTTCAAAGAGTTTATATATTTCGAAGCATGCAAGGAGAGTTTTGTCAAGTACAAATTTATTATTCGGTTAAATTGATGTTTTTTTGAAAGAATATTATAGTAGACACATGTTGGACATTGTTAGAAGAGATTCCAATGACCATAAGTTGCTATAACTTTTGTTGTGATTGTAAAAATGACTAAAATACATCACTTATAAAAGATAAATGACAAAAATGAATAAAAAAAATATAATTGACCAAAACAAATATTATTAAAAGATAAATGACCAAAATTATGTTTCAGTCTAACTAAAATTACAACAAATGTGATGATTGATTGACCAAAAAAATCAATTTTAAAATAGGAAGACTATTTTTGGTAACTGTGATAAAATGTGCGGAACAAAAGGGCAATTAAGCCTCTTCTTTTTTATTTTTAGGGTATATTTCGCACAACAAAAATTAATTACGTCGAATATCTCAAAATAGATTTAAAGGTTGCTGTAAGTACAGAGGCGCACCTAAGAGGGAGGAGGTGAATTAGGTGTTTAAAAAGCTTTTCTGGTTTTTAGAGTTTTTGTGAATTATTTTTCTGATTGTGATTGAGTATGAAAACTTGTAAGTGACAGAAAGTAAAGCACGCAAAAATTTATCCTGGTTCCCCTTATAACCAAGGGTACATCTAGTTCTCTTGTACACCACAAGAGATTTTTCCACTATTGTTATAATTAGTACAAGTCTAACACTAAGACTTTTATTATAAATTCCTAACACTTTACCTAAGATAGTACACCACTATCTTAGTTTACAACCCTTGAAGAAAATATATTACTTTCTTCAAATAGTACAATGATTTTACAAGAATGTTCTTCACTAAGAACAAGAAAGTATGATAGTTTGTATAATGATAACAATCCAAATTGATTCCAAGTACAACAAAGAACCTTTCTCAATGATGTGAAAATGTAGTGCAAGTACTTGAAATATGAAAATTTAACTTTGAAAAAGTTCACAAATATTTCAGAAAGTTATTTTAAGTTTGGTAGTAGGATTGATTATTTAGAACTGAAGCTATGAGGTATTTATACTCCATAGCCAACACTTCAGATCAGTGGCAATTGTTCCTAGAAGTTTTGATGAACTTATGCAATGATCCAGATGAGATCTGAATTGAAAAATTGCATTGATTCGCTGTTGTATTCGAATACAACCTAAGCGTATTCGAATACACTTATGTAACGTTCAGTTTTTATTCAAAATTTTAACTTCGTATTCGAATACGATACCTCGTAGTCGAATACAAGTGTGTGAATTTTGCCACTGACTTGAGTTGTATTCGAATACGAGATGATGTAGTCGAATACAAAAGTCCAGTTTTAGCTATTGACTTGTTATGTGTATTCGGCTACGACATGCCGTATTTGAATACAGAACTTCAGTTTTAGCTACTGACTTGATATCTGTATTCGGCTACAACATCCGGTAGTCGAATACAAATTTGAAGATTTTGCTACTGACTTAGTGTTTGTATTCGGCTACGAGATGTTGTAGTCGAATACAACATTAATTTTTGTCAAAAACTTAATTTTTTAAAAACTTGTTTATGTATTTTGATACCTTGAAAATGCTTTTGATGCATATGCAAAAATAAGAAGGTTCTCATATAATTGTATTTGAAATGTAATTGGATTTTATCAAGTATCTTAAATTCTAAGTTTCTTAATAGATGACTTGATTGTTGATTTCACTTTGAGCTTGCAACTTAATCTTTATTCATAGTCTTTTGTCTTCATCAAAAACATTAGATCTTGTACATTTTCAGTTGCCTCTCATATATGATGAATATTCATGCGTATAAATGTCAATCAACCCTTCCTAACTCGTAATGTTTGATTCATATATGATCTAGTCCAAAAAAATTTAGAGACAAAAAAAGGATAAGATAAGAACATATTTAAAGAAGAGACCGAGTTTGGTTACTCCTCTCTCGAGTTATCCGTCCCGTCCTAATTTATTTTATGGACAAAAGATTATTTTATTTTATTTTATATTATTATTATTATTATTATTATTATTATTATTAATTTCACTATCTCTAAAAAAACAACTAAGTCTAACCAGCTCACTGTACACATGTAGTCTAGAGTTGAATAAAATGAGTCGTATTACAAAATATTCTTTATTAAGAGGGAGTAGTGGATATTTAATTATACGGTTAGTGATTTGTTTGAACACCACTTACAATATTTGTTGTGAAAGTAATATCTGATTATCTCCACCACATGTCATTTGATTGTGTGTTTTTAAGTAGTCTATCTTTACTAATAAAGTTTTTTAAGTTTTGTCCATTTTTTCCTTATAAAATGAATCATACCATATTATGAGCTTTGCGTTATTTCTTGATTACTTATTGTCTTTGAACTCGTAAGTTATCGGATTAAGGGATGGATTCGGGTCAAAAAATTTGACTTGACCTAGTTTTAGAGATTCAAGCTGCTTGGCACTAACACAATTCTTTCAAAGAAAAATGACACAATTCTTTCAAAGCTTATATTTAATGCTTAACGGTATCTACTTCCAAAGCAGAAGAAAATTTGTAGGAAAACAAAAAAATAAAATAAAGATACAAATATGATAAGGATTTTGAATAATATAAATAATCTGCTATGGTATAATTATAGCTGCTAATTTGTAAGAAGTATTCTAGTTACAGAAACATGAGTATCCTTGGTTAGATCATTGACAATAACATGTCATGTTTTGTAGTTAAATTTGAAAGACAATAAAACACTTCGTCCAGTTAATAATTTTCCATTACATATTCATGCTGGTTCTGAGACAACAAGATATTGTTTTAATATTTTCTCAATGCAGTTGCCGCATTCCCTTGAATCATGTATAAAAGATGGAGATTAGATTATTAGATTTTCATAGGACAAAAAACAAAAATTTATTAGATTTTCATTGAATATACATCAATAGAAAATGGATGAATCGAAACAATCCATTAATTCATTAAGATCAATTAAATATCATAGTTTTTTTTTTCCACTTCCGATATTCTCAAAAGCCTCTAAATATATGTCTAAATCAACTAATTCAGACATATATTTTATACGTCCAGATTGCTCCGATCGAATATATATCGAGACTTTTGAAAATATTAAAAGATGAAAGAAGAAGCTACCATTAAAAATTGATAAAAAATCCAATTAAATTCATCCACTAAACATAAAACACATTTCAATCCATCAATTAACATGTTTTAATGGATAGATAACCATCAACTCGGCCTAATAATTTTTTTAGCATCATAATAAATTATATAGCTACAAAATAATCTTTTAATATTTCTAAAAATAATTTTATTTATTATTTTAAAAACTGTTTTATTACAAAAATAAATAAATTATTAAAAAATTTATTTATTATTTTTAAATACTGATTTTTTTTTAATTTTAAAAACTGTTTTTATTTTAAAAAATCTTTTATTTTACTTTAAAAAACTGTTATTGTTATTTAAAATTAACTAATTTCCTTTTAAAATAATGACAGTGGTTGACCGGTGATCAATGGTGGTTAACTATTGATTGACGGAGGAGGTTGGATGGGAGCCGGCGGCCAGCCGTGGTTATGACACTATCTTCCCAAAAGGCCGCAAGGATCAACGCTCATATTAATCTAGCAGCATTGTTTATAGGAGTTTCCTTTAATGTGAAACGTCTTAGACTCTTAGTATGTGTTTTGGAGTAGCGTTTATCCAACCACTGCACGTTTAGGTGCACTTTTACCGTGAAAATGAGATGCTACCAAAGTGTAACTTTCATTTCAACGCACTACACCACCGCGTTTCTCATATTTTCTAAGCATATGTTTAGAAAATATTTTCTAAGGAACTTATAATAATAGAACTATTCCAATTCTTTTATAAGACTTGATTTTGATAATTAGTTCGTTAAATTTGACTCATGAATTAAATGAGTCGAATTTAGGTTAAAAATTGAACTCGCAATATAAATAAATTAAACTTGAGCTATGTATAGTTTAACTAAGAGTTGTATAAAAAAATTAATTTAGATATAAGTGATGATCTTAAACATATGTAAATGACAATGTCATTTGAAACGAAGTAAATTTCATTTGAAAAACTAACATGAAGACGTTCTTTGTATCATTTAAAAGTTACTATAAATACATATAACTCAATATTTTAGGAAAATCAAATTCGGTCTCTAGTAAAAAGACCGTCAACAAGTCTAAGGTGAAATATTGTATTTGTTGCTCAAATCAACTTCTTGTGATAATATTTTTAATTATAAATATTATTTTGAAATAAAAATTGTGTCATTTAAAAGTTAAAAAAAATGCATATAACTCTTATTTAATACCATGAAAGTAAATAAAATTATTTAAAGTATTAGATATTATTGCTCAAATTTGATTATTTAATTATGTTCAACACTTAGAAATCTCACACTCAAATAAGTCTCTTTAACTTCACTATTGAAGACCCACACATTAAAAAATATACTTTTTTACACTCGTATTCTCAAAGGAGTGTACCACCAACACATTAGACAATAAAAATAATGAAAAAATTGATTTAAGAAAATTGATCTTAACGAAACACATTTGTTAGGTTTATTTTATATTTTGATTCATTTGATTTGAGCTATCGAGCAGAACTGAGTTGCTTGTGAACTTAAATCAAGTTGTGTTCAAGGTGAAAAATAAATTCGTAACAAATTAGAATTAAATTTAAATTTAAACCGATTCTTATTGAGTCAAGCCAAATCAAACCCAAATTGAACTCATTTTCAGCCCTACTTAGAACTTTTATTTATCAAAGTTTCTTCATATATTTATGTATTACAAACCAATTTGACCACAAAATGAAAAGCCTAAAATTGAACAACTAAAAGAAATTAGTAGCTAGAAACATAAAACCATGAGATTGTATTCTATGTTTCACTACTAGACAAGGTTTAAATTAAAGTTGTGGAGTGATAGTTATGTTGCGACTCATAAATTAATTAAAAGTTGCAGATAAATAAGGTTAATATGATTGAAAAAAAAAATTAAAATTTTAACTCTGTTAAGTAATATTAGCTGATAGTTGAAAATTTATAACTGATAACGGTTCAATTAATTTAAAAATGTAAAATGGTGAAAACAAATAATTTAACAGTTAATGATTAAAATACTTTAAAAGTAGTAATTTCAAATTTTGTTTTATTAATTTAAAATATATCAATCGGATATATTTTTTATTTATTTATTTCAAATTAAAATGTATAAATAACTTATTTACATAAAAATATTAATTATTTTAAAATTTAAATTATTTATATATAATTTAAAATTATAATAATAAATTATTTATTAATCAGATTTTTTTTATTTACCTAGTTTATTTGTTTTAGATTATAATAAATAAATTACATTAAAATATTATTTATAAAATTTATATTAAAATTTAAATTATATAAAATATTTAGAAATAAATTATTTATTTTAAATTATAATAAATAAATTATAAAGGATAAAAAATAATTTTAGTTACTATAATAAGGCTAAAATTAGAAGAAAAAATTATATAAAAAAAATTCTATAAGTTATAAGCTTATAAATGTGACAACCAAGTTTGTTTAAAGAACTATAACTTCTACTTGTTTTAATAATAACAAAATCGTTTGTGAGAACAATTTAATACACTAATATTTTGATGAAGTATGCAAGTCTTAGATCAAGTGTATTATATATATATATATATATATATATATATATATATATATATATATATATATATATATATATATATATATATATATATTATGTTGTTGTATCCTTTGATAAGTGAATGAAGACAAATGAACAACAAGACTTTGCTTCACTCCGTTTTTTCTAAGTCTGATGCAAGCGCTTCGACACGCGCCTCATTGACGCGAGCAATGCTCTATGTTGGCTAACTCTAATAATGCAAGTTATACTCTGGTTCTGATGACTCTTGATATACATGATATATTCTGCTTCAGTTGTCTCTGATGAACGTAGCTTTGCTCCTATCATCTGCATCTGATACGATTGAGAAAACATTTGATCATCTGACTCTGACTAATGTTGTATGCTATAATGAAAGTCAACATGCTTTGACCATCATATCATGTGCTTCCCAATTGTTTTAAATAGGATACGCTAAATCAATTACAAGATCAATTTTGGAAAGTTTCTATGGACAAGAACTACATAACAAACTCAATTTTAAGACAGGCTTAGTCTGTCCTAATTAAATTTACGCCAAGTATTAGGAATTGGTGAAATTAAATTGTGTATAACCAAAGCTCACATTGACAATTCATAATACCTAAGCTGATTAAGGAGAGGAGAAATATTATCTTTGATTTCTTGTATTGCACCTAAAGGAAAATTTTTTTCCTCTCATATAAGAGGTCACACTCACATGTGTTGACTTAATTTTTTTTTAAATAAAAAATAAAAAAAACCTAAAGTATATTAATAAAATCAAACAAAATATGTTAAATGGAAAAAAAATACAGTTAATGTGGTTGGGTAAATGTGTCAAACAAAATAACATATGATAATATTTTAACAACTCCCTCCAATTTTGTAACTTATTGCAAATAAATGAGCAACTCCACTTCATATTTTCCCTCTTATTTTGCATCCTAATAAATAAAAAAACTAAATTATATTAATAAAATAAACTAAATACATTAAATGAAAAAATACATTAAATTAGAAAAAAAATCAAATTTTAATTAATCATGTCCACAGTTCCACGTATAGACTGTAGTCTAGCCTTTTGAACGACTTGATGTTGTTCTGGTTTATTCTCATTTTGATCATTATCCTCGTCGATGTTCCTATTTGATAGACGAGTTCTACAACAACCTAGATGTGGAAATGGGAGACATCTAAGTGGAGATGGTTATTTAAAATTTGATTTAGTTGTCAAAATGTTAAAATATTATTGCACGTTCTTTTCTTTTGCATACTATCCAACTACATTAACTTTTTTCATTTAATATATTTTGTTTAATTTTATTAATATAATTTAGTTGTTTTAATTATTTTTTATTTATTAATTTAACATTTCTTCATTTTATTAAAGAAAATTTAAGCCAACACATGGTTGCATTTTTATAGGAAGAAATTTTGTTTTCCTTCGATGGTCGCATCTTCACTTACGATCTCCAAAATAAAAAATGAGACATTTTCGTATATAAATTTCTTAGAAAACTTATAACTTCGAATATTGAGTTATGTTATTTCATTGTTAACATAATTTAAATAAATGGCTTATGGTTAAAGTTTAATAGCCCATTTGTTTTACCACCACTTTAACCTTAATCACATTGAAGGAATAATGAATATTGCAGTCTAGAGAAAAATTGACTTGTTATTCATAGTTAAAATTGTAGTGCACCAATATACTAAGGTGTGAGTCTGCACAAACTTCTTTATTAATAAACTCTATTAACAAATTTGAAAGTAAAATAAAAACAAAAATAAAAGACTTATAAATCAGAGAAAAAAATGTTATATTCAAATCAACTATTGCGTAAAAAAGATACGACCATGGAGTAAATGGATTTTGGAATTGTTGGTTCAATGTCAATTTCTATACCAATGAATGAGAGTCTTACATAAGAGTTTGTTATGCGGAGGGGATTGAGATAGGGTGGCGCTTTATCTCTATTCTTGTTTCTAATAGTTGTTGAGGGTCTGAATGTTCTATTTAATGCTTCTATGGAAGCCAATCGTTTCAAAGGTTTTGAGGTGGGTCCAAATGAGTTTCGTGTCTCTCTTTTACAATTTGTAGATGATACGTTGATCATGGGAGAGAAGCGGTGGGAGAATATTAGAGTTATTAAGGCTAATTTTTTGTTGTTTGGGCTTCAACTTGGTTTTACGGTTAATTTTCATAAAAGAATGTTGGTAGGTATCAATGTTAACAGTTCCTGACTTCCAATTCTGGTAGAGATGTTTAACTGTAAGATGAGATGTGTTTCATTCAAATATTTGGGGCTGCCTGTCGGTGATAATACTCGACGTAGGGTGTTTTGGAAGCCTATTATTGAGAAGATCTGAAATAGGTTGTCAGGGTGAAAATCTAGAACTTTGTCGTTGGGTGGCCATTTAGTACTCCTCAAAGGTGTCTTGTCTGCACTACCAATTTATTTTCTTTCCTTTTCCAAGCATTATTTAGGTATTATTTCTCAATTTGAATATATTTTTAAATAATTTCTTTGTTGTGAGTATGAGAAAATGAGTAAGTTTCATTGGGTTGATTGGGAGACAATGTATTTTCCTTTAGAGATGGGTGGGTTAGGAGTCCAAGATTTGAAAGTTTTTAATAAAGCTCTATTAGTTACATGGTGTTGAATGTTAAAAACATAGTCAAAGGGCCTTTGGGTTAAGGTGTTGATAAATAAATATGGAGCGAAAGTTGGGGGATTTAGGGGTGGGGGGCAGGTCGAGGGGGTTGTGTGGTGGAAGGATAATTTTGCGGGAAGAGGAATGGTTTGATAAAAAATTGTTTAAAATTATTGGGAATGAGAGTAATACTTTGTTTTGGAAAGATCCATGGTTGGTTGGTGGGGTTTTGTGTGAGAAGTTTAGTAGGTTATTTCATTTGTCTTTGCAACAAGAGAAAAATGTAGAGGTCATGTTGGAGTTGTTGCGACTGGAGGGTGTTCAAGTGTAGAGATGGTGGAGGCTGTTGTGTGAGTGGGAGTACGAATTCGTGGAGGAGTGTAGGACTTTATTGGCTGACGTTCATTTACAGGTTAATGTAGAAGATCAATGGTCATGGAATAATACGCTAGGAGGATTGTATTCGTTAAAGGAGGCGTATTTTGTGCTGCGAGAAGAGTTTGTCGCAAATGTCATCGCGCCTCCATTTGAAGACCTAATGTGGCATCCTTTTGTCGATTCAAAAGTATCATTATTTGTGTGGAGGTTGTTTCACAATAGGCTTCCTAAAAAGGATAATTTGTTCCGTTGAGGAATCATTTCTTTTGAAGATCAACAATATGTAGCAGATTGCGGAGAAGTTGATACAGCCTGTCATTTGTCCTTTGGGTACCCTCTTTTTGGATCCGTGTGGTATGGTGTTTTGAATTGGTTTGAACTATTTGGTGTGTTTCTTATAGATTCAATCAATCACGCTAACCAATTCGATGACATTTTTTCATGTGGTCGTGTAATGTGTCCAATAATTTATTTAGTTTGGATTGTAGTGACTAGGGGTAGGAATTGTTGGAACCAAGTTGGGTTTTTTCAATTAAAGTTTTGATGTTAACAAAAGTATTTTATGAAAATCATATTTTGACTTAGAAGAAGAATGAAAAATCAGAGGATATGAAAAATCAGATGATGTGAAATATCAGAGGATGACGTCACCAGAGGATACACCAGAGGATGACGTCACTAGATGATGTCATCAGAAGATACCTCCAAGAGATACAAATCAGAAGCAAAAGATGTTATCAGAGGATGACGTCACCAGAAGATAAAAATGCCACCAGAAAATACGACCAGAAGATATCACCAGAGGATACATCCAGAGGATATCATCAGAGGATGCATCCAAAGGATACCAAAGGATATCACCAGAGGATACCTCTAGAGGATACTAGAAGATACATCCAGAGGATCCCATCAAAAGCAAGAATCAGAGGATGTCATCAAAGGCAAACATCAGAGGAAAGAAACAATGACATCATCAGAGGATATTATTATAGAAGGAGATTTGGTCCAAACTAGAAGGAAGCATGTCTAGAAGGAGACTTGGTCCAAACCAGAAGGAAACAGTGTCCAGAAGGAAACTTGGTCCATACCAGAAGGAAACATAAGTCAGACTTGGTCCAGACCAGAAGATAGCATGGTCCAGAACAGAAGACTTGGTCCAAACCAGAAGATAGCATGGTCCAGAATAGAAAACTTGGTCCAGACTTGGTCCATATCAGAAGATCAATGGTTCAGATTAGAAGATCACATAGTCCAGTGAAGGTGCAAACACGAGAAGGGGGTAGAATTGTGTTTGCCAAACTCGAATTCTTTTTTCTGTTTTGTTGAATGTTGATGTGAATTATTTGATGAATAAATAATCAGATTAAGCAGCGGATAATAACAACATAAGAACACAATAATTTATCCTGGTTCACCATTAACTTGGCTACATCCTGTTCCTTCATCCTGAATGCTTTAATACATTAATTCAAAACCTTTGAACTACAGCACCTGACCCTCCAAGCCAGTCTTCTCAAACAGCCTGACAATCCCACACTTTTGAGGAAAGAGAACAACACCTTGATTCTACAAGTCAAGTCTTCTCCTACCAATCTGACAACCCCATATTGAAGAAGGAATCTACACCACTATCGGGTTCGATTACAAGGGTTTGGAACTCTGCAAAGTTGCTTCTGTAAAGCTGATTGTTGCACTGAATTTCTCTCTCGAAAACACTTAGAAAATATTGCTTTTGCACTCAAGTATTTCTCTCTATTGAACTCTCGGATACTTTGAATTTGAAGCTTGAGTTCTGTGTTTTTTCGATACTTAATGCTGCTGCTTGAAGCCTCCTTTTATAGCTGCAAATAGGGCTTTGTCCAAGCTTAAATTCAAGATAAATCTTGCTTAGATTTCCTTTGAAAATTTTGTTGGCCAATCCTATTTCACTTAATTTAAAACCATATCTTTTTAACTACAGATTACACTTGAAAATTATGTTGACTAATCTTGTTTCTCTTAATTTCAAACCATATCTTTTTAGCTTCAGATTGCATTCGAATTTTCTTCAAGTCTTTAGTGATTTTTGAATCAAATCACCTTAATACTTTGATCAAATTTCTATCAAAATTCAATCAAGTCTTCTTCACTATTTTAATCAAGTCTTCATTGATCTGCATCATGATTTAAATTCTAGACCGTATGATCTTCTGATCTCAACCAACTCTGGACCATGTGATTTGATATGTACCATTATGTGATCTTCTGATTTCGACCAATTCAGGACCATGTGATCTGATATGTACCATTTTGTGATCTTCTGATCTGGACCATTGATTTTATGATCTGGACCATTTATCTTTTGATATGGACTATTGATCTTATGATATGGACCATTGATCTTCTGATCTGGACCATTTATCTTCTGATCTGGACCATTGATCTCATGATCTGGACCAAGTATGGACCAAATCTGGACCAAATCTTATGTTATGGACCATTCTATATTTTGTTTTGGACCAAGTCTGGACCAAGTCTTATGTTCTAGACCATGCTATCTTCTGGTCTGGACCAAGTCTGCCTTATGTTTCCTTCTGGTCTGGACCAATTCTCCCTCTGACAAGCTTCCTTGTGGTTTGGACCAAGTCTCCTTCTGGACTCTGCTTCCTTTTGATCTGGGCCAAGAAAGATATCCTTTGATGATGTTATTTTTCCTTCCCTTTGATGATATCCTCCGATTTATGCTATCCTCTGATGTTTGCCTTTGATGACATCATCTGGTATTCTCTGGAGGTATCTTTTGGTACCCTCTGGTGACATCCTCTGGTATCCTCTAGATGCATCCTCTGGTATCCTCTGATATCCTATGGCCGAAACTTCTGGTGGCATTTTTATTTTCTGGTGACATCCTCTGGTGGTGTCATCCTCTGATTTTGCACAACCTCTTATTTTTTCTTCTAAGTCAAAATACGATTTACATAAAATACTTTTGTTAATATCAAAACATTAATTGAAAGAACCAACTTGGTTCCAACAATCTCCCCCTTTTTGATGATGACAAAACTTTGTATTTTTGATAACTTTTTTTCCTTTCTTTTGACTTTGACTCCCCCTAAGACTAAGCTTTACTTTGAATTTTTCTCCCCCTAAGTGTAATGCCCCAAATACTTTATCAAATACATCTTCTTCCCCTTTGTCATCAGACAAAAAGGATTGAAGGAAGAAAGGAGATCCTCTGATTTTTTTTTCATCTTCTGACCTTTTTTTTAATAATAAAAGTACAAGAAAATAATAAAATACATATAGCTATAAATTAAAATAAGATAAAAACTTACTAAGCAACTAGTCAGGGATGAAGGTAAGGTTTAGGTTTTCTTGATGAAGTCAAACCTATCTTCAGGTAACGGTTTGGTGATTCCGTCGGCCCGTTGATGGTCAGTGTCTACAAATTGAATGTTAAGTATCCCTTTTTGAACAAAATGTATGATGAAGTGGTGTTTGATCTCTATGTGTTTGGCTCTAGAATGTAGAATAGGGTTTTTGGTTAGGTTGATGGCTGAAGTGTTGTCACAGTATTAAGGGATGTTGGTTTCCATGATGTTGTAGTCTTCTAGCTGATGTTTCATCCAAATGAGTTGAGAACTGCATCTGGGTGGTGAAATGTATTCAGCTTCTGCTGTTGACATGACAATGGTGCTTTGTCTCTTGCTTGACCAGGATATTAAATTATCTCCCAAGAATGTGCAGTTTCCACTTGTGCTCTTTCTCTCAAGTTTGTCTCCGGCATAATCAGAGTCACATTTGAAGGTACAACACAAGAAAAGGGGTTGAATTGTGTTTGACAAACTTTAATTCTTTTTGCTAATTAGTTGGATAATGAGCAATTAGAGTAAATAAGCAGCGAATGATAAAAGTTAACACCTTGAATTTATACTGGTTCACCATTAACTAGGCTACGTCAAGTCGCTTCCTTTAAAAGGCCTTTTCACTAATTCAAACGCCTTTGAATGACAACACCACTGACCTTTCAAGCCAGTCTTCCCAAACAGCCTGACAACCCCAGACTTTTGAGGAACAACAACACCTTGACTATACCATCCAAGTCTTCTCAAATAGTCTGACAACCCCAAACTTTTGAGGAACAACAAGACCTTGACTATACCAGCCAAGTCTTCTCAAACAGTCTAACAACCCCAGACTTTTGAGGAACAACAACACCTTGACTATACCAGCCAAGTCTTCTCAAACAGTCTGACAACCCCAGACTTTTGAGGAACTTCACAACCTTAAACCTACAAGCTAAGTCTTTTTCTAATAACTTAACAACCCCAGATTTTAGAAGAAACTTCAACACTATAGGATTTTATATAAGGGATCGAAATTAAAATTGAGTAAATACTTCTGGAAAGTTGATACTCACAATAAGATTTACTTGAACTTGAGTATTTGCTTCTGAAAAATTTATGTTGACAATCAGCCTCACACTCTAAGAAAAGAACACTTAGAAAATACTTATGAATTTTTGCTCGAGTTCTTCTATTTTTCGATACTTCATTCCTCAGCATTAAGCCTCTATTTATAGTTGAAATCAGAGCTTCACTTTGATCTGTTGCTTTACTTATTGAGTTTATTTCGATTGATTCTATTTTGAGAATATTCAGGAGTATTTTGCTCATATTATGTTTCTGGAGTCTTTTGCTCCGATTCTATTTTGAGTATTTTGCTCAGATTCTGTTTTGAGCATACTTTTAGCTAGATTATATTTCTTGAGTCTTTTACTCCAATTATGTTTTGAGAATTTTGCTCAGATTCTATTTTGAGCATACTTTTAGCTGGATTCTGTTTCTTGAGTCTTTTACTCCGATTCTATTTTGAGCATTTTGTTCAGATTCTGTTTTGAGCATACTTTCAGCTTCTAATTATGTAGCTTTTGATTTTTGTTTCTAATGAGATCCTCTGGAATTATCCTCCAACCGGATCCTCTGATTGTATCCTCTGATGGAAACTTCTAATTATATCCTCCGATGGGATCTTCTTATGATATCCTCTGACAGGTTCCTCTGATGATATCCTCTGGTGATATCCTCTAGTGACGTCATCCTCTGATTTCTGCTTCTGGTGATGTCATCTTCTGGTGACGTCATCCTCTGGTTTCTACTTCTGGTGATGTCATCTTCATCTTCTGGTGACATTTTTCATTCTTCTTCTAAGTCAAATATGTTATTTTCATAAAATACTTTTGTTAACATCAAAACTTTAAGTGAAAGAACCAACTAGGTTCCAACAATCTCCCCCTTTTTGATGATGACAAAACCATGTATTTTTAATAATACTTTTTCTTTCTTTTGACTTTGACTCCCCCTAAGACTAAGCTTCATTTTATATTTTCTCCCCCTAAGTCTAATGCCCAGATAATACATCATTTTATGCTCTTTTCAAATACATCATCTTTTCTCCATATATTTTATCAAATACTACATCTTCTCCACCTTTGTCATCAGACAAAAAGAAATGTTGCTGATTTTTTTTAATTTATTTTTTATCCTCTGATGATTTTTTATTTTTAAAAAATAAAGTAAACTAAACTACTTGAAGACATTACAATATTAATCATTTAACAAAACAAGGTTTAGGTTTTTCTTGATGAAGTCAAACCTATCTTCAAGTAGTGGTTTGGTGAATATGTCAGCCCATTGATGTTCAGTGTCTACAAACTGAATGTTGAGTACTCCTTTCTGAACATAATCTCTGATAAAATGGTGTTTGATCTCTATGTGTTTAGCTCTTGAGTGTAGGATCGAGTTTTTGGTTAGACAAATTGTATAGGTGTTATCACAGTAGATGGGATTCTAATATTTTGTAGTCTTCAAGTTAATGCTTCATCCAGAATAGTTGAGAGCTGCAGCCAGCTGCTGAAATGTACTCAGCCTCTGCTGTTGACATGGAAATGATGTGTTCTCTCTTGCTGGACCAAGAGATCAAGTTGTCACCTAAAAAGGTGCAATAGCCACTGGTGCTTTTCCTTTCAAGTTTAGCTTTTCCTTTCAAGATCAAGTTGTCTCTTACTCATCCACTCAGTTTGTATGTAGGAGTTTTCTTGTAGAACAAGGTGAGGTTGGTAGTGCGTTTTAGGTATCTAAGGATTCTGTTAACGGCAGTTAAATGGGATTCCCTAGGGTCAGACTGAAATCTATGTAGGATTTTTTATCAACTTTTTGGCCTGAGTCATCCTTTTCAAGTGAGCAGGTATGGTGCATTGGGGTAGCCATAGGTTTGCAGTCACTCATCTTAAACTTCTTGAGAAGCTCTTTTGTATATTTTGATTGATGAATGTATATACCTTTTTGACTTTGCTGAATTTGTATTCCTAGGAAGAACTTAATTTCTCCCATCATGCTCATTTGAAATTCCTGCTACATCAATTTAGAAAACTCTTGGCAGAGAGTGCCATTAGTAAATCCAAATATAATATCATCAACATAAACTTGAATAATCAAAATATCATCTTTTATTGATTTTCTAAAAAGAGTGTTATCTACTTGTCCTCTCTCAAAGTCATTTTTAAGTAAGAAGTTACTAAGTCTATCATACCATGCCCTAGGTGCTTGTTTTAAACCATATAATGATTTTTTAAGTTTAAAAACATAGTTTGGAAATTCAGAACTTTCAAAACCTGGGGGTTGTTTAACATAGACTTCTTCACTTATATAACACCATTTAAGAATGCGCTTTTAACATCCATTTAAAATATTGAAATGTTATTATTAGCAGCAAAGGAAAGTAGGATACGAATAGCTTCTAACCTGGCCACTAGAGCAAAAATCTCAGTTTAGTCAATACCTTCTTGCTGACTGTATCCTTGTGCAACACATCGTGCCTTGTTTATGACAACTTCTCCTTTTTTATTCAGCTTATTTCTGAAAAACCACTTGGTTCCAATAATGTTCTTTTCTAGTCTTGGAACTAGATCCAAAATATCATTCATTTAGCTCTTCTTGCATTGGTAGACTCCATCTATATCCTTCTTCTGACTCATCTTCAGATTTATCCTCTGAAGATTTGTCGTATTCTTGCTTGAAGCTTATGCTTTTTCATGTTCTTTTGCCTGCATCAGCTTCTGGTTTTGGTAAATCAGCTTCTGGTAAATCTGTATCAGCTTCTAGTTCTAGTAAACCTGCATCGGTTTCCTCTGGTTCTGGTAAACTAGCTTCGGTTTCCTCTGGTTCTGCTAAGCTAGCTTCGATTTCCTCTGGTTCTGGTAAACCAACATTAGTTTCCTCTAGTTCTGGTTAACCTGTATTAGCTTCATCTTGCTTTGATTTTTCAGGTCAAGTTATTTGTCATATAACATAATACAAATCAAATAATTTAAAAATGAACTCAATACAGCCAAACCATTAATTCTACTTCTGATGGTTTCTGCTTGTTTTTGAAACCACTGAAATATTGTTCTGTTGAAGTGTCCACATCATGTGGATCACTTGGTTCCTCTAACAGTTTCAAAACTTGCAGAATACTTATCTAGCTTTGATTTTTAAGATCAAGCTTCATGTTATCACAGTAAACATAAATATCAAACAATAATAGTATTTACAGCAAGATGTAACCTCTACGTCAACAGTTTCAGTTTTACTCTGAAAATCCTCTTGTTTCTGATTTTGAGATTCTGAATCTGTATGTTATGTGATTAGATGGTTTGGATGAAGGGATTTGAATTCCCTTCCTGGTTTGTAGTCTTGATGAATTTTACTGGAGTATTTGTAGAACTCTCCTAATTCTGATTCTTCTCTTTCTGTTGATATATCAGGTTCCTCTGATAATTCTAGAACTCATGATAACTCTGTTTCTTCTGGTAGTTCCAGTTTTGTTTATATATATGATTTCTCTGTCTGTTCTGATTTTTGTGATATGTGTGATTTCTTTGATATTTCCTGTTCCTCCTATGATTCTAGTTCTGGTTCTTATAAGTGTTATGTTGACCAGTTCTTCTTCTACCAGAGTCGATTGGCTTTTATTTGGTAGATGTTGGAACATAGACCTTTTTCCCTTCATATATTGTCAACATCCATTGACTAGGCACCATGACTAGTGTTTCACTTTGGTTGCTCAGAACATCTGCAACATAAACAATTTTATCTTTTGGTACCCAAATCTGGTTGGGTCCAGGTTTGTTAGTCTTGAAAAGTTTCTTGTTTTTCCTTGTATTTAGCATAGGACAAGACACTTTGGAATGACCTTTCTTGTAACAAACAGCACACACAATATTAGAGGGAACAAGTTTGAGCACATATTTAGGCTCAGTTATAATTTCTTCAAATCCTATACCTCTATTTCAATTCCTACTGACTCCATAAATCATAGAAGCATATTTGCTTCTTTCCATACCATTAGCAAGAAATTCTTGAAAAACTTGTTCATGCATATCAGAATTACATGTGCTATTTTCAATTAATGTTGAATTATGGCTATTTTTCATAGTTAGACTTTCAACTTTAAGTTCAGCAAAACTATTTTTCAAACATACATTCTCTGTTTTCAATTCTGCAATATCAGTTTCAAGAATGACACTTTCTGTTTTAAATTCTACAATTTGATTCTTTAAAACATTAACTTCTTCTGTTAAATTTGTGTTTACTTTCTTAAGAATTTTTAGTTTTAAAGACAATTTGTAAATGTTGTTTAAAAAGCCATTCAAAGCAGTAATCAAATCAGATCGAGTGAATTCAGAATATACCTCAGTTTCATCATCCTCTGATTCTCTTCCAGAATCAGATTCTGTGTTGGATCCAGAGACAGAGTTGGTGTGAGCCATCATAGCCAAATCTACTTGTTCATCTTCAGAGGATTCATCAGAATCATCCCATGTAGCCATAATACTTTTCTTCTTGGTTCTGGAATCTTTCCTCTGGTACTTCCCTTTCTCCATATTTGGATATTCTGATTTGATATGTCCAGATTCATTGCATTCGTAGCAGATGATATCTTTCTTGTCATGTGTATCATCACTTTCTTTGTTGGACTGCTTGGAATATCTCTGGGAAAATTTCTTCCTTCTGTTAGGCCACATCTTTATGAACTTTCTGGATAAGAAAGCAATTTCTTCTTCCTCTGAGTTCAGACTTTGATCGTCTGAATCACTATCTTCTGATGGTGATGTGACTTCTGCTTGGATTTCAGGACTAGAGTTTTGTTCTTCTTTTTCGGTTCATCTTCTTCCAACTCAATTTCATGTGATCTGAGGGAGCTGATTAATTCTTCCAGCTTTAGAGTATTCAGATCTTTAGCTTCCTAAATAGCAGTGATCTTTGGTCTCCATTTGATTGTCAGACTTCTAAGTATTTTCCTTACATGATCAGCAGTAGTGTAACTCTTTTCTAGTACCCTTAATCCTGATACTAGAGTCTGGAATCTGGAAAACATAGGTTCAATGTCTTCATCTTCATCCATTTTGAACAGTTCATATTTCTTGACCAGAATGTTTGCTTTAGCTTCTTGAACTTGCTTGCTTCCTTCATAGGTCAGAATCAGACTATCATAAATGATCTTTGTTGTTTCTTTGTTGGTGCCCTTGTCAAATTCTTTGAAGGTGATTGCATTGATCATAAAGGTTCTGAATTTGTGATGCATTTTGTACATCCTCTTCTGATCAATATCCATGTCTTTTCTTGGAATTTCATCATTGTTTTCATCCTTTGGAACAATATAGCCATCTTCCACCAAGTCCCAATGTTCAGGATCTTGTGAAATAAAAAAACTTCTCAGCCTGTCCTTCTAGTACTCAAATCGTTCTCCATCAAATAGAGGAGGTTTGTTGATGTTTCCTCCAACAACTTCTTCAGACATATTGATCCTTGGATCTTTCCTCAAACATGGTAAAGTGCTCAGCCTTGAGACCGAGCTCTAATACCAATTGAAGGTGCAACACAAGAAGGGGGGTTGAATTGTGTTTGTTAAACTTTAATTCTTTTTGCTAATTAGTTGAATAATGAGCAATCAGAGTAAATAAGCAGCAGATAATAAAAGTTAACACTTTGAATTTATACTCATGTTTACAACACTGTATAAATAAATTTTTTTTTGAATAACATGAATATAACATATTACAAGAAAATATAAAAACTAATTTAAAACTAAACTATTTTGAAGTGATTACACTATCAGTCAGAGATGAATGTAAGGTTTAGGTTTTTCTTGATGAAGTCAAACCTATCTTCAGGTAGTGGTTTGGTGAATATGTCAAGTTACATGAAATTAGTATAAATTACATAGTGAGTTCATATTACATGGCTTATATAAAACACATAAACACCTTAAGATGGTTTTCTTCTTTTCCTGGTGGGATTCACATTTGTTTGTCCCTTAACGATACGAAATGATGGATTAATCCAAATTCCCTCATCTAATCATCTCTGAGACATAACCCATCAACAGTTGAATCAATTTCATGTGGTTGTGATATCGCAAAGGAAAGATCATTACCAACATCTTCAATGTTATTGTTATCATCACTTATTTTATTGGTCGATAGGACAACAAACCATTTATTATCAGCAGGATCAGTGACATAAAACACTTGTTGAGCTTGCGATGCTAAAATAAAAGGCTCAAATTTGTATCCCAACCTATTAAAATCAACAAGCAAGAACCCTGACTCATCAATCCGAATGCCATTATTATTATCGACCCACTTGCAACCAAAGATGAGAACACGAAACATTGTGTAATCTAACTCCCATATGTGCTCGATAACCCCAAAATATGATAGATTTGCATATATTGGGTTTTTGTCTTTTGCAATTGAGATATGCATCGCTTCAGCTACTAGAGTGACTCCGCTATTTTGCATAGTGGTTTGATCATCTTGTTTTATGGTATAAAATGTATAGCCGTTAATTACATAACCGGTGTAATAAAAGACATGTAAACTCGGGTCATTTGCTAGCCACCTCAATCTCTCTGAAATTGAAGCGGGGTATATATCAAACTTTGAGTTAATGTGATTTTTTAGCCATGTTACAAAACTTCGATTGTGCTCTCGTGTTATCCAATTTTTATTCCTATTTATGTTCAAACTAGATAACTGATCCATATGTATTGTAACATACGGTTGAACCTCATCATCATTGTGCAGAACATACAATTGTGCCTGCTCCCATTATGTCCTTGATATAGTCATTATTCTCTTTCCAAGTATCCATTCTCCTGTTATTCTTCCCGAATGATGAGACATAGGAAGTCCTATAGATTCAACATTGGATAGATATTCGGTACAAAATTCAGTAGCTTCTTCGATAATGTACCGTTCAGGAATACAACCTTCTGGTCGACTTCTACTTTTTACGTACTCTTTTAATAGTTTCGTATATCGTTCTATCGGATACATCAATCTCATGTAAGCTGGCCCACAATGTTGTGTCTTCTTAACAAGATGAACAATAAGGTGTACCATTATATCAAAAAACGAGGGTGGGAAATACATTTCAAGCTCACACAAAGTAACAACAATTTCCCTCTACAATGTCGGTAATTTCTGAGGATCGATCACTTTACTACAAATTTCCCTGAAGAAGAAACATAATTTAGTTATGGCTCGTCGAACTTTTTCAGGTAAAATGGAACGTATATCTATTGGTAGCAAATGCTCCATTAGAACATGACAATCATGAGTCTTCAAACCTTTTAACTTGAGGTCTTTCATACAAACTAAATTTTTAATGTTTGAACTGTATCCTTCTGGAACTTTAACTTTGTGTAGAAATTTACATAAAACAATTTTTTCCTTTCTAGATAGAGTATGAGCGGCTGGATTTAGATATGTGCGATTTCCTTTCTTTACGGGACCCAATTCATTTCTTATTCCCATATCGACCAAATCCAATATTGCATTGATGCCATCCTTAGACTTTCTTGGAACACTGAGTAACGTACCAATAACACTATCAAATACATTTTTCTCAATATGCATCACATTGAGAAAATGTCTTATATACAATGACTTCCAATATGACAATTCAAAGAAAATTGACTTTTTCTTCCACCCAGTTTTGACAAGCTCTCTTGCAAATGGTTTGCCAAATTTATTGGTCAAACCTTGTACTTTTTCCAATATTTGATATCCAGTCGGTGCTAAAGGAGCAGTACCTTCCTCTGAATTTCCATTGAATGCATTTCTCCACCCACGATAATGATGACTAAAAGGTAAAAATCTACGATGTCCAAGAAAGACGTTATTCTTACAATGTTTTAACCGCATCCAATCTCTACTCTCTTCACATATAGGACATGCAGACTGACCTTTAATGCTATATCCTGATAAATTACCATATGCTGGAAAATCATTAATTATGTCGAACAACATATCGCTCAAATTGAAACATTCTTTTACCAAATCATCCATTAATCGCTTTTAAGTTGTACAACATTAATATCGCCGAAAGTCTTGTGAATTTAGTATAACCATTATATAATGGTTTCTCTGCATCACTCAACAAACTGCTTTTGCAAAATCAAATTTAGTATAAACATTTTAGGACAATCCCGAAGATCTTCTTCAACTGCTTTTGCAATCTCCTCAACTCGGTCCCGCTCATATGTATTTGTGTCGAAATCATTTGAAGCATATCTCGCATCATTCTCAAAATTAGTGTTACCTTTTTTTTTCTCACCATGTCTTATCCAACATGTATAGCTTTGATCAATTCCATGCCATACTAAATGTCCTTCCAATTCATTTGCTCTAACACGTTTTCCAAAACAACATTTTAAACAAGGACAAATGATTCGATTTGGGTCTTTTGCATTCTTCACTGCAAAATCAACAAACTCCTTCACTCCATTTTCATACTCTTTTGATAATCGATTGACAGACATCCATTTCTGGTCCATTTATATGACCTATATGAATGCAATGTTACAAAAATTTATCAATCTATAGCATTATACCAATATATAGTATATATGCATACAAGTATAATTTCAAAACAGTATAGAACAGATCGAACAGGTTTTATATGATTTATCATGTAAGAATTTATGAATGCAGTGTTACACAAATTTATCAATCTATATCATGTAAGAATTTATGAATGCAGTATATATGAATGCAGTGTTACACAAATTTATCAATCTATAACATCATACCAATCTATAGTATATATACTCTAATATTGGAAAATGGAAACCAAAGTCCAATGTCATGCATACAAGTCTGATTTCAAAACAGAACAGATCGAACAAATTTCAAAACAGAATAGATTTATCAAGGATATGCCAAATACTATCATCTAACATTTTATATGATTTATCATGTAACAATTTATCAGTTTTAGAGACAACAACAAATTAATAAATAGAGTACCTGAGACAACAATCACTCAGTAGAAATAGGCGCACAATCGAGGAGAGGAAGGTTCGTAGGATTCGAAGGGAGAGAACATATTAAATATGTTTTTATTTATTTATTTATCAAGTATGTATAACTTGAACTGAACTTGTAATTTTATAGCACTTTTGTCCATAAGCGTTGTAAAAGGCTTTTAAAAATTAAATTTCAAAACATTTACAGCGTTTACAACGCTTATATACAAAACGCTCTAAAAAGCGCTGTAAATATAGTGTGGGAGCGCTATATTTTAGAGCGCTTTTATAAAAAGCGCTGTAAACATTATGTGAGAGCACTATATTTTACAGCGCTTTTATGCGAAGCGCTATAAAAGCGCTGTAAACATTATATGAAAGCGCTATGTGACCCTACAACAACACTTTTCAGAAAAAGCGCTGTAAATCCTAAATCCTATATGACTATACAATAGCGCTTTTGTAAAAGCGTTTGTCAGTAAAGCGCTGTTGTATCCTCCGTTAATTTTAAAATATTATACAACAGCACTTTTAGTTATGAAGCGTTTTAAAATGTGCGTTATAAAAAACAACTTTTGACGTAGTTTATAACAATATTATATTTAATTTTTTCAAATAAATCTGAAAAAACTTCTCGAAACAAATTAAAATTTTCTGAAAAAAAACTCAATTTTTTGTTGAAAATTAAAAAATAAGTTTAAAAAAAAACTATTTAAAATATAACGTTGAAAAAGTGGGTCCTACAAAATATTTTGGGTTTGTTTAGTGAAATCTTTTTTACAGGGAAGGTTTTTTTGCCTCTCCATTATACGGTCTGGGCGCCAATAAATAGTGAATTTGTAAAATTGATACTTATATTTGGGAACGGGATCATGGCAGAAATTGTCTTATTTAGGGTTGTTGGCGAAATTATTTTCCACGAAGGGCATGAGGAAATTATTTTACCAAAATATCTTATATATTAGCTATACAAGTATGTCATATATTCTGTTTGATGAGTCAAGTATGTCATATATATTATACTTCGTTATTTTTTCATAGAATGTGTATAAATTTATTTTATATGTGATATTTATTGTTGTCACAAAATTGACAATAATGATTTAATATTACATTTGATTTATAGTTTAATTTTATTTTATTTTACTGTCAATTTGAATGAGGAAGAATAGAAATTTGATTCACGGAGACAATAATAGGGTAAAGAAAATTCTTAAAACAAGAAATAAAAACAATGATCTGGAACATTTTAGGTAGTGGAAAAGGAGAGTGGAGGAGAACACATTGCCCTGCCTCACTGACATCCCTATTGAATACTTCATATTTTACTGTAATAAAATGATTGTTATTTAAAAAAGATAAAAAAATTCATTATATTATATCATTAATATCAATTTAAAAATTGTCTTCTTTATAAATGTTGTCAAGACAAATGACTCATTATTTATCTAGTTATAAAACTTTAATTTTTAATATTAAATTTAAAAAAAAAATACATCAGTTTCTCAATTATATCTCAAAATACCTCACTTAGCATATTTTTACAAATATTTCATCCCAAACATGCTACTTCTCAACACAACTTTTTATTTCTTAACAAAATTTTCTATTTAATGGTTGCATCCTTGGGTGACTATGTTACTTATTTTTTTGACGTCGTTGATAATATCGTTAAAGAAAGTCTAACTACAAATCAAAAGTTAACACATCACAAATGCAAAGTGAAGTCTCTTCAATTCACATGCAATATGAATTATAAAGATCATATTTAGCTAAATAATGAGAGTTTGGTTGGCCTCACGCTGAACATGTAAAAAATTTAAACTATGAAATCAAACATTAAAATTAATACGATCTTCAATTATAGAACCAACATAGGTGGGAGATTGTTGTCGAGCGTTCAACGCCACAACCACATTTAAAGCATCTGATTCTACTATAAGATTCAAAAAAGACATATATTTAGCAAATTCCAAACCCTTCTTCATAGCTAAAGCTTTCTTCTACATCTGAATCTGGTAATTAAATGACTTGTCAGCAGCTAGGAGCAACTACTACATCACCAATATCCCTCACTGCAACACTAATACTCCATTTATCTCATGTATTAATTGGACCTGCTGCATCAACATTAAGCTTATAACAATTGCTAAATGAAATTGTCCAACAAACATTAGATATAGGCAAATTGGGTGATCCAATTAGCACTTCCAAAAACACCGCACTAGCACAATTAAAATTAACAATAGATATGTGCCTTTTGAACAATGGTAGCCACATCAACTTCAATTCCTTCAAAACGTTTTTTATTTGTAGCACACCATATTTCATAACACAAGGCCAACACATGTACAATCACATTTTCATTTGTATCAATAATATTTCTTTCTAGCCACTCTTGAAATGGTATGTATTTAGAATCATGCGAATTAAATACCAGATCTAAAGGGGAGGCAAATGAGATCTACTATGTCCAGTGACACTCCATAAAGAGATGTGAAATTGTCTCATTATGTTGCCCACAAAAAGCACACAATGGATCACAACTAATTTTTCTTTTAAAAAGATAATTTTTTACTAATATTTTTGCATGTAGAATCCTCCAAGCAAAATGAGTTTGTCTTGTAATATTTTTTACTTTCCACAACTTTTTCCGCACTTATTGATCAATATCCCAAGTTGAATTATGAGAGGTGGATGCCTCACACCTTGTCTTTAATAAATGACATGAAATCTTCACTGAAAAATAGCATATCGTGAAGCACCCCACACAAACTCATCTTGTAGTTGAGAGAAAGAAAGTGGAAGTTAAAAAATTTGTTGAGCTTCAAAAGTAAGAAAATTTTATTAATTAAGGAGGCATTCCAACACTTAATATCATGATGTATGGGATCTGACACAAATATAATATCACAATTAGAAGATTTAGGAAATCAAATATTGTGACCATTTTGATATAGAAGCCAATTATACTCCCATGCATGAATTTGATGACCATCTCCTACTCTCCAAATAGTACAATTTTTCTCAATAACATCTAAACAAGCTTGCAAAATACTTCTCCATGTATAACTTGGACAGTAACCAATTGAAGCCCTCAAGAAATTTCTCATAGGAAAATATCTTGCTTTCAGACATTGTGAGATCAATAAATCGTCATTATGTATAACACGACACCATTGTTTAGACAACGTTGCAAGGTTGAATTCATGAAATGTTCTAAAGCCCATGCCGCCTTTTTTTCCCCTTACATAATGTCTCCTAATTAATCCAATGAATTTTGCTACCCCACCAAAACTTACTAATCATGCTTTCAATATGCTCATATAAATCCATCGGAAGTAGAAAGCAACTCATTACATACGTAAAGATCTTTCTTTCCAACTTTTCAACTTCTTCCACATCCAATCTTGGACAAAATTAAATACCCGATGCTTAGATCTACCAACAAAAGAAAGTAGCTCCAGATACTTCAAATGACACTCAATAGCCTTAAATTGTATCCAACCTTAGAACAAGATTTTACGATCATTAGATACAAAATTTTAGACTATTATCTAAAAAAACTAAATGATTAATTTATACAAAATATGGGTGACTCTCCTACTTGGATATTTTTAATAACTTATTATTTTATTTACTCAATCACACAAGGATGCAGTCTTTTATGACTATGTTGCATGCTTTATGTATCGTCACGAATAAAGATGGATATTTAAATGGGCTTTTTTTTAATCTTCCCCAACTTATATAAGAATTAAGATGCATAATTAGTGGGCTGAACCTTCAAATAGTTGAATCTAACTTACGAGACTGATTGACCAATAAAATAAAATCACATGTACCAAAGAGAATATTATCGAGAAAAGCTTTTTTCACTCTCAACATATATGTTTGTATATACTCTGAAAAAAAATTATTAATTTTGTGTTGTCTGAGACTGAAAGTGTATGTCTAAATAATTTGTGCCGTCAGAAATTCACGATAAAGATTATAAAGAATTTTTCAGTAATGATAAGTGAAAAGTACCATTCACATTATCTCTAATAGAATAAAGACGGAGACTGACGTGTTTGTTTATATGCTTTTTGCGTGCTTCGTTTTTTATATATTTTATTAAATTTTATATTTTAATCTCGAGTTTAAATTTAAAAAGATTGTATTATTAAGAAGTTTTTTTTATATAATTATGATGCTGATTTAAGTTTAAATTTGAGTAAAATAATTTAAATTGCTATTCTTAAATTTGTCCCAAAAAAGTCTGATCAGATTACAAAATTTTACAGCAAAGTATGTTGTAATTTGAGTTTGAAAAAACTGGTTAAAAATCACAATTTGTGTCACCGAAGATATTACTCAGTTGAGTCGCAGATTAGGTTACTCTCTTTAAGACGTTTCGCAACACTGCCTGAATTGTGCACTATCAACCATGACGTCCCCAAGATAAAACAGCTCAGATTCACTATATCGGAGTTCCACTGCACCGTAGAAAACCGTTCTAGAATTACACCCTCAATATGGCAGTTAAAGCCACTCTCAATATGACGGTTAAAGTCACTCTTAATAAGGAGATTAAAGCCTCGCAATATGGTATTATGACCACTCATAAATCAAAGTGACTACACTCTAAAGGGCTGCAGCATAAAAAATACTTTAAAAGGATATTGGTATTATGACCACTTAAAAATCGACGGGACTACAATATAAAACCGCTATCAAAGGATAGTGGTATTAAGACCACTCAAAACTTGACGGAACTACGGCATAACAACCGCTCTAAAATATCGAAGGGACTACGATACAATACCGCTCTAAAATATTGAAGGGACTACGGTATAACAACCGCTCTAAAATATCGAAGGGACATAAAGAAAGGGGAGAAGTGGCTCGATAACAATCAAGTAGAATATAAGAGGGAGAAAAGAAAAAGTTGGGAAATGCATCAAACTTTGGTGTACTTTTCACAATAAATTGATACTCTTTATATAGTGATGGAAGCAAACCCACATATGTTTTCTAACCAATGTAGGACTTCAACAAAATTTTGAGAATATTTATATAGTGATTAAAACTATTCAAAATGAGAGTTTTCCAATATGGGACTTCAACAATTTTTAAATTCACACATTATGTTCCAACAATCCCCCACTTGAATTAAAAAAGTGTTTCTAAAATAACGTCAAACACTTATATAAGATTGTGCATAAGCAAAGGTGTCTATGACTTGAACCTTTGCATAGCAAGTAAGATTCTGATTTAACAAGAGTGACTCGTAGTCTTGAACTCTATCTCGAACATCAAACCCACACACAACCTTTTCATTGGGTGTATTCTAAAAAGCCCGTGCATTTATGGCCCTACACGTCTATCCCAGTATAGTGAATGCTATAGAAATTTTTGCCTCGAAATTCCATAGCAAACAATCTCACTTCCACATTCACATAGGTGAGTCTATCAAGAGTACTCCTGTAGCTAGGTACTCCCTCCATATAGAGTATAGATCTCATTAAAAGTTTCTATTATCTCAACCTTTCATCGCTTTAGGAATCATATCACTATGACTTGTTATTACCCATTGAACCTAATTCTTGGGATCTCCAGTATTTTAGGCCGGGTTACCATTATGAGTGACTCAATGATCTATAAGCAATAGTCTCATCCTTTTGGATGAATTTATGACTTTCTCTCTAGCCAACCCTTTCGTTAAAGGATCTGCTAAATTATCATTAGTGCGTACATGATCCACTATTACAGCTCATTTAGTAAGTAATTCTCTAACTATGTTGTGCTTACGACGTATTTTTCGTCTCTTACCATTGTAATAACGATTCTCAATTTTTGCAATAGCCACGGTACTATCACAGTGGATCAACACAACTGGCATAGGTTTTCCCATAAAGGGATCTCAGCTAGCAAGCATCTCAACCAGCTTGCTTCATCACTAGCAGTAGCTAATGCTATCATTTCAGACTTCATAGTGGACTGAGCCAATATCGTCTGTTATTCGATTTCCAAGATACATCACCATCGGCTATACTAAAATTATAGCCACTGATTGCTTTGGAGACATTTGACAAGGTATTCCAATCAACATCACTGTACCTTTCAAGGACTGTAGGAAATCTTTAATAATGTAATCCTAGACTCTTGGTCCTTTTTAGGTATCTCATAACTCTTTCGATAGTGTGCCAATGCTCTATACTAGGTCTACTAGTAAACCTGCACAATAGTCCCACGACGTAGGCAATGTCGGGTCTAGTACAATCAATGGCATACCTGAGGCTGTTAATGATGCTCGCATATTCAATTTGTCTAACACTTTCACCAATATTCTTAAAAATTTTCACACTTGGATCATATGGTGTGCAAACAAGTTTATAGTCAAAGTATTTATATTTATTTAGGATCTTTTCAACATAATGAGATTGATCCAAAGAAATTCCCTTTTATGACCTAGTATTCTTCATTTCACATCAAAGTTGTTACTCAACAATGATTTCACAATATTTACAGCATGAATGTTTGAACTAAATATGAGTAACTCGTCTACATAGAGACATGTGATAGTGCAAATGCCATTTTCATATTTGTAATAAATACATTTGTCACTTTCATTCACTTTAACCTTATTCGATATAATTAAGTTATCAAATTTTTCATGTCATTGCTTAGGAGCTTGTTTAAGACCATACAAAGATTTATCTAACTTACAAATCTTGTTTTCTTGTCCATGAATTACAAAACCTTCAGGTTGTTCCATATATATTTCTTCTTCCAGATCACCCTTTAAAAAAGTTGTTTTAACATCCATTTGGTGTATCACCAAGTTATGAATAGCTGCTAGAGAAATGAGTACCCTAATGGATGTTATTCTAGTGACTGGTGAAAAAGTGTCAAAGAAATCTATATTTTCTCTTTGCCTAAAACCTTTGGCTACAAGGTGTGCCTTGTATTTATCAATAGTTCCATCAGTTTTTAGTTTCTTTTCCAAAACCCCTTTACAACCTATTGGTTTGCAACTAGGAGGCAAGTCTACTATCCGCCAGGTCTTGTTAAATTCTAGAGAATTCATTTCATCGTTTATAACTTCTTGCCAAAGATCTGCATCCAATGATGACAAGGCTTCTTTGAGATTTGCAGGATCCTCTTCTAAATTATAGGTCTAAATTATTGGCCATATATTCTGCTCCATAATCTTTAGCAACTCTGATTCTCTGACTTCTTGGAGTTTCCAATTCACCTTGTTTGTTGCTTTCAGTGATTCTTGTCACGGGAGTATGACTTGGTTCGCTGCCCCCATTTTCTCGATTAAGGGAATTTATTTTCATAGAAGTCAACATCATTTGACTCTATGATCACTTTCGCATTTAGGTCATAAAACCTATACGTTTTATTGTTTACTGCATACCCAATGAATACACAATCATAGGCTCTATTGGCGAGTTTAATTCGCTTAGGATCGTGGATTCTGACATAAGCCAGACAGCCCCATGTTTAAAGATAAGACAAGATTGGTTGTCTTTTCTTTATTATCTCATAAGGAGATGTTTTGCTTTTAGATTTTGGAACTCTATTCAAAACATAGTAAACAGTCAAAATAATTTCCTCCCACCAACGAGATGCAGCACCAGAGTTAAGCATAATAGCAACAACTAGTTCAGTTAGAGTCCTATTCTTTCTTTCAGCTTTACCATTCATTTTAGGTGAATTAGGTGTTGTGGTTTCATGTATAATTCCTTGAGTTTTATAAGACTCGTTAAATAAACTAGAATCATAATCTATTCCTCTATACTATGAAATATCTTAATCTTTCTACTAAATTGATTTTCAATTTCAATTACAAAGATTCTAAACATTTCAAACGCTTCACTTTTATTTTTCATTAGATATACAAAAGTATAGTCAGAACGATCGTCAATAAAAGTGATAAAATAACAATTTTCTTTTCTTATTAACGTCTCATCAAGTTCACATATATCAGAATGTAATAAATCTAAATAACATGTGTTCACATGACAGAGTTTAGCATGTCAAATATTAAAATCACACAACATGTAAACAGAATGAGACATTCTTAATTTCAACATTTAATTTAAACATTCCTCGGATATAAGTAAACTCTGCCTAATTCAGAAAAATAATAAACAAGATTTTTTTCTTCTAGAGACAGGTTATCATACTCTTTAGAGAAAATTCGTTTGTTTTAAGAATTTTTGAATACTTTCCAAACAGAGGCAGTTTGTCGATAATAATAATTAATTTGAAATTCATCGAAAGTCATACCTTAAGATGATCTCCTGAGCTATCTTCTAAATTTCTCTATGTATTTGTCATCAGTAATCTGATACTTGAGGTAGTGGCTACAATGCACTTTTTAGCTCGAAGTTCCTTGGTATCATATTTCTTCTTTATAGCATTTCAAGGTACAACACACTTTTTAGCTCCAACTTCCCCTTCTATATAGCATCTCATACCTGTCTAGCACTATTGTTGGAACTGTAGTATTCATACAGATCCCCAGCATGTCTATTAAGAATATAATTCTTATAAACGTAATCATTACCCTCCCATGGGTTAATTCCTCAGCTTTCTTATCCTTTTCTGTTTGCCTCAAAGAAACAGATCCAATAATGTCTTCGGTTGACATGGCAGAAAAAACGTCTTAAAATTGTTGTAATTTGAGTTTGAAAAAACTATTTAAAAATCACAATTTGTGCCACCGAAGATATTATTGGGTTGAGTTGCGGACTAGGTCACTCTCTTTAAGACGTTTCGCAGCACTACCCAAATTATGCACTGTCAACCACGATGTCCCCAAGATAAAACTGCTCAGATTCACTGTATCGAAGTTCCACTGCACCGTAGAAAATCGTTCTAGAATTACACCCTCAATATGGCTGTTAAAGCCACTCTCAATATGACAGTTAAAGTCACTCTTAAGAGGGCGATTAAGTCTCGCAATATGGTATTATGACCACTCGTAAATCAAAATGACTACACTCAAAAGGACTGCGGCATAAAAAATACTTTAAAAGGATAGTGGTATTATGACCACTCAAAAATCGACGGGACTACGGTATAAAACCGCTATAAAAGGATAGTGGTATTAGGACCACTCAAAACTCGACGGAACTACGACATAACAACCAGCTCGGTAACAATCAAGCAAAATATAAGAGGGAGAAAAGAAAAAGTTAGGAAATGAATCCAACTTTGGTGTACTTTTCACAATAAATTGACACTCTTTATATAGTAATGGAAGCAAACCCACATATGATTTCTAACCAATGTGGGACTTCAACAAAATTTTGAGAATATTTATATAATGATTAAAACTATTCAAAATAAGAGCTTTTCAATGTGAGACTTCAACAATTTTTAAATTCACACATTATGTTCCAACAAAGTATATTAAGGAACTAAAGAAACTAAAATAGAGACGGAGGAAGCGTGACTTTCAAAGAGTAGACTTATGTCTTTCATTGGGCCAAGATAAAACACAGAGTTGGATGCAAAATGATTTTTTTTCTTCATCATGCACTTCAAAAATATACTTCTAAAAAATACAACTTTTATCCTTCAGAAGTATATTTCCGAACAAAAATCCTTTTGAACACAAATGTTATGTTTTAGAAGTATAGGAGGATAAAAGAAACTTTTGAAAAATTTGATGAATGAGTCTTTAAGGTGTGGTTGAGCCGATATGAAATGGATCGAGTTGCTGAAAAGCGCATGTTTAAATCAACATATTTTTGTTCTAATTTGATGTATACTAGTGACACATTTTCATACATGTTGCACAATTCAAAACTTTACAGTAAAACTTATTATATGTCAGATAGTAAAAACACCTAAATATTTGAATTGAGCTAATTATATATAGAACTTTAACGTTAATTTTGTTTGCTTCTCTAATAAAATCATTACTGGGAATGAATAGTTCAATTGATTTGAGCTAAAGGTTGAAGGAGTAAAAAGACTAAAATTCAAATTCCGGAGAAGGAAGAAAAATACTAATTTAACTAATATAGTAACATTTTTCTATAAAAAAATGTAGTGTTATTGGTTTTCAATTGCTTGCATGTGCACTCATTATGCATTTCATGATTAGTATTGTTTTTTATATGATGTGTTTGGAATTGAAATTTGTAATTTTTCTTTATGTAAGTTTATGTTATGCACAAGCTCTATCCATTGCCTCATAGATCCACAAATTTTAGTGCAAGACAAGCTTCTAGAGACGCGTCACAATTGAGCATGCCTCCATGATCAAATGATCGCCATTTGACCAATATCATATAGTCATTTGATAATCTCGCAAGGACCTAAATGTTTATCAAATGGTTCTCCATATAAAGGTTTATATAATTCAGGTGGAAGCTGCACAATTTGTTCCGACTAAAAATACATCTCACTCCCTCCAACTCTCACTACTTGAGTGCTACAGTGTTTGTTGGTACACTCTACTAAGAGACGTTCTACTTTACTTCACTATACTCCAACAACACTAACAGGTTCCAGACATCATTGAAGTTTTGCTCTAGATCATTGGTGTCATCTCAAATCATCGTCCACATTCTCAACTGCTATTCTTTGTTCACAAATCCACTAGCATGAAGGTTCGTGGCAAGAGGTAGGGCTCTCAATGCTACTATCCTCAATAGCTTTGAAGGAAATTCTAGCCAACATCGTCACTAAAGCAAACAACAACAATGAACTTCTCAATAGCCTTTTGATTTTAATGCAAAACCAAAGTTAGATGATTCAAAAGCAGAACCTTTTCCTTGATAAGGTGTAGTATAACACCCGATTTTCATAGTCAATTAGTTTTTCCTTTTTATATAAAATATTTCTCGAAAAATCATTTAAATTAAATTCATCGACAACATGTTGACGAAGTAGACGAAATCTTTCCAAATTAAAACATCTTTACTTTAAATGTAATTTTACAATAAGTTAAATAATATAGCAATAAAAGTTATCGACCTTGATAACTGGACTACTCCTAAGTTGATCACAATCCACTTAAATGGAGGTTGTTGGTATCACTAACCCACTAGCTATATCTAGATGTCTGCATTGGTCTGACGGTCGAAACTGTGACTCTGTTACACCTTCAATGTTATCCCAAACTCTACATAAATGGGATCTAATAATTTATGGTGCTCAGCTTGATCCACAGAAAAGTAAAGGGTCACTAACAAAAATTAGCATATAACACTTAACAAATACAAGACATAAATAACAATTAATAGAACATGCATATTTGTCCTAGAATCATACATCAAACACCCTAATGCAATGCCTACATGCCAATGCATGTGATTATGGAATATCAACTTCCCCGCAAGAGCTTTTCTCAAAGGCAATTGTGAAGTCCACTTGACAATACATCTGACATCACCAAATATTTCCTTAGGACTTCGTGAACGTCCACTTGACGATTCACATCACCCATGTATTCATAAGGGTATTTCTTAATATTTCATGTGTTAAATCACTGCACAAATCATATTTGTACCATTTGAAATTACCACCAAAATTAATCATTATTTCAATAGAACATCAATGTATTATTTAAGAATAATAACTTTGCCATCAAGATTCAAATACAAAAAATTAAAATACCATAATCAAACACCACAAATCAAAACACCATTATCAAACACCAAAAATCAAATGCCAAGAATCAAATACCAAGAACAAGTATAAGCTACAATGAATGTTTGAGTTTACTTTTGGTGAGTGGGTCTAGAATTAAAAGGTTTTATAGGGGCTTAAGATAAAAATAATTCAATTATTTAAAAAAATTGTTATCTTATGAGGGCAAAAGCCCCCATTAGACAGACACATGGTGAATCCGCCACGGTTTCTCTTATACTCTTGAGTTAGTGTTTTGAGATGTAATGCAAATATTTGCTTTGGAGAATGTGTATGTACTAGAGGCTATAGGATTGTTTAATTTTTCCAACAATGGGTTTGAGAAAGAGAGGAAGAAAATGTTTTCATTTCATTGAAAATAGAAACAACAACCATAACAGCATGAACCATCAATAGATTAGATAGTTAAAAGACTAAACAAAAATTCACTCTTCTCCCACACATATAGAAGAAACTAACCATTTTAGAAAAAGAGGGGAGGGAATAAATTACATCTCTTAGTAGAGAAGAGCAACTTTACATGTCATGGCTTCTTGAAACGAGGCTTTGATCAAGATGTAAAAACGTTGTTCTCTTGACCATTCACAAACACTTAAGCTTTTTTGTTTTTAGAGAGAAGAAAATGGAAGTACTGAACTCACGAGAGATGGGTGCTCCATTTAATTATATCCTTTAATAAAATATCTAGGTTAGTAAAAATATTTAGGTTGCTTAAAATATCTTACCATTACATCACTAACTTTCACCAAAATTATCTACCTGACGCAATTCAACAATTGTAATTTATAATTTGTAAAATATTTGTCAATAATAATTCGCTTACGTCGCGGCTAAATTATTAACCAACAAAATATTTTAAATGAACCTCTAAAAAATATTCCTCAGATAGTAATCAAGCCTCAGTCAGCCGAATAATTTAAATAAAAAGTTTCTCGAATTGTGAGTTGTTTTTTTTAAAAAAATTGAAAGTGATGTAATTGTTTTACTATTTCAAGGGCAAGAAAAATTTGTGTCCCTGATTTTGAAGAATTTGATACATAGACTAAATAAAAATATTTTGGTCATGAAAATATAATCCTTATACTTTTATTCATAAATAAAAGGGAGTTGATAGACTCAACAATACATTTTTAATACAAAACATAATTAAAATATAACAACAGTAACGAGTATTTTTCTATGGGTCTTACATAGAAGTACAACAAGATTGTGGCTCATATAGAGACGTAACTCGAATTTCATGGAAGTCTCGTCGAAGAAATGATGAAATTTGTTTGTCGTCAGAGCAAGTCTTGCCGGCTGCAAACGTCGTGATCTGCTTCCAAAGAATCTTCAATGTTCTAGTTCTATAGACGATCATCCTTGTCATAGTTGTGGACGAAGTGAAGGTGTAAACATGAGAAGGGGGTTGAATTGTGTTTGCCAAAGTTGAATACTTTTTGCTAATTTGATGAAATTGATATAAATTACTTGGAAAAGAAGCAATCAGATTCAACAGCAGTGGATAACAAAAGCATAAGTATTTGGACACATATTTATTCTGGTTCACCATTAACTTGGCTACATCCAGTCCCCTCATTCAGAAGGCTTTAATCCACTAATTCAAACACTTTGAATTACACAGCACCTGACCCTCCAAGATAGTCTTTTCAAACAGCCTGACAACCCCAAACTTTTGATGAACAACAACACCTTGACCCTACAAGCCAAGTCTTCTCCTACCAATCTGACAACCCCAGATTGAAGAAGGAACTTACACCACCTTGACCCTACAAGCCAAGTCTTTTGCTACAAATCTGACAATCACAGATTGAAGAAGGAACTTACACCACTATTGGGTTGGATACAAAGGTTTGAACTTGAGTAGTTGCTTCTGGAAAGTTGATTATAACAATGACTCTCACACTCTAAGAAAAGAACACTTAGAAAATATTTCTCTTTCGCACAAGTGTTTCTCTCTTTGAACTCTAAGATGAATTTCGATTTTAATCTTGAGTTCTTATACTTTCTTCTGTTTTTCTATGATTTCTTTTTTAGCCTGGAGTATCTATTTATAGTTGAGATTTAGGCTTCTACTTGGTCCAAGTTTAATTTTGAATTGTATTTTGTTCAGATTTCTTTTTTAAATTCTTCAACTTTATTATGTTCCTTTTTAAATTTGAACCAAATCTTCTTCTGATTTAAATTAAATCTTCTTCAAATTTTGATCATATCTTCTTCAAATTCCAATCAAGTCTTCTTCGAATTTGAATCAAATCTTCTACGAATCTTGACCATGTCTTCTTTCATACTCTGATGTTTGCCTCGGATGGTATCCTCAGATGATGTCCTCTGATTCCTGCCTCATAAGGTATCCTTTGATTTTTGCACTGATGATATCCCCTGATTTTTGCCTCTGATGAGATCCTATGATTTTTGCCTCTGATGAGATCCTCTGATTTTTGCCTCTAATGATATCCTCTGAATTTTTCCTCTGGTGATATCCTCTGGTGGGATCCTTTGGTGATTCCTCTGGTTATATCCTCTGGTGGCATCCTGTGGTGGCATCCTCTAGTGACATCTTCTGGTGACATCCTCTGGTGGTATACTTCTTTGAAGTCAAATATATTATTCTCATAAAATACTTTTGTTAACATCAAAAGTTTAAGTGTAAAACCAATTTGGTTCTAACAATCTCCCCATTTTTGATGAGGATAAAACTTGTATTTTTGATAACCACTTTTCTTTCTATTTCTTTGACTCCCCCTAAGCCTAAGTATCAGTTTCTCCCCATTTAATATCTTTCTCCCTCTAACTCTAAGCCCCACTTTATCTTCTCTTTATCAAATATCTTCTCCCCCTTTTGTCATCAGACAAAAAGGCATGAAAGTGATCTTTATCCCCCTTTTATTTTGCATACATGTTTACAACACTGTATAAACAGTTATTTTATTTTTTTTTAATTTTTTATTTTTTGAATATGTCAGCGCGTTGGTGTTCAGTGTCTACAAACTGAATGTTATGTACCCCTTTTTGAACAAAGTCTCTGTTGAAGTGATGTCTAATTTCTATGTGTTTAGCTCTGGAATGAAGTATAGGGTTTTTGGTTAGATTGATGGCAAAAGTGTTGTCACAATAGATGGGAATTTTGGTTTCCAGGATTTTGTAGTCTTCCAACTAATGTTTCATCCAAATGAGTTGAGAACTGCATCCAACTACTTAAATGTACTCAGCCTCTGCTGTTGACATTGCAATTGTGTTTTGTCTCTTACTTGACCAGGATATTAAGTTGTCACCTAAAAAGGTGCAGTTTCCACTTGTGCTCTTTCTCTCAAGTTTATCTCTAGCATAGTCAGAGTCACACTATCCACTAAGTTTGTACTTAGGTGATTTCTTGTAGAATAAGGTAAGGTTAGTAGTGCCTTTTAGGTATATAAGGATTCTCTTAACAGCAATTAAATGTGATTCCCTAGGGTCAGATTGAAATCTTGCACATACACATACACTAAACATGATGGTGTTGTAACTTGATTGTTGAGGACATCTGCAACAAAGATATTTTGTTCTTAGGTACCCAAATCTGGTTGGGTCCTGGTTTGTTAGTCTTGAAAGGTTTCTTGTCTTTCCATGTATTTATCATGGGACAAGATAATTTGGAGTGACCTTTCTTAGTGCAAACAGTACACAAAACATCAGGTTCAGTTACAAGTTCTTCAAATAGGTTTAGTTTCAGTTATAGGTTCTTACAATCCTATACCTCTTTTACCATTGCTACTAACTCGATAAATCATAAAAGCATATTTGCTTCTTTCCATACCCTTAGCAAGAAAGTCTTGAAATACTTGTTCATGCATATCAGAATTACATGTAGTATTTTCACTTGATGTTGAACAATGATTACTTTCAGCCTTAAGTTCAGCAATATTAGTTTTAAAAGCTGCATTTTCTATTTTACATTATACACTTTGATTCTTTAAAACATTGACTTCTTTGGTTAGAATTTTATTTTCTTTCCTAAGTCTTTTCAGTTTTAAAGACAATTTGTTATTAATATTTAAAAAATCATTTATTGCAGTTATTAAATCAGATCGGGTGAATTCAGAAAATACCACTTTTTTTCATCTGCTGATTCACTTCTAGAGTCAAAATCTGTGTTGGATCCAGAGGCAGAGTTGGTGTGAGCCATTATAGCCAAATCTGCTTCTTCATCATCAGAGGATTCATCAGAGCCATCCCATGTAGCCATCTGATTCTTCTTCTTGGGTCTGGAATCTTTCTTCTGGTGTTTCCCTTTCTCCATGTTTGTACATTCTAACTTGATATGTCAAGGTTCATTGCATTCATAGCAAATGATACTTTTCTTGTCAAATTCATCGTTTCCTCTCTTGGAATGCTTGGAATACCTTTGGGGAAATTTCTTTTTTCTGTTGTGCCACATCTTTAAAACCTTTCTGGTTATGAAAGCAATCTCCTCCTCCTTTGGGTTCAGATTTTGATCATCTGCATCACTATCTTCTGATTCTGATGTTGCTTTTAGAACATTCTTCTGCTTGGATTTCAAGGCTAGGGTTTTGTTCTTCTTCTAGGGATTATCTTCTTCAAGCTCAATTTCATGTGATTTGAGGGAGCTGATTAGTTCTTCCAGCTTTAGAGTATTCAGATCCTTTGCTTCCTGAATGGCAATGATCTTTGGTCTCCACTTGGTTGGTAGGCTCCTAAGGATTTTCTTCACATGATCAGCAGTAGTATAACTCTTCTCAAGTACCTTTAATCCTGAGACTAGAGTTTGGAATCTGGAAAACATTGTTTCAATGTCTTCATCTTCTTCCATCTTGAACAACTCATACTTTTTGACTAGGAGGTTGGTCTTTGCTTCTTGAACTTGCTTGCTTCCTTCATATGTTAGAGTCAGACTATCATAAATACTCTTTGTTGTCTCTTTGTCGGTGCCCTTGTCAAATTCCTTGAAGGTGATTGCTGTCTCTTACCAAATCTTCTTCTGATTTAAATTAGATCTTCTTCAAATTTTGATCAGATCTTCTTCAAATTTCAATCAAGTCTTCTTCGAATTTGAATCAAATCTTCTACGAATCTTGACCATGTCTTCTTTCATACTCTGATGTTTGCCTCAAATGGTATCCTCTGATGATGTCCCTTGATTCGTGCCTCTGAAGGTATCCTCTGATTTTTGCCTCTGATGATATCCTCTGATTTTTGCCTCTGATGATATCCTCTGATTTTTTTCCTTTGATGATATCCTTTGATTTTTGCCTTTGGTGATATCCTCTGGTTGGATACTATGGTGATATCCTTTGGGATCCTCTGGTGATATCCTCTGGTGACATCCTCTAGTGGCATCCTCTGGTGGCATCCTCTAGTGGTATAGTTCTTGGAAGTCAAATATATTATTCTCATAAAATACTTTTGTTAATATCAAATCTTTAAGTGTAAAACCAACTTGGTTCTAACATATTTTGGTTATAACTTGAGCTACGACCTACAAATGTTCGTTTTTTGAGCATTTGGGTAGTGGGAGTTGAGATCCCACATCAACTACAAATGTGGCCAAATTAATCCTTATAAATCTTGGGCAATCCTCAACCATGGAGCTTGCTTTTGGGATTGAATTAGTCCTAAAGCTCAAATTATAAGAGTAATAGTTACAAAAAATCCCAATTTCTGTAATTATATTTTTTTGGCTAACCTATACAGTGAATATAGACACTATTCAGTATCCACATGCTTACCAACAACTACCAGTACCACTCAATTTCAAGAGGCATAATCTTGAAGATCATGTTGACATTAAAAGTTACAAATAACCATGGGACAAAAATACTTGATTTAAATTACACAACCAAATAGTTGAAAGTATGTGAATGGTTATTAAACTAACAATTGCCAATCAAATAGCTGAAAGTGTGTGAATCAGGCTTCAGATTGGCATCTTGCATGAGTTAAATTCATGGATAAATTTGGATTTTAAAAATATCTGTGGGAGTAGGAGTTTAATTTTCAAACGACAGGTTGAGTTTAGCAACATAGCAACGTTATTGGCGTTACCCATGAATATGTTTACGTCTTTTCAACTATCTATAAATAACTGAACTTAGTAAACAAAAATTAGGGTTTTTGGGTTTTATCGTAGCTTGTTTCGGGTGCTCTCCTTCGTCCATCAACACCAAGGTAGTTTTCCTTTCTCTATTTCATTTACTCTAATTGTTTAATTTGCTTATTATTTAGTTATATATTGCTCTACCAGTTAATTTTTTCGTTTTTGAATATTCTAGCACAGCTGATCTTTCAATGATTTTGCAAGAATTATGTTTGCTATTATGAAAATTGTAGTTTTTGAATTTTTGCTATTGCAGTCCATACTTATTGAATATGAAATCGATGAGATACTTGATCTTAATTGATTGGATCGCCGTGTTTTTCTCTACTACAACCTTTGGATGGTTTTAACCTCTTTGAAAGTCTTTTTTATCCTCAAATTTATTCACCTTCGTTTGATTCATTGTTGTTGGGTACTCTAATTTTCTTTTTCTTAATGAATTGTGAACTCTCGACAATCTGCCCTTTTAGTTGAGCGATCACTCGCGCTTCCTCCATCCATAAGCAGTTTGTCCGCATCTATTAATGCCTATCAATAATTTATGCCTTTTATAATCATAAATTTATTTCATTTTACATATCTGCGTTAAATTTACATGAACCATTGGCAAGAATAAGTTTTTGTGTTTTTGAAAATATTATTTGCAAAAGGGAATTTCTTGTTTAGAAATCAATCATGCTTTACATGCTTGTATATTGAACTGCCATTACGTGTTTATGTTTGAATAGAATGGAGTCTCAAGTCAACTATGCTTCTGTTGTCAAAGTTATGGGCCGTACTGGTTCTAGAGGACAGGTGACTCAAGTTAGGGTGAGGTTTAATGATGATCATTCCCGTCACATCATGAGGAACGTGAAAGGACCGGTCAGAGAAGGAGACGTGCTTACCCTACTCGAGTCTGAAAGAGAATCAAGAAGGTTGAGATAGATAAACTCACTTGAGTTTTAAAAAGCATGAAGTCGATAAAGAAACTCCCAATGGTTTTGTGCAGGATCTAAAAAACATTTTTTTATGGTATTTAGCAGATGTAAAATTTTATTGTTAAACATTTAAGTCATGGACCACCTATTTTGACATCACATTTTATTTTGGGGGGGTTTTGGAATAAAATTATCGTTTAGACTATATAATTGTTTTATTTTATTTGACGTTTTTATGGATTACATTAATGATGCTAATTCTTAATATAATCTCACAAGGATTTATGCTATAGCAGTCTCTGCAGGATATAGATAAATAGAAATTTTAATAGGACCTCGTCTATTGAAAAGAGAAAAATAAATAGAGGATTCATTCCATCTTTCTCTTCTGTTTCACTTGGAAATCTTTTATCAGCACATAACTGATGTTTACTCTAAAGCAGCCTGTGCAGGTTATAGATCTTTTTTGTTCTCATAATTGTGTACAGGCAAATGACATAAGAGATTGTGACAAAGAAATAAAAATGCTTCAAAAGAAGAAAAAGGGACTAATTAAGATTTCAGGATCAATGTCACTTTTCCTATCCAATATAGCGAAAACTGATCCAAATGCAATGTTTCCTTTAGATAAGTCAGAAGTCATGCTTCCAGCTTTTGCAATGATGTATGTAGTGAAGAGAAAATTTAAAAATGCTTGGAAGAGATGCTTTTGTTTAATGAGGCCTTCTACAAGGAGCCTTCCACCATACCAATATGCCAATGTTGCTGATGAAGTGCTGAAAAATTGGGAGCTGAAAAGACCAAAACTTGAAACCCAAGACTGCCTAATACTCTCCTTTTGAAGAGTGCCAACATTCTTTTCTGAAAACTGCAAGCAGTTATGGTTCTATGGTCTACCACAACTTCACTTGCAAGTTAGCTTCTTTCCCTTTGCGTCTTACGAGTTTTTTCTGCCATAGTCTTCATCAAAACACTTCTTACATAAAAGCTTCCTATGACTAATGGCTGCACTAGAATCATCACAAGAGAAAGTCTCCATGTGAGTACAAGTCCTACATGTTGGAACCAAGTTGGTTCTAAGTACTTAGGATTTTGATGTTTACAAAAGCACTTCATGTAATCCTATTTTGTACCTTGAATTATTACATTAAATGCCACCAGAAGATGAAGTTTCCAGAGGCAGAAGATGAAGACACCAGATAATGCATCGAGAAGGTACCAGAGGATGCATCTTGAAATTACCAGAGGATATCTTTGCTGGCCCATATCAGAAAGAAGCAAAGTCAGAAGGAGACCTGGACTAGACCAGAAGGAAGCCTGCCAGAGGGAGACTTGATCCAGACCAGAAGGAATCATTAGTCAGACTTAATCCAGAAGTTATTCTGACCAGAAGATGGCCTGGCAGTGAAATGATAAACAGCCCAGACTTAATCAGAGGATAAATTAATGGGTCTAGAACAAGAGATTCAATCCAGATTCGACCCAGACCAGAAGATAGCATGGTTCAGGGTATGAAACTAAGTCCAGACCAGAAAAAATGATGTCCAGATTTGATCGAGACCTGATCCAAATCAGAAGGTAAAATGTCCAGACTGAAATATTATTTGTTCAGATTTAATTTCAGTTCAATCCAGACCCAGCTCAGAATTGGTCCAGATCAGAGGGAAAAGGTTCATATCAATAGTGAAGATTTATGTTTATGGCCTAGTGTTGGCCGAGATCAGAAGATTAGACCATGGCCCAATGTTGGCCGAGATCAGAAGGTCAGAATGTGTGGTCCAGCATTGGCCGAGATCAAAGGATCACAGCAGATCAGTTTGCAAGTTCAGGTTGGCCGCGAACAGAAGATCAGAAAGTGTGGTCCAGGGTTGGCCGAAATCAGAGGATCACAGCAGATCACTTAGTATGGTCCAAATGTGGATGAGAGCAGAAGATCAAACGGTTCAGATTTAATCATGAGGATTAACGGTGGAGATTTAATTAAATTTGATCAAAGTATTAAAAGGATTTGTTACAAAAATAAAGTGAAGTCGTATGGGAGTTCAGAAGCTGTTGGCGGGAAGAAACTAAAGACAGGATTGGCCAGTTATTTTTGAAAGCAAATCTGAAGCTTAAAAAAATATGTTTTTTATTTAAGTGAAGCCCGATTGGTCAAGATATTTTTGCAAGAGAATCCAGCAAGATACAGCTCGAAATTAAGCTTGGAAGAGGCCCTAATCTGCATCTATAAAAGGAGGCTCAAGGCAGAATACTTAGCATCGAAAATCACAAAAGAGTCATACACTTCCAAAGCAAACACTCAAGTTTTCAGTGAGGTTAATTGTGAGTTTCAGCTTTCCAGAAGCAAGCACTCGTGTTATTTTCTTTCGCTTGTGTTAGATCTAAGTTGTTGAAGTAGAGTCTACAATCTGAGGGATTTAGAAGGGGTAGCAGATTACTTGGCAATTAGATTCAAGGCATTGTAATTCCTTCTACAATTTGGGGTTGTCAGATTGGTAGGAGAAGACTTGACTTAGGAAGTCAAGGTGATGTATTCCTCAAGAGTCTAGGATTGTTAGACTGTTTGAGAACACTGACTTGGAGGGTTAGTGGAACTGTTGTAATTCACGGTTTGAATTAGTGAAATCTTTCAAGGTGAAGGGACTGGACGTAGCCTCGTTAACAGTGAACCAGTATAAAATTCTGTGTTTTTATTTTTACTTTATATCCGCTGCTAACTCTGTTTTATTCATACATCAAGTTTTTTTTTTAAACTGCAAAAACAGAAAAAGTATTCAAGTTAGTCAAACACAATTCAACCCCCCTTCTCGTGTTTGCACCTTCAATTGGCATCAGAGCTTGGTCTCAAGGTTGAGCACTTAATAGTGTTTGAGGAAAGGTCCAAGGGTTCAACATGTCAGAAGAATTGGGAGGCAACATCAACAGACCACCACTGTTTGATGGAGAAAGGTTTGAGTATTGGAAGGACAGAATGAGAAGTTTCTTCATATCTCAAGATCCTGAATTATGGAAGCTGGTAGTCAAAGGATATACTGCACCTACTGTTCCAGGAGATCCAACTAAAGAACTGGACATGGAATATATGAATCTAGACCAGAGCAAATTATTCAAACTGCATCACAAGTCCAGAAACATCATGATCAGTGCCATCAAATTCAAGGAATTTGACAGATGCACAGATAAAGAAACAGCAAAGAGCATATTCGACAGTCTGGTTCTGACCTATGAAATAAGCCAGCAGGTTCAAGTAGCAAGGGCTAACATACTGGTCAAACAGTATGAGATGTTCAAGATGGAAGATGATGAAAACATTGATGGAATGTTCTGTAGATTCCAGACTCTGATATCTGGACTGAAGGTCTTGATGAAAAGTTACACAACAGCAGATCATGTCAAGAAGATTCTAAAAAGTTTACCAACCAAGTAGAGACCAATGGTTACTGCAATTCAGCAAGCCAAAGATCTGAATAACTTAAGACTTGAAGATCTGATAAGCTCACTTAGGTCTCGTGAACTAGAACTTGAAGCAGATGAACCAAAGAAGAAGAAGAATCTGGCCCTGAAGTCGAAACAGAAGAAAGCTGCAAAGGCATCATCAAAATCATAGGATAGCGATAGTGATTGTGATGATATGGCTTACTTAACCAAACAGATGGTTATGATCTGGGAAAACAGGAATAGGAGAAGCTTCAAGAAGAAACATAACAACAAAGGAAAGGAAGAATCTGACAAGAAGAGTATTGTTTGTTATGGATGCAATGAACCTGGACATATCAAATCAGAATGTCAAAATCTGGAAAAAGGCAAACAACACCAGAAGAGTTCCAGATTCAGAAAGAAGGGTCTGATGGTAGCCTGGGATGTATCAAAATCAGAAGAAGAATCGTCTGATGAAGAAGAGGCAGAAACAACAATGATGGCACACATCAGGTCTGCCTCTGGACCTCATAAAGGCAGAACTTCAAGAAGGAAAGCAGGCAGAAGGAAGAATGATCGAAGCAGTCATTCAAGCAAGTCTAGAAGCACATCAGAGGAAGCAATTCTGGCTCTGATGGCTCTTACCAACTCAAGTTCTAGATACAGCTCAGACTCTAGAACAGAATCAGAAGATGAAGACAATGAGGTATTTTCTGATCTCTCTAAATCTGAATTAATTGAGGCTGTAAAAGACTTTCTAAATGCAAACAATAAGATGTCTTTAAAACTGAAAACTCTTAGGGAAGATAAGAAAAATCTTACCAAAGAAATCCAAGTTTTAAAGAATCAAAATTCTGAGTATGCAACTGAAAACAAGGATTTTAAAACTGAAGTTGCAAGACTCAAATTTGCAAATCAAACTCTCAAAAGTAATATTTGTTCCACTTCCAAAACTGTTTGTGAATCTGATATGCATCAGCAATTTTTTCAAAACTTTACTTCTAATGGAATGGAAAGAAGTAAATATGCATCTATGATTTATGGAAACAGTAACATTGTAAAGAAAGGTCTTAGTTTTACAGAAACTATTGCTGATACTAAAACTGTTCATTCTGATATTTGTGCTAAGAAAGGTCACTTTGAATTATCTTGTCCAATGGTAATATCTGAACAAGATCAGAAAGTTGTTAAAACTAACAAACCTGGACCCAATCAGTTTTGGGTACCAAAAGATCAAATTGTCTATGTTGCAGATATTCTGAGCAACCAGAAGGAGACACCAACAATGGTGCCTGGACAATGGATGTTGGCAATGCACAAGAAGAAGAAGGTTTATGTTCCAACATCTACCAAACAGAAGCCAATTGACTCTGGTAGAAGAAGAACTGGTCAACACAATACCCATCAGAACCAGAACCAGAATCATAGGAGGAACGGGAAATATCAAAGAAATCACACATATCACACGAATCAGAACAGGAACAGGAACTGGAACCAGTATCAGAGGAACAGGAACTGGAACCAGAACCAGAACTGGAACCAGTATCAGAGGCATAGGAACTGGAACCAGAATCAACACTGGAACCTGAATCAGAATCAGTACTAGAACCCGAACCAGAACCAGAACCAGAACCAAAACCATTATGATTACCAGAATCACCATAAGTTCCAGAATCACCAGAGCAACATGGTGTATCAGCCAAAGTAGAAAGAGAAGAATCAGAATGAGGAGAGTTCTTCAAACACTCTAGTGAAATTCATCACGACTACAAACCTGGAAGGGAATTCAAATCCCTTAATCCAAACCATGTAATCACGTAACATACAGATTCGAAATCTGAAAATCAGAAGCAAGAGGATTTTCAGAGTAAAACTGAAACTGCTGACATAGAGGTTACATCTTGCTGTAAATACTATTATTGTTTGATATTTATGTTTACTGTGATAACAAGAAGCTTGATCTTAAAAATCAAAGCTAGATAAGTATTCTGCAGGTTATCAAACTTTCAGAAGAACCAGGTGATTCACACGAATTGAACACTTCAGCAGAAACAACATTCCAGTGGTTTCAAAAACAAGCAGAAACCACCAGAAGCAAAATTAATGGTTTGGCTGTATTGAGTTCATTTTTAAATTATTTGATCTATATTATGTTATATGACAAACTGCTTGATCTTGACAAATCAAAGCAAGATAAAGATAGTGCAGGTTCACCAGAACCAAAGGGAGCAGAAGCAGAAGCAGAAGAAACAGAAGTACCTGGAAAGGTAGAGGATACAAGCAAGTCAGAAACACATGACAAATCTTCAAAAGATAAATCTGATCAAGTCAGAAACAACCAAGATAAGTCAGAAGAGAAATCTGGATATTTACCAAAATCAGAAGCTGTTACAGAATTACCAGAACCAGACCCTGATTTATCAGAATCAAAAGCTGTTGCAGGAAAAAGATCTTGAAAAAGCATAAGCTCCAAGCAAGAATACAAAAAATCTTCAAATCTGAAGTAAAAGGTTGGATACTTGCAATGCAAGAAGAGCTGAACGAATTTCAAAGGAATGATGTTTGGGATCTGATATCCAGACCAAACAAAAACATTATTGGAACCAATTGGGTGTTCAGGAATAAACTCAATGAAAAAGGTGAAGTGGTAAAGAACGAAGCCAGGTTAGTAGCTCAAGGATACATTCAACAGGAAGGTATCGATTACACTGAGACATGTGCTCCAGTGGCTAGGTTAGAAGCAATTAGAATTCTTTTATCAATTGCTGATAATCACGATATAATTCTGTATCAAATGGATGTTAAAAGTGCATTCTTAAATGGCTATATAAGTGAGGAAGTCTATGTCAAACAGCCCCATGGATTTGAAAATTCTGATTTTCCATACCATGTTTTTATACTTCAAAAATCTTTATATGGTTTAAAACAAGCACCAAAGGCATGGTATGACAGACTTAGTACCTTTATGCTTAAGAATGAATTTGATAGAGGCCAGATTGATAATACTCTATTTAGGAAATCCATTAAAAATGATATTTTGATTATTCAAGTTTATGTTGATGATATCATATTTGGATCCACTAATGGCACATTGTGCAAAGAGTTTTCTGACCTAATGCAGAAAGAGTTCCAAATGAGCATGATGGGAGAACTTAAGTTCTTCCTGGGAATTCAAATTCACCAAGGTAAATCAGGTATACTCATTCACCAATCTAAATATACTAAAGATCTTCTTAAAAAGTTCAAAATGAGTGAATGTAAGCCTATGGCCACCCCCATGCACCCAACCTGCTCACTTGAGAAAGATGAAACCAGCCTAAAGGTAGACCAAAAAACATACAGAGCTGAACCTAGGGAATCCCATTTAACTACTGTCAAACGAATTGAGAAACCTTAAAGGAACCACCAACTTGAAGATTACAACATCTTTGAAACCAATATCCCTTTGTTATGTGATAACACTTCAGCCATAAACCTAACTAAGAACTCTATCTTACACTCTAGAGCCAACCACATTGAAATAAAACACCATTTCATTAGGGACCATGTTCAAAAAGGGACTTTAAGCATCCAGTTTGTGGACACTAATCATCAATCGGCTGACATCTTCACCAAAGCACTACTTGAAGATAGGTTCGAGTTCATCAAGAAGCATCTCAGCATTACTTCCATATCTGACTAGCTCAAGTAGTCATCTTAGGAGTTTTTTTAATTTCCATGTAATTTTATTTTATGCTTTTTAATTTTCTGTTTTTACTTTTTGTAATTTGTAAAGAGAAAAACAAAAAAAAAATTACAAAAATAGTAGGACCTCTTTTTGGTTGATGACAAAAAGGGGGAGAGAGAGAAAAAGTAGAAATAAGTAGAAAATGAGAGATAAAAAGAAAGGAGAAGCGAAAAAGAAAGAGATGAATAGAGAAGGAGTTGAAAAAGAGAAGAAACAGGGAGAGAGAAAAATAAAGAGAGAAAAAGAAAGAGTGGAAAAGAGAAGAAGTTGAAAAGGAGAGGAAACGGGGATAGAGAAAAAGAAAGAGTGAAAAGAGAAGGAGTTGAAAAGGAAAAATGTCCGGATTTGATCCAGACTAGAAGAAATGATGTCCAAATTTGATCCAGACCTTATCCAAATCAGAAGGTAAAATGTCCAGATTGAAATAGTATTTGTCCAGATTTAATTTCAATTCAATCCAGACCCAACTCATAATTGGTCCAGGTCAGAGGGAAAAGGTTCAGATCAATAGTCAAGAATTATGTTTATGGCCCAGTGTTGGCCAAGATCTGAAGATCAGACCATGGCCCAGTGTTGGCCGAAATCAGAAGGTCAGAATGTGTGGTCCAACATTGGCCGAGATCAGAGGATCACAGCAGATCAGTTTGCAAGTCCAGGTTAGCCAAGATCAGAAGATCAGAAAGTGTGATCCAGGGTTGGCAGAAATCAGAGGATCACAGCAGATCACTTAGTATGGTCCAGATGTGGATGAGAGCAGAAGATCAAACGGTCCAGATTTAATCATGAGGATTAACGGTGGAGATTTAATTAAATTTGATCAAAGTATTAAAAGGATTTGTTACAAAAATAAAGTGAAGTCGTATGGGAGTTCAGAAGCTGTTGGCAGGAAGAAACTAAAGACAGGATTGGCCAGTTATTTTTGAAAGGAAATTTGAAGCTTAAAAAGATATGTTTTTTATTTAAGTGAAGCCCGATTGGTCAAGATATTTTTGCAAGAGAATCCAACAAGATACAGCTCGAAATTAAGCTTGGAAGAGGCCCTAATATGCATCTATAAAATGAGGCTCAAGGCAGAATACTTAGCATCGAAAATCACAAAAGAGTCATACACTTCCAAAGCAAACACTCAAGTTTTCAGTGAGGTTAATTGTGAGTTTCAGCTTTCCAGAAGCAAGCACTCGTGTTATTTTCTTTCGCTTGTGTTAGATCTAAGTTGTTGAAGTAGAGTCTACAATCTGAGGGATTCAGAAGGGGTAGCAGATTACTTGGCAATTAGATTCAAGGCATTGTAATTCCTTCTACAATTTGGGGTTGTCAGATTGGTAGGAGAAGACTTGACTTAGGAAGTCAAGGTGCTGTATTCCTCAAGAGTCTAGGATTGTTAGACTGTTTGAGAAGACTGACTTGGAGGGTCAGTGGAACTGTTGTAATTCAAGGTTTGAATTAGTGAAATCCTCCAAGGTGAAGGGACTGGACGTAGCCTCATTAACAGTGAACCAGTATAAAATTCTGTGTTTTTATTTTTACTTTATATTTGCTGCTAACTCTGTTTTATTCATACATCAAGTTTTGTTTTAAAACTGCAAAAACAAAAAAAGTAGTCAAGTTAGTCAAACACAATTCAAACCCTCTTCTCGTGTTTGCACCTTCACTACAGTGTAGGAAAAGACATATTCGAAAATTGCTTGAGCAAGAAGAGACATCCGATCCTTGACAAGTGAACGAACCAAATTGGCTTCAGAGGCTAATCTTGCACTGATTCCTAAGAAAACGATGGCCAAGACTCTAGCTTTAGACTTCATCTTAGAGGTATCAGGGTCAAAATAAAAGAATATAAGTATCCCAACACAATATGCATTTATAGGTTGTACTGCTCTTGAGCCTATTGCCCCCAATACTCCTAACACTCCTCTTCCCCACTCAGGTGTGTTCATTTTAGGCAAACGCCACTGCGAAGGAGCAGGATGGTTTGACCTTTTCAAGTTATCATAAAAAATATCATCATAATGGTCATATTGAATGGAATATGAGTGCCTGGTGTTACAACACTGGAGTGCCTGGTGTGCTTGATTTGAAACTTACTCCTGGACTTTGTGGAATGCTGATAGGAATGGGTTGGGCCCCACGAGTGATGAGGGGGATCTATTAGTTAACAGAAATGATACAAGGTCTAAGCAGTGACGAGTAGTGAGAAAGAATAAGAAAGAGAATGCAGGAAAAGTGTGATTGCCTAGCTGGCATAGTTAGTTATTATTCCCCTAATAAATAGGAGTGTGTGGGGAATTAGTTCAGAAAGTTTTTTTTTATCATTTTTCTGTTGCACCTTAGAGGTTGGGCAGTGAGAGAATTGTTTTCTCTAACTAAGGAGCATTAGCTTTAGAATCATTTTCTGTTTTCGTACTCATTAATATAATAATTATCTTCATCTAATTCAATCATACCTCTGTTCTATTAATTGGTTCGACCTGCTGCGTTCAAGCAAACTAGAATGGACGTAAGAATCACCAGAATGGAGGATCACTTGGGACGTGTGGAGGCCAATATTGAGTTGTTACATGAATTCATTGGTTTTGAAATTAAGAGAGCATTGGCGACGCGTGAGATGTCTCAGTATGGAAGGTCCTACGATTCATTGGTTCAATTTATGGCGCGATTCTACAGAGGATCTGTCTTGGGAGAGTTTGACAAAAGTGATGATCTTTCATTTTGGGGGTGGTCGTTTGGAGAATCCTTTTGAGGAATTGAAGGAATTAGAACCATCTGGATATGTGGAAGATTACATTGCTGAATTTGAATTGTTTTATTCACAGTGTGGCCGTTTACCAGAACAACAGTTTCTCGGTTATTTCATTGGTGGTTTATGTCATGACATTCGTTCTCGTGTGTGTACCTTCAAGCCTCGTAATTGTTACTTACCGATGCAATTGGCTCGTGATGTTGAGAGTGAATTTGCAGTTGTTTCGGGGCAGGGATCCAAATCTCGCTACAAACCAGGTCAAGGTTCTTGGGCCTGATTCCAAAAACCTAATTAGTCCTTTCACGAAGGGGAAGGGAACGAATCTGCAAACCCTACCCATACTAGCAACAACCTGGGTAAAATGCATATCGGGTCGGGTCCTGGATCTCAAACTGGGTCAACATGTCTTCCCAATTTTACAGCATCTTCACGTCCAAATTTTGGTGACGTTTCACGCCATCACTCGCGTGGTGTTCGCCATTTACCAAGTGCAGAGGCTAATGAGCGTCGCGCAAATGGACTCTGTTTTTGTTGCATTGAATGATGGGATCCCCTTCATCAATGTGCAACCAAGCAGTTACGATTGATTATCTTAGGGGATAACGAAGGGGTCAACGATGAAGGAGAGATTGTGGTGATGGAGGTTGCATTGGAAGAAGAGATTGAACATGAGGAGTTACAATGTAACGGGATGGGAATTTTTGGTGTATCCACCACTCCAAACTAGGTTCGCACATGGAAAGTGGAGGACTGTTTGCAAGGTGCATCAATTTTGGTTCTTATTGACTATGGAGCCACACATAATTTCATATCTCCTAAGGTGGTTGAAGCTCTGGCACTGCCTATGGTACCTTCTAATCCCTTGGGTGTTAAGTTAGGAGATGGTCATCGTGTCCTAACTATGGGTAGGTGTTAGGGAATTCAGATGGACGTGGGAACAGTGCACATTTGTTTTGATGCTTATGTGTGGGAGTTAGGAGGTGTGGATATGATTTTGGGAGTTGTTTGGCTGGAAACTTTGGGGAAGGTGACCATGAATTGGAAAAAGATGTCTATGGTGTTCAACCATAAGGGCGGTATGTTGAAATTCCTTGGCCAAGCTTTAGATGAGAAGATGGCTAATTTCCAAATCATTATCACGCCTTCCCGGATGATTCCAGGTTGTGAATCGCCTACCTTGATGGAGGTGATAGGTTCACTAGTTCTTGTGTCTCTGATCAATAGATTATGGAGTTGTAAAGGTTGTTAGATCAGTTTACTATTGTTTTTAAAGAAATCCAGGGTCATCCTCCTACAAGAAACACTAGCCATTCCATTGAACTCTTGCAGGGTGATGGTACGATAAGTGTGAGGCCTTACAGATATCCTCATTTACACAAGGATGAAATTGAAAAACAGATTTAGAGCCTTATGCAGCACGGGGTGATTATAAACAACACTAGTGCTTTCTCCAGTCTAGTTATTTTGGTCAAGAAAAAGGATCAATCTTGGCGCATGTGTGTAGATTACTGTGCAATCAACAAGGTTACAATTCAAGACAAGTACCCTATCCCTGTTCTAGATGATTTGTTAGATGAGTTACATCGCTTGGGTTGTTTCTCTAAGTTTGATCTTAAATTTGGTTATCATTAGATTCATATGAAGGAACATGACATTCATAACACTGCATTTCGTACTCATGAGGGTCACTATGACTTTATGGTGATGCCATTTGGCCTTACCAATGATCCTGCAACCTTTCAATCAGTGATGAATGATATTTTTAAGCCTTTTTTAAGGAAGTTTGTATTGGTTTTTTTGATGACATACTAGTGTACATCACTAGCTGGACTACTAATTTGCAGCACTTAGAGATGGTTCTAAATATTTTGAAACAACATGAGTTTGTGGCTAACTAGAAGAAGTGTGTTTTTGGTCAACACCAAGTGGAATACTTGGGCCACGTCATTTCCAAAGCAGGGGTTGCTGTGGATCCTACCAAGGTTAGCAGTGTGTTACAATGCCAAATCCCTAAGAATGTCAAGGGGGTGAGAGGTTTTTTGGGGTTAACTGGTTACTATAGAAAGTTTATAGCTAACTATGGAAAAATTGCTAAAACCTTGACAGAGTTGACAAAGAAGGATGGTTTTAGACGGAATGTTGCGGCTGCTGAAGCTTTTAAGAAATTAAAAGTAGCTGTTACAACTGCCGCAGTTTTAGCCCTGCCTAATTTCAAACTTCCATTTGAAATTGAATGTGATGCCTCAGGTAAAGGGGTTGGTGCTGTGTTGTTGCAATCTAAACATCCCATTGCATATTTTAGCAAGGCTATTGAATCATCGAGGTTATCCAAATCAGCCTATGAAAAGGAGTTTATGGCTTTGGTGTTAGCTATTCAACATTAGAGACATTATTTGTTAGAAAGGAGGTTTATGGTTTATTCTGATCAAAAGAGCCTAAAACACCTGTTACAACAACGTATTACCACAGCAAATCAGCAGGAATGGATGGCTAAGTTGCTGGGTTTTGACTTTGAGGTGGTGTATAAGATGGGAGTGGAAAATAAGGTGGCTGATGCTTTATCGAGACAACATGAGGATATTGAGATTCATGCTCCTAAATCCTATCCTATTTGGTAGTAAAGCAGCCAATTGTAACATGAGGTATCGTAGGATCCTTGGCTTAAAAGCATTGTGGAGGCTATTCAAAGGATCCTAATGCTAAACCTGGGTTTTCTTTAAAAGGCGGCATCATATTCTACAAAAACAGGTTAGTTATATCGGCTAACTCACCACTTATTGAGGATCTACTTAAGGATTTTCATTCTTCTCCTAGCGGGGGTCATTCCGGCTACCTACACACTTATAGAAGAATGGCAGGAACATTATACTAGTAAGGGGTGATGAAAAGGGTGCAAGATTTTGTGAAAGCTTGTGACACTTGTCAAAGGCAAAAATTTGCCGCGACTATGCCTAGTGGGTTACTACAGCCACTACCTATTACAATTTCGGCGTGGAGTGAGATATCTATGGATTTCATTACTTGTTTGCCCAAAACTAATGGAGTTGAGGCTATCTTGGTTGTTGTGGATCGTCTCTCCAAGTATAGCCATTTCATTCGTCTTAAACATCCATTTATTGCTCGCTCCATTGCTGCAATTTTTGTGAAGGACGTGGTTAGACTACATGGAATTCCGGAGTCGATTCTTAGTGATCTTGACCCCTTGTTTGTGAGTATTTATTTGAAAGAGTTGTTTAAGCTAGTAGGCACGGGGCTTAAAATGTCATCAGCATATCATCCACAAACTGATGGCCAAACGGAAGTGATTAACCGTTGTTTAGAGGCCTATCTACGTTGTTTTATTGCTGATCAACCTAAGACATGGGCACATCGAATTCCTTGGGAAGAACTGTGGTACAATACCACATTCCATGTATCCACAGGGTTCACCCCTTTTGAGGTGGTGTATGGCATAAGGCCTCCAGTATTGGTGCATTTTTTGGAGGGTGAAACCAGAGTAGAAGCTATAGCACATGAGTTAAAGGACATGGATGATGTTTTGCGTCAACTGAAAACCAATTTACTCAAAGCTCAAAAGTACATGAAATACCAAGCTGATAAGAAATGCAAGGCAGCGCAATTTGAGGTTGGTGATTGGGTTTTCCTTAAATTACGTCCTCACCGACAACAATCGGTTATGAGTAGGATCCATCAAAAACTGGCTCCCAAGTTTTTTGGTCTGTATCAAGTCATTGAGAAGATAGGGCAAGTTGCTTACAAGTTACTACTATCAACAACATCTAAAATACATCCTATTTTCCGTGTGTCTCAATTGAAGAAAGATGCAGGCAATTATACTGCTACTACTCAGTTACCTATTAGTTTAGAGTCTAAAAATGGGGACATTATTCCTGCTAAGGTTTTGTCATGGAGGGATAAGTTTGATGGTGGGCAGCATAAGATGCTACCTGGGAAGAGGAACTGTTGCTGAATAGTCAATTCCCCGATTTGCGCCTTGAGGACAAGGCTACTGTTGAAGGTGGGGGTGATGATAGGAATGGGTTGGGCCCCACGAGTGATAAGGGGGATATGTTAGTTAACAGAAATGAGATGAGGTCTAAGCATTGGCGAGTATATGTGAGAAAAAATAAGAAAGGGAATGCAGGAAAAGTATGATTGCCTAGCTGGCATAGTTAGTTAGTATTCCCTTAATAAATAGGAGTGTATAAGGAATTAGTTTAGGGAGTTTTTTTTCATTTTTCTGTTGCACCTTAGAGGTTGGACAGTGAGAGAATTCTTTTCTCTAACTGAGGAGCATTAGCTCTGGAATCATTTTCTATTTTCGTACTTATTAATACAATAATTCTCTTCATGTAATTCTATCATACTTGTCTTCTATCAAATGCTTATTCTGTGGGAACTCTTTCCTTCTATTTGATGCAAATTGGAATGTTTGGATTCATCATTCTGAGTTGTTATTTTTTGCAACTCTACCATATGAGCGTACTCTCTGCCTTGTCCAACATTCATTTCCATGAGCTCATTCGTTGTTCTTATTGTAGACAGGCGATGAGCAATGATGATTGGTGTCCTTCCTTTTGAAGCTTGATCAATTGCTGCTTGTACCACTCTTTCAAATTGAGAGTCAAGTGCACTTGTTGCTTCATTAAGTAGGAGAACCTTTGGATTCCTAAGTAAAGCTCTAGCTATAGCGATGCGTTGCTTCTGTCCGCCAGACAATTGAAATCTAAACTAACCAACCTATAGGAAAGAAAACCATAATGAGGCTTAAGTCAAAGCTGCTTTCATAATGAAGAGATGAGAATATCTAAGTGATGTAGATTAGGATGCAAGTTAATTTGGATGTTATTATCTTAAATTACCAAACTTTAATTTTATTACATTTAAGATATATCTAGAATTACATGACCTGTTTACTTCATGAAAACATTTTTTGGTTTAATTTTCTGCAAGTAGGATCACTATTGAAGTACCATTTCTAGACAACAAAGAAAAATCAAAATTCTTTTTCCTTTTATGTCATATTAAAGGTCAAACTATTTGATAAACTCGGTTTATAGTCTAATTATTTGAAATTTTAAAATGGGATGATGAAAATTTCCATACTTCAAGCTACTTAGATAATTGTCTCCAATAAAAAACAAGTTTATATAATTTTACTATTTTTGTTTCTTTCATTTCTCCTCCATGTCTAATTTTAGTTTGCTTCTAAGCAAAAGAATTTAGAGGTAAACACCGTAAAGTTACTTGAGTTTCATATCCATCTGGTAATTTCACAATGAAATCATGTGCATTTGCTGCTTTAGCTGAACTTATAACATTTTCCATTGAAGCCCTTTCTTTTCCAAACAATATATTCTCTTTTATGGATGTAGCAAAAAGAACAAATTCTTGATTCACTAGGCCAAGGTTAGATCTCAACCATTTCAATTGAAGTATATTAATCTTGTGACCATCCAAGAGTATTTCTCCCTCAACAGTGTCATAAATCCTTTCAAGAAGTGCAATTATAGTGGATTTTCCTGAACCACTACGTCCAATTAGGCCTACCCTCTTGCCTACTGGAATAGTGAGATTGAATTCTCGCAACACCGGTGAATCTGGCCTAGATGGATAACAGAAGTATATGTCTTTAAATTCAATTTCTCCTTTCACATGTGATAAAGCTTTCCTTTCTTCTCTTCAGAATCTATAGTTGGAAGCCTATCGATCATTTTGAAAAGGGGAGTGACCGCATAACTTGCCTCCATAATGGCTGTTTGTAAGAATAGAGGCGTACCTAAGAGGGGGGGAGTGAAATAGGTGTTTCAATTTTTTTTTTCTGGTTTTTAGAGCTTTGTGAATTATTTTTCTGGTTGTGTTAGTGTATGAAAGCTTGTAAATGACAAAAAGTAAACCACACAGAAATTTATCCTGGTTCCCCTTACAACTAAGGGTACATCCAGTCCTCTTGCACACCACAAGAGATTTTCCACTATTTGTTAGAATAAGTTACAAGTCTAACACTAAGACTTCAGTTACAAATTCCTAACACTTTGCCTAAGATAGCATACCACTATATTAGTTTACAACACTTGAAGAAACTACACTAATTTCTTCAAATAATACAATAACTTTAAATGATTTTTGTGACTATGTTCTTAACTAAGAACAAGAGTATAACACTAAGTATAATGATAATAATTCAGCACACTTTCAAGTACAACTAAGATCCTTTCTTAATGATATGAAAATGAAAAGCATGTACTTGAAAATATGAAAATGAAGCCTTGTAAGTTTAATATATTTCAGAAAGTTGTTTTAAGATTAGTAGTAGGATTAGTTTTTTTAGAACTGAAGCTATGAGATATTTATACTCCATAGACAACACTTCAGATCAACGGCAATTGTTCCCAGAAGTTTTGATGAACTTATGCAATGACCCAGATGAGATCTGAACTGAAAAATTGTATTGATTCGCAGTTGTATTCGAATACATTTCTATAACGTTCAGTTGTTATTCAAAATTTCAACGTCGTATTCGAATACAAAACCTCGTATTCGAATACGAATTAGTGAATTTTGCCACTGACTTGATTTTGTATTCGGCTACAAGATGTTGTAGTCGAATACAGATGTCCAATTTTTGTATTCGGCTTATGTTGTATTCGGCTTCACATATATGTAGTCGAACACATCTTTGATTTTAGCCAAAAACTTGATTTTCAAATATAGTTTATGCATTTTTGACACTTTGAAAATTCTTTTGATGCATATGCTAAAATACAAAGGTTCTCATATAATTGTATTTGAAATTTGGATTTTTATCAAGTACCTAGATTTAAGTTTCCTAATAGATGACTTGAATGTTGATTTCACTTTGAGCTTTCATCTTGATTTTTATTTATAGTCTTGTGTCTTCATCAAAAACATAGATCTTATAGATTTTCACTGTTAAATTTGGAAGTGCACTTAAAATGCTCCTAAAAATTCATCGAAAAACATATTAGTATTATTAGAACAGAAACTCCAGTTCAAAAGTAAATAGATACAGAAAAACACAAAGATACACAATGTTTGATTATTATGTTCAACCAAGTGTTGCTTTTGTCTCTAATTGAGGTATATTTTTATCATCTCAAACTTAGGGTTTAAATATTGCAGTCTAGTTTACGAGCGACATGTCCACTTATCAGTAAACTTATTATCCATACCCTACGAGTATTAACATGAAACACTAAAAAGGTGATTATAAAACTAGCATATGAATAATAATAAAAATCACTTTACAGTCCTCCCATTAGGATGTTAAAGCCAGTTACAAATACATGGCCACCTTTCTCAGAGATAAAAAATGTTCCAACCCAAGCTTAAATAACTCACATACTTTCTAACATCAACCCCTTTGCAAAACCTTGCTTAATTCCAGATTCCATAGTTTTTTGAAGTGCACTGTTGAATCTTTTTATTGTTTGATTCTCCCCAACATAAGAGAAAACAGTTCTTATTGAAGATAATGCTTGCTCTGCAATCCCACCAGCAACTCCACAAGACTCGATCATTTACATTATGACATCCAACATGATCTTCCCTAACACGAGCGCCGGAACAGTGAATATGACCGAGAGTGGTAGGGCTGCCAAAGCAAGTCTCCATGAAAGTACAAATGCAAAGATGTGGCAGAATAAGAATGTTGACATGTAAGTCAGGCATTCTGGTATATACACTCAGCAAAAAGGTAAAAAAAATAATAAGTCACAAATATAAAGAATTTTACTTGATCGTATTTTGAAACACTTCGGTTTAGAAGGTCAAAAAGTTAATTAGATTTCAAAAGTGCATACAAACCTTCTCACACAAGCCAGCTTGGAATGTATTTGCAAGTGAAGAAATGAGTGAGACAACTTGGTATGTTGTTGAAGAACCAGCAGTTTGAGTGTCAAAGAAACCAACTTCTTGCCTTAAAACTGATTTTGGAAGCCTGTCTCTCTGTTGTTCTTGTTCAAGTAGCGATGATTTCTGTTGATTTTTTGAAATTGAATTGAAAGATACAATACGATTAGCATGTCTTAAAATTGAGTTTGTCTTAAATTTCACAATTTAATTTCACCAACTCAATCTAATTTCACCAAGTATTAGGAATTGTGAATGTGAGCTTTGGTTATACACAATTAAATTTACGCTAATCTCAAAAGATATGATACGAAACATTATGAATTATGCTGATTTCTTGCAATTAGGACAACAACCGCAAACCCTAATCATTCTCTATAAAAGGATGTGCATTCTTCAAAGGAAGAATTCAAGAAACACACAAGCTATAAGCACATATGCACTCTTGCTCATTGTAACACCCCGACCCTTCAGCGTTATCGGCGGTGCTACCGTAACATCCCGACCCTTCAGCGTTATCGGCGATGTTACTCGGTCTTCTCACTCCCCCTAACCACCCATTGTAACACCCCGACCCTTCAGCGTTATCGGCGATGTTACTCGGTCTTCTCACTCCCCCTAATCACCCATTGTAACACCCCGACCCTTCAGCGTTATCGGCGGTGCTACCGTAACATCCCGACCCTTCAGCGTTATCGGCGATGTTACTCGGTCTTCTCACTCCCCCTAACCACCCATTGTAACACCCCGACCCTTCAGCGTTATCGGCGATGTTACTCGGTCTTCTCACTCCCCCTAATCACCCATTGTAACACCCCGACCCTTCAGCGTTATCGGCGGTGCTACCGTAACATCCCGACCCTTCAGCGTTATCGGCGATGTTACTCGGTCTTCTCACTCCCCCTAACCACCCAGTGGAAATAGTGAGTTTTTGCCTTCCGGGGGAATCGAGCCCGGTACCTGGGGGATAAGTAACCTACGTCCTCACTTATAGTTGTTTTATTTCCTTTCTTATTCAATAACCAAACTAGAGTACAATGTTATAGCACTTAGAATTTTTCTATTCTATGTTCAATTGAACTCTTCCTTATTGAATTTGGAACACTTACTATCACTAGCATTACTTTTACCAAGTTACAAGTCATGCCTTATATAGCTTATCCCTTTCCTTTAGTTAGTTACAATCATAACTAACTAACTAAAAACAGAAAAACAGAAGAAAAAAAACTATCACAATGATTTAAAATAGATTTTAGACTTTTACTAACTAGATGAACCATAATTATGATCCACTTGGCTTTCACAATTCTCCACCTTGGATCTTCAATTGTTGTTGACATAGTTAGAAAGTCTCATGTCCTTTTAGAGATTTCAGTTTGGAAAAATCCCAACATTCACCAAATCCAAACAATGAGCAAACTTGGTGCTAGGAACTACTTTGGTTAGCATGTGTGCTGGATTATCTTCTGTAGGTACCTTCTTTACTTCCACAATGTAGTACCTTAATTTTGTCCGACTAATTAAAAATAAATTAATAATACTAATATATTTAATAAACATTTTGCAGTTATTATTATTAAGTAAAAATCGTAATTTTATAATGGTCCAAATTTTGAGTCTATATTTATATGAGTTTCTATTACATTATATTTAACAAAAATAATAATAATGAAAACAAAAAGTATTCTGTTTGCACTACAATTCTTTTTCAAAACCATGTGTATGTCTTCCTTCATCCCAATAACTTTTTTATTTTATTTTATCCCAATAAGGTTATATTTTCAATATTCTTACACTCAACCAAAAAAGATCAGTTATATATTTCCTTAAGCATCCGAGGTTGCTTGTCTTTGTTACAAAAACAATGAAAAATCCAAAACTTGATTTTATCTCAGGAACACATTGCTGCAAAACAATAAAAAATACATAACTTAATTTTATCTCATAAAGATTCACAACTTTAGTCTATAAATTGAGACAAAAAATCAGTAAAAGGGTAGATTATTTTATTGAGGAGATCTGATACCAACAAAAATACTTAAAAAAGAAGAAGTAAATAAGGAGTAGTAGCAAAGAAAAACAAACAGCAAAAGGTTAAGGTATTTTCTTTTATCCTTTGTAATCTATTATTCCGATGTAATGTTAATATATGAAATGAGTTATGAATGAAAGATAAATTTTTTTTGTTATACAAATATAATAGCCCGATCTGTGATGAGCTATGAAGAAAAGAGTAGAAAAGACAAGACTAATAGCCCGATCTGTGACAATCTGTGACGATCTATGCCGCCTTGCTCAGCCTCTCGCTCTAATTTTCTTTCTCCCAATGTTTTTTCTTTCTCTCAATCACTTTCTCCCTTTCAATCCTCCTATTTCTCTGTTTGAATGTCTTCTCTCCTTTTTGTTCCTTTTTTCTTTTACGGTTCTTTTTCTTTTCTTTCTATTATGCTTGCCATGAAATGCGTTGGGCCTTGCTCCTATTCTGTTTGCTCTGCTCCTACTATATCCGTGTTCTGCCTGCCAGCCTTGCTTCGTCCATGCTCTGCATGCTATGTCTATTCTTTCTATTGATGTAACTACTATTAGTACCTTTTAATAATATCTTCTAGTTTTCTTTTTAATTTAACTTTAACAATTAAACCTTTTATTTTATTTTAAACTATAGTTATAATCTTTCTAAAAATTTGAATTTAATTTATTTATTAGCTAAATACCAAATTTTATATAAAAAAAACACAGATAAATTTTTATTAAAGGGTAACTACATATGATATCTTTTCAAATTTTGAATTGTTAAGACACAAGTCATACCATTTGATAGTTCTAAAACTAATCTTTATAAATAAATTAATCTAAAATCAATTTTTTTTAAATTTGATTAATTAGATGTGACGTCTTTTTAATCTTTGAGTTGTTAAGACACAAGTTGTACTACTTTGTGTTTTTAAAACTCGATTTTTGAAAAAACGAAAATAATATAAAAAACTCTTATAAAGGTTAACTAGATGAGAGATTTGTTTACCCTTTGAGTTTTTGAGACACGAGTTGTACAACTTGATAGTCTTAAAACTCGTATTTCAAAATAATTATTCAAGTCAAACAAACTCATTTTCTTTCGCCAAAACTTTTTTTTATTGATAACAAAACACATTTTTCTTTAAAAGTAATCAACACATCCACATTTTCTATCCAAAAACTACTTAGCTCTGATTTCTCCATCACACCGGGAGATACGTAGGAGCAAGATCACACTTTTGCCAAGCACATTAATAAAAATTTATTCTTTTTTCCTTTCTTTCTTAAGCACATATTTATTTCAAAATCACATTAAAATACAATTGATACTCATATGTAATATAAGGAGAAATAAATATATATATAAGTTAATATTAATTTTGCACAATTAATTATAGGTAACCGTATTTTAACGGATGTCGTAGGGTGCTAATACCTTTCCTACTCATAATCGACTCCTGAACTCAAAATTTGGTTTCAAAGACTATTTTTTTTTCTTTTTCAAGGTTTCCCAATGTTTTCCCTATTTTAAATAAACTTTGGTGGCGACTCCATTGAATTCGAGAAATACTCAAAATTTAGATCGCGACACCATTGCAATCTAGTGTCAATGTGCTTGGTCCTTTCGTGAAACATAGGGCTTTTGGAGAGGAAAATGGAACTTTGATTGTCACATCAGATAGTTACAGCACTGGCCTTCCCTTCTAAACCTTTGAGCCAAATAGCTTCCTTGATCGATTCTGTAAGTGCAATGTATTCAGAATTAAGTGAACAAATATAATGCCTTTGAGCCAAATAGCTTCTAATTTATTGACAATGCCTTTGAGCCAAATAGCTTCCTTGATGTATTCAGATTGTAAATGTGCCTTCCAACTCACAATTCCTCCATATAATGTGAACAAATATCTTGTTGTAGATCCTTTTTTGTAAAGTCACCAACATAATCAGCATCAACATACCATGCCAGTCCATTCCTTTCTGTTTTTGATCTGGCATAAGTGCGTCCAACTGATTTTGTACCCTTGAGATACTTGAATATCCATTTCACTACCAACCAATGTTCTTTCCATGGATTCCCCATAAATCTACTCACTATGCTAGCTGCATATGCTATATTAGTTCTTGAACAGACCATTGCATACATCAAGCTTCTTGTGGCACTAGCATATGGAATTTTGCTCATGAATTGATGCTCTTCATCAGTCTGTGGTGACTGGCTTAAGGATAGTTTGAAGTGTCCAACAATAGAAGTTAACACAGTTTTGGCATCCAACATGTTAAATCTCTTAAGTAATTTTTCAATATAATTGGACTGCTTTACATGTACTCCCAAGTTCTATAATCTCTTATTGCTCTACATATAATTTCTCTTACTTCTCTCCTTTCCCTATCTCTTACAAGACAATATGTTAATTCTAATTCTCCATCTTGAGTATCATCAATTTCAGGTCGTGCCAAGTGTGACACCCTAAATCCCAAATTTATATTTAATTTTTTTCTTCAAATTTTAATTTAAAAATAACAAAATATAAAAAATAAATAAATAAATAAAACTTTCAAATGATTTCTTTAAGGCAAAAGTATCACTTAATCATGGACAAGTCATATTAATCCAAAGTGTCCATCAACTTAACAATTCGAAAGTCATAACAGTGATCAAATTAAATTCTTTTTTGAAGCACACGTACATAACTTACTGATAATTATAAATTTAGTCCCAACCCGATGTCACTATCAGAGCGAAATTTCTCAAAATAAAAGATGTTCAAATATGAAATTAACAGAAGGAAGATGATAAAAGTCTTCAAGATGAAATGACTTCCTACACTCTAAGAGTATTAATCTTCACCTGCAGCTTGCAGCTCGTCTGCGTCCATCGCAAACGCCAAACACAAACAACAAGGGGTGAGTATCAAAATTATATAACAGTATAATGTAAACGAGAAGAAATCGTAAGTAATCAAATTAACACAAACCTGAGAAACATTCTAGAAAATAATATGAAAGGTTAATCTAATTCAATTACAATAAAAAAAGTCACAAGGACAAAATGTTATGCATGTCCTACACTCTATACTTCTTCATCACTTGGTACCATTCTACTCTGAAGTAGTTGGTTATGAGGCCTGATACTATGCAACTACAAGAGTGGACGGACAATTCATGAATAGCAAAGTCTTCATAGATCCCCTCAACTGAACCCGAGACACATATACGAGACGGTCGGGGTACTCTTGTTTTGCACGGTAGCTCCTAACCTTAGGGAATAACCCACTAATCCACTTAGGAATTCCCAACTAGATGTACTCCCAAGGTCTATCAGTGTTACCTTACGGTTCAACTGTAGCCCTCCACAATCAGGCTCACTCAGTTGTACTTCCCTAATCACTAGGTTTGTCAAACCCTCCCTATACGATGACAAAATAATCCTCACTCCAAAACTACAACATCTATCTCATAGTTACTGGATTATCATAACTCAATAATTTTCAGTTGTACTTCACAATATTCATCATTATATATATGTATATCAGTCAATCACAATAAAGCCCCAATATTTGGTTTACATTACTCACAATACACAGTCCAATCTCATCAATCACATAATAAGAAATCAAACAGGTGGCACATTCAAGTAATATCATAATTTCTATCAAGTTACAAGAACACTCAAGTACATATCATTCATACAATAGGAATCAGCATAAGGTTCATAAAACCAGACAACATGCAATCTTGATATAAATAAATTCGCAGCAATTCTATAGGTTGCTAAAATATATTTTAGTCATCACTATTACCATTCATATAATATTAATTAATTATTATCACTCAATAGGGCTCGACCAAACGTAGTAAGCCCCAGATGAATATCTGGGAATTTCAGTATTCTCTTTCATCTCATATCATTTTATAATCATAATATCGAACCTCATCTCACCCATTACCTTGGCTGAAGATTTTTCTCAGCGAAGCTAATCTGTTGACATAATGTGTCGCGTCTTCGCCAATCACTGTCTCTAACAGCCTAGTCTTTGAAATTAATGTATGATTTTGGTATTAAGCATTGCGGCTAGATGCAACAGAGCAGTAGTCAATTCAATTTTTTTTCTTCCTAATAGAACAGAGAAACAGAGACACGGACTGCACGACAACCTCCTTCATTCACTTATATACCTATCTATACGTACTAGTAGTATTAGGTATATTATTAGGCTTATTATCATACCTATTCACTTAGCCCATGACCCTTATTATTATTTTTATTATTAATATTATTATTATTATTATTATTATTACAATCATAAACCTACTCTACCAGTGCTTAAATTAATAGACTAATGTAGCAACACACACGTTTACTTCTTATTTTCTTTTTATATAAATATATGTATATATATATATAGATATATTTTAAAACAAATTGAATATTATTAAAATTAATAATTTAAATAAATCACTAGGGCGAACACATAGGACAAACACGAAGGAAATTATCGCACATGTCAACATACGGATGATAATAGTTGTGCATTATATTTAATAATTAAAATATATAATAAGAAATTGGGGTGTTACATTTCTCCCCCCGTAAAAAAAATTTTGTCCTCGAAATTTACCTAAGGAAAACTACTATGGATACGAGTCACGCACTTGACTTTCGACTTCCCACGTAGCAGTTTCACCAACAGCACCTCCCCAGACAACCTTAACCAATGAAATTGTTGTTGAGGAAAAAACTTTTTGATAAATGTTTTAATGACAACAAACCTTTTGAATTAAATGATTGAGTTTTATGAATGGTGATCTACTAATTATTGCACTTGAGTTTTGTTTAAGGAAAAAGGCTATGAATTAAACTGTTCCAACAAGACAGATCAGTCTCCAAGATGTCCAGAATAATCTGCTGTCCAAAATGATCTTTTGTCCAGAATGATTATCATTCTCCAGTATGTTTTACAATCATTCTCCAGCATACTGACCATCATTTTCCAACCTAGTTACATCCTTCTCTAGCTTGACTGCCAAGAACGTTGAATGATCTTGAAGTATATTAACATCATAGCAGATCCAAGAAAAGATCACAAAGACATCCAGAATGATCAAAACTGAACCTCCAGATTGATTATCAATCTCTAGAAAATTTAGATACTAGGACTCCAAATTGATTATTAATCTCCAGAATTTTCATTAACATTCTACAGAAGTTCATCATCATTCTCCAAAGCTGTTTTGACATAATCAAAACTCCATATCAAATCAAAGATATTAACAAATATATGTGAAGTACAAAGGATCACTAAACAAAGGTAATCTTGTTCAGAAGGAGACTTGGTCAGACCAGAAGGAAACAAAGTTCAGAAGATAACTCAGTCCATAACAGAAGACATGTTCTAGATTTGGTCCAGAACAGAAGACTTGGTCCATACCAGAAGATAGCATGGTCCAGAACAGATCACATGGTTTAGATCAGAAGATCACATGTCCAAATTAGAATATCACATAGTCCAGATTAGAAGCTTACACTGTCCAGAAGATGTCACCAGAGGATACCAGAAGATATCACCAGAGGATATCACTAGAGGATATCAGAGGATACCAGAAGATGCCACCAGAGGATACTAGATTATACATCCAGAAGACGTCACCAGAGGATACCTCCAAAGACGTCACCAGAAGATACCTCCAGAAGACGATATCAGAGGATACCTCTAGAATACCTCCAGAATACTACTAGAGGATACCTCCTGAATACTATCAGAGGATACCTCTAGAATACTATCATATGATACCTCCAAAATACTATTAGAGGATACCTCCATAATACTATCAGAGGATACCTCCATAATACTATCAGAGGATACCTCGAGATTACTATCAGAGGATACCTCCAGAATACTATCAGAGGCTACCTCCAGAATACTATCAGAGGACACCTCTAGAAAATACTATCAGAGGACACCTCTAGAAAATACTATCAGAGGACACCTCCAGAAAATACAATCAGAGGGTGCAAAAAATCAATGTAAGGAAGAACAATACTGATCAAGAACAAAGGTTTCAGCCCAGTCAATACAGAAATTAAATATAGTCAAAAGCTGGATTATTTTTAATCATAAATATTGCCTTGGTCAAGCCTGACAAGAGCACTACCAACGGCTCTATTGGCCTCCATTTACTGCTCTCACGCCTATAAAAAGAAGGCCAAAGCTTAGAAAAAATAAGAAGTTCAAGTGCTAACTAGTCTCATAAAATCATTCACAGTCACATACTTGAAAGCTTCTCAATCACAAACAAAAGATTTAGTTTTGTTTTTCTTCTTCATATCAGAATCATTCTACTGAATTCTTTTCTCAAGAATCTAATCTCAAACACGAGTTGAGCGTACTCAGATTCTGTCCAAAATCAAAGACATTCAAGTGCCAAGATATATATCATCAATCACTCACATTAACACTTGAAAGCTTCTCAAAGAAATCAGTAACCTTCTGTTTCGTATTCACTATCTTTAGTTTACTGAAACCATTTGTAAAGAATCTAAACTCAAACAAGAGTTGAGTCAAAACAGGTTATGTTATAAATCCTATCATTATCATACAACACTCAAGATTATTAGGCTTGTTTATAGCTTGAGTGAGTCGTTTTAAGAAAAATCCTTTTAAGATTAAATGGTGAGTTGTAAAATCCTATCAAGGTTGATAGGTGACCTGATTGAATTCCTTTCTAGGTGGAAAGGATTGAAGTTTGCAACAGATCAAGGTTGATCTGAGCTAGGTGCTGTAAAACCAAGAAGGTTATTTGTTTTGAACACTTTGTGGAAAATCTCACCATTGTGAGGACTGGACATAGCCCGGGTTGGGTGAACCAGGATATATCTGTGTGTGATATCTCTTTCCTTATCTCTATTTACTTTCAGTCTTTTAATTATCAAGTGAAATAGATAAACTGAGCTGTTGATTTTAACTAACGAAGAACTTTCTCTATTTTCAGGTGAAAACCAAGAACGTTCTCCGTTTTCTATTTTCACAACCAAGATCAATCTTGAGTTATTTTCTTAAGTTTTTAACAGGAATTTTAAAAGGGCGAATTTACAATTCAAACCCCCCTTTCTTGTAAATCGACATTGCTACTTCAATTGATTTACCCCTTAATTTATTGAATTTTCAGTCCTCAATACGTAGCGGTAAGGTCTCAAAAGTTAGATTCTCTTTTATTTGGACTTTTTCTGACTCAATTATATATGAAGGATCAAAAATGTACTTGCGAAGTTGAGACACGTGAAAGACACTATGAAGATTAGAAAGAGACGGAGGCAACGCGATCTGATATGCTACGTTACCGACACCTTTAAGAATTTGGTAGGGTCCTATAAACCGAGGAGTAAGCTTTCGCATTTCTAACGCCCGGCCAACCCAAGTTGTTGGAGTAACTCTCATAAATATATGATCACCTTCTTGAAACTCAAGGTCTTTCCTTCTTTTATCATGGTAACTCTTTTGCCAACTTTGAGACGCTATCATCTTTTCTTGTATCATTTTGACTTTTTCAGTAGTCTGTTGGACAATCTCAGGTCCTAACACAAGGTTATCGCACGTCTCAAACCAGCACAGAGGGGTTGTACACCTCCTTCAATACAACGCCTCAAAAGGGGCCATTCCAATGCTAGAGTGGAAACTATTGTTATAGGTAAACTCTATAAGTGGCAAAAAGCTATCCCAACTTCCACTTTGTTCCACACACAAGCTCTCAATAAGTCTTCCAGAGATTGATTGGTTTTTTCAATTTGACCATCTGTTTGTGGATGATAGGCTGAACTCATCCTAAGGTTCGTACCCAAAGCGCTTTGTAAACCTTGCCAAAATTTAGAGGTAAATCTAGGGTCTCTATCTAACAATATACTTGATGGGATTCCATGCAACTTAACAATTTCCTTTATGTATAATTCAGCTAACTTTTCCATAGAATAAGTTATGTTTATCTGAATGAAGTGAGCAGATTTGGTTAATCTATCCACAATAACCCAAATATTGTCATACTTTTTTGGAGTTCGAGGTAAGCCTACAACAAATTCCATAGAGATGCTATCCCACTTCCATTCAGGAATACTCAAAGGTTTCATCAAGCCTGAAGGTTTCTGGTGTTCTACCTTAGACTTTTGACAGGTCAAACAAGCATATACAAACTCAGCAACATCTTTTTTCATCCTAGGCCACCAAAATATCTTCTTGAGGTCCTTATACATCTTTGTGGCTCCAGGGTGAATACTTAAACAACTCATATGTCCTTCCTCTAAGATTATCTTTCTTAACTCCTCTACATCGGGTATACAAATTCTATCCTTATATCTCAAAATTCCATCTACACCCATTTTAAAATCAGGTTCTCTCCCCTAGTCAATCAGCTGTAACTTATCCAAAAGGTATAAGTCCAACTTTTGATTCTTTTCAATCTCTTCTAATAGTCCACTAGTCACCTTTAACATTCCCAATTTAATACTTTTTGGTGTCAATTCACAAACTAAGCTAAGATCTCTAAACTGTTCCAGCAACTCGCTATGCTTAACCATTAAAGCGGACACACTCAAATTATTCCTACTCAAGGCATTGACCACTACATTGGCCTTTCCATGGTGATAGTTAAGTTCAAAATCAAAATCCTTAAGAAATTCCATGCACCTATGATGCCTCATATTCAATTCCTTCTGGTCAAAAAGGTACCTAAGGCTCTTATGATCACTAAAAACCTCAAATATAGATTCGTAAAAATAGTGTCTCCACATCTTAAGTACAAAGACAACTGCTGCTAGTTCTAATTCGTGGGTAGGGTAGTTCCTCTCATGAATCTTCAGTTGCCTAGAAGCATACGCTATGACTTTTCCATCCTGCATAAGCACTCCACCTAATCATGAGCCACATGCGTCACAATATACTACAAAGGATTCGCTAGGGTTAGGTAACACTAAGATTGGTGTAGAGGTCAAACGTTTCTTAAGCTCTTGGAAACTATTCTCACAATGGGTATCCCACACAAACAATTCCCCTTTCCGGGTCAACTTAGTTAAAGGTAAGGCCAACTTGGAGAATCCTTCTATGAATCTACGATAATAACCTGCCATTCCTAGAAAACTCCTAATCTCAGTCACTGATTTTGGTGTTTTCCATTCTAAGACACTCTCTACTTTAGCAGGATCAACAATTATTCCTCCTTTTGAAATTACATGTCCTAGGAAACTTACTTCCTCTAACCAATATTCACACTTAGACAACTTGGGAAATAATTGTTTTTCCTTAAGGGTTTGCAAGACTATCCTTAAATGTTCACCATGCTCTTCCTTAGTCTTAGAGTACACTAAGATATCATCTATAAACACAACCACAAATGAGTCTAGGTAAGGATGAAAGATTCGGTTCATGTAATCCATAAACACCGCTGGTGCATTAGTAACACCAAAAGGCATGACCAAGTACTCATAGTGGCCATAACGGGTCCTAAATGCGGTTTTCAAGACATCAGAAGACTTCACTCGAATCTGATGGTAACTTGATCTCAAATCGATCTTACTAAATACGCAGAATCCTCTCAATTGGTCCATAAGATCATATATCCTAGGTAGTGGGTACTTATTCTTGATTGTCACTTTATTAAGTTGGCGGTAATCCACACACAACCTCATAAATCCATCCTTCTTTTTAACTAACAACACAGGTGCACCACATGGTGACACACTAAAAGCTCCTCCAATTGTTTCTTAAGTTCAGACAATTCTAAGGGAGACATTCTATATGGTGCCATGGATATGGGTCCAGTACCTGGTACAAGGTCAATGTTAAAATCGACCTCACGCTCTGTTGGTAAACTATTGACATCTTCAGGGAATTCACGCACAAAAGGAACATCTTGTACTACCACTTTTTCTTCAAGTTCAAACGAGGATGGGATCATGTATAATTGAGCATCTTCTTTCAAGAGTGCCTTCACTTGGTTGGCGGATATATTTCTAGGCTTCTCTCTCTCTTCTGGTTCCATGAATTCAATTGTTTTACTAAAAAAATCTACGCTGACTCGGTTAGCAGATAACCAGTCCATACCGAGGATCACATCAACTAGACGCAAAGGTAAACATACTAAGTCAACTCGGAAGTCCTTTCCACACACATGGATAGAAATATTATGACAAACACTAGAGGTGTCAACAGAGTTACTAGTTGGGGTATTCACAATCAAATCATACAGTAAACGAGACACAGGTAGTCCTAAACATCTAACACAATCAAAAGACACAAAGGAATGAGTAACACCACAATCAAATAGCACAAACAAAGGAGTATCACTTCTGAGACACGTACCTTGGATCAAGTTGTCTTTCTTAGACACTCCAACACCATTGAGGGCAAAGACTCTTCCATTAGATATAGGTCGGCTGGCTTGGGAACTATGGTTTCCAGATTGGGGAGTCTTTTTTTGATAGGGGCATGTGGTGCTGATGTGGACCTGTTGTTGACAATTAAAACAAGTAACTGCAGCATCTCTGCACTCAAATGCCATATGACCTTGCTTACCACACTTGTGACATCGAATAGGAGTAGATGGTCACTGTTGTTATTACTGTTGTTGCTCGAGACATGACTCCTGTTGTTGCTATTCACATAACTAACTCTTCTTCCATTCGGGTTTCCTCTACCACCCCTATAACTATAATTTTTTCATTTCCTTTTCCATTACCATTACCATTTCCTCTTCCAGTTGGAGAACTGTGTTGGTGATAATTCGAACGACTTTCAGATTTCCTCTTCATGGTTCCAATGTTTTGATAATGTGCCTTTTCAGCACGACTATCCTCATCATAGATCTTACTCTTATTCACTGAGGTAGGGAAGTCACGGATCTCTTGCATTCCAACCTGCTTCTTGATCTCTGGTCTGAGTCCCATTTCAAACTTGATGCACTTAGACTTTTCTCCTGCTTCTCCTACATAGAATGGATAGTACCTGGACAACTCCTCAAACTTCGCGGCATACTCTGCCACTGACATATTACCTTGTTCTAACTTGATAAATTTTATTTCCTTCCTATTGCGGATGTCTTCAGGAAAATACATGACTAGGAACATGTTTCTGAATAATGTCCAAGTAATTGCATTCCCTGCATTATCTAAACGCTGACGCGCATTATCCCACCAATATTCAGCTTCTTCTGTCAACATAAAAGTTCCTAAATGCACTTTTTGGCCTTCGTGACATGCCACTCCTCTAAAAAAATTCTCAATCTCTTGCAACCACTTCTGGCCTCCATCTGGATTATAGTGACCTTCAAATGATGGAGGATTAGCCTTATGGAATCGATCCATCACCATGAACTCGTTTATTTGCACATTTCATTGATCACCAGTGTAACTTTTAGCTTGAGCAACAGCTTGAGCAGCAACCTGTGCAGCTTGTGCAAAGGCTTGCGTAGTAGCTTGGGATTCAGCCAAAGCTTGTAGAGCCTGCATTATAACTCCTGCCGTGGACTCTAGAGCCTCAGTAATTGCAGCGTCATTCCTCCCACTAGCCATCACTACCTACATCAATCAGATAGGCCAATTGAATACAGTGGGGCACTTAGGGAGAAAGGAAACCAACTTAGTTCTACACTACTAACACAATAACAATCATAGTAACAGCACACACCTAACAAAGCACACAAGGAAACATAGTGAACACATAAAACACTTACGTTTTGATTGGACTGACCTGCTCTGATACCACTAATAAGACACCCTAAATCCCAAATTTATTTTAAATTTTTTTCTTCAAATTTTAATTTAAAAATAAGAAAATATAAAAAATAAATAAATAAATAAATAAAACTTCCGAATGATTTCTTTAAGGCAAAAGTATCACTTAATCATCGACAAGTCTTATTAATCCAAAGTTTCCATCAACTTAACAATTTGAAAGTCATAACAGTGATCAAATTAAATTCTTTTTGAACACACGTACATAAGTTACTGATAATTATAAATGTAGTCCCCACCCGATGTCACTATCAAAGCGAAATTTCCAAAAAATAAAAGATGTTCAAATATGAAATTAACAGAAGGAACATGATAAAAGTCTTCAAGATGAGACGGCTTCCTACACTCTGAGAGTATTAATCTTCACCTGCAGCTTGCAGCTTGTCTACGTCCATCGCAAACGCCAAACACAAACAACGAGGGGTGAGTATCGAAATTATATAACAATATAACATAAACGAGAAGAACACGTAAGTAATCATATTAACACAAACTTGAGAAACATTCCAGAACATAATATCAAAGGTTAATCTAATTCAATTACAATAAAACAGTCATAGGGAGAAAATGTTATGCATGTCCTATACTCTATACTTCTTCATCACTTGGTACCATTCTACTCTGAAGTACTTGGTTAGGAGGCCTGATACTATGCCACTACAAGAGTGGACGGAAGATTCATGAATGGCCAAGTCCTCATAGATCCCCTCAACTCAACCCGAGACACATATACACGACGATCGGGGTACTCTTGTTTTGCACGGTAGCTCTCGGCCTTAGGGAATAACCCACTAATCCACTTAGGAATTCCCAACTAGATGTACCCCAAGGTCTATCAGTCTTACCTTACGGTTCGACTGTAACCCTCCACGACCAGGCTCATTCAGTTGTACTTCCCCGAATCACTAGGTTTGTCAAACCCTCCCTATATGATGACAAAATAATCCTCACTCCAAAACTGCAGCATCTATCTCATACTTATTGGATTATCATAACTCAATAATTTTCAATTGTACTTCACAATATTCATCATTATATATATGAATATCAGTCAATCACAATAAAGCCCTAATATTTGGTTTACACTACTCACAGTACACAGTCCAATCTCATCAATCACATAATAAGAAATCAAACTGGTGGCACATTCAAGTAATATCATATTTTCAATCAAGTTACAAGAACACTCAAGTACATATTATTCATACAATAACAATCAGCATATGGTTCATAAAACCATATAGCATGCAATCTTGATATAAATAAATTCACAACAATTTTATTGGTTGCTAAAATATATTTTAGTCCTCACTATTATCATTCATATATTATTAATTAATTATTATCACTCAATAGGGCTCGACCATACATAGTAAGCCTCATATGAATATATGGGAATTTCATTATTCTCGTTCATCTCATGTCATTTTATATTCATAACATCGAACATCATCTCACCCCTTACCTTGGCTGAAGATTTTTCTCAGCGAAGCTGATCCGTTGATGTAATGTGTCGCGTCTTTGCCAATCACCATCTCTAACAGCCTAGTCTTTAAAATCAATGTATGATTTTGGTATTAAGAGTTGCTGCTGGATGCAACAAGGCAGTAGTCAATTCAATTTTTTTTCTTCCTAATAGAACAGGGATAGAGAAACACGGACTGCACGACAGCCTCCTTCATTCACTTATATACCTATCTATACGTACTAGTAGTATGAGGTATATTATTAGGCTTATTATCATACCAATACACTTAGCCCATGACCCTTATTATTATTATTATTATTAATATTATTTTTATTACTATTATTATTATTACAATCATAAACCCACTCTACCAGTGCTTAAGTTAATAGACTAATGTAGCAACACACACGTTTACTTCTTATTTTCTTTTTATATAAACATATGTGTATATATATATATATATATTTTAAAACAAATTGAATATTATTAATATTAGTGATTTAAATAAATCACTAGGGCGAACACAAAGGACAAACACGAAGGAAATTATCGCACATGTCAACATACGGATAATAATAGTTGTGCATTATATTTTATAATTAAAATATAATAATAAGAAATTGGGGTGTTACACCAAGCTTACAGATCTTTCTGGGTTAGGCTTATCAGGATTTGGTAGCTCCACCTCAATTTGTGCTCCCTGACTTACTTGATCATTTTTTTGTATTTGAATTGAGCTTGGTTTTCCAGCTTCCAACAGATCATCTTCCTTGAAAATAACATCTCTGCTGATTATAGCTCTACCTCCATTTGATTCAGTGATCCAAACCTTGTAAACTTTTACTCCTTTAGGATAGCCTAAGATGATCCATTTCTTATACCTGAGCTCAAGTTTTCCTTCATTCACATGTATATAGATAGTGCAGCAAAAAATTCTTAGAGTCTCATAACTTGGTGCTCTGCCATTCCATATTTCTTCAGGCATTTTGAAACTTATAGTTGTAGATGGTGACCTTTTGATCATGTAACAAGCTATATTTACTAGCTCTCCCCAAAATCTCTTGTCAAGTTTAGCATTGGTCAACATACACCATACTCTCTCCAAAATGGTCCTATTCATCCTTTCAGCTAGGCCATTTTGTTAGGGTGTTAGTCTCACTATTTAATGTCTGGCTATTCCTATATCTTTGCAAAATTCTGTAAACTCATTACTTAGGTATTCCATGCCATTATCTGATTTTCGGACTTTGATCTGCTTCCCTGTTTGTTTCTCCACCAGTGACTTCCATTGCTTGAAACTTTTGAAAGCTTGATTCTTGTGCTTCAGTAAGTAAACCCACACCTTTCTTGACCAGTCATCAATAAAGGTTATAAAGAATTTGGTCCCTCCAAGTGAAGGGACTCTAGCAGGTCCCCATATATCTAAATGAACATAGTTTAATATGGCATTTATAGTGTGCGTACTAGTATTGAATTTTCCCTTTTTCTGTTTCCCATAAAGACAAAATTCGCATAATTCTAGTTTCTAAAGATTTCCACTCCCAATCAAACCTTGCTTATATAATTCCTCCAGACCTCTTTCACTAACATGAGCAAGTCTACAATGCCACATCTTTGTAGAAATATCATTTGTTACAAAAATTAAGCTAGCAAAGTTAGTGATAGTTTTACCTTGCAATTTGTATAGTCCACTGCTTATGATTCCTTGAAGAATCTGGGAAGTACCTTTGTAAACCTTGAGTATTCCTGCTTCAGCTTTTATTGTGAAACCAGCCTGGTCCAGCATACCAAGGGAAATCAAATTTCTCTTCAGTTCAGGTACATGCCTCACATTACAGAGAATTTTAGTTGATTTATTACCAATTTTGATCTTCACAATTCCAATTCCATCCACCTTATAGGCCATGTTGTTTCCCATTAGAACTTTCCCAGTATCAGTTTTGTTGTAAGTATCAAACCATTCTAGATTGGGTGTCATGTGGAAAGTGCACCCAGAATCCATTCATTCCAGCATGGTTCTTCAATTACTATTAATACATCACTGCTTTCACATCCATTAGCAACTACAACAATATCATTCTCATCTCTGTTATTTCCCTGATATTGCTTCTTTCTTTCAGGGAAATCTATGCAAAAATGTCCATCTTTATGAAAATGATAACAAGTTTTCTTGGTCTTGTTTTTACCATCTTTCTTTTCAGCTTTTCCTCGAGCAAATAGCCCCTCAACATAACTGATTTCCCCTTTTATATCAATAATTTTCTTCTTCATTTCTCTTGCATTTAGAGTCACATTAGCTTCCTCCAAAGTGAGTGTTTCTCTCCCAAACATCATTGTGTCCACAAGATTTTCAAAGGAGGGTGGCAGTGAGCATAGCAACATGATTGCTTGATCTTCTTCACTTATTTCAACATCAATGCTTTTTAAATCAAGAACAGTTTTGGTGAATAAAGAAACATGTCCTTTAATGGACATACCTTCCTCCATCTTCATTTGGTACAGGCTCTTCTTCAAATAAAGTTTGTTTGTTAAAGACTTAGTCATGTAGAGACTCTTAAGCTTCAACCAAACAACAACAGTAGTGTCTTGACCTGCTACTTCTCTATGAACATCATCACATAGGGAAAGAATGATGGTGATTTGTGCCTTGCTTTCCATATCTTTCTTTTCCTTTTCAGACAATGTTGTTGGCATTTTCAAAATGCCCAACAATGCTTCTTACAGTCCTTGATGAACCAGCAAGGTTTTCATCTTGATTCTCCATAGCCCAAAATCGTTATCACTAGTAAACTTCTCAATATCAAATTTTGCTCCTTCCATTTTTGAGGAAAGAAAATACCTTCTTCTTGAACCAGGCTCTAATATCAATTTGTTATGATTTCAATCCACAATTAATCAATATGAATGCAGAATTTGATATTGAAATGATAAAAAATGAAGAAAAATCGAGAATTATTGAGGTAAATTTGGAGCAATAATCTCCTACGTCCTCACTAATAGTTGTTTTATTTCCTTTCTTCAATAACCAAACTAAAGTACAATGTTATATCAGTTAGAATTTTTCTGCTCTATGCTCAATTGAACTATTTTTTATTGACTTTAGTACACTTACTATCACTAGCATTACTTTTATCAAGTTACAAGTCATACCTTATATAGCTATCTATTTCCTTTAGTTAGTTACAACCATAACTAACTAATTAAAAACAGAAAAAACTATCACAATGACTTAAAATAGATTTTAGACTTTCACTAACTAGTTGGACACAATTATGAGCCACTTTGCTTTCACAATTTACTTATAGGAAATCATCTTTAAAATGATTTAAGAATATATGCATATTTTTATATACACATAAAAATATCTACACATAGACATTAAATCAATTGAACCAAGAGATACAATTAATGACATTCTGGAATCTGTGGCATGTAACCTGTAGTATCAATTCTGTCGTGAAAACAAGAGACATAATGTACGGATACACATGTTTTTTGAACTAGAAGCTTCAAAGCATACCATTAACATTATTTTATTTAATCTTTCAAAAAATATTATTTTATTTAATTGATTAACAAAATATAATATCGATGATCTTGAAATAACAAGTGTTTTGTATATACCTCGGTAGCCGGAGCCAACTCTAGGTGACTTATTAGATTTATTTTTTTTGTCAGTGGGTATATGTGCATTATTGGTTTTTAATTGAAATTGGTTAAGATAATTGTTAATTAAGATCCATATAGTACAAGTAGCCAACTCATACATGAGTGAGGTCAAAGGCAAGTAAAAGCTGTGTAGAGCAATTCTCACATGCTGTAGTCTCAGGTAGGAGCAACAAAATAGTGTGGAGGTTCCTAGAAAATGGCTCATCCAAGCTTTTATATATATTGTTGTACATCATATCTTAGTGAAAATGATGTAAGAAATTTTATGATTCATAAAATATTAAGATAAATTATAATAACCACCCATTTTAAGAGTTAACAATTGAAAAGATAATTGTTATTGTAACAGCTAAATATTAAGATTTATAAATTTAAAGCACAAATATTATAGTAATAATTAAATATTAAAATAATCAATCTCATTTGTCGACACTCATATATGATGGACGTATTAAATTAAATGACATTACTTATAAATTGATATTCTCTACTCACAAAATACACGTTGATTTTTCTGCTTACCTAAACAAAATAATTTACATGTGTCTTAGAAAAGGAGAAAAGAAAAATAAACCATTTTATTGTATTCAGGTGAAGTACTATAACTTCCTCATCAAATTTGGATAAAAATCATAGACTTCAATATATTTACGTTATTAAAAATTTTACACTAAAAATTTATTATTACATTTAAGTTTTACAAATGACACTTTATGTGAGAGAGAACATTTATGAACTATTTGATTAAAATATAAGCTCAGGTTAATGGCTTGTTTAATTCTCCTCCCAAAAACTCTATTTTAGTTTTTAAAAATTTAAAAACTAAAAAATTTGTTTGAATTACTTGTTTTTAAAAACTGTTTTGTAAAACTATTTTTAATATTATACTTTTTAAAACTAAAAAAGCAAAACAGTTAAATGGTGTTTTACTTCTCATTTTTCAGTTTTTTAATTCTCTAGTCAAAAACTGTTTTAAAAATTTAGATTACCAAATAAGTTTTCTCTTTTTCTCATCTCTAAAACTATTTTTAAAAACAAGTATCTCAAAGTTTTTTTTTTAATTTTATTTTTTAAAACAATTTTTAAAATCAAATTTATAAAATATTTTTTAAAAATTAAAATGCAAAAGTGTTTCAAACAGGCTCCTATTTGATTTTGTTTTAAAAAACTGTTTTGTAATTTTTTAAAATCTGAAAAGAAAAAATTTGTTTGAAAGATATCTTTTCACAAACTATTTTTCAAAACTATTTTCATTTTACCATTTTTAAAAACTAAAAAATCAAAACTGCTTATATATGTTTTGGTTCTCAATTTTGTTTTTCTACAATAAAAAAACTCAGACAAAAACACACGGAAAAAATGGCACTTTAATAATTATAACAACATTTGTTTATTTTTTTTCCTCCAATTTATAACAAAGGTAAAGCTCATGCACCCACCCTATCAATCCTTTTATCCGTTTATTATTGGTGCGTGTGTTTATCATTGGTGCTGCGTGTGATTAATGAGTGAGAGGGAATTTGCCAAAAAACCAAAACAAGTGATATAGTGAATTTGTTTTTATATTAGTATAATCGTCGTACACCGATGATGTAAAATAATTTTATACTATCATTCAATATGAACTAATTATCTTACTATGTAGATATACATTGTGACCGTTTTTTTAAATTACTTCATACTTTATTTTTATTTTACATTAGTGTAAAACTAATTTATTCTGATGATACATATCTTTCTTTCTGTTTATATTATTATTGTTAGAGTTATTCACTAGTATAACATTCTTTTACACCGACAAGTAATTACACAGTGAGAAGTGACAGCACAACAAATAAAAAAAGAAAGTTATATATATGCTTAATAAGTTGACAAATTGTGATTGATTATCTGTGTAAAATAACTTTACACTGACAGATCACCTTTAATCTCTTGCGCCTTCTAATATAAATAATGTGTCTTTTTTAATAGAATATGTGTATTTATTCTTTTATTTTTAACTAATATTTATTATTAATTTATTTTAAAATTTATTTTTGTAAAATTAATCAAAATTATATCAAGATATATATATTTCAACATGATCTGATCTGAACGAGGAAGATGACTAACTTCATGAACTTGATCAAAGACATTGATCCCGTTGAGGGGTGGTACATGCAAATAGTCTGACGCAAGTCAATATTGATTCCAAGAGAATGGGAGGTATTAGGATGAGAAGGTGTGTACTTTTATTGATACCAAAATCACTGTTTATATAGACTTCAGTCCCAGCATAGAGAGAGACAAGGACATTGAAAGATCAACAATGTAGGTGGATTAGACGGGATACCAACCTTGAACCTGTTACAACTAAATTTATTCATCTATGGTTGAAGACCCCAATTATCTGTGCATGATATGATATTCGACCTGTTCGGCGCGAGATGCCTCATTGGACTTAGACGGGTATGAAACACAACTGTTCCTTATTAACATGTTTTCGGTGCAACATTTTTAATTCAAAGACATTTTTAATCCAAAAGCCGACACTAACGTGGTTTTAGCGTCGGATTAGCGTCAGAGACGGGCCTAGGCTAAAACGGTCGAAGCTATTGCATAGCGTCGGTAAGGCAGACGCTAAACCCACGCTAGAAGAATAAAAACCCCATCTGACGCTAAAGAAGTCTTTGCCACGTCATTATTTAAAAAATAGGTAGCGTCGAATGGCCGACACTAAGGTCAACAAAGAAAAAGTCAAAGAACTGGTGGCGTCGGCCTGGCCGACGCTATGGTCAAATAAAAGTTTTTTTTAATTTTGTAGCGTCGGAATAGCCGACGCTAATGTTAAAACTATGGATATATAACTTTTGAGTATAGTAACACCATACTAATACATAATGCTGAACAGAAAGACAACTCCAGATCCTCAACATACTGAGTCAAGTTCATCAAATGCAGAAATCAATGCTCATGTATCTAATAACCGATTTGATGTACTTGAAACTTATCCATAAGGTAACTTTTTGTTACATATTGACTAAGCAATTTTCTATAATTCTACAAGACTATGTCCCTAATATTATCCCTACAAATGCTATATTCAGTCAAAAAAGAAATTTCCATATTGGGCCTGTAATTATTTTGTAACTTGTACTTAGGTTCTTATCATTGTAATACCCTTGAAACAAGGGATTGCAGCTCAATGCAGGGGAATTGTTCAATTAAAGACAATTCAAGGATCATTTTTCAGATTAGTTAACTAGTCAAGCAGTCATAAATTCAAAATATTTTTGATAAGTTATTTTTGTAATCATCCCACTAATAAGCGTCTTTAAACATCAGTGTGTGAGAGAATGGTGAAGAAAGTCACCTGATGAAATCCAGATATCAACTTTAGAGAAAAGCTTCCGCATTTTCTGCTGCTTTTGTCCGCAAAGCCGTTTCTTCCTCGATTCTGGTCGTGAACCCTCCTCGATTCTGGCCATGAACCCTCCTAGCAAATGAAGCACGGCTGCAAATGTGTTGAACCTAACAGTGCATTTTTTAAAAAGACTTCATAAAGTAGGCATTACAATATCTCACATCTTATGCAGAAAGATACAACTCAATTTCTATTCAAATTCAAGCTATTGAAAGAATGAATTTGATTAACAACTTAGGAGGAAATAGCTAATCAGCCAAAAACAGCAAGCCAACCAAACAAGTGATTTGTGTTACCATGTCCTATAATATAACATGATGCAGAAAAAACTGCCAATGCTCCAATGACCCCTGATAAACTACCAAGAGCAAGCTTTTTCCTCCCCAAATGATCGACAAGGTAAATACTAAGAACCGTTCCTGCAGCATTCATACCAAAGACAAAAAGTGATAGAAAGAGAGCCGCTTGATTGGATTTTAATCCAGCCATCTGAATGATTATAGGACTGTAATACATCACAATCCTAATACCAGCAAACTGCTGAAATGCTTGAAGTCCAGCACCACAAATGAATGCCAATCTTATTTCTTTAAACTTGAAAACATCACTGTACTGAACTTTCACTTGTCTCTTGCGTTTTTTCTAGCACCAAGCGAATAATCAACTAGAGAAAAACAACAAGCATCGAGCATTTCTTGCAGATAAGAAAACCAACATCGGAGTGATTAGTATCCAAAACAAAAAGGTGAAATGAATTTCATAACCTTTGGATCGTTCGGTTTCTTCTCGAAAAGTTGATGCAAAACCTCAAGGCATTCATCGAAGTTACCAGATTGATAATGCATAGCGGCTTCTTTAGCCATAGCGACGGTGATAGTGAGTCCTCCATCTTCGACTTCGGTGGTGGCGGTTGATGACGGAGAAGACGGTGTCAAATCTCAAGATTCCATAGCGAGATCGAGTAATCATAATAGAGAAATCGTATTGGGAAAGGGTTTTGGGGAAGAGATAGAGAAGAACCCTAAGATTGAGTGAGAAGAAAAGTGAAGTGAAATGAAATGAAGAGAAAAACCCTTTGAAACACAGCAATCACATGTTCAGAACTAGAAGTGATACTATGGATGCGAATCCCTTCGAAAACCGAAAAGGATTTCATAATTTTTCCAAGTTCTAAACCGTATAACATAATTTCCGAACCTAAACCTGAATTTTGATGCATTGAGGAGATTAAAACAAATGAATAATTTATTATTGAAGTGAAATTGAAAGTGATGAGATGAAAAGAATACCGACAAGTAGAAGAGGAAGAGATTGATTGGGAAGATGAAGAAAACAGAGAGTTGAGATGTCTCCAAGGTAAGGACCACGATGCACACGCCATTCACTTAAGCGTTGTTGTTCCATCACCATCGTTGATTCTTTCGGTGAATCCATTTTTCCCTCGTTAAGTGTGTTTTCTTCCAGTTCAAAGATTCACAGAGGAATTAGGTTTTTTGTTCGAACAGGGGTAAGTAAGTAGGGTTTAAGCTTAACAAATATGTAAACCCAACTATCTGTTTCACTCCAATAGAGGAATTAGATTTTTGAGTGAGGAGCTCTTTGTTTTTTGCTAGCTTGGATAGAGATGAGTGTGAGCCGAATCGGGGATGGTTCAGATAGAAAGGGATTTTTGAGTGAGGAGCTCTTTGTTTTTTGCTAGCTTGGATAGAGATGAGTGTGAGCCCAATCGGGGATGGTTCAGATAGAAAGGGATTTTTGAGTGTGAGCTCTTTGTTCTTTGTTTTTTGCTAGCTAGGAGATTTATTTTTAATTTTTCAAATAATATTAATAAGTTTAATTTAAAAAAATCATACAACGTAGCGTCGGCCTAGCCAACGCTACCTATTAAAATAAATAAATAAATAAATAAATTAGCATTTGCCTTTTTTAATTAGTGTCGGCTAAGCCGACGCTAATTATTAACAAAATCAAAAAAATAAATTTGGTTTACTAGAGTCGGCTAGACCGACGCTAATAGCGTCGGAGTCGGTGGCCGATGCTAAATATGACAGCTAAAATGAGTTTTTTTAGTAGTGACATCATAATCATTATAATATTATTAATATATTTTAACAAATTTTTATATAATAATTTTTTTGTACAAAATATACAAAATGGTATGTTTAAATTAAATTTCATAATTTAAGATTATAATTATAATGTTTTTTGTGCAAAACAAAAACTAATTATAATTAATATACTAATATTTTTAACACATTTTTATATGGTAATTTTTTGTCACAAAATCTCTAAATTGACATGTAATACATTAAATATTATAAAAATTTAAACATATGTTATTAGGTTCAAGTAGTTAATGAGGTTCAGTTGATAACGAATTGTTCGAAGTAATTCGAGTTGGCTAGAACACTAATTGGTCAAACTTTACTTTTTTCACGACCAAATTCTAGATTACTAGAGTCTTATTTCCCTGAGAACCAGAGAGTTAAAAAACATATATTACGTTATAGTGTATAAATGATGTATTACTTTTAATATATAATAATAGATGTAAATATATCACAATAACAATAGGTAGATATGACGATAATTTATTGCATTGTACATTAATATAATATAAGGTTAGTAAAATATTTATTTGTAAAATATCTTATATTTAAAAAACTATGTAAACTATATTCTTAAAATGAATTTACCAAACAAGTTTTTTTATTTTCTGTTTTAAAAAACAATTTAAAAAAACAAGATTATCATATTTTATTTTGATTTCTTCTTAAAAATAGTTTTTAAAAATTAATTTATAAAACAATTTAGAAAAACTAAAAATAAAAACACAATCAAACACGCCCTAATTTTTTCGTTCTAAGGCGTAAAGATCCTTCCTTTTTAAAAGGAACAGTTCTTTATTTCTGTTATAAATAATATTAATCACGTAAAATAAATAATACTTCAAATTTGTAAATAATATTAAAAATCTGATTTTATTTTATTTGGAAAAAAAATTAGAAACTTTTTTTTTCTTCTAAAATCTGACTCTATTTCTGAATTTTGGATCTTTTTGTTTCTAAATTCTACGGTGCAACTTAAATTTTTATCTCTTATTAGTATTTTTTTTAACTCTATAAATACTTTTAAAATAAAAAATTTAGGCCTATAACCGACTCTGATATTGGCTACAAATCTTTGATAGTGACCCATGCTGGTTTATATAAAGAAAAAAAGAATCCACCGTAAAAGAAAATGAAAAAATTCTGCAATTGTTTTATAGGAAAAATTATAAATTAATGTATGTTGTTCGATCTATCGATCTGAAGGTGTCAGCCATGGTGATGAGAGTGGATGTGTACATGAGAATATATTTGACTAGATATGTTATTCAAATGGAGACTTTTAATATAAACCATTTGTTTTGATCCAATGGTTACCATTAATAAATGTTCTTTCCATTCTCCCTTAAAAATGTCATTCGTACTATATATATATATATATATATATATATATATATAGTAAGAATGACATTTATATATATATATATATATATATATAATTTTAACACAAAAATATAAACTTTAAAATCTTCAAAATAAGATAAAAAAAGATAATTAAAGAATAAATTCATGAACTTTTTTACAACACTTAGAATTCTCTCAAATACTCTGACTATCTTACATTCACACCCTCTAAAGTAAATGTCAACTACATTTAGAACACCCTAAGACAAGACCATAAAAGAAAAGAGAAAGTTAGATACAACCTTAAAATGTTTTCGATTATTATATCTTGTAATGAAGAATTAGAGTCTATATATAATCTTGACCTCACTCTTCATTTAGAATGTTAAGCAATGTGAGACTATTTCAACATGTATAATTTTAACTAATTTCAATAGTATCCTCTGTTGGGAAAAATAAACAAATAAACAAGCAGAGAAATTCAAATAACAATCCCAACACAAAATATGATGTGGTGATTCTAAACCGGAGAAAAAACTATGACTAGAAAATAACATGTGAAAATTGTTACAACACATAAACTTCTCTTCAATGTGAGACTATTTCAACATGTATAATTTTAACTAACTTCAATAGTATCCTCTGTTGGGAAAAATAAACAAATAAACAAACAGAGAAATTCAAATAACAATCCCAACACAAAATATAACGTGGTGATTCTAAACTAGAGAAAAAACTATGACTAGAGAATAACATGTGAAAATTGTTACAACACATAAACTTCTCTTCAAAGAAAATATCTAACTACCTTATAAAACTCTAAAACAAGAGAGAAGAAAAGAGTAATAAATAAACTCAAAGTGTCTCTGACGGGTGCAATTTGTACTAAAGAACTAGAGTCGTATATAGTCTTGAGCTCCCTGTTCCTTTACAATTTCAAGCAATGTCAAACTATTTTAATTTCCACAATTTCAACAAAAACTCAACATCCTCTAAATATTATTATAGAGATTAATTTCTCGAGTCGCATAGTTCCACAATGTGCAGAAACGAAAAAACATTTCCTAATTTTTTTTTAACATTGTTTCATTCCCAGAATTGAAACGGAACCTAAGAACTCTTCTATTGAATTTGAAGATATAATAGCAATAATTAACAGATATCAAAGAACTTTTTCCTACATTAGCCCTCATCATAGAAAGTGTTAAAATGCTATTAAGATGTTACTAAGATATTTTCAAATATCTTAATAACAAAGAAAAATTAATAGTGCAGGTGCCATAGCCTTGAAGAATAGAGATCCTTATTTGCTTAATTAGAATTTTGATAAATATTTTCTTTAAAATTATACACAAGCCAAATAAGATATTTAATTTAATTATAATAAAACAGTGAGAGTAGATTAAATGTAAATGAACAAGTAAAAGAATTCATTGGGAAGGAGAGGAAGAAAAAAAGGTAGAGAAATGGTCTGAATCTATGGGTGACCTATGAGGCCCAAAATGAGCAAAATTGTAGGAGTTTTTTATTTCATAGGCCGAAATATGAAGGAGTACTAAAAGGCTTGTCAATTTTATGATCAGAACTAAGACGGGGCTAGAGAGGTTAAGGAAACTTTGGATAAAAGAACAATTAATCTCACTTACCGTTAATTATGAAAAGAATAAACCGTTAATTATGAAAAGAATAAGCAAATTAGATTTTGTTGAAGACAGCACGGGTTAATTGATTTGGATATATATATATATATATATATATATATATATGGATATCTGATTGAAATACTCTTTAATGTGTTGGTAAACTAAAATAATTATCATATTTCTACGCTTAAGATCGGTGGCGGGGCTTCAAAAATATTTATCGGAGGATAAAAATAAAATAAACAAGGTATAAATATAAAAAATATTTATATTTTAAGTGTAAGAAAATTGAAATTGGTTTAGTGATTAACGTCGTTTTTTGGGAAGAAAAATGTAGTTTAAATTTTTGATTTTGTATTTTGGAACTTTAATCAGTATATTACTGAAGAAAATATAAATAAATTGTAAAAATATCACTTTCAAGTGTCGAACTTGTGACATCATTCTCTTCCAAAATATTATTTAGCTATTGCCACTACAAGAAATGTTGAGTTTTACAACAGAAGCATTGACGGGTGCCAAACAAATGTCGCCGCTCTCTCTTTACGACACTTCCTGCGACGGTGCTAAACAACCGCCGCTGCATTTCTAAGTAAAACCAAGAGGCGCTCGTTTTTTTAAATCCCACTTCCCAATTTTTGCAACTCCCGCTCTCTATAATTCTTCGGATGTCTCTGTGACCCTTTTCTCCCAATTTTGTTTCCTTCAAACTGCCTAAATCCCTCAATCACCCTATTTGTGCGGAAGTTTGATCTTTCCATCTCTGGGATTGAAGCAATTTCTCTTCTCTGCGGTAAGCTTCATGCCTTTTATCTTTTATGTGATCAAATGCTTGGTGTTGGTTAATAGGGAAGCTGATTATCTGAGAATTCCATTTGTCTTCTTGTTTACAATATGATTTTCTTCATTACAAAGGATTTATCATGTTTATGATAAGATGAGGAACAAGTTTGGTGTAAAACCTAGGGTGTTTTTGTATTATAGACGTTTAATGTTTTGGTTAGAAGTTAAGACTGGGCATTTGGATTGGCTTTGTCAATATATAGTGATTTTAGGGAGGAGGAATTTTGTTGATAAGAGAGAGAAATTAAGTTTTGTGACATGGGGATAGTACTTGAATTAACTTGTTGTAAGATTGTTCTTCCTCCATGAAAACAATGGAGCTGGTTAATGTTCTGGTTTTTTGTGAATAGCTAGAATTTTATGGATTTGCAGCAAAAAGGAACATTTGAAACAGGGCAAGAGGATATTATAGAAATTCCTGAAGAACTGAGACTGAGAGTAGCATATAGAGAAGCAGTTGTTGCTATTCTTGCATGTTATTTTCCTGAACCACACCAACCTTTTGTTGAGGTAACTTTTTTTTTGTTGAGCAGCTTCATTGTGTGTGAAAATGTGATTATTTGATCTCTGTGACTATGTGTTTATTGTTTGCAGACTGATATAAGTTCTATTCGCAGCTAGCCAAATTTGCAATATCATTAAACTTCTGGAAAGGTTTTTGCTAGGAAATTAGATTACATAAACTCTATAGTGCGTTCTTATGCTCGTAAGTTGTTTTCTTTTCAGGTCATTTTGTTTTTAATTATGATTTTTTCATCTTTTAGATATTGTATTTTTGAAAGCATCACATGTTTGGTTTATTGTAGAATAAATGACAAACCAAATAATGTAAGGATTACATAGAGAAATCATTGTTATACAATTTTTTGGCATGTCCCCTAGCCTTTTGTTCTGTGAATCTTTGAAGTTATCGAATAACACCCTATTTATATCTTCTTAAATTTGAACCCCCTACTTCATTATTGTTTTGATCACTCTTGTTTATGAATCAGGATACTAGCAATAGTGTGCAACACGTGAACTCCCAATCTTAGATGAATTATTTTTGTTATGAAAACCAGCAAAGACAAGGTTCTTTAATGTAAACTCAAAAGAATATTTATATACCCTTAAACAGAAGAAGACAACTTTTTGTAGCTAGCCCAAAAGATTATTAACTTGGATTGGAACTTTGGTTATTAAGCTTACTTAAATTTGTTTGTAGCAAGAGTAATTGATTCTGAATTTCAAATCCATGAGGTATTTACTTTTGGACCGCCATTTTATATTTATTATTATAATATGCATTGGAGAGAAACTTTAGGGTGCTATTTGGTTCCGATGAAAACCTATCTATGTAAGACCCTTAAATTTAAAATTTAATTATGGAATTAATATTAAGTGTATTTTGGGGATATTTGTAAAATATTTAATATATGTATGTTTTGAGTAAATATATATAAATAATTATTTTGGAAGATGAATTAAGATTATTGGATGAAGAGTAAATTAATTTAATTACGAGTAATTAAATTAACGGACAGTTAATTAAGGGATTATCGGCTAATTGCGACGAGATTGGTTAAGTACTGAGGATCAGACAAGTGTCGAGTGAGGTGGCACCCACACAAGCCTATATATAGGAGTGAGAAGGATGGGTAAAATTAGAACACCATTCCTCCTCCCTTACTGCCCTTACTGCATGTAACAGTACCCACCTTCTCCTTCCCTCCCATTCTGTTTTCTGTTTCCAGTTCGTTCAAAAAAAAAAAAAAGAGGGGATTTCCTCAAAAGTGACATTAATTGGAAATCCAAGCACCAAACCAGAAAAACCTCAGTACAAAAGTTGTTCCCCTCATCATTCCGGAGCTAGAGAATCTATTTTCGTAGCAGCAAACGCAAGCATGAGTTTCGCCGATTTTTGACGCGTAAACGGGAACGAAAACAAAAACGTGAGCAGTAGCAGAAACGCAACAAGGGTAAGGGAACCTTCCACTTTTTAGTTGCATTAGGGCTGTAAGTGCATAACTGTCATGGCATTACTAGTGTTTTCATTATTGTTTATGAAGAAAAACTATTTTTCCTGTTGATTGAAAGAAATGAAAAATGCATTCTGTGATGTTTTAAAAGTTCTGTGATGATTGTTGTTTGGGCTGAATGCATTAAAGTTGTTTTTTTTATGTGGGAAAGTTGAAAAATGTCTTCATGTTATTTTGAAGATGATTAAAATGCATGTTCATAAAACTTCTTTGAATGTTGTTATAAAATGCGAAAATGCACTCTGTTGGTGTTTTGGTGTATGTGATGCTTGCTGTTTGGCTGAATGTATTAATGTTGTTCTATTTGTGTGAGAAAGCTGGAAATGCTTTGCATGTTGTTCTGTTTGTGTGAGAAAGCAAGAAATGCTTTGCATGTTGTTCTGTTTGTGTCAGAAAGCTGGAAATGCTTTGCATATTGTTCTGTTTGTGTGAGAAAACTGGAAATGCTTTGCATGTGTTTTGAGAAATGATCAGAATGTAAATGGTTAAAAATGTCTTTTGCTGTGGTTGACATTCTGTTTGAGTGGTTTAAGCAAAACTGTGATGAATGATCTGGTGTTACTGATGTTTTCAAAAGAAAAGGGATTTTAAATGATGAAAGTGTTTTTCTGGAAAAGTTGTATTGATAAAAAAAAATGCTTGAGTTTTGAGGTTCAAAAGAATGCTGAATCTGTTTTGGTGTTTTTGTTGGTTTTCAAAGGAAACAGTTTTGAAAGTGTGTTGAAGTATCAGGAAAAATTTCACTGAATTCGAAGGTGTATTCGAATACAACATGAGTGTATTCGAATACAGCCTGCCAAGCTTCTGTTTTACTCAAGTTTTCAAACTTGTATTCGAATACGGGCCTTTATATTCGAATACAGATGAAAGGTTTTTGCTTCTGACTTAGCATCTGTATTTGACTACGACCCTGTCGTATTCGAATACAGAAGTGAAATTTTGACACTGTATTCGCATCTGTATTCGACTACGACAGCCTCGTATTCGAATACAGAATGCTGATTTTCACTATTTTAGCTTTTATATTCGAATACAAGGGAGCGGTATTCGAATACAGATTCGGGTTTTTCCAGAAACTCAAGTTTTAGCTTCTGTATTCGAATACAAGGAAGTTGTATTCGAATACAGATTCGTGTTTTTCAGAAAATCAAGTTTTAAACACTGCCATGGGAACTTTGATGTGTTGGGAAACATTGGAAAAGGTTTGAAATGAATTAAAATGGCGTTTTGAAATAGTTTTGAGGAGGAGATGATGAAGTCCTTGAAAACCTTAAATGATGTTGGGAAAATGCTGAATTTGCACTGTTATGTCTTCTGTATTCGACTACAGGTATGTTGTATTCGAATACAGAGTGTTGAAATTGCAGTTTTATGCTTCTGTATTCGAATACAAGAGAAGCTGTATTCGAATACAGATTTGTGTTTTTCAGAAAATCAAGTTTTAAACACTGCCATGGGAACTTTGAAGTGTTGGGAAATATTGGAAAAGGTTTGAAATTAATTAAAATGGAGTTTTGAAATAGTTTTGAGGAGGAGATGATGAAGTCCTTGAAAACCTTAAATGATGTTTGGAAAATGTTGAATTTGCACTGTTATGTCTTATGTATTCAACTACAGGTATGTTGTATTCGAATACAGAGTGTTGAAATTGCAGTTTTATGCTTCTGTATTCGAATACAAGAGAAGCTGTATTCAAATACAGATTCATGTTTTTCAGAAAACCAAAGTTTTAAACAATTGTTTTACAAACCTTAAGTGTTGGGGAACTTTGGGAAGGTTTGTGACAAATTAAAACTGGAAGTTGTGACAATTTGAAGTGGTGGTGATGAAATTTTTGAGATTTTACTGATGTAGTGAAAAATGTTGATTTGTGCACTGGAACTGCCTCTGTATTCGAATACCAGGGAGCTGTATTCGAATACAGAGTGTTAATTCTACACTGTTTTGGCTTATGTATTCGAATACAGAGGAGCTGTATTCGAATACAAATTCGTGTTTTCCAGAAATTTCAGTTTTAAACACTGTTTGATGAATGTTTGATTTATGATGTGTTGATGATTAAATTGGATGTGTTGAGATGTTTGGAAAAATGATGAAAAGGCATGAATTTTGTTGATGTTGCATACTGTTTTCAGTGAAGAGAAAACATTGCATGTTCATTCATTGCATAGTCAGGTGGTGACCGCGATGCGCCACAGAGTTGATGCGGTGACCGTGATGGGCCGCGAAGTTAAGTAGTAACCATGGGTTATAGAATAGTTCCGCGTGTATTAGACGGTCTGTTCTATCCGGGGTCAAAGTAGTTCCGCGTGTATTAGACGGTCCATTCTATTTGTGCGAGGATTTAACTTCTGTGTATTTGGCCTGTGAGAGGCTAATACACGTAATTGTAGTGACCATGATGGTTATAGAATAGTTCCGCGTGTATTAGACGGTCTATTGTATCCGAGTTTAGAGTAGTTCCACGTGTATTAGACGGTCTATTCTATCCGGGCTACGGAATGGTTCCGCGTGTATTAGACGGTCCATTCCATGTGTGAAATTGTGCTGGTCTGTTGAGCGACTGCATTGGTGCTGATCTGTTGAGCGATTGCACCCTGGTCTTGAGGGCCGTTAAAGTCAAACATATTTAAATTGTGCTGGTTTGCTGAGCGACTACACCTTGGTAATTCCAAGAAGTTGAATACATGAGCATATATATATTGCATCGGGGTGATTGACCGGTGGGTCGCGATTTTGGGTATATGTTGATGATTGGAAATGGTTGCGTGTAAGTACTTTATGAAAATCTGAATTTTTGATAAATGATTGTGATTGCTGAAGTGTTGGCTGTACTTACAACATGTTTTCCATATTCATTGGTTGCTGTTTTGAAAAGGCATACATGTCATGAAATTTCAAAATGAGCATCTTTATTTATCATCATTGATTTTATGATATGCCATGGAAGATGTTTGTTACTGTGATATAAATGCTATGTGTTAATTGTTAATTTCGGTCGGTGACCCTTTACTATTATTGTGGAAATTGGGCTTTGCCCTCAGATGAACCCCAAACCCGTCTCACCGACGGTTACACTAACGACGGAGACGTCGTTAGTTTTCCTTGATATTCGTATACGGAGTCTTTGTGGACATCGCAGAGGGACGGACAGCTGGCTGAAGACGAGACTTGTAGACGATGCGGCGGAGACTGTGCTACTGTAGCTTAGTGCATGATCAGTTAGAGTTGATGTATAGGATTTTGAGCTGGAAAATGTATCTTGTTTTAATTTGGAAATCATTGTACCACTTTTCTGCTAACACATTCCGCACTCTGATATTTTCTTTTGGGATTATGACACTGATCTTTTGAAATGTATTAATGTTTATCATTAATTTCCAAACATAAGTACTTAGTGATATTTATGATGAAACTAATTAATTACGTTCATCGATTAAATTACGACGTACCTTTTTATGAAATGAATTAAAGGAAATTTTATTTCAATTCTTATGAAGTAATGAATTGGAAAATCATTTTAATTATTTATTTTTTTTTTAAAAAAATACACTAGCGCTGTGTTTTAAACTCGGGGTGTTACAATCTACACCGTGCTGGTGTATTATTGTTTTGATTTTTTTTATTTTTGTTAAGTTTAAATTTTGAATTCATAAAGTGATTAATTTATTAATGTTTTCAAGTTAAAGAGATCCTTATTGAGGAGTCCAATGTTCAGCATATGAATAGTTTAGTAACTGTTTGTGGTGACATTCATGGTCAGCATATGATATTCTACTATGTTATGTACTGTTGGATCTCGATTATGTCGTTGTTATGCCTTTTTTACTGAATATTTTGTCTTCCTAAATGTGTGCTAGGGTGACTTTGTTGATCGAGGTTACAACAGTCTTGTGGCTGAATTGTGTGATTATGCTAATCCTAATTTGTGGCTGAACTGTGTGCTTATGCTAATCCCTTCTTTTTCCGCGAATCCCTCGTATCTATTTTACATATTTGACACATAAGTTATTTCTAATGCATTTTACTTTTAACGATGTCTATTGTTATCTTTGATTTGACATTAAACATGTTTAATGGTATGACACATAGTATTTACTAACCATATCATAAGAACAAAGTAGCACTCCACTAAAAGTAATGTTATTTGCAGGTAAAAGGGCATTCTATTGGAACCATGTTGGTTCTAAGTACTTAGGATTTTGATGGTTACAAAAGCACTCCATGTAACCTTATTTTGTACTTAGAAAGATTACATTAAATGCCACCAGAAGATAAAGGTTCCAGAGGTAGAAGATGAAGACACCAGATAATGCACCCAGAAGGTACCAGATGATGTATCCTGAAATTACCAGAGGATATCTTTGCTGGCCTAGATCAGAAGGAAGCAAAGTCAGAAGGAAACCTGGACCAGACCAGAAGGAAGCCTGCCAGAGGGAGACTTGATCAGAACCAGAAGGAATCATAAGTCAAACTTAGTCCAGAAGTTATTCTGACCAGAAGATGGCCTGGCAGTGAAATGATAAACAGCCCAGACTTGATCCAGACTTAATCAGAGGATAAATTAATGGGTCCAGAACAAGAGATTCAATCCAGATTTGACCCAGACCAGAAGAGAGCATGGTTAAGGGTATGAAACTAAGTTCAGACCAGAAGAAATGATTTCCAGATTTGATCCAGACCTGATCCAAATCAGAAGGTAAAATGTCTAGACTGAAATATCATTTGTCCATATTTAATTTCAGTTCAATCCAGACCTAGTTCAGAATTGGTCCTGATTAGAGGGAAAAGGTTCAGATCAATGGTCAAGATTTAAGTATATGGCCCAGTGTTGGCCGAGATCAGAAGATCAGACCATGGCCCAGTGTTGGCCGAAATCAGAAGGTCAGAACGTGTGGTCCAGCATTAGCTGAGATCAGAGGATCACAACAGATCAGTTTGCAAGTCCAAGTTGGCTGAGATCAGAAGATCAGATAGCGTGGTCCATGGTTGGCCGAAATCAGAGGATCACAGCAGATCACTTAGTATGGTCCAGATGTGGATGAGAGCAGAAGATCAAAGGGTCTAGAATTAATCATGATAATAATTGGTGGAGATTTCATTAAATTTGATCAAAGTATTAAAAGGATTTGTTACAAAAATAAAGTGAAGTCGTATGGGAGTTCAGAAGCTATTGGCGGGAAAGAAGATTTGGTTCAGAATTAATTAAAGTCAGGATTCGTCAAAGTTATTTTTGAAAGCAAATCTGGAGCCAAAAAGATATGTTTTTTATTTATATGAAACCCGATTGGTCAAGATATTTTTGCAAGAGAATCCAACAAGATACAACTCGAAATTAAGCTTGGAAGAGGCCCTTTAAGACTCTTAAATTTAAAATTTAATTATGGAATTAATATTAAGTGTATTTTGGGAAATAATTGTAAAATATTTAATATATGTGTATTTTGTGTAAAAATATATATATATATAAATATTTATTTTGGAGGTTGAATTAAAATTATTGGATGAAGGATAAACTAAATTTAACTACGAGTAATTAAATTATCGGGCAGTTAATTAGGATGTTATTTGCTAATTGCGACGAGACTGGTTAAGTGCAAGAGGGTCAAACATGATTATAATATTGAGGTGTGGGTGAGGTGGCACCTAAGTGTCTCTATATATAGATGGGAGAGGCCAGGACAGAAACAGAAACAAACCAATTTCCTCCTCCTTACTGCATGAAACAGTAAATTTCTTCTTCCTCTTCCCATTCTGTTTCACGTTTATAGAAAAAAAAAAGAGTTGCTCAAAAGTGAGATTACTTGGAAATCCAAGCACCAAACTACCAAGTACCAAGAACAAAAGTTGTTCCTCTCCTCATTAAGGAGCTAGAGAACCCACTTTGGTGGCGGCAAACGCAAACGGAAACTTCGCCGACTTGTCGCGAAAACGTGAACGGGAGCAGAAACGTAACAGAGGTAAAGGGCACCTTCCACTTTCTAGTTTGCATTTTAGGGCTGTAAATGCATGTTTGATGTGTGATCATATTTTAGTTTCTGGTTTGAAAAACGAAACTATTGTGCATGTTGTTATAAAATGCGAAAAATGCATCCTGTTGATGTTTGATGATTCTGTGATGTTGCTGTTTTGGCTGATATTACATTGCTGTTTTGATTGTGTGGGAATACTGGAAAATGCTTTGCATGTTGTTTTAGTTGTGTAAGAATACCGGAAAATACTTTGCATGTTGTTTTGAGAAATGAACAAAATGTAAACGTTGCAAAATGTCTGCTTTGTTGTGGTTGACATTCTGTTTTGGGTGGTTTAAGCAAAACTGTGATGATGTTCTGGTGTTGGTGATTCTGTTTCTGTTATGTTGAAAACAATTTGTTGTTGATTATGGTTTTCAAAAGAAAAGGATTTAAAATGGTGGAAGTGTTTTCTAGAAAATCTGTTGTTGATGAAAAATGTTTTGAGTTTCGTGGTTAAAGAAAAACAGTGAGGTGATTCTGGTGTTGATGATTCTGTTTTCTGTTGTGTTGTTAAAAATCTTTTGTTGATCATGTTGAGGGTGATTTTTAAAGGAGAAGGATTTAACAGGGTGAAGGTGTTTTTTGGAAAATCTGTTGTTGATGAAAAACGTTTTGAGTTTTGTGGTTTCAAAAGAATAGTGATTTTATTTTGGTGTTGTCTTGGTTTTTCAAAGAAAAAAATTTGAAAACGTGTTGAATTTTTCAGTGAAATTTCACGGAATTCGAAGGTGTATTCGAATAAGGCATGTGTGTATTCAAATACAGCCTGCAAAACTTCAGTTTTATTCAAATTTTTGAACTTGTATTTGAATACGAGCCTTTGTATTCGAATACAGATAAGGGATTTTTGCTTCTGACTTAGCTTCTGTATTCGGCTACGACCCTATCGTATTCGAATACAGGACTGCAATTTTTGCCACTGTATTCGCATCTGTATTCGACTACGACAGCCTCGTATTCGAATATAGAATGCTGATTTTTCACTGTTTTTGCCTCTGTATTCGAATACAAGGGAGCGGTATTCGAATACAAGGGAGTGGTATTCGAATCCAGCTTGTTTTTTTTTTTCAAAAATTTCAGTTTTAAACAATGGTTTATGAACTTAAAGAGTTGGGAAAATATTGGGAAGGTTTGTGATGAATTAAAATGGTGTTTTTGAGATGGTTTGAGGTGGTGATGATGAGGTTCTGGAGTTCTTTATTGATGCTGTGATAAATGCTATGTTTACACTGTTGTAGCTTCTATATTCGAATCGAAGGAAGTTGTATTCGAATATAGAGTGTTGATTCTGCACTGTTTTAGCTTATGTATTCGAATACAAGGAAGCTGTATTCGAATACAGATTCGTTTTTCCAGAAATCTCAGTTTAAAACACTGTTTTATGAACTTTAAGAGTTGGGGAAACATTGGGAAGACTTGTGATAAATAAAAATGGGGTTTTTGAGATAGTGTGAAGTGGTAATGATGAGGTGTTTGAATGTTTTTATTGAGGTTATGATAATGAAATTATTTGGGTTGAGATGGTTTGGGGGAAATGATGGAAAGGCAGAATTTTGCTGGTGTTTGCATATTGTTTTCAGTGAAGAGAAAACATTACATAGTCAAGTGGTAATCGCGATGGGCCACAAAGTAATGCGTAAAACGTGCTGGTCTGTTGAGCGACTGCACGAGTGCTGGTTTGTTGAGCGACTGCACTGGTACTGGTTTGTGAGCGAATGTACCTTGATATGCGCAAAACGTGCTGGTCTGTTGAGCGACTGCACGAGTGCTGGTCTGTTGAGCGACTGCACTGGTGCTGATCTGTGAGCGATTGCACCATGGTCATGTTGGCCATTAAAGTCTAACATATGAAAATCGTGCTAGTCTGTGAGCGACCGCACATGTGCTGGTCTGTGAGCGACTGCACCTTGGTAATTCCAAGAAGTTGAGTACATGAGCATATACATATTGCATCGGGGTGGTTGACCGTGGGTCATGATGTGATATATGTTGATGATTGGAAATTGATGTGTGTAAGTATCTTGTAAAATCTGAATTTCTGATGAATGGTTGTGATTGTTGAGTTGATGGTTGTACTTACAACATGTTTTCCATATTAATTGGTTGCTGTTTGAAAAGGCATACATGTCATGAAATTTCAAAATGAGCATCCTTAATTGTTATATGATATGCCATGGTTATAATTATTACTGTTGATATAAATGCTATGTGTTATTTGTTAATTTCGGTCGGTGACCCTTTACTATTATTGTGGAAATTGGGCTTTGCCCTCAGATGATACCTAAAACCCGTCCCACCGACGGTTACACTAATGACGGAGACGTCGTTAGTTTCCCTTGATCTTCACGTACGGAGTATTCGCGGACAACGTAGAGGGACGAACAACTGGGGTGAAGACGAGACTTGTGGAGGAGGCAGTGGAAATTACTTGCTACTGTAGCTTAGTGCATGATCAGACTAGACTTTTTGTATAGGGCCTAGTGTTGAGGGCTGTGTTCACTTATTTTGGGATTACTGTATATTTTCTTCCCGCAACTCTGATAATATTTTAGTTTGGGATAATTGTATATTTTCTGCACTCTGATAAATATTTAGTGGGTCCAGGATACAGTTTTGATGTATCTTTATATTGGTATATTTTGAAAATCAATTTCCCAAAATTTTCTTACGTGGTTATAATCTTGGCGTAATTAATTAATTACTTTTAGTCGTCTTGGATTACGACAAATTATTTTAATAAATGACTTAATTTTATATTAATTCCTTTGAATTAATTTTGAAAATTCTTTTTATTTACTTTGGTTGAAAAAAAAAATGCACTCGCGCTGTGTTTTAAACTCGGGGTGTTACAATTGTGGTATCAGAGCATTTGGTTAAAGTTTTGGGTTAAAGCTCTGATTAAATTATTGGTTTTGAGTCATTATCTGATCATGCATAGGAGCAAGTAGTTAAAGTGTCAAGTCTTGTGTAAGTTGTGGTGTGACTGAAGTGATGATGGTTTTGTAGGAAACAATGCCTCCGAGGAGAGACGACACTGCAAGAGCCAACGTCAGTCGGGAGGATAGGATGGCTGAGGCGATGAATAACATGGCTGCGTCTGTTGCTGCACAGACGGCTGCGAAGACTCAACGTGACCTAGAGAAAAGAGAAAGAGAGATTCGTGCTGCTGAATCAAGAGGACTAGAGGATTTTCGTCGTCATAATCCTCCAAAGTTCAAGGGTGATGAGGGTTCAGAAAGAGCGGACCAATGGATTCAGGAGATGGAGAAAATCTTTGAGATGATAAATTGTCAGGCAGCGGTAAGGGTTAACTATGCTACCTATCTGCTGCTAGGGGATGCAGAGTATTGGTGGAGGAGTACAAGACTATTGATGGGATCAGCTCATGAGGAGGTGAACTGTTAGTCGTTCAAAAAGAAGTTTTTGGACAAATACTTCCCGATGAGCACTAGAACTAAGTTGGGTGACGATTTTCTGAAATTACACCAAGGAAACATGACGGTGGGTGAATATGCGGCTAAGTTTGAATATCTATCAAGGCATTTCAGATTTTTCCGCGAAGAGGTAGATGAACAGTTTGTGTCATCGTTTCCAAAATGGATTGAAATATGAGATTCAAGACTCCGTTTTACCTTTGGGAATTCAACGTTTCCAAGCATTAGTGGAGAAGTGTAGAGAAGTTGAGGATATGAAGAACAGGAGGGCCAACAGAGGAGGGAACCTTAATTCAGGAGGACCTAGTTGGATGCACTATCCGAACAATAAAGGGAAGCAGGTTTCTAAGCCATATAACCGACCACATAACAACAATAGAGGCCAGAATCGGCCGGGAAACCAGAATTTTGGACGACAATTGGGACAAGGAGTCCGTTGTTTCCGATGTGCGAAAGAGGGACATGTTGCTACTGCTTGTACCACAAGGGATCTTATATGTTTCAATTGCCAGAAACTAGGACACGTGGCAAGGGATTGCCGGGTTCCGAAGGTGGAACCAACAGTGAATGCAACTAAGGCTACTTGTCCTATTGCTAGGGGACGCGTCTATCACATGGGTGCTGAAGCTGGGAGTCAAGCTCCTAATTTAATCCATCAAGATTGCGAGATTGCAGGTAACACACTAACTGCACTTTTTGATTCGGGGGCAACCCATTCTTTCATTGCTATGACTGTGTGAATCGTTTGAAGTTATCTGTGTCTGCTTTACCTTTTGATTTGGTTGTTTCCACACCTGCTAAGACTTTGACCGTAAATTCTGCATGTTTACACTGTACTATAACGATACAGAATAGAGATTTCCTGGTTAATTTAATCTGTCTACCCCTACAATCACTCGAGATCATTCTCGGCATGGATTGGATGACGTATAATTACGTAGTATTGGATTGTGCTCGCAAATTAGTTTTTTTCCCCGAACCTGGAGTCGTTCGGTATTTGGCTGCTAACAAACTCGGAGTGTCACTGTGAGAAGGAACTCAGGAATTTTTATCATTGGCTAACGTGGAGACCAAGATGGATGTGAACGTAGAAGATGTGGTGTTAGTCAAAGAATATCCGGACGTATTTCCAACAGAAATTCCAGGATTACCCCCGGTGAGAGATGTAGAGTTCTTTATTGATCTACACCCAGGAACTGGACCTATATCAATTGCACCGTATTGGATGTTACCATTAGAATTAAGCGAGCTTAAGGGTCAAATTGAAGGTTTGTTGGAGAAAGGATTTATTAGACCAAGTGTGTCGCCATGGGGAGCTCCGGTGTTGTTGGTTAAGAAGAAGGATGGAAGTTCGCGCTTATGTGTGGATTATAGGCAGCTTAACAAGGTAACTATTAAGAATCGTTATCCTTTACCACGCATCGATGATTTAATGGACCAATTGAGGGGAGCCGCAGTGTTTTCAAAGATCGATTTGAAGTCAGGATACCATCAAATTCGGGTAAGAGAAGGAGATATTCAAAAGACTGCTTTCAAGACCTGTTACAGACATTATGAGTATCTCGTTATGCCATTTGGAGTTACGAATGCACCAGCGATTTTTATGGATTATATGAACAGAATCTTTAGCCCATTTCTGGATAGATTTGTTGTGGTATTCATCAATGATATATTGGTTAATTCAAAGGATGAAAAAGAACATGGAGAGCACCTACGCCAAGTTCTTGAAGTCTTACGCGAGAAGGAATTGTATGCTAATTTGTCGAAGTGCGAGGAAAGTTTTCAGATGCTTAAGGAAAAGTTGACAACCTCACCAGTATTAGTCTTGCCACAACTAGAGGAATCCTACGAAGTTTATTGCGATGCATCTCACCAAGGTTTGGGATGTGTTTTGATCCAACACAAGAAAGCGGTAGCCTACGCCTCAAGGCAGTTGAAAACTCACGAACGAAACTATCCTACTCATGATTTAGAGCTTGCTGCTGTGGTATTTGCATTAAAGGTCTGGAGGCACTACTTATATGGATGCACGTTCACGATATTCAGTGACCATAAAAGTTTGAAGTATCTGTTCGATCAGAAAGAATTGAACATGCGGTAGAGGAGATGGATGGAGACTCTCAAAGATTTTGATTTTACATTGCAATACCACCCTGGGAAAGCCAATGTGGTGGCTGATGCGTTGAGTAGGAGAAGTGTATCAGTATCTTCAATGATAATGGCCAGACAACAAGAGTTGTGGGAAGCATTTAGGGATCTACACTTGGACGTAGAGTTTGCACCAAGAATTTTAAAGTGTGGAATGATAAACATTTCGAGTGGACTACTTGAGGAGATTGCGAATTTGCAAGATGACACATTGATCCAAGAAAAGAGGAATCTGATAGCGCAAGGAAAGACGACTGAGTTCAGGATCGGACCGGATAATATTCTGAGATGTAATGGAAGAATTTGTGTACCGGAAGTTGCAAACATGAGAAGAATGATTTTGGAAGAGGCTCATAAGAGCAAATTGAGTATTCATCCTGGAGCGACCAAGATGTACCAGGACTTGAGACAGAATTACTGGTAGCCAGGAATGAAGAGGGACGTTGCGGAGTATGTATCGACTTGTTTAACTTGTCAAAAAGCGAAAGTGGAACATCAGCGACCTGCTAGAATGTTGCAACCTTTGGATATACCGGAATGGAAGTGGGATAACATTTCCATGGATTTTATAACTGGATTGCCCAAGACAAGGAAAAAGAATGATTCGATTGGGTAATAGTGGATCGATTGACAAAATCCGCACATTTCTTACCGGTAAGGACCACTTATAAGGTAGATAAGCTGACAGAGATCTACATTGCTGAGATTGTAAGGTTACACGGAGTTCCATCGAGTATAGTATTGGACCGTGACCCAAAATTCACATCTCATTTTTGGGGAGCGCTGCATGAAGCATTGGGAACGAAACTGAAAGAACAAATCAGTCCTTGGAAGATCTGTTGAGAGCATGTGTGTTGGATGATAGAGGAAACTGGGATGAGGTATAGCCATTGATTGAGTTTACTTACAACAATAGTTTTCACGCAAGTATTGGAATGGCACCCTATGAGACTTTATATGGAGGAAAGTGTCAGACGCCTTTATGCTGGTATAAGGACGGAGAAAGTATGATTGTTGGACCTGAGATGGTGGAACAAACTACAGAGAAAATCAAGAGGATACAAGAGAAAATGAAGGTTTCACAGGATCGTCAGAAGAGTTATGCAGACAAGCACCGTAGACATTTGGAATTCGAGCAGGGTGATCATGTATTTCTAAGGGTCACGCCTACAACTGGAGTTGGCAGAGCTATCAAGTCAAGGATGTTGACTCCGAAATTTATTGGACCATACCAGATTACTGCACGAATTGGACCAGTGGCTTATCGGATTGCTTTACCTCAAATACTGTCCAATATTCACGACGTATTTCACGTGTCGTAGTTAAGAAAATACATTTCGGATTCGTCTTATGTAATCGAACCAGACACAATTCAACTGAAGGATAACCTGTCATTTGAAGTATTCCCTGTAAGAATTGAAGACAGGAAGATTAAACAGTTGAGGAACAAGGAAGTCCCACTAGTCAAAGTGATTTGGAATCCGACTACTGGAGACGTGACTTGGGAACTAGAGAGTAAAATGAGGGAACAATATCCTCAGTTGTTTATCAACATGTAGTTTCGAAGACGACACTAATTTAAGAGGGGTAGTAATGTAAGACCCTTAAATTTAAAATTTAATTATGGATTTAATATTAAGTGTATTTTGGGGAATAATTGTAAAATATTTAATATATGTGTATTTTGTGTAAAAATATATATATATATATATATAAATATTTATTTTGGAGGTTGAATTAAAATTATTGGATGAAGGATAAACTAAATTTAACTACGAGTAATTAAATTATCGGGCAGTTAATTAAGATGTTATCTGCTAATTGCGACGAGACTTGTTAAGTGCTGGAGGGTCAAATAATATTATAATATTGAGGTGTGGGTGAGGTGGCACCTAAGTGTCTCTATATATAGATGGGAGAGGCCAGAACAGAAACAGAAACAAACCCATTTCCTCCTCCTTACTGCATGAAACAGTAAATTTCTTCTTCCTCTTCCCATTCTGTTTCACGTTTATAGAAAAGAAAAAGACTTGCTCAAAAGTGAGATTACTTGGAAATCCAAGCACCAAACTACCAAGTACCAAGAACAAAAGTAGTTCCTCTCCTCATTACGGAGCTAGAGAACCCACTTTGGTAGCGGCAAACGCAAACGGAAACTTCGCCGACTTTTGTCGCGAAAACGTGAACGGGAGCAGAAACGTAACAGAGGTAAAGTGCACCTTCCACTTTCTAGTTTGCATTTTAGGGCTGTAAATGCATGTTTGATGTGTGATCATATTTTAGTTTCTGGTTTGAAAAACGAAACTATTGTGCATGTTGTTATAAAATGCAAAAAATGCATCCTGTTGATGTTTGATGATTCTGTGATGTTGCTGTTTTGGCTGATATTACATTGCTGTTTTGATTGTGTGGGAATAATGGAAAATGCTTTGCATGTTGTTTTGGTTGTGTTGGTTTTTCAAAGAAAAGAATTTGAAAACGTGTTGAAGTTTTCTGTGAAATTTCACTGAATTCGAAGGTGTATTCGAATACAGCATGAGTGTATTCCAATACAGCCTGCATAACTTCAGTTTTATTCAAAATTTTGAACTTGTATTTGAATACGAGCCTCTGTATTCGAATACAGCTAAGGGATTTTTGCTTCTGACTTAGCCTCTGTATTTGGCTACGACCCTGTCGTATTCGAATACAACACTGCAATTTTTGCCACTGTATTCGCATCTGTATTCGACTACGACAGCCTCGTATTCGAATATAGAATGCTGATTTTTCACTGTTTTTGCCTCTGTATTCGAATACAAGGGAGCTGTATTCGAATACATCTTGTTTTTTTTCTTCAAAATTTCAGTTTTAAACAATGGTTTATGAATTTAAAGAGTTGGGAAAATATTGGGAAGGTTTGTGATGAATTAAAATGGTGTTTTTGAGATGGTTTGAGGTGGTGATGATGAGGTTCTGGAGTTCTTTAATGATGCTGTGATAAATGCTGAGTTTACACTGTTGTAGCTTCTATATTCAAATACAAGGAAGCTGTATTCCAATACAGAGTGTTGATTTTGCGCTGTTTTAGCTTCTTTATTCGAATACAAGGAAGCTATATTCGAATACAGATTCGTTTTTCCAGAAATCTCAGTTTTAAACACTGTTTTATGAACTTTAAAAGTTGGGGAAACATTGGGAAGACTTGTGATAAATAAAAATGGGGTTTTTGAGATAGGGATGTCTCATGATCATTGGTTCTGCATCGACCATTTAATTGTTTAGAACCATTTTGGGGACAAGGGAATAAGTTACAAGTTTTATTTTTAGACAATCTTTTATAATGCGTTGCTTTTTTTTATTAAACTATGATATTTGATGATGATATGTTATCTAACCATTGTATGTCATAATTGATATTATGTGTTTGATGATTATATGTTGATGAAATTTTTGAATTTTTGTATTTTAAAGTCTGATGATGGTAAGTGTTGATACTTGAGAGTTTGGAAGAACTTTGTCTAAGAAAACTATATCATATTCTGTTTTATGTGTTGTTAGTCGATTAATATTAACATATTAATCAATTAATGAGATAAAATTAATCGATTAATGAGATGTCCAAACCCATTATACACTTTAGTTGAAGAATAATCGATTAAAAGGACCTTAATAATCGATTAGAGTGGTAAATTAGGGCTTAGTATGTTATGAATAATGATTAATAGATTAGTAATGGCTAATTAACCCATTAGACTAAGAATTAAAAGTAAAAAATGGAATGGTTAAGTTATAAATTAATCGATTGGAAAAGATTAATTAACCGATTAGGTTGAGAAGAAAAAATAAAAAATAGTTAAGTTATAAATTAATCGATTAGGAGAATAAAATTAAACAATTAATTTAATTATAATTGATTAGAGGTTAAGACTCATTGCTTAAACTAAGTTTGGAAACGACGAAACTAGATTATCAACTAATTAGTAATGAAAAGTTAGATAGTATGGTTAAACTATAAACCTAGAATTAAGGTAATGTGTTGATATGATAATGATAAATGTTAATCTTTCGTGGATATATACCTAGTTGCAGATATTGAGTGAGTGACCTTTCTATTGGAATAACGGTCTTTCTATGCTTGATTATATTTTATTTTGAACTAATTTAACCGGTAATTTTATATTATTTAATATTTAAAACATTTAGGAGATAGAGGATGTCCCAAACTGCCCGCCTAATTACTTCATTTGCATTAAACATTTTGGTTTCATTCTACTAACATTTCCTAGAAGATCACAATCACTCTAACACTCATTCTTTCATTTGATAAAATTTATATGAGTTTCACCATTTTATGCGGGACCTATTTTTAAAGTGTGGGACCAATATTGATTTGACCTAATAAGAGAGTGAATATTAGAGTAAGTGTTGGAAATAGAGTGTTTCTAGTACTTCTCATGTTTGAAGATATTTGAGACAAAAATATAAATATTTTTTGTTAATATTTCAGATCGGAAAGAATAGTTAAAAATATCAAAGGATGTGGTGACTAGATATAGTCCAAATATTATTGGTGAACTAAAATAAAAATTTACCATAAAAAAACTCTCAACCATACTCATAATTTATTGCATCATTTTTTATTCTGTTTTTTCAAGAAGGTTGGTATTCTACTCAAAACTTTTCTTCATAAACCTTCTTGAAAACTAGTTTTGTCAAAAACATTTTGTTCTTTAATCATCAATTACTATTTGAAAACCATATCTTAAGATATGTCATAATATTACATATTATTGTATTATAACATATCTAGAAGTTTCTTGAGTAAGAAGCTTCTTGATAGAACCTCCTTGACAAAGAAGGTTTGTTTACTTCCTTAAGTGAAAACTTGAAGGATGTTTTTAAGTACCGTTATATCTTGACGCTTGTGTTTATAGAGCAAATAAAAAAAAACTTGTGTTTATATTGATGAGTTTGATAAATATTTTTAAATACTATTTTTCTTAATTATATACTTTTTTATTAGTTTTTTTAGAACCAAACCCTTTAAAAAAAGACAAGCGTTATAAAATATGAACTTGAATGTTACTCCAATCAAGAGGTTTTTTTGCGAACATGTACCATTAAAAAGAGATTTTTTCTTTTCATCATATATATTTACATCAATTGAATTTCAAGTTCAATCTTCTCAAAAATATACTTTATTCAAATATATTAGGTGTTAAAAAAATCATCTTCAAAGTTTAAGAACATCTTAAGAAGATTTTTTCAATGTAAATTGTAAAGCCACTTATACGGCATCACAATAGTTATAAGGTCCAAACAATTGCCACATGTATGATGCATGTAAGACTGCATGTGATGCAAAGTGGAAAATTGCATGTAAGCAAGTTTGATTTGTCTCTCCTATAAATAGCATGTTGGGTAACACATTGGTATCACCCCAAGATCAAGTAGAAACACAACTGAAGTTGCAAATACGAGAAGGGGGGTTGAATTGTGTTTGTACTAGAATTATTTTTCTGTTTTTGATGATTATTTGAAATCTGAAATATAATCAAGTAGAGTTAGCAACGGATAAAAATAATAACACAAGGATTTATCCTGGTTCACCATTAACTAGGCTACATCCAGTCCCTTCACCTCGAAGGATTTTTCCACTAATTCAAAACCTTTGAATTACAACAACACTACTGACCCTCCAAGTCAGTCTTCCCAAACAGTCTAACAATCCTACACTTTTGAGGAACACAGCACCTTTGGCTTCACAAGTCAAATCTTTTCCTACCAATCTGACAACCCCAGATTGTAGAAGGAATTACAACACCTTGAATCTAATTGCTAAGTCACCTGCTACTTCTTCTGACTCTTCAGACTGTAGACTCTACTTCAACAATATAGATTTCAAACAAGGGAACGAAAACAAGAGTGCTTGCTTCTTGAAAGCTGATACTCACAATTAACCTCACTAAAAACTCGAGTGTTTGCTTCGGGAAGTGTATGACTCTTTCACTAATTTTTTATGCTAAGTGTTCTGCCTTGAGCCTCCTTTTATAGATGAAAATTAGGGTTTCTTCCATGCTTAAATTCAAGCTGTATCTGTCCAGATTCTCTTGCAAAAATAACTTGGCCAATCCTATTTCACTTAAATAAAAATCGTATCTTTTTAGCTTCAGATTGCATTTGAAAATTCTGTTGACCAATCTTGTTTCTTTTAATTTCAAACCATATCTTTTAAGCTTCAGATTGCATTCGAATTTCATCAAGTCTTCAGTAGTTTTTGAATCAAATCCCCTTAATTCTTTGATCAAATTTCTATCAAAATTTAATCAAGTCTTCTTCGAATTTTAATCAAGTTATCACTGATTTTCATCATGATTAAATCTGGACCACATGATCTTCTGATTTCGACCAACTCTGGACTTTATGATCTGATCTGCCCCAATTCTGTGATCCTTTGATCTCGGCCAACACTAGACCATATGATCTGATCTTCTGATCTTGACCAATTACTGGACCATATGCTCTGATCTTCTGTTCTCGGCCAACACTGGGCCATATGATCTGATCTTCTGATCTCGGCCAACACATGGCCATGATGCTTAAATCTGGACCATTGATCTGAATATTTTCCCTCTGATCTAAACCAATTCTTGACTGAGTATGGATTGGATTAAATCTAGACTAATGATATTTTAATCTGGACATTTACCTTCTGATCTGGATCAAGTCTGGATTAAATCTGGACAATCATTTCTTCTAATCTGGACTTAGTTTTATACTCTGGACCATGCTATCTTCTGGTCTGGACCAAGTCATTTGTTTTGGACCAGTTATCGTCTGCTCTGGACCAAGATTGGATTAAGTCTGAACCGATTCTTCTTTCACGACCAGCCCATTTTCTAGTCATGATTAATTCTGGACCAAGTCTGACTTATAATTCCTTTTGGTCTGGACCAAGTCTCCCTCTGACAAGCTTCCTTCTGGTCTGGACCAGGTCTCCTTCTGGACTCTGCTTCCTTCTGATCTGGGCCAGGAAAGATATCATTTGATGATGTTATTTGATCTTTGATGAGATCCTATGATATCCTCTGGAGGTGTATCCTTTGGTACCTTCAGGATGCATCCTCTAGTACCTTTTGGATGCATTATCTGGCCTAACCTTATGGTGGCATTTCTATCTTCTGGTTGCTTCCTCTAGATGTATCTTCTGGTGGTGTCATCCTCTAATTTCGCACAGCTTCTGATTTGTTCTTCTAAGTCAAAATACTATTTACATAAAATACTTTTGTTAACATCAAAACTAAGTATAAAACCAACTTGGTTCCAACAACAATACCCTTCATGGTGTATTTTTATGGACTATGATTATTGTTTTTGTATACAATACCCTTCATTGAAAAATTGCGTACATTGTCGTAGTTAAAAAATTATTTGGTGTAAAATCATGAAAACGAAATTTGAGATAGAGAAGTTTAATGGAAGAAAATTTTCCCTATCGAAAATGTAGATAAGGGCAAATTTGAGAAAGAATAATTTCCTAGATTTAATAGAAGGAAAACCTGTATATATCACTGATAAAAAATCGAAAGAGATGGATGACACTACTATAGCCAAATTGCACCTAGCAATAGTAGATTTTGAAGGTGCAAACACGAGAAGGGGGGGGGGTTGAATTGTGTTTGACTAACTTGAATACTTTTCCTGTTTTTACACTTTTAAAACAAAACATGATGTATGAATAAAAACAGAGTTAGCAGCGGATATAAAGTAAAAATAAAACACATAATTTTTATACTGGTTCACCGTTAACGAGGCTACGTCCAGTCCCTTCACCTTGAAGGATTTCACTAATTCAAACCTTGAATTACAACAGTTTTACTGACCCTCCAAGTCAGTCTTCTCAAACAGTCTAACAATCCTAGACTCTTGAGGAATATAGCACCTTGACTTCCTAAGTCAAGTCTTCTCCTACCAATCTGACAACCCCAGATTGTAGAAGGAATTAGAATGCCTTGAATCTAATTGCCAAGTAATCTGCTACCCCTTCTGACTCCCTCAGATTGTAGACTTTACTTCAACAACTTAGATCTAACACAAGGGAAAGAAAATAACACGAGGGCTTTCTTCTGGAAAGATGGAACTCACAATTAACCTCATTGAAAACTTGAGTGTTTGCTTTTGAAGTGTATGACTCTTTTGTGATTTTTGATACTAAGTATTCTGCCTTGAGCCTCCTTTTATAGATGCGAATTAGGGCCTCTCCCAAGCTTAATTTCGAGCTGTATCTTGCTGGATTCTCTTGCAAAAATATCTTGACCAATCGGGCTTCACTTAAATAGAAAACATATATTTTTTATGCTTATGATTTTCTTTCAAAAATAACTGGCCAATCATGTCTTTAGTTTCTTCCCGCCAACAGCTCCTGATCTTCTATACGACTTCACTTTATTTTTGTAACAAATCCTTTTAATACTTTGATCAAATTTAATTAAATCTCCACCGATTATCATCATGATTAATTCTGGACCCCTTGATCTTCTGCTCTCATCCACATCTAGACCATACTAAGTGATTTGCTGTGATCCTCTTATTTCAGCCAACCCTGGACCACACTTTCTGATCTTCTGATCTCGGCCAACACTGGGCCATTGTCTGATCTGCTGTGATCCTCTGATCTAGGCCACTGCTGGACCACACATTCTGACCTTCTGATTTCGGCCAACACTGGGCCATGGTCTGATCTTCTGATCTCGGCCAACACTGGGCCATTTACTCAAATCTGGACCATTGATATGAATATCTTCCCTCTGATCTGGATCAATTTTGGACTTGGCCTAGATTAAACTGAAATTAAATCTGGAAAAATAATATTTCAGTATGGACTTTTTACCTTATGTTTTGAATCAGTTCTAGATCAAATCTAAAGATCATTTCTTTTGGTCTAGACTTAGTTTCATACCTTGAACCATGCTATCTTCTGGTCTGGGTCAAATCTGGATTGATTCTCTTGTTTTGGACCCTTTAACTTATCCTCTAATTAAGTCTGGATCAAGTCTCGGCTGTTTATTATTTCACTACCAGGCCATCTTCTGGTCAGAATAACTTCTAGAATAACTCTGACAAATGATTCCTTCTGGTCTGGATCAAGTCTCCCTCTGGTAGGCTTCTTTCTGGTCTGGTCCAGGTCTCCTTCTGCCTTTGCTTCCTTTTGATCTAGGCCAACAAGGATATCTTTTGGTGATGTTTTGACATCCTGGAGTATCTTCTGGTACCTTCAGGATTCAATTTCTGGAACCCTTTGATCTTCTACTTCTGATTACTTCAGCTTCTGGTGGCATTTGATTTAATAATTCAAGGTTCAAAATAAGATTACATGGAGTGCTTTTGTAAACATCAAAATCCTAAGTATTTAGAACCAACTTGGTTCCAACAATCTCCCCCTTTTTGATGATGACAAAACCTTAACTTATTTTGTTAGTTTATAACTCGAAGACTTGAATTACTCTCCCTCAGACCAATCTCTCCCCTTAAGTCTGATACTGACTTTTTCTTCTCCTTTTCAACTCCTTCTCTTTTCACTATTTCTTTTCTTCTCTTCTCATCTCCTTTACAACTCCTTCTTTTTTTTCTCTCTTTCCTTTCTCCCTTTACACAGTCTCTCCTTTTCAACTCCTTCTTTTTTCACTCTTTCTTTTTCTCTCTTTATTTTTCTCTCCCCCTGTTTCCTCTCCTTTTCTCTTTTTCACTCTTTCTTTTTCTCTCTCCCTGATTCTTCTCCTTTTCAACTCCTCCTCTTTTCAACTCTTTCTTTTTCGCTCCTCATTTCTTTTTATCTCTCCTTTTCTACTTATTTCTCCTTTTTCGCTCTCTCTCTCCCCCTTTTTGTCATCAGCCAAAAAGAGGTCCTACTATTTTTGTAATTTTTTTGTTTTTCTTTTTACAAATTACAGAAAGTAAAAACAGAAAATTAAAAAGCATAAAATAAAATTACAAGAAAATTAAAAAAAACTCCTAAGATGACTACTTGAGGTAGTCAGATATGGAGGTAATGCCGAGATGCTTCTTGATGAACTCGAACCTATCTTCAGGTAGTGCTTTGGTGAAGATGTCAGCCCATTGATGATCAGTGTCCACAAACTAGATGCTTAAAGTCCCTTTTTGAACATGGTCCCTAATTAAATGGTGTTTTATTTTAATGTGTTTGGCTATAGAGTGTAAGATAGGGTTCTTGGTTATGTTTATGGCTGAAGTGTTATCACAGAACAAAGGGATATTGGTTTCAAAGATGTTGTAATCCTCAAGTTGATGTTTCATCCAGAGTAACTGTGAACTGCATCCTGCTGCTGATATATACTTAGCTTCAGCTGTTGACATGGCAATGGTGCTTTGTCTTGTGCTTGACCAAGAGATCAAATTATCACCTAAGAAAGTGCAGTTGCCACTTGTACTTTTCCTTTCCAGCTTGCCTCAAGCATAGTTGGAATCACAAAAGCCTCTGAGTTTGTAGGTAGGGGTTTTCTTGTATAACAGGGTAAGGTTGATGGTTCCTTTAAGGTATCTAAGAATTCGTTTGACAGCAGTTAAATGGGATTCCCTAGGGTCAACTTGAAAACGGGCACAGACACAAACACTAAACAAAATGTCAGGTCTAGAAGCAGTTAAATAATGAAGGGATCAAATCATACCTCTATATGTTTTCTGATCTACCTTTTGGATGGTTTCATCTTTCTCAAGTGAGTAGGTTGGGTGCATGGGGGTGGCCATAGGCTTACATTCACTCATTTTGAACTTTTTAAGAAGTTCTTTAGTGTATTTAGATTGGTGAATGAGTATACCTGATTTACCGTGATGAATCTGAATTCCCAGGAAGAACTTAAGTTCTCCCATCATGCTCATTTGGAACTCTTTCTGCATTAGGTCAGAAAACTCTTTGCACAAAGTGCCATTAGTCGATCCAAATATGATATCATCAACATAAACTTGAATAATCAAAATATCATTTTTAATGGATTTCCTGAATAGAGTATTATCAATCTGGCCTCTATTAAATTCATTCTTAAGCAGAAAGTTACTAAGTCTGTCATACCATGCCCTTGGTGCTTGTTTTAAACCATATAAAGATTTCTTAAGTTTAAAAACATGGTTTGGAAAATCTGGATTTTCAAATCCAGGGGGCTGTTTGACATAGACTTCCTCACTTATATAGCCATTTAAGAATGTACTTTTAACATCCATTTGATACAGCATTATATCATGATTAGCAGCAAATTATAAAAGAATTCTAATTGCTTCTAACCTGGCCACTGGAGCAAAAGTCTCAGTGTAATCTATACCTTCCTGTTGACTGTATCCTTGAGCTACAAGTCTGGCTTTGTTCCTTACCACTTCACCTTTTTCATTTAGTTTATTTCTGAACACCCACTTCGTTCCAATAATGTTTTTGTTTGGTCTGGGTACTAGATCCCAAACATCATTCCTTTGGAATTCATTCAGCTCTTCTTGCATTGCAAGTATCCAACCTTCCTCTACCAAAGCCTCATCAACATTGCTTGGTTCAATTGTTGAGAGTAAACCAAACAGACTGGTTTCTCTACTTGATGATCTGGTCTTTAAAGGTTCTGCTGCACTGCCAATAATGAGAGATTCTGGATGTGAAGACTTGTACTTCCATCCATTCTTTCCCTCTGACTTGTCTTCAGAGTCAGCATGTTCTTCTTCATCTTGATCTTTCTCAAATTCTGCTGCTGGTCCAGCTTCTGGTTCCTGTGGCTCTAGTTCACCTGCAATTTCCTCATCTTGCTTTGACTTTTTAGAGTTAAGTTGTTTATCATCAAACTTAATGTGGATTGATTCTTCCACAATGTTAGTTTCTTTGTTAAACACTCTATAAGCTTTTGATCTCTTAGAGTAGCCAATAAAGATACACTTTTGGGATCTATATTCAAACTTAGCTAGGTTATCTTTAGTGTTCAACATAAAACTGATGCAGCCAAATTGCTTAAAGTAGGAAATATTGGGTTTCTTACTTTTCCACAGTTCATAGGGAGTTTTAATTAAGATGGACCTGATGTAGACTCTATTCTGAATGTAGCAGGCTGTGTTGACAGCTTCTGCCCAAAGGTAGGTTGCAACCTTCATATCATTCAGCATGGTTCTGGCCATCTCCTGCAGCGATCTGTTCTTCCTTTCTACCACTCCATTCTGTTAAGGTGTTCTGGGGGATGAGAAGTTGTGAGAGATGCTATTCTCATAACAGAATTCTTCAAAATACTTGTTCTCGAATTCACCTCCATGATCACTTCTGATGGTTATGATCTTAATACCCTGTTCATTCATAACTTACATACAAAAAGAAATAAATACTTTGTGAGATTCATCTTTGTTCTTTAAAAATTTTACCCAAGTCCACCTTGAGTAATCATCAACAATTACAAAACCATATTTCTTACCACCGAGAGAAGCAGTTTGAACAGGACCAAACATATCTAAGTGAAGCAGTTCAAGCGGTTGAGAGGTAGAAACACATTTTTTAGTTTTAAAAGAGCTTTTAGTTTGTTTACCTCTATGACATGCTTCACACAGAATCTCAGTTTTGGAACTTACCTTGGGAAGCCCTCTTACCAACTGGAGTTTGCTCAATTCGGATATAAGCCTAGGGTTTGCATGCCCTAACCTTTTGTGCCAAATCAGATTCTGCTCACTCACAGACAATAAGCATTTAACCTGTTGCTTAGCAAGACTGAACAGATCAATTTTATAAACATTATCCTTCCTAGTGCCAGTAAATAAAACCGACCCATCAAGTTGACTAACAGCTTTGCAAGTTTTTTTTATTAAAGATAACATCATAATTGCAATCACTTAATTGACTTATGCTCAGAAGATTATGTTTTAGCCCTTTTACTAGCAGAACATTTTTAATAGACAGGGAAGAGGAAGTGTTACCAACAGTTCCTGTACCAATAATCTGACCTTTCTGGTTTCCTCCAAAGGAAACTTTGCCTCCATTCTTCATTGTTAGTTCCAGAAACATAGATTTGTCTCTTGTCATGTGTTTGGAGCATCCACTGTCAAGATACCAAGCTTTGTGTTGCTGATCAGACCTTGCCTTTTCTCTGTCAGAATCAGAGTCAAAGTCAGACTCAGATTCGGACTTAGCTTCTGTTCGAGCCATTAGAGCCAGTTCTGCTTCTGGCCTGTTTGAGCAGTTTCCTTGATTCTGCTTTGGTCGATAAACCATGTTTCTCTGATGATTCTGGAAAATGTTTTGGTTATGGTAATTTTGGTGAATCATGTGATTCTGATAAGCTTGATGATTCTGGTGATTTGGGTGAATCTGGTGGTTCTGATGAATTTGGTAATTCTGGTGATTCTGATAATTCCTGTTCTGGTTCCAGTGTTGATTCTTATTCTGGTTCCAGTACTGATTCTGATTCTGGTTCCAGAGTTGATTCTGGTTCCAGTTTATGTGCTTCTGATACTGATTCTAGTTCTGGTTCTGGTTCCAATTTTTGTGCTTCTGATACTGGTTCCAGTTCTGGTTCCAGTTTTGATTCTAGTTCCAGTTCTGATTCTGATTCTGGTTGAGTTGACCAGACCTTTTTCCATCAGACTCAGATTGCCTTTGTCTTGTTGTAGCAGGAACATAAACCTTCTTCTGCTTGTGCATTGCCAACATGCATTGTCCACGCACCATTGTTGGTGTCTCCTTCTGGTTGCTTAGAATATCTGCAACATAGACAATTTGACCTTTCTTAGCACAAACAATGCATAAAACATCAGAATGAACAACTTTACTTTCTGCAATCGTTTTTGTAAAACCAAGACCTCTCTTTCCAGTGTTACTGTTTCCATAAATCATAGATGCATATTTACTTCTTTCCATTCCATTGGAAATAAAGTTTTGAAAAAATTGCTCATGCATATCAGATTCACAAACAGTTTTGGAAGTGGAACAAATATTACTTTTGAGAGTTTGGTTTGCAGATTTGAGTGTTGCAACTTCAGTTTTAAAATCCTTGTTTTCAGTTGCATACTCAGAATTTCTATTCTTTAAAACTTGGACTTCTTTGGTTAGATTTTTCTTATCTTCCCTAAGAGTTTTCAGTTTTAAAGACATCTTATTGTTTGCATTTAAAAAGTCTTTTAAAGTCTCAATTAATTCAGATCTAGTGAGATAAGAAAATACCTCATCGTCTTCATCTTCTGAATCTGTTCCAGAGCCTGAGCTGTATTCAGAACTTGAATTTTTATGAGCCATTAGAGCCAGAATTGCTCCCTCTGATGTGCTTCCAGACTTGCTTGAATGACTGCTTCGATCATTCTTCCTTCTGCCTGCTTTCCTTCCTGAATTCTTGCCTTTATGAAGTCCAGAGGCAGACCTGATGTGTGCCATCTTTGCTGGTTCTGCCTCTTCTTCATCAGATGATTCTTCCTCTGATTTTGATACAACCCAGGCTGCCATCAGACTCTTCTTTCTGAATCTGGAACTCTTCTTGTGTTGTTTGCCTTTTTCTAGATTTGGACATTCTGACTTGATATGTCCAGGTTCATTGCATCCATAACAAACAATACTCTTCTTGTCAGATTCTTCCTTTCCTTTGTTGTTATGTTTCTTCTTGAAGCTTCTTCTCTTCCTATTTTCCCATATCTTAACCATCTTTTTGGTTAAGTAAGCCATATCATCATAGTCACTGTCACTATCCTTTGATTATGATGTTGCCCTTGCAACTTTCTTCTGTTTCGACTTCATGGCCAGATTCTTCTTCTTTGGTTCATCCGCTTCTAGTTCTATTTCATGAGACCTGAGTGAGCTTATCAGATCTTCAAGTTTTAAGTTGTTCAGATCTTTGGCTTGCTAAACTGCAGTAACCATTGGTCTCCACTTGGTTGGTAAGCTTCTTAGAATCTTCTTGACATGATCTGCTGTTGTGTAGCTTTTCTTCAAGACCTTCAATCCAGATATCAGAGTCTGGAATCTGCAGAACATTCCATCAATGTTTTCATCATCTTCCATCTTGAACATCTCATACTGTTTGACCAATATGTTAGCCCTTGCTTCTTGAACCTGTTGGCTTCTTTCATAAGTCAGAACCAAACTGTCGTATATGCTCTTTGCTGTTTCTTTATTTGTGCATCTGTCAAATTCCTTGAATGTGATGGCACTGATCATGATGTTTCTGGACTTGTGATGAAGTTTGTATAATCTGCTCTGGTCTGGTTTCATATCATCCATGTCCAGTTCTTTAGTTGGATCATCTGGAACAGTAGGTGCAGTGTATCCTTTGACTACCATCTTCCATATTTCAGGATCTTGAGATATGAAGAAACTTCTCATTCTGTGCTTCCAATACTTAAACCTTTCTCCATGAAATAGTGGTGGTCTGTTGATGTTGCCTCCCAATTAATCTTTGGACTCTGCCATGTTTAAACTCTTGGACCTTTCCTCAAATACTGTTAAGTGCTCAGCCTTGAGATTGAGCTCTGATGCCAATTGAAGGTGCAAACACGAGAAGGGCGGGTTGAATTGTGTTTGACTAACTTGAATACTTTTCCTGTTTTTACACTTTTAAAACAAAACTTGATGTATGAATAAAAACAGAGTTAGCAGCGGATATAAAGTAAAAATGAAACACAATTTTTATACTGGTTCACCGTTAACGAGGCTACGTCCAGTCCCTTCACCTTGAAGGATTTCACTAATTCAAACCGTGAATTACAACAGTTCCACTGACCCTCCAAATCAGTCTTCTCAAACAGTCTAACAATCCTAGACTCTTGAGCAATACAGCACCTTGACTTCCTAAGTCAAGTCTTCTCCTACCAATCTGACAACCCTAGATTGTAGAAGGAATTACAATGCCTTGAATCTAATTGCCAAGTAATCTGCTACCCCTTCTGACTCCCTCAGATTGTAGACTCTACTTCAACAACTTAGATCTAACACAAGGGAAAGAAGATAACACGAGTGCTTGCTTCTGGAAAGCTGGAACTCACAATTAACCTCACTTCAAACTTGAGTGTTTGCTTTTGAAGTGTATGACTCTTTTGTGATTTCTGATACTAAGTATTCTACCTTGAGCCTCCTTTTATAGATGCGAATTAGGGCCTCTCCCAAGCTTAATTTCGAGCTGTATCTTGCTGGATTCTCTTGCAAAAATATCTTGACCAATCGGGCTTCACTTAAATAAAAAACATATCTTTTTTATGCTTCAGATTTTCTTTCAAAAATAACTGGCCAATCATGTCTTTTGTTTCTTCCCGCCAACAGCTCCTGATCTTCCATACGACTTCACTTTATTTTTGAAACAAATCCTTTTAATACTTTGATCAAAATAAATTAAAATCTCCACCGTTAATCCTCATGATTAAATCTGGACCATTTGATCTTCTGCGCTAGTCCAAATCTGGACCATATTAAGTGATCTGCTGTGATCCTCTGATTTCAGCCAACCCTGGACCACACTTTCTGATCTTCTGATCTCAGCCAACACTGGGCCATGGTCTGATCTGCCGTGATCCTTTGATCTCGGCCACTGCTGAACCACACATTCTGACCTTCTGATTTCGGCCAACATTAGGCCATGGTCTGATCTTCTGATCTCGGCCAACACTGGGCCATATACTCAAATCTGGACCGTTGATATGAATATCTTCCCTCTTATCTGGATCAATTCTGGACTTGGTCTGGATTAAACTGAAATTAAATATGGACAAATAATATTTCAGTCTGGACTTTTTACCTTCTGTTTTAAATTAGTTCTGGATCAAATCTGAAGATCATTTCTTCTGGTCTGGACTTAGTTTCATACCTTGAACCATGCTATCTTCTGGTCTGGGTCAAATCTGGATTGATTCTCTTGTTTTGGACCCTTTAACTTATCCTCTAATTAAGTCTGGATCAAGTCTCGGCTGTTTATTATTTCATTGCCAGGCAATCTTCTGGTCAGAATAACTTCTGGAATAACTCTGACAAATGATTCCTTCTGGTCTGGATCAAGTCTCCCTCTGGCAGGCTTCCTTCTGGTCTGGTCCAGGTCTCCTTCTGACTTTGCTTCCTTCTGATCTGGGCCAGCAAAGATATCTTCTGGTGATGTTTTGACATCCTGGAGTATCATCTAGTACCTTCAGGATTCAATTTCTGGAACCCTTTGATCTTCTGCTTCTGATTACTTCAGCTTCTGGTGGCATTTGATTTAATAATTCAAGGTTCAAAATAAGATTACATGGAGTGCTTTTGTAAACATCAAAATCCTAAGTACTTAGAACCAACTTGGTTCCAACAGATTTAGTATTGCTAAAAGAAGACAGTAAAAAAATCTACGATACTTTGATAAAATTGAACGAGGTCAAATCCCTTCATAATAAAATACTCTTAAAGAAGAGGCTCTAAACTCTTCCAATGATTAAATCCATATTGATAACAAATCACGTCAACACCTTGAATATGCAAATTGCTCAGCTAATAACTTCAGATTTTAGAATAGCAAAAAATGACTATGTCGAACTTCTACTTGATAGTTTACTAGATTAATATGATTAATTCATCATCAACATTATAAACAATAATGTAACTAATAGCTTTGATGATGTGGCCGATGCATTTCATGAGAAAGAATCCAAGGGCAAGAACAAGGAGGAAATGTAAGAGAATAATAGGCAAACCGAGGATTTTACGATGACAAGAGATAGGTCAATGAAATGTGGCTGCTATGGGAGTCAAAATCATGGTAGGTTAAAATATAGAAGAAGGATGCTTCAACATCTCTAGGATGTGTTGTAAGTACCTCAGATGATGGAGAAACCTTGTATAACAAAGCAGCAACTAGTTTCAATGACGAAATATGTAACACCCCAATTTTTTATTATGATATTTTAATTATAAAATATAATGCACAACTATTATTATCCGTATATTGACATGTGCGATAATTTCCTTCGTGTTTGTCCTATGTGTTCGCCCTGATAATTTATTTAAATTATTAATATTAATAATATTCAATTTTGTTTTAAAATATATATATATATATATATATATATATATATATATAAGAAAATAAGAAGTAAATGTATGTGTTGCTACATTAGTCTATTAACTTAAGCATTAGTAGAGTGGGTTTATGATTGTAGTAATAATAACAATAATAATAATGATAATAATAATAATATTAATAATAATAAGGGTCATGGGCTAAGTGTATAGGTCTGATAATAAGCCTAATAATACCTAATCTACTAGTACGTATAGATAGGTATATAAGTGAATAAACGAGGCTATCGTGCATTTCGTGTCTCTGTTTCCCCGTTCTATTAGAAAGAAAAAAAATTGAATTGACTACTGCCCTGTTGCATCCAACCGCAACTCTTAATATCAAAATCATACATTGATTTAAAAGACTAGGCTGTTAGAGACGGTGATTGGCGAAGACGCGACACATTACATCAACAGATCATCTTCGTTGAGAAAAATCTTTAACCAAGGTAAGGGGTGAGATGAGGTTCGATATTATGAGTATAAAATGACATGAGATGAACGGGAATACTGAAATTCCCAGATATTCATTCGGGGCTTACTACGTATGGTCGAGCCCTATTGAGTGATAATAATTAATTAAGAAAATATGGATGGTAATAGGGAGGACTAAATTATACTTTAGCAACCTATAGAATTGCTGTGAATTTATGTATATCAAGATTTCATACTATCTAGTTTTATGAACCTTATGCTGATTGTTATTGTATGAATGATATGTACTTGAGTGTTCTTTTAACTTGATTGAAATTATGATATTACTTGAATGTCCCACCTGTTTGATTTCTTATTATGTGATTGGACTGTGTATTGTGAGTAGTGTAGACCAAATATTGGAGTTTTATTATGATTGACTAATATATATATATATATAATGATGAATATTGTGAAGTACAACTAAAAATTATTGAGTTATGATAATCCAGTACGTATGAGATAGATGTTGTAGTTTTGGAGGGAGGATTATTTTGTCATCATTTAGGGAGGGTTTGACAAACCTAGTGATTCAGGGAAGTATAAGTGAATGATCCTGATCGTGGAGGGCTACAGTCAAACCGTAAGGTAAGATTGTTAGACCTTGGGGTACATCTAGTTGGGAATTCCTAAGTGGATTAGTGGGTTATTCCCTAGGCCGGGAGCTACCGTGCGAAACAAGAGTAACCCGACCGTCGCGTATATGTGTCTCGGGTTGAGTTGAGGGGATCTTTGAGGACTTGGCCATTCATGAATTGTCTGTCCACTCTTGTAGTGGCATAGTATCAGGCCTCCTAACCAAGTACTTCATAGTAGAATGGTACCAAGTGATGAAGAAGTATAAAGTATAGGACATGCATAACATTATCTCCCTGTGACTATTATATTGTGATTGAATTAGATTAACCTTGATATTATGTTCTGGAATGTTCTCATGTTTGTGTTAATTTGATTACTTACGTGTTCTTCTCGTTTACATTATACTATTACATAATTTCGATACTCACCCCTCGTTGTTTGTGTTTTGCGTTTGCGATGGATGCAAACGAGCTGCAAGTTGAAGGTGAAGATTAATACTTAGAGTGTAGGGAGCCGTCTCATCTTGAAGACTTTTATCATCTTCCTTTTGTTAATTTCATATTTGAACATCTGTGCTTCAAAACTTATGTACGTGTGCTTCAAAACTTATGTACGTGTGCTTCAAAAAGAATTTAATTTGATCATTGTTATGACCATCGAATTGTTAAGCTGATGGAAACTTTGGATTAATATGACTTGTCCATGACTAAGTGATACTTTTGCCTTAAAGAAATCGTTCAAAAGTTTTATTTATTTATATTCTATTATTTTTAAATTAAAATTTGAAAGAAAAAAGAAATTTTAAATAAATTTGGGATTTAGGGTGTTACAAAATACGACTTAATGATATCTAGATAATTGATTCAAGTGCAACATGGCACATCACTCCACAAAGTGATTGGTTTTGAACTTATGAGCCTATCTTAGAAGGATCACTATATATGGGGAATGACCATGCCTTAGAAATTACTGGAGTCAGTACAATCAGATTAAAAATGCATGATGATATTATTCGCATAATACAAGAGGTATGTCATGTATAAATGTTAAAGAAGAACTTATTGTTCATTGGGCAATTGGATGACCTCAGGTACAAGATCGATATTGAAGGTGAGATCGACACCGAAAGGCAAACTGGGGGTATTAAAAGTAGAAAAAATCACAAGTAATCTATACATGCTTTTAAGAGATACATTACAAGAGGCAAATGCATCAGTTGCAGTTGCAAGCCAATAAGAAACAATGATGACGTGTCATCAAAAACTAAGCCATATGTTAGAACGGGGCTTAAAGGTCCTTGTAGAACACAATCTCCTTCACGAGCTCAAGACGATAGATTAACCATTCTGCGAGCACTGTGTTATAAGAAAGCAACATATATTAAAGTTTGCTAGAGCAATTACTAAAAGCAAACACATATTGGACTGGGTCCATTTTGATGTGTGGGAGTCACCAAAAATATCTCTGGGTGCACGAAAATATTTTGTGTCATATTTTGATGACTATTCTAGAAGATTGTGGGTGAACTTAATCAAGAAGTCTAATGTGTTTCTAGTATTCAAGGAATTCAAAACACAAGTTGAGCTTGAAACTGAGAAGAAAATTAAGTGCTTGAAAACAAACAAATGGAGGATAATGTGTAGATGGAGAATTTGTAGTATTTTGCAAATAGAAGGGTATTGTAAGACAATTAATAGTTGCACATACACCTTAACATAATGGTGAAGATTAGAGGATGAATAGAACTATCCTATATATAATAAAAGTTATGCTAAAAACAACATGAGTGGCCAAATCTTTCTGGGAAGAAGCAACTAAAACAATCTATTATGTAATAAATCGATCGCCATCAATAACAATTGATTTCTAGACACCGATGGAGATGTGGAAATGAAAGACAGTTGATTATTGTTCTCTGCATGTGTTTAGTTCTCTTGTGTACATGATGGACAATGCCCAAGAAAAAACAAAGTTGGAACCAAAGTCCAAGATATGTATCATGTTGGGTAATGCTGACAATGTTAAAAGGTATTGCCAATGGGATCTCATTGTTCTCAAGGTTGTTGTTAACATGGATGTATTTTTTTTTGTGTGTAGAAAATGAACTGCACTGTGAGGTGAAAAATTAAAATTCAAAAGAGATTATAGTGCAGATGGAAGAAAAATCTATAGAATGGGCTTATTCTAAAGTAGAACCAGTGCAAAAAGAACAAGAATCATATGAGGTTAATGATGAAAATGTTCGTCGAACAACATCTCAAATAAGGAAAACCATCTTGGCACTTAAACTATGTTATGACAAGCATGATTGATATGTTGGAACCAAGTTGGTTTTCCACTTATAGTTTTGATGTTAACAGAAGTATTTTTTGAGAACAATAAATTTGGATAAATGGCTTCATTAAGGATGCATATATTGGAAGAAGAAAATCAATGGAAGGTACCAGAGGAAGCGACCAGAGGAAAGTGACAAGAGGAAGTCACTAGAGGACGTGACTAGATGATGAGATCAAAGGAACACAAAGTTTCCACATTTGCCTCTGAACATATGCCTTTGAAAGTAACGTGCCTCAGAAGGTTACAAAGATTGCCTCTGATGTCTGGGTCTGAGGATTGCCTCTGAAGAATGGCTATGACATTGAGTTTGAAGACTACCTCTAAAAAATGGCTTTGAAGACTGCCTCTGAAGACTAAATTTGAAGCATGCCTATAGAGCATTTGCATGTCTCTGATTTGCAAAAACTGATAATGCCTTTGAAAGTTCATATCAAGGTATAGTTAAAATGATAATGTTGATCACAAGAAATGGGGGGTTTGAATTGTGATCCCTTTTAAAAATTTCTGCAATGTATTTTGAAATTCAAGAATGATCTTGGTTTGATAAGTAACAAAAGCATATTGATCTTGGTCAGAAATAAGTAAAACGTTGATATGTGGTTAGTGATGTGCACGTGCTAATTAAAATGAAGATATGAGAAAAGAAAATCACACAGCAACGTATCCCCATTCACCCAACATGGGCTACGTCCAGTCGTCACAATCTTGTGAGCTTTTTCACTAATTTGGTCAAAACAAGATTGTTCCTGTTTTTCCCAAAACTGATCAACCATGATCTATTACAACAGACTATCTTTCACCTTGAAAGAAATATCGCAGAATACTCTCCAACACTTGGAAGTATCTTTACACTTATCCTTTTTACTCACAAGGATTTTTACAAGAATCCTCACACTATCTCTAACTCTATAGTGTTTAGGTTTCGTAAGTGATAGTTTAGAGAATATTTGATTTGATCAGTAGTTTCTCAACACTTGTTTGAGTTTCTATTTTGAGCTAATAGATTTTGAAGCTTGATCTTTGATGTTGGTAATAGAAAGTTGAAGCCTTGCTGTTTTTTCGAGCTTGTTTTTACTCAAGAATGATTATCTTTATGGAGATTGATTGCTCTAGGATATGATGATATTTCCCTTTCCTTCGAGTTCCTTTTATAGGCTTTTTAGGGTCCTTGCCAGCTCATATAGCTGTTTGAAAGACAGGCTGTAAAGGCTATGAGTTTTTAGGCATGTGTCATAATTGAACGAAGACTGTTCCTGCTGATCTCCAGAACATTCTTCGTTTCCAGTTTTGGAATTTTTTTTGTTTTCTATTTGTCCTTCTGTTTCAGATTATGCTGTAGACTTTCATCACATCTTTTAGTGATGCTATCTCCCCTATTGTTCAGTCTTGTGCTTGTTTATCTCAGTGACTCTTGGTCTATTTGAAATGTAAGCTTTTCTAATGAAGCTTTTTGATAATTGAAGTATACTTGCTCATTCTATTTTTCCTTTAATGGATTCTGATTATGGTTTATGCGCTTTTCCGGATTCTATTTGTTCAACAGTATTTTGTATACAAGTCTCCTTCTATTGAAGTCTGATCATAAGTAAGTTAATTGAAGGATTTTATTTTTGAAGGGTTCAAGATCGATCTTGACATATATGTAAACAGTCTTGATGTTTCTTCATTTACAGCAGTGGGTTCTTGCTTTTGATCCTTCTCTTTAAATTGAAGTATTTGAAACCTATCTTAAATTTACGAAACACTCAAGAAAATATGTTAAATACTTTATGATTAGAATCATAATTAACTGATTAATTGACTTGATTTTGTTCATCATTAAAACACTTAAAATGGGATTTTTGTCTCAGCAATAGTTAGCTTTGAAGAGATTGTTAAAACCATAAATTCAAAGCTCATAATCCACTGATCAAAATGGTGCAACACATACCAAATGTTGCCTCTGATATACAACTTCTAATGTTGCACTGACTTTGAAGTTTCAACAAGGTGATTTCCCCAATGCCACTAATTCTAAATCATGCAATTCTTCCTTTGATTATCATTATTCAAGAACACAACATCTCACTCCAACAAGAAAGTTAATGCCTGTGATGGAAAGCCAACTGCTGAAATTGAATGAATTATGTATGAAAAGAAGACTTAGCCGAATAAAAAACTTGTGAAGATCCAAGAACAATATGAATCCATTCCAGCTCAAATCAAGCAAGAGTATGAAAGAAGATTTTATGTTTTTGAAGATAATCTAGAATAACATTTGATTTAGATTTATAATTGAAGAAAATCTTTTACCAATTTGAAAAGAAGATATGGTCATGATTTGAAGAATATATGATCAAGATCTTATCAACAAGAACATATGAATTATTTACAAGATTTGATCAAGATTTATCACAAGAAGCTATGAATTATTTATAAGAAGATTGGATAAAGATTTATTGATAAGAAGATTTGATCATGATTTATCACAAGAAGATATGAATTATTTACAAGAAGATTTGATCAAGATTTATCACAAGAAGATATGAATTATTTACAAGAAGATTTGATCAAGATTTATCTACAAGAAGATATGAATTATATACAAGAAGATATGAATTATTTACAAGAAGATATGATCAAGGATTGTTTACAAGAAGAAACACTCACAAAAAGATGCATTTATTATTTGCAAAGATATTATTCATATTTTGCAAGGACAAAATAAAAACCCTAACCTATTCTATAAATAGATACTTAAGGCTAAAGAAGAAAATAAGAGAACTCACAAGCACAAAATTTCCTAAGTCATAACAGTTCATAAGGTTAAGGTATAGAGAAACACATGCTCAAAAGAAATATTTTATAAGTATTTCCTAGAAGAATGGGAATAGGCCAGGCCACCTTACGGCCTACCCTGTAAGTTTAGAAGCGCACCTAAAAGGGGGAGGTGAATTAGGTTTTAGAAATTTTCTGGTTTTTAGAGACTTAGTGGATTATTTTTTCTGATTTATGATAAGTAAAGTAAAGTGTAAATGGTAGAAAAATAAAGAACACAGAGTTTATCTTGGTTCCCCTCATAACCAAGGGTACATCCAGTCCTTTTGCACACCACAAGAGATTTTCCACTATGCTAGAATAAGTACAAGTCTAACTCTAAGACTTCAGAGACTAACTCCAAACAATCTCCCTAAGATAGCACACAACTAACTTAGTTTACAACACTTGAAAAAAAGTACACCACTTTTCTTCAATAATAAGTTGAATGATTTTTCAATAACTTAAGTGAATATACAATTGATATGCTTTCTTTCTACAATGATAATAATCCAATACTATTGTACTTCAAGTGCAGCAAGAGAACCTTTCTCAATGATATGAAAATGTAAAACAATATGCACTTGAAATATGAAGATTTTGACTCTTAATGGATTTAAAGAAAGTTCTGAATTTTTGTGAAAGTTGTTAAGATTAAACTCGAGCCTAGGAGGTATTTATACTCCTAAGACATCACTTCATATCAGTTGCCATCTTCCCTAGAGGTTTGATGAATATATGCAATGATCCAGAATCAATCAGACCTGAAAAATCACATTGTTTCCCAGTTGTATTCGGCTACAGCCAATGTGTAGTCGAATACACCTCTGTAACGTTCAGATTTTTCAAACAATTTTAAGCATGTATTCAAATACGAAACCTTGTAGTCGAATACAGATGAGTTAATTTTGCCACTGACTTGTCTTTGTATTCGGCTACGACATGATGTAGTTGAATACAAAAATACTATTTTAGCTACTGACTTGATATTTGTATTCGACTACAACATCCTGTAGTCGAATGCAAAAATTTTATTTTAGCTACTGACTTGAGCTTGTATTAGGCTACGACATGCTGTAGTCGAATATAGATGTGCAGTTTTTGCTACTAACTTTATATGTATTCGGCTACACATATATGTAGTCGAATAAAACTTTAGGTTTTGTCTAAAACTTAATTTTCAATCATTGTTCATGTATTTTGAAACTTTGGAATTTTTTTTGATACATTTGCTAAAAGTAAAAGGTTCTCATGTGCATTTGAAATATAACATATTAGATTGCATCATATACCTTACACTCTAAGACTTTTTAGCATTTTGACAATAGTTGACTTGATTTGTTGACTTTAGCTTGATCACTTGTCTTGGTCTTTTTCTTCATAAAAAACATAAGTATCTTTGCATATTTACGATCTCTCCCTTTTTGATGATGACAAAACCTTGTTGTTAAAATTTCAAAGAATTTTGATTTCTCCCCCTTAATTCATGATTACTCCCCCTTTGGATTTGAGTTCATGCCATCATGTGTTGAAAGTGTTGAAAACCTAAAAAACTTTAACAACAAGTATATATACCAATTTTCTCCCCCTTTTGACATGGTCAAAAAGGAAGAAAACATAACAGACAAATATTCGTACATACAAGTATCCAAAGTATATAGGGACGAACAAACATCACACAAGATATAACATGAGAATAAACCATAAATTAACCATTTGCATAAAGTTTGAAACAAAATATCATTTAAGCAAAATAAGATAAAATAAACTACAGCAACCAGACTACATTGGATCATCCGTTGGGTTGTGAAATTGGTCAATTTTGAAGGATAGGCCATTTAGTTCATTTATCAGAAACTCCTGATTGTGGGCAATGGTTGTCTCAATGTTTTGAAATCGGTTGTCAATGGAGGTGTTCATAGTTTGAAACTGTTCAGTGATGAAGGTTTGAATGGAGTTGAGTTTGTGCATAACCATTCGATTTGAAACGTGATCATCATCTGACGCCATTTCTTCTACTTCTGCATTAGTTTTAGCTTTAAATGCAGCTTCATCCTGAGCAGCCGTTGACGATTGTCCAAGATCGTTTTTATGAACATATGTTTGAAGTGGCTCGCTCCACACAATCTTCATACTTGGCAACACATTTATGTCCAACACATTGTCTTTGGAGGGAGTATTCATTACTTCTCCTGAAAAATCCACCTTAAAGTGATCCAAAATCCTTCTGATCTCTTTTGCATATGGTAAACCTATGGCATCTTTGGCAGCAAACGTAACAGATCAGACAAAGTAGGACCAATTTAGATCAGTCCCTTCTGTCATAAAGAACATAATCTGAAACTCAAATTCTGTTATTTGCGAGTACTTGCCTGCTTTAGGGACCAAAATGTAACTGAGGAAATAATGCAACAGCCGGTTTTCAACAGTCAAATTTCCAACACCATACCGCTGCTTAGCAAACTCAGAACCAACTTGTGCCCATTTCCTTTCCATGGTATTTTTATCAAAACGGCATAATGAAACATAAGCATCATACTTAGTAACATTTTCCCATTCACACAAATTTCCAGGCCGAAGTTTCTGACCTTTATATGGTAACTGTAGAATCTCTCCAATGGTTTGAGTATCTAACTCAATGTATTTTCCTTTTACTTGAGTATCTAACCAAATGTTGTGCCTTAAGTAACTTAGGAAATTTAAAGCCTGAAAAGGATGTAAGTGTACCATATTTTGGAGTGACTAACCTTTTATCCGAGTAGAAGGTTCGGAACTGGTCGATTTCTTCAGGTGTATGAAGTAATCTAAAGAGGTCTGCAACATTGTCATTCTTAGCCCTCTTCTTTGAAGGACCTACTGCAGCATGCTTGGTTCGGGTTCCTCTTTCTGGTGCATCCATGGTAAAACTTGAAGAAGATTGAGTTTTTCGGATTTTGGGAAAAATTTGGGGATTTGGGGTTTTGATTTTAACGCAACTTAGATGCCATTGATGATGGGTTAAGGATTTGGTAATGTTTGCATGTAAGTTTGGATGAGATTTTGAAGAAACGTAAGGGGATGAAATTCTGTATTCGGCTATTGATGTTTAGTGAAAAACCCTAAATTTGTCAAAATTGTATTTATATACAGAAAAATTCGAATCTGTATTCAGCTACGCTCTGGTTGTAGTTGAATACAGATTTTTCTGGAAATGTGTATTCAAAAACAAGCTAAGTGTATTCGGATATGAAAAGAACATTTTTTATTTTTAAGTCGAATTTTGACTGAAATTTTTTTTTTTAAAAGATATAATTGAAGGTGCAAACACGAGAAGGGGGGTTGAATTGTGTTTGACTTAACTTGAATACTTTTCCTGTTTTTATACTTTTAAAACAAAACTTGATGTATAATTAAAAACAGAGTTAGCAGCGGATAAAAGTAAAAATAAAACTCACATTTTTTATACTGGTTCACCATTAATGAGGCTACGTCCAGTCCCTTCACCTTGAAGGATTTCACTAATTCAATCCTTGAATTACAACCTTGCCACTGACCCTCCAAGTCAGTCTTCTCAAACAGTCTAACAATCCTAGACTTCTTTAAGGAATGCAGCTCCTGTCTTCAGCCAATCTGACAATCCCAGATTGTAGAAGAAATCACAACACTATAAATCTAATTGCCAAGTAACCTGCTACCCCTTCTGACTCCCTCAGATTGTAGACTCTACTTCAACAACTTAGATTTAACACACAACACTATGAATCTAATTGCCAAGTAACCTGCTACCCCTACTGACTCCCTCAGCTTGTAGACTCTACTTCAACAACTTAGATTTGACACAGTGGAAGGAAAATAACACGAGTACTTGCTTCTTGAAAGCTAGAACTCACAATTGACTTCTAAATTTGAGAGTGTTTGCTTTGGAAGTATATGACTCTTTTGTGATTTTCGATTACTGAGTATTCTGCCTTGAGCCTCCTTTTATAGATGCATATTTGGGCCTCTTCTAATGCTTAAATTCGAGCTGAATCTTGCTGGATTCTCTGTAAAAATAACTTGACCAATTGGGCTTCATATAAATAAAAAACATATCTTCAGATTTCCTTTCAAAATAACTGGCCAATTAAATCTGTTGGTTGTTCCCGCCAATGCTCCTGAATTCCACAACACCTCACTTTATTTTTGTAATAAATCTTTTTAATACTTTGATCAAAATAAATTGAAATCTCCATCGTTGATTATTTATGGACCATCATATTTTCCTGTGCTAGTCCACATCTGAACCAGACTAATTGCTATGCTGTGATCCTCTGAATTCGGCCATCTCGAACCACACTCCCTGACCGTTTGATCTTCTGATTTCGGCCAGCCTGGATGCGCGCCTGATATGCTGAAATCTTCTGGACTCGGCCATTTCTGGACTTGCACATCCTGTTCCTCTAATTTCGGCCAACACTGGGCCATGGTCTGATTTTCTGATCTGGACCATCACCGGACCAAATAATTATTTCTGAACCATTGATCTGGAAGTCTTTACTCTGATCTGGACAGATTCTGGAATTTGGTCTGGAACAAACTGAAATTAACTTGAACAAAAAATATTTCAGTCTGGACATTTTACGTTTGATTTTGGACCAGGTCTGGATTGATTATGGAAATCATTTCTTCTTGTCTTGACTTAGTTTCATGCCGTGAATCATGCTCTCTTATTGTCTGGGTCAAATATGGATTGATCCTCTTGTTCTGGACTCATAAACATACCTTCTGGTCATGTTTGGAATAAGTCTGGAACAAGTAATTTTTCATTGCCATGCCATCTTCTGGTCAGAATAACTTCTGGAATAAAATTGATATTTGATTCCTGTTTGTCTGGAACAACTCTCCTTCTGGCAGGCTTTCCAATGGTATGATCCATGTTTCATTCTGATTTTTATTCCTTCTGATCTGGGCCATCAAAGATATCTTCTGGTCATGTTTTGACATTCCTGGCGTATCTTCTGGTCATGTTTTGACATTCCTGGAGTACCTTCTGGTCATTCCAGAATTCATTTTTCTGGAATCCTTTGATCACTGCTTCTGATTCCTTCAGTTTCTATGGCATTTAACTTAATAATTCAAAGTACAAATTAAGTTTCCATAGAGTACATTTGTAAGCATCAAAATCCTAAGTACTTAGAACCAACTTGGTTCCAACAATAATCATGTAAAAACTACTTATCCATACATCAAAGATTCAGTTTAGCAAAACATCAAGTGAAGATAAAGATTTAAGAATTTAAACGGAATGACTTACAAAGCATCAATACCTTGTATTAGAGATCATTTTTATTTATAATCCCAAGTTCTCTTCGTATCTTATAGAATGAATATTTAGGCAAAGGATTTGTGAAAATATCTGCTAGTTGATTATGTGTATCCACAAATGTTACTTCAACATTGCCTTGGAGAACATGATCGCACAGAAAGTGATGTTGTATGTCAATATGTTTTGTCTGAGAATGCATGATTGGATTTTTGTGATATTGATAGCACTAAAATTGTCACACCTTAAAGGGATGCATAAGAGATCAAGTCCATAGTCACATAACTACTGCTTGAGCCATAAAATATGTGCACAGCAACTGCCTGTTGCGGTGTATTTTGCTTCAGCAGTGCTTAGAGCTACACATGCTTGTTTTCTACAGGACCATGACACTAATGCATTACCTAAGATATGACAAGTGCCGCTTGTACTTTTTTGATATGTTTTATAGCCTGCATAGTCATAATCAGAATAACCAACAAGATTGCATATACTACCTTTTGGACACCATAAGCCAACATTGGTTGATCCTTTCAAATACTTCATTATTCGCTTTACTGCTGCAAGATGTGATTCATTAGGTTCTGCCTGAAACCTTGCACATAAGCAAACACTAAACATAATATCTGGCCGAATGGCTGTTAGATATAAAAGAGAACCAATCATACCTCAAAACCTTGATATGTCTACTGATTTACCAGATTCATCTTTATTTACATATGTTCCGGAGCCCATAGGAGTTCCACTTTCTTTACTGTTTTCCATCTCAAATATTTTTAACAATTCATTACAGTACTTTGTTTGATTGATGAAAATGCCATTTTTGAGTTGCTTGATTTGAAGTCCAAGTAAATAATTTAACTTACCCATCATGGACATTTCAAATTCTCCTTGCATCATCAATGAGAATTCTTCACATAATCCGTTATTGGTTGATCCAAATATGATATCGTCACGTAGATTTGAACAAGTAAAGCTTGATCATTAATCCTTTTAATGAACAAGGTTGTACCTACCTTTCCTTTTTCAAATCCTCTTTCACATAGAAAGTTACTCAGCCTATCATACGAAGCTCTTGGAGCTTGTTTCAAACCATAAAGGGCTTTTTCTAATTTGAATACATGTGAAGGATTCTTGAAGTCTTCAAAGCCGGGTGGCTGTTTGACATAGATCTCTTCATTGATGTAACCATTTAAGAAAGCACTCTTGACATCCATCTGATATAATTCATAATTCATAGAACAAGCATAAGCAAGTAATAAACGGATTGTTTCTAACCTTGCTACCAGAGCAAATATTTCATAAAAGTCGATCCCTTCTTTTTGGTTGTATCCTTGAGCGACCAACCTTGCCTTGTTTCGAAAAATTATACCATTTTTATCTAGTCTATTCTTAAACACCCATTTGGTACCAATGATGTGTTTATCGCCAGGATTTGGAACAAGTTCCCAAACCTTGTTTCTTTCAAACTGGTTTAGTTCTTCTTGCATGGCAAGTATCCATCGATCGTCCTTAAGAGCTTCACCTACCTTAGAAGGTTCTATCTGAGAGACAAATGCCATATTCAAACAAGCATATTTGAGATTTAGCATTGTAGTAACTCCTTTGTTGATATCACCTATAATGTTATCAATGGGGTGATCACGATGGGTTTTCCATTCTTGAGGGAGATCATTGTGTTGATCTCGCTGTTCTATACTGATTTCATTCCTTTGTATTGATTGATCAACTTGATTGTCCTTACTTATATCATCACTTATAAAATCATCATCATCATCACAAGAAAAAATTTTATCTTCTTTTGAGGGGTTACTTTCATCAAATGATAAGTGCATAGATTCTTCGACTAATGAAGTTCTTTTATTGAAAATTCTAAAAGTTTTACTTGATAGGGAATAACCAATAAAAATACCTTCATTGGATTTCTCATCAAATTTACCAAGATTTTCCTTACCATTATTAAGTACAAAGCATTTACATCCAAATATGTGAAAGTGAGAGATATTTGGTTTTCTATCTTTATAGAGTTCATATGGAGTCTTCTTTAGGATTGGTCGAATCATTACCCGGTTGGATACATAACAAGCAGTACTTACAGCATCTGCCTAAAAGTATTTTGGTAAACTTGAGTCCCTTAACATGGTCCGTGCAAGTTCTACCAATAATCTATTCTTTCTCTCAACAACTCCTTTTTGTTGAGGTGTTCTTCGTGCAGAGAAGTTATGGAAGATTCCATTTTCTTCACAAAATTCTACAAAAGAAGCATTTTGAAATTCTCCTCCATGATCACTTCTTTTTTATACAATTTTAGTTTCTTGTTCATTTTGGACTAGTTTGGCATATTTTTTAAATGCTTTAAAAGCTTCATCTTTATTTGCCAAATATAAGGTCCAAGTGAACCTTGAGTAATCATCAACAATTACTAGTCCATATGAATTTCCACCAAGACTTTTAGTTCTTGATGGACCAAACAAGTCCACATGTAACGATTGAAGTGGTCTTGAAGTTGATACAATGTTTTTGGGTTTGAAGGAAACCTTAGTTTGCTTACCCTTTTGGCAAGCATCACATAATTTGTCTTTAATAAATTTCATCTCTCGTAAGCCTACAACAAGTTCAAGCTTGACTAACTTATTTAAATGAACCATATGGATATCTGCAAATCTTTTATGCCATAGCCATGCATCATTGTTGAGAGCTATTTTGTAACCCTTGTCACAAATGCTAATAAGATTGTGCTTTAATCCTTCAACATATAGAAAATCTTCAAGTGTAAGTGCTGAAAATTTTGTTTTGTCACCGGTCATATGTTTTGAGCATCCACTATCCAAGTACCATATATTAGAGGTACCCAAAGTGCTTTGGGTCCTTGAGGATTAGTACTTTTCTTGACCCACACATAATGCCCATTTGGAACACCAATATTCCTAAAATGACAAGCATTAGGCGTGTCACCATTTAGACCACAATAAAAGCATGTATGAATAGTTTTACTTCTATATTTAGGCATAAGAGATTTCTTTTGAACAAGATTCTCTTTAGAATAATGATGATCATTTTGAATAGCTATAACTTTCTCTTTGTTGGATTGATCACTAGTTTTAACAAAGATGATTTTACAGATACTTGGTTTATCAAATTTTGAATAACCGAGACCTCTTTTGTCATTTGAATATCTTTGCATTTTCATAACATTTTCCAATCCAATTTGTCCTTTTTTGTATCTTTCAATGACTCTATTTAGTTGGACAATTCTAAAAGAAAGAGAATCACACTTATTACATGTAGAATTCTATTTTAATATTTCAAAGTCTTTTTCCATAGTGTCAATTTTCTCATTTAGAGATGAAATTTGTTTCTTTTGTGTTGACACCGTTTTGCACATAATTTTACACTCCATAAGTAATTCCTATATTGCATTTTGAGCATCATCATTATAAAAGGAATCTTTGTTACTAACCTCTTCTTCTTCATTGGGTTGGTGTGATGCCATCAAAGCAACATTTGCACATTCGTCACTTCAGAATTTGAGGATGAACTGACTTCATTGTCCTCCCATGCTATATAGGTCTTTTTGAATTCTTTCATCTGGTGAGGATTTTTCTTGACAATGTTTGGACACTCTACTTTTATGTGCCCTTTCTTTCCACACTTAACGCAAGTGATATTTTGACTTGAAGTGGAGACATCCTTTTTTCCTAAAAGATTTCCTTTTAAAAGATTTATTGTTTTGAAGGAACTTACCAAATTTCTTTACTAGCAAGGTGCTGTTCTCATCTTCATCAGAATTCTCATCATCGATTTGTTCTCTTGACTAAGCTTTTAAGGCAATGCTCTTTGGCTTCTTTTCTAGTCTTCCAAGTTCTATTTCATGTTCTTGAAACTTTCCGAAATAGTGTTGAAAGAGACATCTTTGATATGCTTTTCTTTTCAGAAATTGTCGTTACTTTAGGTTGCCATGCCCTTGTTAATGATCTTAGAACTTTAAGATTCAATTCATCATTAGTGAAAATCCTGCCAAGTGCCGTCAAGTGGTTGGTTAGATGAGAAAATCTTTTCTGTAAGTCTAGAATAGGTTCTCCAGGCTACATACGAAACAATTCATATTCTTGAGATAAGGTATTAAGTTTAGAACATTTTGACCTTTTTGTCAAACAACACTTTCCTTTTCTCATCATCTGTCAATAATGTTTTTATCTTTATTTGCTCTTCATTGTTGATGACTGTTTTTGGAACATAGGGACCATTCTCTACCGCATCCCAAATATCATCTCCTTGTGCCTCAAGATATGCCTACAAGCGTATTTTCCAAAAGTCATAGTGTTCTCCAACAAAACAGGGTGGTTGTAAGACCCTTAAATTTAAAATAAATTATAGTTTTAAAATCAAGTGTAATTTTGGAATATTTGTAAAATATTTAATATATTTATATTTTATATATATATATATATATATATATATATATTTGGAGATTGATTAAAAATTATTCGACGAAGAATAATTTAATTATATTAACGAAGTATTAATACCGGGCAGATTATCTGACAATAGAGTTGCGACTAGAGTGTTTAGTTACTTGAGTGTCAAGATTAGTATAATATTTATATGTGTATAGTAGGTAAGGGTATGCCTATATATATATACATGCAAGTGAAAGGCAAGGATAGAAAAATAGAAACAGCTTTCCTCCCTCACCAGCCGTGTACCTTTCTTTTCCTTCTTCATCTTGCATTCTGTTTTTGTTGGGGGAAAACAAAAAAGCATTTTCAAAACTCAAATTACTTGGAAATCCAAGCGTTGAAATAGAAAGTGTCAAGAAGGAAAGTTGTTCCTCTCATCGTTACGGTGCTAGAGAACCCACTTTAGTAGCGACGACACGAGCGGGAGTGTCGCCGGTTTTTGTTGCGGTAACGGAAAAGAGCAAGAAAACGTAACTACGGTAAGGGGCACTTTCCAACTTTCTAGATTGCATTTAGGGCTACAAATGCATGTTTGATGGATGATTGTTATGAGTTATGTGTGTGTTAAAAATGGTGTTGTTGTTTTGATACTGAAACTGCCTTGCATGTAGTCATGGATGATGAAAATGCATGTCATTGAGCTGTTCTATGTTGTTACTGCTTTGGTTGATGCCTTGATGCATGTTTGTCAGTTGTTGTTGGTTTTTCAAAGAAAAAAGTTTAAAAACGTATTGAAGTTTTCTGGAAAATCTCACTGTTTTCGAAGGTGTATTCGAATACGGTACTAGTGTATTCGAATACATTCCAGTAAATTTCCAGTTTTTATTCAAAGTTTGAATGTCGTATTCGAATACGACACTCCGTATTCGAATACAAAAACTTGATTTTTATTACTGACTTAGCATCTGTATTCGGCTACGACCTTGTCGTATTCGAATACAGGAGTGCAAGATTTGCTACTGACTTCGCATTTGTATTCGGCTACGACCCTGTCGTATTCGTATACAAAATTACTGATTTTGCCACTGTTTTCGCATCTGTATTCGGCTACGACAACCTCGTATTCGAATACAGAAATGCTGATTTTTCACTGTTTTCGCATCTGTATTCGAATACAAGGATACTGTATTCGAATACAGATTATTTTTTTCAAAAACTCTATTTTAAACATTGGTTTATGCACTTAATGAGTTGGAAAACATTTGGAAGGTATATGACAACCTTATGTGGAGTTTTTGAGATGTTTTAAGATAGTTTGAGATGGTTTGAGGTGGTAATGGAGTGTCTGAATTTCAGATTGTGTTTTGCATACTGTTTTTAGTGAAGAGAAAACAAAGCATGTCCATGCATTGCATAGTCAGGTGGTGACCGCGATGGACCACAGAGTTGATGCGGTGACCGTCATGGGCCGTGAAGTTAAGTAGTAATCGAGATGGGTTATAGAATAGTTCCGTGTGTATTAGAAGGTCTATTCTATCTGGGGTCAGAGTAGTTCCGCGTGTAATAGACGGTCTATTCTATCCAGGCTACGGAGTGGTTCCGCGTGTATTAGAGGATCTATTCTATCCGTGCGAGGATTTAACTTCTGTGTATTTGGCTTGTGAGAGGCTAATACACGTAATTGTAGTGACCATGATGGGTTATAGAGTAGTTCCGCGTGTATTAGACGGTCTATTCTATCCGGGTTCAGAGTAGTTCCGCGTGTATTAGACGGTCTATTCTATCTAGGCTACGGAGTGGTTCCGCGTGTATTAGATAGTCCATTCGATCTGGAAATCGTTCTGGTCCGTGAGAGACTGCACCTTGGTAATTTCAAGAGTTGTGTACATTGGCATATACATATTGTATTGGGATGGATGACTGTGAGTCATATTTGAAAAAATTAGTTGATGAGTGGAAATCGATGTGTGCAAGTATCTTATGAATTCTAAGTTTCCAATGAGTTGTGAGGATGTTTGATTGTATTTGTACTTGCAACATGATTTTTATATTAAATTGTTTGCTGTTTTGCAAAGATGCAAATGTCATGTATTTTAAAAAGTGAGCACCCTTATTTATCATTGTTGTAATAGCATTGAAATATGCCATGAGTGTATCTGTTATATTTGATATAATTGCTATGTGGTAATTGTTAATTTCGGTCGGTGACCCTTTACAATTATTGTGGAAAATTGGGCTTTGCCCTTTGAGGACCGCCAAACCCGTACCACCGATGGGTATACAGACGACGAAAACGTCGCTAGATTTCATTGACCGTCACTTGCCTACTGCTTGGGTATATGACCCCATCTCAAGCAGGGCTACTTACACGGGGAGATTGGCGAGGACATGCAGGATCGACGGGGCAGTGGCTTACGTAGAGCACACTCACGCGAGAATTGACTTTCCAATGCCTTCCAGACTTATATTCGAGGAGTACAGAGTTTTTACGGATGCGGAGGGTCCAACTGTAGGGGTTGAGACGGAGGCCACAGTAGGTGTGGTGACTCCTAACCTGGTAGCTGGAAGTGCTATGCGTGAATCCAAGGCGGGAGAGAAGAATAAAGAACCGACACTAGCAGCAGTTGATATTCTGGGTCCGTATAGGACAACAGATGATTGTTTTGAGATTCCGGCACCGCCGAAGCGACCCAGATCATGGGTAGACCTGACTTTGGAGGAGACTGTTCCTTCCCTGTATGATGAGGAGGAGGACATCACATCGAGGCGAGCCGCGGAGTGAGACGAGACTTGTATAGGATGCGGAGAGAACCCTTGCTACTGTAATTTTAGTGCATGATCAATATAGACTTGTTGTATAGGGTCTTGAGCTTGGTGGATGTAATTATTTATTTTGGGATAATTGTATATTTTTCCGCACTCTGATAATATTTTGGTGGGTCAAGGATACAGTTTTCGATGTATTATTATTTTGGTATATTTTGAAGATCAATTTCCCAAAATTATCTTACTTGGTTATAATCATGGTATAATTAATTAATTACTTTTTTCCTTTGAATTTACGATGTTTATTCTATGAAAATGACTTAATGAAAATTTTTATTTTAATTATCTTGAAGTAATTCGAAAATTCTTTTATTTATTTGATTTTGGTTGGGAAAAAAAAACACTCGTGCTGTTTAAAAACTCAGGGTGTTACAATTGTGGTATCAGAGCATTTGGTTAAACTTTTGGTTAGAGCTCTGGTTAGATTGTTGGTTTTGAGTCGTTATCTGATCAAACATAGGAGCAAGTAGTTAGAGTGTCAAGTCTTGTATAGTTGTGGTGTGCTGAAGTGATGATGTTGTTAAGTTATGATTTTGGAATTATTCTAAGTGGTGTGAGATTTCTATTTGATGATGTTTTTTGTAGGGAACAATGCCTCCAAGAAGAGACGACACTACAAGAGCCAACGTCAGTCGGGATGATCAGATGGCTTAAGTGATGAATAACATGGCTGCGTCTGTTCTGCACAGACGACTGCAAAGACTCCACGAGATCTAGAGAAAATAGAAAGAGAGATTCGTGCTGCTGAATCAAGGGAACTAGAGGATTTTCATCGTCAAAATCCTCCAAAGTTCAAGGGTGATGGGGGTCTAGAAAGAGCGGATCAATGGATTCAGGAAATGGAGAAATTTTTTGAAATGATTAATTGTCAGGCAGCGGTGAAGGTCAACTATGCTACGTATCTGCTATTAGGGGATGCAGAGTATTGGTGGTGAAGTACAAGGCTTTTGATGGGATCAGCTCATGAGGAGGTGAACTGGGAGTCGTTCAAAAAGAAGTTTTTGGACAAATACTTTCCGATGAGCACTAGGACTAAGTTGGGTGATGATTTTCAGAAATTGCACCAAGAAAACATGACGGTGGGTGAATATGCAGCTAAGTTTGAATCTTTGTCAAGGCATTTCAGATTTTTCCGGGAAGATGTTGATGAACAGTTTATGTGCCATCGTTTCCAAAATGGACTGAAGTATGAGATTCAAGACTCGGTCTTACCATTGGGAATTCAACGTTTCCAAGTTTTAGTGTAGAGAGGTTGAGGACATGAAGAATAGGAGGGCCAACCAAGGAGGGAACTTGAATTCAGGAGGGCCCTGCCGGATGAACTATCAGAATAGTGAAGTGAAGCAGGTGGTTAAGCCATATAACCGACCACAAAACAACAACATAAGTCAAAATCGACTGGGGAACCACAATTTTGGATGACAATTGGGATAAGGGGTTCGATGTTTCCGATGTGGGAAAGAGGGACATTATGCTACTGCTTGTACCAGAAAGGATCCTGCATGTTATAATTGCCAGAAGCCAGGACATTTTGCAAGGGATTGCAAGGTTCCGAAGGTGGAACCAATTGTGAACGCAACTAGGGCTACTCGTCCTATTGCTAGGGGACGCGTCTACCACATGGGTGCTGAAGCTGGGAGTCAAGCTCATAATTTAATCCAGCGAGATTGCAGGTATCACACTAACTGCAACTTTTGACTCGGGGGCAACCCATTCCTTCATTGCTATGGATTGTGTGAATCGTTTGAAGCTATCTATATCTTCCTTACCTTTTGATTTGGTTGTTTCCACCCCTGCTAAGACTTTGACCGTAAATTCGGCATGTTTACGCTGTCCTGTAACTATTCAGAATAGAGATTTGTTGGTTAATTTAATCTGTTTACCCCTACAATCACTCGAGATCATTCTCGGCATGGATTGGATGTCGTATAATTATGTAGTCTTGGATTGTGCTCGCAAATTAGTTATTTTTCCCAAACATGGAGTCGTTCGGTATTTGGCTGCAAACAAGCTTGGAGTGTCACTGAGAGAAGGAACTCAGGAATTTTTATCATTGGCTAACGTGGAGACCAAGATGGATGTAAGCATCGAAGATGTGGTGGTAGTCAAAGAGTATTCAGACGTATTTGCAACAGAAATTCCAGGACTACCCCCGGTAAGAGAGGTGGAGTTCTTCATTGATTTACACCTAATAACTGGACCTATTTCAATTGTGCCGTATCAGATGTCGCCATTGGAATTAAGCGAGCTTAAGGGTCAAATAGAAGGTTTTTTGGAGAAAGGATTTATCAGACCAAGTGTGTCACCATGGGGAGCTCCGGTGTTGTTGGTTAAGAAAAAGGATGGAAGTTTGCGCTTATATGTGGATTATAGGCAATTTAACAAGGTAACTATTAAGAATCCTTTTCCTTTACCACGTATCGATGATTTGATGGACCAATTAAGAGTTATTTAATATATTTTTTTAATTTTAGTTTTTAGATTTAACATGTTTATGTTCGTATTTCCTTTATTAAGTAGATATTTTTATGGTTTTATGTTATTTTCCTTTTTTTCCGTGCAGTGCTAAATTCTTGTGAGAAATCAACATGACCTATATCGAGTATTTCTACCATATTTGGAGTTGTAGATGTCCAATTGGAATCAAACTATGTGCAAATGAAAGCTAAGATCCATAGATACAACTTTCATGAAGACACCAGAACCAAATTCGGACTAGAAAGAGGAGCAAAATGCAATAAACGCCAGACATCAAATGCTGTGCGCTTGAAGCGCGCCAGCTGCGCTTGAAGCGCGTTTTGGCACCACTGATTCTGTTTCAATGCGCCTGAAGCGCAAGGCATGCGCCTGGGGCGCATGGCGCGCTGCAGATTGCATAAAATCAAGTTTTTCTGATTTTTGAAGGATCTTTTTGTCAGTTGGGAAGTTTAGAGACTTGTGCCGTTGCAGAGAAACTCAGAGACGGCTGTTCTACACCATTGAAGGAGTTTTATCAAGAATCATTCATGAATCTTTCTTGTAATTCTTCTTTAATCTCTATCTCTTTAATACTGTAATGAGTAACTAAACTCTAATTTTTAGGGATGAGTGAAACAAGATGAAACCCTTATTTGTCTGATTTGATTCCTGGTTATATGAATAAATTTATTGAATTATTTTTCTCATCTCTGTGCTTAATGCTTTTTATTGCCTGATCAACCTTAAAATGTTCTACGATTCGTAATTTGAAACGGAAGTGGACTTTACGAATGCTTGAGATAAGAAATTCATGAGATTGTAGTCTAGGGATAGATGCAGGTCATGAAACCAATTGAATTAGTTGCAGAGACAACTGTTTAAAAAGAGAATTTTTGTACTGTAAAGCTTAATCCTAATTTTAAATCCACTAAGGAATTAGGGGTTATTTTGGAATTAAAGGTTCTGTCACTAAGACATTAGGGCAAGAATACTAAAGAAAATTCAGTAATAAATCAATAAAGGAATTCAGTAACTAGGATCAAATTAGAGACCAAGGTTGGACTCGCAGTGAAACTCATCCCTGACATTTTTCTCATTATAAAAGTTCAATTTTATTACTGTTGTTATTTCAAATATTATTCTACTCAATCTAGAAACTTTTTGTTCAATTTCAGTAATTAAATATAATTCGATAGTAAAACACAATCCTTGAGTTCGACACTCGGTACTACCGTTTTAATTATTACTTGCAACGATTCAGTACACTTGCTGAAACGCTATCAAGTTTTTGGCGCCGTTGCAGGGGATTACCATATCGCTATTGAGTTATAATTTATTTACTTAATTGGAATTTTTTGCTCTGCAATAAATTTTTTGTTTTCTTTTATTTACTTATTTTTTTTATTTATCTTCTATTTTCTCACGATTTTTTTTTCTAACCTTGTATGCGAGGCCAGTCCTCAGCTAAGCTTCTTTTTAATCCAGAAATAGAAAAGACCGCAAAAGCTAATCGAAAGGCAGTTCGAGAAAGGAGGAAAAGGGAAAGAAAGTTAGCAGCAGAGGAACAAAATCTAGGGGACTGCTTCATATTTGCTGAAATGGCTGACCCACCACCTGAACGTACCCTCGGGGAGTATGGAAATCGTGATAGAAACCGTGCTCCTTTGGCCATCCATAACCAACCGGTTACAGTCAACAAATTCGAAATAAGTCCTGCCCTCTACCGAGAGTTGAAGGAGATTCATTTTTCCGGTAAACATAATGAAGATGCAAATAGACATCTCACAAACTTTTTTGAACTATGTGAGACAGTGAAGGTGGACGGTAACAGTGAAGAGGGCAAGAGGTTGAGACTATTTCCATTGTCATTAAAAGATGATGCTAAGGAGTGGCTAAATTCTTTACCCTCTGGTAGTATCACCTCATGGGATGATCTTGAAGACAAATTCCTGGAACAATACTTTCCCCCAGCGGTGTTTGTCAGAAAAAGGCAAGAGATTTCTTCTTACAAGCAGAAAGAAGGAGAATCACTTCGTGACACTTACAGGAGGTTCAAGAGTTTACTAGCAGGATGCCTCAATCATGCTTATGACGACACCGCTCAAATGCAAATATTCTGCAATGGGTTGAGGCCGAGCACTAGAATTATGTTGGATGCTACAGCAGGTGGCTCTTTGAATTACAAGAACGCATCAGAAGCACGAAAAATTATTGAGATTATGGCTCCAATGAGCAAATGATGCTGTATGATAGAGGTGGTGGGTCAAAAAGTGGTATGCTGGAATTGAGTGTTATGGATGCCGGGTTGGCTCAAGGAAAGTTACTCTCAAAACAGATAGAAGAGGTTATCGCTGCGGAGATAAAAAAGGGGATGGCAGCTCTAAATATACAACCTCAAGTGGCCCCTGTTAAATTATTGAAACATACAAGTTGTGACTTTTGTGGGGGAGCGCATAAAAATGGCGCCTGTGAAGTACTAGAGGATGATGACACAGAAGAACCAGAAAAGGTGAATTTTGTGGGTAACAACGGAAAACAAAATAATCCTTACTCCAATACATACAATCCGGGTTGGAGAAATCATCCAATTTTTCATGGAAAGACCAACAGGGTGGGTCCCAAAGCCAACAAGGAGCTCAAACAAATCAAGCGCCACCGCGTAAAGCTACTTGGGAGATTGCTATTGAGAAGTTGGCAACAAACACAAGTGTTTTCATTGAAGAGTCAAGAGCCATCCAGAAAAATCAATCAGCCTCTATCAAGAATCTTGAGACCCAAGTGGGTCAAATTGCTCAACAGTTAGCACAAAGAGCACCCGGAAACTTGCCTAGTGACACAGTGCCAAATCCACGAAACAATGTTAATGCCGTAACAATAAGGAGTGGCAAAGTAAGTGAACCAACACCACCTAAAGAAAAAAAGGGTGGAAGTGCTTCAACCCCGACCAACTCTGAGGAAAATAGTCACCCTGACATCAGCTGAGGGGGATATTGGTTGTGAAAAGGAGGAAGAACTTGTGGTGCAGAAAAAGGAAGTCTTACCAAAACTAGAAATTCAACTTCTATTCCCACAAAGATTAAAAAGGGAAGACACAGAAAAACTATTCGGTAAGTTTCTTGATGTTTTTAAAAAATTGCAAATTAACATTCCTTTTGTAGAAGCACTAGAGCAGATGCCGACATATGCCAAGTTCATGAAGGAGATTCTGTCAAAGAAAAGGAAAATCGGCGGTGAAATAGTGATGCTTACTGAAGAGTGCAGTGCTTTTCTACAGAGGAAGCTACCACCTAAACTCAAGGATCCTGGAAGCTTCTCTATACCCTGCGCTATTGGGAATAGAACTTTTGGGAAGGCCCTGTGTGATCTTGGGGCAAGCGTGAGTCTTATGCCTCTTTCTATATACAAAAAGTTAGGCATTGGAAAAGTCAAAGACACACAGTTGATGTTACAGTTCGTAGACCGCTCAATGAAAAACCCGTACGGCGTGGTGGAAGATGTGTTGGTTAAGGTGGATAAGTTCATTTTCCCAGTTGATTTTGTGGTATTGGACATGGAGGAAGACAATGATATCCCCTTGATTTTGGGGAGACCGTTCCTAGCAACAGGGCGAGCTATGATTGTTGTGGCGGATGGCACCTTAACCTTGAAAGTAAATGAGGAAACAGTCACCTTTAACATCCTAAAAGCCATGGAACACTCTAAAGAAAGAGAAGGGTGCAACCGAATTGAGATATTTGATTCGATAGTTGATGAAGAAGTTGGGCATCAAGTACCCATTTTGCCGCTAGAAAGAGTGTTATGCCTACCCCAAAGAGTTGTTAAAGATAGTGAAGACCCGAGGGAAAAAGAAGTTTTAGCCATGTTAGAAGCATCACCATTTCATTTCTCCCGCTTCCGCACTAGATGGGAGGAGTTGAAAGGGAATGAAGAGGAACTCCTAGAAAAAAAAGAGACACCACTTATTGAACTCAAGCAGCTGCCTCCTCACTTAAAATATGTATTCCTGGGAGAAAAAGATAATAACCCAACTATCATCAATGCAAGCTTGAGTGAATTACAAGAAGATAAGCTGTTGAGAATTTTGTGGAAGCATAAGGGTGCCATCGGTTGGTCCATTGAAGACTTGAAGGGAATAAGTCCTACTTTTTGTATGCACAAGATCCTAATGGAGGACGATCACAAACCGGTTGTGCAACCCCAAAGAAGATTGAATCCAGCTATGAAAGAAGTGATTAGGAAAGAAGTGGTAAAGCTCTTAGAAGCCGGTCTCATTTACCCCATTTCAGATAGTTTGTGGGTGAGCCCCGTTCAAGTTGTACCGAAAAAGGGTGGAATAACCGTCATCACAAATGAAAAGAACGAGCTAATTCCAACGCGAACGGTCACAGGGTGGAGAGTTTGTATTGATTATAGAAGATTGAACAGTGCTACAAGGAAGGATCATTTTCCGCTCCCTTTCATTGACCAGATGCTTGAGAGACTAGCAGGACATGAGTACTACTGCTTCTTAGATGGATACTCGGGGTATAATCAGATAGCTGTGGCACCTGAAGATCAAGAGAAAACTACATTTACATGTCCTTATGGGGTGTTTGCCTATCGGCGGATGATGTCCATATTCTCCGATATGATTGAGAAACATATCGAAGTATTTATGGACGACTTTTCTATTTTTGGTTCATCGTTTGAAAATTGTTTGATTAATCTAGCCCTTGTATTAGAAAGGTGTGAAAAATCCAACTTGGTCCTAAATTGGGAAAAATGCCATTTTACGGTAAGAGAGGGAATTGTTTTAGGCCACCGAATCTCCTACAAGGGGATCGAAGTTGACAAGGCCAAAGTTGAAATTATTGAAAAACTTCCCCCTCCCACCAATGAAAAAGGCATTAGAAGCTTTTTAGGTCATGCTAGATTTTACAGGAGGTTTATAAAAGATTTTTCTAAAGTTGCCAAACCACTTACAAACCTACTTGTAAAAGACACACCTTTCAAATTCAATGAGGACTGTTTGAATGCTTTTAACACCTTGAAAAATAAGTTGATAACTGCCCCTATTGTCACTGCACCCGATTGGTCACTACCTTTTGAAATCATGTGTGATGCAAGTGACATTGCTGTAGCGGTAGTCTTGGGACAAAGAAAAGATAAGTTGTTGCATGTAATTTACTACGCAAGTCATGTTTTGAATCAGGCATAACATAATTATGCAACAACTGAAAAAGAATTATTGGTTGTGGTATATGCTTTTGATAAATTTTGATCTTACTTATTAGGATCGAAAGTTATTGTTTACATTGATCATGCTGCCTTGAGATATTTGTTTGCTAAGTAGGAATCAAAGCCAAGGCTACTCAGGTGGATTTTGTTACTACAAGAGTTCGATATTGAGATATGAGATAAGAAGGGTTCAGAAAACACTGTAGCTGACCATCTATCTCGATTGGAGAAGGTGGAGGAGGATGATGACACTAGACCGATTCGAGACCAGTTCGCCGATGAACACATCTTTGCAATTTCCGAGGCACCTTGGTTCGCTGACATTGCAAATTTTAAGGTAGGAAAGGCAATTCCATCCGATTTCACCTACCAACAACGAAAGAAGTTTATCCATGACGCCAAATTCCATGTATGGGATGAGCCCTTTCTATACAAAAAAGGAGTGGATGGGTTGTTGCGAAGGTGTGTGCCTGAGGAAGAGCAAGATAAGGTACTGTGGCACTGCCATGACTCTGATTATGGCGGTCATTTTAGTGGGGATCGAACTGCATCAAAGGTTCTCCAGTCAGGATTGTTCTGGCCGTCATTGTTTAAAGATGCATTCAAGTATGTGCAGAAGTGTGATCGATGTCAGCGCACCAGTAATATTTCAAAACGGGATGAGATGCCTCAAAATCCTGTATTAGAAGTAGAAGTGTTCGATGTGTGGGGTATCAATTTCATGGGTCCATTTCCACCCTCATATGCAAATGTTTATATTCTGGTGGTAGTGGACTATGTCTCAAAGTGGGTTGAAGCAATTGCTACACCAACCAATGATTCACAACAGGTCATTGCATTTCTCAAGAAGAACATCTTCGCGCGTTTTGGGGTACCTAGAGCTTTGATCAGTGACGAGGGCACTCACTTTCTTAATCGGAAGCTGGAGTACCTCCTAAAAAAATATAGCGTACATCATAGGGTGGCAACCCCGTATCACCCACAAACTAGTGGGCAAGTTGAAGTATCCAACAGACAAATAAAGAAAATCCTTGAAAAGACGGTGAACGCTTCAAGGAAAGATTGGTTGACAAAGCTTGACGATACACTTTGGGCATATCGAATAGCTTTCAAGACCCCCCTTGGTATGTCACCGTATCAAATTGTGTATGGTAAAGCTTGTCATTTACCCCTTGAGTTGGAGCATCGGGCTTTTTGGGCAACAAAATACTTGAATTTTGACTTGGTAAATGCAGGCGAATCTAGAATACTCCAGCTTCACGAGTTAGAGGAGTTCCAGAATTTTGCATATGAAAATGCCAAGATCTATAAAGAAAAAACCAAGAAGTGGCATGACAAAAAAATTCAATTCAAGGATTTCCAAGAAGGACAACGTGTTCTCCTCTTTAACTTGAGATTAATGTTGTTCCCAGGAAAATTAAAGTCAAGATGGTCGGGACCGTTCAGAATAATCAAAGTGTTCCCACACGGTGCAGTGGAGTTAGAAGATATACACTCGAACCGAAGTTTCAAGGTGAATGGACAAAGGCTCAAACAATACTTAGGGGGAGAGTCAAAATTTCCGATGGAGTCCATCAATCTGACCCCCATTTGAAAAGGGCAATGTCAAGCTCAAGACATTAAACGAGCGCTTATTGGGAGGCAACCCAAATTCGTATCCTTTGCAAGTTACCTTTAAAATTTAATCTCATTTTATTTGCTTTAATTTTATTGCTAGTATATTAGTTCTTGCTGTTTTGTATGCTCAAGGAACCACAAGGTGGGTGGAGGGAGTAGATTTAGCCTGGAGCCGCATCCAGCAGCAGCATGGGTGTTTCAAGATTGGCTCTGTGCGCCTGAAGTGCCACTGATGCGCCTGAAGCGCAAGTAAAATTGTAAGTCTGAACAATCCACGCCTAAAGCGCACTCTTTGCGCCTGAAGCGCGTTCTGTGCGCCTGAAGCGCGCCCGTTGCGCTTGAAGCGCATTTCGTGAAAGTTTGTCACTGCCAGTCAGCGTCTGAAGCGCATCTCATGCACTCGAAGCGCATTCGCGAAAATTACCTCTGGAAGTTAGCGCTTGAAGCGCGGCTTCTGCGCTTGAAGCGCATTTTGCGCAGAATGCTACTGGAAGTTAGCGCTTGAAGCGCTGCTTCTGCGCTCGAAGCGCTGCTTCTGCGCTCGAAGCGCATTTCTCCCAATTTGTCACTGCCAACACGTGCTTGAAGCGCTGCTTTTGCGCTCGAAGCGCATTTCTCCCAATTTGTCACTGCCAACACGCGCTTGAAGCGCTGCTTCTGCGCTTCAAGCACATTTCTCCCAGTTTGTCACTGCCAACACGCACTTGAAGCGCTGAACGTGCGCCCGGAGCGCGTTTATGCTGGCTTGTGCTTTTAAAACAACCTACCCCTCCATTGTGTCCCCAAACCAGCCTCAAGCTCTCTAACATTCCTCCAATTACACAGTTCATCTCAAGCACCAGTTGAATCTCTAACACTTCTTACTGTTCAACACAACAAAGGTAAATCTTCTTTACTTCAAGCATTCAAATGTTCATTCATTATCAAGTAAGTCGATATCCTTTTGTTGGTTGATTGATGATATTTCAAAAAAAATGTATGTCCATTATTACTGCTTGCATTGTTACATGATTGTGGGTTATACATGCATTGTGGAATAAGAAGTAGTGTTAGGATATGCCTTCATTTAGAACTTGTTATGATTGAAAATTATCTTGCACTCCAAGTGTTTGAGGAAATGCCACAACCAAACTCGAATCTTAATTGATGAATTGTCACTATATGTGCTTTGCTATATGTGTGTGGGTTGTTTGAATTAGAAATTGTGCTGGTGTTGGCCTTCACTTAGAACATGTTATGATTGAAAATTATCTGGCACTCTAAGTGTTTGATAAAATGCCACAACCACCGTTGTATCTTAATTGATAAATTTTCATTGGATTAATGTGTATTGGATGAATGTGGGACAATAGTTATGATTGTCTTGGTCAAGTGGATGAACATTCAAACTAACCCTCTAACGTTGAATACTTTGAACCTTGGTTGTGTATAATTGTTTTGCAGGATCAAATGGCAACCCATCAAAAAGCAAAACGAACAAAGGTTATAGAGGCATCATCTTCCCAACCGCACGATGCGTCCTTATTCAAGAACCTAGAAACACAAGAGTTTCATGCCAAACTCCCCACCATCAAGAAGTTCGTGAGTGAGAAAAATTTTGATTTGAAGGAAGATGAATTTGTTGACATCTAGGCAATGATTGCTGCCAGGGGATGGGAGAAGTTAACCACATTTGTCACCAATGCGAGTAAACCAATAGCAGTGGAATTCTTCTCAAACGCTTCTGATCTGAAGTCCGCTCCACATGATGATTTTGTGAGCTATGTGAGGGGAAAGAGGGTCCCCTTTATACCTGAAGCAATCAATGAACTCTTTGGTTTGCCAAATTATAGGGATTGCCGCTTTCAAGTATATGAGGACACAAACACAAAAATAGACACTCGAGACATTTTGCGCACTTTGTGTAGACCCGGCACAGATTGGGTAAGAAACAGGGACGACACTCCTAGAAAACTACGCTCGTTGGATCTTACTCCAATTGCAAAAGCATGGAGCACTTTTGTTCATCATACGCTTTTACCTTGTTCAAATGTATCAGATGTGACAGTTCAACGAGCATGTCTACTAGCCACAATCATAAAAGGTGATAGAATCAATGTGGGTCTGCTGCTTGCCAATTGTGGCAGACAACCCTTCTTGACCCCTCGACGGGCTACTTCCATCACGCCTCTTTGATTGGCAAACTATGTGAACGGGTGAGAGTGTCACCCAAAAAGGGTGAAGAAATGGTGAAACCTGCTACCCCCATCACTGCCAGATGGATTGAGAAATACTCCAGAATTCCGGCAGATCTTCCAAGTGTTCCACAAGCAGTGATGCCGATGGAAGAAGATTCTGGTCCTACACGGCCACATGACCGCCCTCAACACCCCCCACAGCTTTCCATTGAGGAAAGATTTGGAAGATTAGAAGATATGATGGAGCAGATGAGGATCGACCAGCGAAATGGACAGGCCAGGATAGAACTGGGGATGACCAATCTTTATCGAGCCTTTGCATCATCACAACAAACACCGGGCGGCATGTTCTACTCTGACTTGTTCTCACCTCACCAGTATCCTGGCGACTCCAGTGGTGCGGGAATGGAGGACCCAAACAGCGCTCCTTGAGTCTCTTAACTGAGAGAAGTTTTCTTTCCTTTTTATTTTCTTTCTTTGTTTGTATTTTTGCTTTTGTTGTTAGTAATCGAACTATCTGTCTTTGTATTTTTAAATGTGTACTATGATGAAGAAGTGTAATAACTTGCAGTAGGTCTTAAGTTTTCTGTTTGGGATTCTGAATTTCAACTCTATGTTTCTTTGCTCATATCATTGATCCATTCGACGCGTTTCACTAATACATACCGTGTTGATTACTAAGTGGTTGTAAAATCTGCCATAAAAAATGTAGTAACACATTTGACACAGTTTTGAAAGTTCAACTCTCTCTTGTATATCCTAACTGTGAGTTTTTGGGCCTAAACACTTATATTTCTTGTTGTGTGATGATCTAGACATGTGTTAACCCTTCAGAACTTGCACTAATTCTGACATGCATCACTTGTGATTTATGCATACACGGAGGCAATTTTGTTTGGTCGTTTGAGCCTTTCTAACTACCCTGTGCAAATTTTATCCTTTGCTAGCCCCTTTGAGCTTGACGCTTTCTTTCGGTTACTAGCCACATTACAAGCCAAATTTTTGACAGTGATTCAATCACAGTACTTAGAGCTAGGTAAAAAAAAAATTTTATCGTCTTCGTAAAGTTTGTAGTTTGGGGTTGCTCATGGAATAGCAACGTCTTAAGTTTGAGGTAGGGGTTCTCAAATAAAAAATAATAATAAAAAAAATAAAAAAAAAATAAAAAAAATGTTGTACTATGAAAAATAACATCTCCTTAGTTATTTTGTCAAAGTTTGAGAATCCCCACAGTGAAAAGGTGAATAAAAATCAAAAGAGGTAGAATAAAGTGAAAATGTGTGCCTAACTCCAAGTCGTAAAGTCTACTTTCCCAAAATGTCCTACCCTTACCTAAGCCCCATTACAACCTGAAAGTCCTCCAAAAGTGTATGTGTTGCATTGTGATCGCTAACTAGAATTTTTTCAAGCCTATGGTAGCGTGATGCATGTTCTTGAATTTGAGTGATAAATTCATTACCCTGACTAAAAACTTGAGAGAAATTTTGGTGAGATTGTGTGAAGAGATATTTGAACTGGATGAATTAATGTTAAAGTGTATACATTGAGTTTTTTTTGTGCAGCAACCATGAAGCATGATGAATGTTTTGTAGTAGTGGAAATTTTGAGAATGGAGTTTGATGTGATTTGAGAAGATTGAGTTTAAATTACCCTTAACTGTACCAAATAGGAAACTAATTGTTGCCTGGGGACAAGCAACAGACTAAGTTTGGGGTTGTGATAACTCTTCATCATATGCATATTTGTCATTGTTTTTAGTCTTATTCATAGGAAATCATTAGTTAATTTAAGGATTTATTTAATATATTTTGTTAATTTTAGTTTTTAGATTTAACAACATGTTTATGTTCGTATTTCCTTTATTAAGTAGATATTTTTATGGTTTTATGTTATTTTCCTTTTTTTCGGTGCAGTGCTGAATTCTGGTGAGAAATCAACATGACCTACATGGAGTATTTCTACCATATCTGGAGTTGTAGATGTCCAATTGGAGTCAAACTAACTGCAAATGAAAGCTAAGGTCCATAGATACAACTTTCATGAAGACACCAGAACCAAATTCGGACTAGAAAGAGGAGCAAAATGCAATACACGCCAGACATCAAATGTTGTAAGGCTTAATCCTAATTTTTGTACTGTAAAGCTTAATCCTAATTTTAAATCCAGTAAGGAATTAGGGGTTATTTTGGAATTAAAGGTTCTGTCACTAAGACATTAGGGCAAGAATACTAAAGAAAATTCGGTAATAAATCAATAAAGGAATTCAGTAACTAGGATCAAATTAGAGACCAAGGTTGGACTCGCAGTGAAACTCATCCCTGACATTTTTCTCATTATAAAAGTTCAATTTTATTACTGTTGTTATTTCAAATATTATTCTACTCAATCTAGAAACTTTTTGTTCAATTTCAGTAATTAAATATAATTCGATAGTAAAACGCTTGAGTTCGACACTCGGTACTACCGTTTTAATTATTACTTGCAACGATTCAGTACACTTGCTGAAACGCTATCACAACCTCACCAATATTAGTCTTGCCACAGCCAGAGGCACCATATGAAGTTTACTGTGATGCATCTCACCAAGGTTTGGGATGTGTTTTGATGCAACACAAGAAAGTTGTAGCCTACGCCTCAAGGCAGTTGAAAACGCACGAACAAAACTATCCTACTCGTGATTTAGAGCTTGTTGTAGTAGTTTTTGCATTAAAGATCTGGACGCACTACTTATACGGATGCACGTTCACAGTATTCAGTGACCATAAAAGTCTGAAATATTTGTTTGATCAGAAAGAGTTGAACATGCGCCAGAGGAGATGGATGGAGACTCTCAAAGATTTTGATTTTTCATTGCAGTACCACCCTGGGAAAGCCAATGTGGTGGCTGATGCATTAAGTAGAGGAAGTGTGTCAGTATCTTCAATGATAATGGCCAGACAACAAGAGTTGTGGGAAGCATTTAGAGATCTACACTTGGACGTAGAGTTTGCACCAGGAATTTTAAAATGTGGAATGATAAAAATTTTGAGTGGTTTACTCGAGGATATTGCGAGTTCTCAAGATGACGCATTAATCCAAGGGAAGAGGAACCTAATAGTGTCAGGAAAGACAACTGAGTTCAGGATTAGACCAGATAATATTTTGAGATGTAATGGGAGGATTTGTGTATCGTCCGTTGCAGATCTGAGGAGAACAATTTTGGAAGAGGCTCATAAGAGTAAATTGATTATTCATTCGGGAGCGACAAAGATGTATCATGACTTAAGACAAAATTACTGGTGGCCAGGAATGAAGAGGCATGTAGAAGAGTATGTATCGGCTTGTTTAACGTGTTAGAAAGCGAAAGAGGAACATCAATGACCTGTTGGAATGTTACAACCTTTGGACATACCGGAATGGAAGTGGAATAACATTTCCATGGATTTTATAACTGGATTGCCCAAGACAAGAAAAAAGAATGATTCGATTTGGATAATAGTGGATCGATTGACAAAATCCGCACATTTCATACTGGTAAAGACCACTTATAAAGTAGATAAGCTTACGAAAATCTACATTGCTGAGATTGTGAGATTACACGGAGTACCATCGATTATAGTACCAGACTGTGACCCAAAGTTCACATTTCACTTTTGGGGAGTGTTGCATGAAGCGTTGGGAACGAAACTGAAATTGAGTTAAGCTTACCATCCGCAATCAGACGGGTAAACTGAGAGAACCAATCAGACCTTGGAAGATTTATTGAGAGCATGTGTATTGGATGATAGAGGGAGTTGGGATGATGTATTGCCATTGTTTGAGTTTACCTACAACAATAGTTTTCACGCAAGTATTGGAATGGCACCCTATGAGGCTTTGTATGGACGCAAGTGTCAGACGCCTTTATGCTGGTATAAGGACGGAGAAAGTATGATTGTTGGACCTAAGTTGGTGCAATAGACTACAGAGAAGGTCAAGAGGATACAAGAGAAAATGAAGATTTCACAAGATCGTCAGAAGAGTTATGCGGACAAGCGTCGCAGACCTTTAGAATTCGAACAGGGTGATCATGTATTTCTAAGGATCACGCCTACAACTGGAGTTGGCAGAGCTATTAAATCAAGAAAATTGACTCCGAAATTTATTGGACCATACAAAATTACTGCACGAATTGGACCAGTGGCTTATCGGATTGCTTTACCTCCAATATTGTCCAATATTCACGACGTATTTCACGTGTCGCAGCTGAGGAAATACATTTCGGATCCGTCACATGTGATCGAACCAGACACAATTCAACTGAAAGATAACCTGTCATTTGAAGTATTACCTGTAAGAATTGAGGACAGAAAGATTAAACAGTTGAGGAACAAGGAAGTCCCACTAGTAAAAGTGATTTGGAATCCGACTACTGGAGACGCGACTTGGGAATAAGAGAGTAAGATGAGGGAACAACATCCTCAGTTGTTTATTGACAGGTAGTTTCGAGGACGAAACTAATTTAATGGGGGTGGTAATGTAATACCCTTAAATTTAAAATAAATTATAGTTTTAATATCAAGTGTAATTTTGGAATATTTGTAAAATATTTAATTATATATATATTTATTATTGGAGATTGATTAAAAATTATTCGACGAAGAATAATTTAATTATATTAACGAAGAATTAATATCGGGCAGATTATCCGACAACAGAGTTATTACTTAGCATCTTATAATATCGGGCATATTATATTATTTATATGTGTATAGTAGGTAAGGGAATGCCTATATATATATACATGCAAGTGAAAGGCAAGGATAGAAAAACAGAAACAGCTTTCCTCCCTCACCAGTCGTGTACCTTTCTTTTCCTTCTTCTTCTTGCATTCTGTTTTTGTTGGTGGAAAACAGAATAACATTTTCAAAACTCAAATTACTTGGAAATCCAAGCGTCGAAATAGAAAGTGTCAAGAAGGAAAGTTGTTCCTCTCATCGTTACAAAGCTAGAGAACCCACTTATGTAGCGACGACGCGAGCGGGAGTGTCACCGGTTTTTGTTGCGGTAACGGAAAAGAGCAAGAAAACATAACTACGGTAAGGGGCACCTTCCAACTTTCTAGATTGCATTTACGGCTGTAAATGCATGTTTGATGGATGATTGTTATGATTTATGTGTGTGTTAAAAATGGTGTTGTTGTTTTGATACTGAAACTGCCTTGCATGTAGTCATGGATGATGAAAATGCATGTCATTGAGCTGTTCTGTGTTGGTACTGCTTTGGTTGATGCCTTGATGCATGTTTGTCAGTTGTTGTTGATGTGTTGATGAGTAGAATCATTTATATGTGTTGAGGATGTTCTGGGTTTTGTGATTAAAGAAGTTGTGATTATGTTTTGGTGTTTGTGTTGGTTTTTCAAAGAAAAGAGATTGAAAACGTATCAAAGTTTTCTGGAAAATCTCACTGTTTTCGAAGGTGTATTCGAATACAGTACTAGTGTATTCGAATACATTCCTATAAATTTCCAGTTTTTATTCAAAGTTTGAATGTCGTATTCGAATACGACTCTCCGTATTCGAATACAAAAACATGATTTTTGCTACTGACTTAGCATCTGTATTTGGCTATGACCTTGTCGTATTTGAATACAGGAGTGCAAGTTTTGCTACTGACTTTGCATCTGTATTTGGCTACGACACTGTCGTATTCGAATACAGAATTACTGATTTTGCCACTATTTTCGCATCTGTATTCGGCTTCGACAACCTCGTATTCGAATACAGAAATGGTGATTTTTCACTATTTTCGCATCTCTATTCGAATACAAGGATACTGTATTCGAATACAGATTGATTTTTTTCAAAAACTCTATTTTAAACATTGGTTTATGCACTTAATGAGTTGGAAAACATTTGGAAGGTATATGACAACCTTATGTGGATTTTTTGAGATATTGTGAGATGGTTTGAGGTGGTAATGGAGTGTCTGAATTTCAGATTGTGTTTTGCATACTGTTTTCAGTGAAGAGAAAACAGAGCATGTCCATGCATTAAATAGTTAGGTGGTGATCGCGATGGGCCATAGAGTTGATGCGGTGACCGTGATGGGCCGCGAAGTTAAGTAGTAACCGAGATGGGCTATAGAATAGTTTTGTGTGTATTAGACGGTCTATTCTATCTGGGGTCAGAGTAGTTCCGCGTGTATTAGACGGTCTATTCTATCCAGGCTACAGAGTGGTTTCGCGTGTATTAGAGGGTCCATTCTATCCGTGCGAGGATTTAACTTATGTGTATTTGGCCTGTGAGAGGCTGATACACGTAATTGTAGTGACCATGATGGGTTATAGAGTAGTTCCACGTGTATTAGACGGTTTATTCTATCCGGGTTCAGAGTAGTTCCGCGTGTATTAGACGGTATATTCTATCCGGGCTACGGACTGGTTCCGCGTGTTAGATGGTCCATTCAATCTATAAATTGTGCTGGTCCGTGAGAGAGTGCACCTTAGTAATTCCAAGATTTGTGTACATTGGCATATAAATATTGCATTGGGATGGATGACTGTGAGTCATATTTGAAAAAATGAGTTGATGAGTGGAAATCGATGAGTGCAAGTATCTTATGAATTCTAAGTTTCCAATGAGTTGTGAGGATGTTTGATTGTATTTGTACTTGCAACATGATTTTTATATTAAATTGTTTGCTGTTTTGCAAAGATGCAAATGTCATGTATTTTAAAAAGTGACCATCCTTATTTATCATCGTTGTTATAGCATTGAAATATGCCATGAGTGTATCTTTTATATTTGATATAATTGCTACGTGGTAATTGTTAATTTTGGTCGGTGACCCTTTACAATTATAGTGGAAAATTGGGCTTTGCCCTCAGGTGACCCCCAAACCCGTACCACCGATGGGTACACATACGACAAAAACGTCGCTAGATTTCATTGATCGTCACTTGCCTACTGCTTGGGTATATGACCCCGTCTCAAGTAGGGCTACTTACACGGGGAGATTGGCGAGGACATGCAGGATCGACGGGGCAATGGCTTATGTAGAGCACACTCACGCGAGAATTGACTTTCCAGTGCCTTTCAGACTAATATGGGAGGAGTACGGAATTTTTGCGAATGCGGAGGGTCCAACTGTAGGGGTTGAGACGGAGGCCACAGCAGGTGTGGTGACTCCTAACCCAGTAGCTTGAAGTGTTGTGCGTGAATCCGAGGCGGGAGAGAAGAATAAAGAACCGACACTAGTAGCAGTTGATATTCTGGGTCCGTCTAGGACAGTAGATGAGTGTTTTGAGATTCCGGCACCGCCGAAGCGACCCATATCATGGGTAGACCTAACTTTGGAGGAGGCTATTCCTTCCCTGTATGATGAGGAGGAGGACGTCACATCGAGGCGAGCCGCAGAGTCAAACGAGACTTGTATAGGATGCGGAGGGAACCCTTGCTACTGTAGTTTTAGTGCATGATCAGTATAGACTTGTTGTATAGGGTCTTGGGCTCGGTGGATGTAATTATTTATTTTGGGATAATTGTATATTTTTCCGCACTCTGATAATATTTTGGTGGGTCTAGGATACAGTTTTCGATGTATTATTATTTTGGTATATTTTGAAGATCAATTTCCCAAAATTATCTTAATTGGTTATAATCATGGTATAATTAATTAATTACTTTTGTCGTTTGTATTTACGACGTTTATTCTAAGAAAATGACTTAATGAAAATTTTATATTAATTATCTTGAATTAATTCAAAAATTCTTTTATTTATTTGATTTTGGTTGGGAAAAAAAAATACACTCGCGCTGTTAAAAAACTCGAGGTGTTACAGTGGTTTATTGCTACTACCACCATCTCTAAAAACTGGATTTGCAGAAGCCATGAATATGGATCGAGGAGCGAGTTACCTGAACTTGCTTGATACCAATTGTAAATTTAGAAGCCCACCTAAGAGGGGGGTGAATTAGGTGTTTAGAGATTTCCTTGTTTTTAGAGACTTAATGGATTATTTTTTCTGATTTATGATAAGTGAAGTAACGTGTAAATGACAGAAAAATAAACAACACAAAGAGTATGAATAAAGATCTACCAGGGAAGTTACCTGAACCCGCTCTGAGTTTAAAGAACATTCTTGTATCATTATACCAACTATTATACCTTCTTGTTCTTAGTAAAAAAACATTCTTGTAAACTTATTTAAAGTCATTGTACTATTTGATGAAAGTAGTATATTTTCTTCAAGTGTTGTAGATTTTCCACTATGTTACAATATGTACAAGTCTAACTCTAAGACTTCTAAGACTAACTCTTAACAATCTCTCTAAGATAGCACACCACTATCTTAGTTTACAACACTTGAAGAAAAGTACACCACTTTTATTCAATAATAACTTGAATTATTTTTCAATAACTTAAGTGAATATACAGTTGATATGCTTTCTTTGTACAATAATAATAATCCAATACTATTGTACTTTAAGTGCAGCAAGAAAACCTTTCTTAATGATATGCAAATGTAAAACAATATGCACTTGAAACATGAAGATTTTTACTCTTAATGGATTTAAAGAAAGTTCTAAATTTTTGTGAAAGTTGTTAAGATTAAACTCGAGCCTAGGAGGTATTTATACTTCTAAGACATCACTTCAGATCAGTGGCCATCTTCCCTAGAGGTTTGATGAATATATGCAATGAAACAAAATCAATCTGACCTGAAAAATCACATTGTTTTGCAGTTGTATTCGGCTGCAGCCAATGTGTAGTTGAATACACCTCTGTAACGTTCACATTTTTCAAACAATTTTAAGCATGTATTCGAATATGAAACCTTGTAGTCGAATACAAATGAGTTAATTTTGCCACTGACTTGTCTTTGTATTCGGCTACGACATGTTGTAGTCGAATACAAAAATGCTATTTTAGCTACTGACTTGGTATTTGTATTCGGCTACGACATCCTGTAGTTGAATACAAAAATGCTATTTTAGCTACTGACTCGAGCTTGTATTCGGCTACGACAAGTTGTAGTCGAATACAGATGTGTAGTTTTTGCTACTGACGTCATATGTATTCGGCTACACATATATGTAGTCGAATAAAACTTTAGCTTTTGTCAAAAACTTAATTTTCAATCATTGTTCATGTAGTTTGACACTTCGAAAATTCTTTTGACGCATATGTTAAAAGTAAAAGGTTCTAATGTGCATTTGAAGTATTACATTATTAGATTGTACATATACCTTACACTATAAGACTTTTTAGCATTTTGACAATAGTTGACTTGATTTGTTAACTTTATCTTGATCACTTGTCTTGGTCTTTTTCTTCATCAAAAACATAAGTATCTTTGCATATTTACATAGCCTACGTCAGGCCTAGGCCAGATCAGACTTTTTTCTTAAACAGATAAGGCCAAGACTTCTAAAAAAGCCTATTTAGGTAAAAAGGTAAGGCTATAGGCCACATAATAAGTATTTTAGGCCTATTAGGCCGGCCTATTTAAATAAATATAAATAATATTTTTTTACTATTGTGATTATATGAAATTTTGATCTTTTTGTTATATATTCAACTTTTAGTAATTTACGCATATTAACCTCATTTAGTTTTTGACATATTTAACTATATTATTATAAAATATATTTTATTTAGGATGTATATAAAGTCATATTCTTCAAAATGTGATGTTAAATATCAAAATAGAACTTAACTTCTTTGACATATTAACTCGTTAATCTATTTAACAATATGTTTGATTACTTATTAAAAAATATTATAATGAAATAGGCTTTTAAGTAGGCTAACAGGTCATACCAGGCTTTTATCACGGCCAGACTCAGGCCAAAAAAGTAAGCCTATGACAGGCCAAAGGCCAGGCATAGGCCTTGTATTTTTTGACAGGTCAGGCTTAGATCTAGCAAAGCATAGCTCGGCTCAGCTTATTCCCACACCTATTCCTAGTGTGACAGTCAATGTTACAACCAACTTGTTAGAAACAAACCAATTTATTCCAAACTCTTGTAACCCAGCCCGGTAGTGTTTTTTGTGTTCCTCTAGCAATCTGTAGGTTTTCAAGTTGTGTTAAGAAGACTTGACTTGTAGGGTTAAGGTATTGTATGCCTTCAACAATTTGTGGTTTTCAGGTTGTGTGGAGAAGACTTGACTTGTCGAGTCAAAGTGTTTGTGTTCCTAAAAAAGTCTGTAGGTGTTAGGTTGTTTTAAGAAGACTGGCTTGTAGGTTCGTGTACTGTGTAATTCGAGTTTTGAATAAGTAGACTAATTCTTTCTAAGCAAGGGGACTGGACTTAGCTACTGAGTTGATGGTGAAACAACATAAATTCTTATGTCACTTTAATTCTGCAATTCCTTTTTTACTTCTGCCTCTTATCACTTATATCGATTGGTACTACTTTTATTCTAAGTAAGTCACCAAACCTGAACAAGTTTTAGATAAAATAGCAAAAGGAATCCAACTTAGTCGAATAAAATTCAACCTTTTTCTCGCGTTTGCACCTTCAAGATGTTGTCTTCTTATTGAAGAATGAGAACCTTCAACCTTTCAAGAGGCTTCGAACAATTCAAGTTCCTCTCAATGGATAACAACAATGCATGAAAAAATGGAAGCTTTACATAGAAACAAGACATAGGAGCTTGTTGAACTTCCAATGAGTCGGAAAGCCATGGGAACAAATAGGTATACAAGATAAAATACGATGGCAAAAATCAATTTGAACGGTATCGTGCAAGACTGGTGGTCAAATGATATGCTTAGAAAGAAGTGTTGGAACCAAGTTGGTTCTAAGTACTTAGGATTTTGATGTTTACAAAAGCACTCCATGTAATCTTATTTTGAACCTTGAATAATTAAATGTCACCAGAAGCTGAAGTAATAAGAAGAAGAAGAAGATCAAAGTGTTCAAGAGATCGAATCCTGAAGGTACCAGAAGATACTCCAGGATGTCAAAACATCACCAGAAGATAACTTTGCTGGCCCAGATCAGAAGGAAGAAAAGTCATAAAGAAACCTGGACCAGACCAGAGGGAAGCCTGCCAGACGGAGACTTGTTCCAGACCAGAAGATGTCATAAGTCAGACTTAATCCAGAAGTTATTCTGACCAGAAGATGGCCTGGCAGTGAAATAATAAACAGCCCAGACTTGATCCAGACTTAATCAGAGGGTAAATTAATGGGTCCAGAACAAAGGAATTAATCCAGATTTGACCCATACCAGAAGATAGCATGGTTCAGGGTATGAAACTAAGTCTAGACCAGAAGAAATGATCTCCATAATTGATCCAGAACTGATCCAAAACAGAAGGTAAAATGTCCAGACTGAAATATTATTTGTCCAGATTTAATTTCAGTTTAATCCAGACCAAGTCCAGAATTGGTCCAGATCAGAGGGAAGATTTTCATATCAATGGTTCAGGTTTAAGTATTTGGCCCAGTGTTGGCCGAGATCAGAAGATCAGACCGTGGCCCAGTGTTGGCCAAAATCAGACGATCAGGATGTGTGGTCCAGCAATGGCCGAGATCAGAGGATCACAGCAAATCAGTTTGCTAGACCAGGATGGCCGAGATCAGAAGATCAGAAGGTTAGAAAGTGTGGTCCAGCAGTGGCCGAAATCAGAGGATCACAACAGATCACTCAGTATGGTCCAGATGTGGACTAGCACAAAAGATCAAATGGTCCAGATTTAATCATGACGATTAACGGTGGAGATTTTAATTTATTTTGATCAAAGTATTAAAAAAATTTCTTACAAAAGTAAAGTGAAGTGTTGTGGAAGTTCAGGAGCTGTTGGCAGGAAGAAACTAAAGACATGATTGGCCAGTTATTTTTGAAAGAAAATTTGAAGCTTAAAAAATATATGTTTTTTATTTAAATGAAGCCCAATTGGTCAAGATATTTTTGCAAGAGAATCCAGCAAGATTCAGCTCGAAATTAAGCTTGGAAGAGGCCCTAATCTGCGTCTATAAAAGGAGGCTCAAGGCAGAATACTTACTATCGAAAATTACAAAAGAGTCATACACTTCCAAAGCAAACACTCAAGTTTTCAATGAGGTTAATTGTGAGTTCCAGCTTTCAAGAAGCAAGCACTCGTGTTATTTTCTTTCCCTTGTGTTAAATCTAAGTTGTTGAAGTAGAGTCTACAATTTGAGGGAGTCAGAAGGGGTAGCAGATTACTTGGCAATTAGATTCAAGGCATTGTAATTCCTTCTACAATCTGGGGTTGTCAGATTGGCAGGAGAAGACTTGACTTAGGAAGTCAAGGTGCTGTATTCCTCAAGAGTCTAGGATTTTTAGACTGTTTGAGAAGACTAACTTGGAGGGTCAGTGGAACTGTTGTAATTCAAGGTTGAATTAGTGAAATCCTTCAAGGTGAAGGGACTGGACGTAGCCTCGTTAACGGTGAACCAGTATAAAAATTATGTGTTTTATTTTTACTTTATATCCGCTGCTAACTCTGTTTTTATTCATACATCAAGTTTTGTTTTTAAAGTGTAAAAACAGGAAAAGTATTCAAGTTAGTCAAAAACAATTCAACCCCCCCTTCTCGTGTTTGCACCTTCAAGAAGGTATCGACTTCAATGAGATATTTTTTCTAATTACCAGACTTACTACTATCAGAGTAATGTTGTTGATGATACGTGATGCATTTGATTTACATCTTGAACAACTAGATGTAAAGACTGTTTTTCTTCATGTAGAGCTTGAAGAAGAAATTTATATGCCCCAACCAAAAGGCTTTAAAGAAGTAGGAGAAGAAAACTTGGTTTGTAGGTTAACCAAATAACTGTACAGTCTAAAGCATGCGCCCAAACATTTGCACAAGAGATTTAATTTTTTCATAACGAGCTTTGATTACGACATGCTAAGTTCAGATCATTGCACACAATACAAAAGGTTTGATGATAATGATTTTATCATTTTGTTTTTGTTTGTGGATGACATTTGGTGGTACAAAGGTTGAGTCCAAGAATTGAAAGCATAATTGACTAGGGAGTTTGATATGAAAAACTTTGGACCAATAAACAAGAGTTTAGGGATATAAATTCACTAAGACTTAAAAGATAGGAAGAGTTGGGTATCTTTACAGAATTATCTAAGGAAGGGTTTCCATCGCTTCAACATGCAAGATTGTAAGCCAATCTCTATCTCAGTTCCTATCGACTTTAAATTATTCTCATGTATGAGTCTTAGAAATGAAGTAGAGTTAATGCAAATGTCTCAAGTACCGTATGTAGTAGCGATGAAAAACCTCATGTAAGCCATGATATGTACAAGAGTAGACATTGTGCAAGTAGTGGGAATGGTTAGTGGATTAATGAAGGATCTTGGTAAAGAGCATTGGAATGTTGTTAAGAGAATCTTGAGATATATCAAAGGAACCACAAATGTTGCATTATGTTTTGCAGGATCATAATTAATTTTCACGAGTTGTGTCGATTCAAATTGTAATAAAAGAAAATCTATTATTGGCTATGTGTTCATACTTGCAAGAGGAACAATAACTTTTTTATCGAAATTAAAAATTGTTGTAGCTCTGTCCACTATAGAAGTTGAGTTCATGGTAGCTACCTAGGGTTGCAAGGAAGCTACTTGGATACAAAGGTCAATGGAGGAACTTGGGCACAAGAAACAAAGTTACTATGTATCGTGACAATCAGAGTGTCTTGCACATTGCAAGAAATCTAGACTTTCATTCAAGGACAAAGCACATAGGCGTACAATATCATTTTGTTGGAAAAGTAGTAGAGGAAGCAAGTGTGGATATGTATAAAATTCACACAAATGATCATCTAGCAAATGTGATGACAAAGCCAATCAATGCTGACAAGTTTATATCGTATCAATTCACGTAAGGCATATAAAAAATGTAGCAAAAAGGAGTTATCAAAGTAGAGAAGTTTTGAAAGCTCACAAACATAGCATGAAGTGGGATATTTTGAATGGTAAATCCACTTTTTGTGTACAAGAGTTATGGGGTCCAAATCACTGCCACATGTCCATGATGCATGTAAGACAAGTTTCATTAAGCATGTGATGCAAAGTAGAAAGTTGCATGGAGGGAAAATGGCCTGTTGCATTTAAGGAATATTGGTATGTCTCTCCTATAAATAGCATGTTGCTTAACACATTCATATAATCCCAATATCAAGTAGTAACACAACAACAACATGCACTAGAACATGTTGAGAGTGAAAGGAAAAATTGTGAGTTGAAATATAGTTTCTCCATTAAGGTTTCTCCCAGTGTTAGTATTCTCCTACTTTTAAGAGAAGTCTTTTAATTTCATCCACTTAGTGAAAATTCTTTACTTTTGTCCTGTGGTTTTTTACCTTTATTTCTTGAGGGTTTTCCACATATGAAAGTCCCGTACTTTGCGAGGCTGAAGCTTGAAAGATCTTCATTGATCTTCTTCCACACCTTGAAAGTCCCGTACTTGCGAGGCTGAAGCTTCTTGTAAGTGCCAACTAGGAACCTCTCCTTACGCAGGAACACCATCACATCATCTCCCACAGCAAAGACCTTGACTCTTCTGCGCTTGTCAGTAGCGACTTTGTTCTTGTGCCCAGTAGCATCTAACTTTGCCTTGACAGCTTCCTTAACGGCTTGCACATCCTTGGCCACCACTGGGCAAAACCACTTAGTTTCCTTGAAGGTCTCAGTCAGGTCATGCTCATCCTGCGTCATAATAAGAAAATTGGACTTCTCATTCCCTGTTTGTCTATTAAAACCAGAACCGGGGCCAAAGCATAAGGCTTGGCATGCGGTTCTGTCGGCAACTCTAGGTATTCCACTAGCTTCTGGGAGACCAAGTTCTCTGTACTCCCGTTATTTACGATTAGATTACATACCTTATTCTTAATAGAACGGTGTGTTCTAAAAAGATTCTTCCTTTGCCACTCCTCCTTTGAAGACAACAGAACTCTCTGCAGCACAAAATTCACCGCTTCTTCAGCTTCTTCTTCAGCGAACTCAACACTGTCATACTCGTTGCCTGCTTCCTCTTCCTCAGACTCCTCATTCAAGACTGCAGTCGTTCTCCTGGAATGGCAAACATTCGACTTGTGGCCCTGCCCACCGCAACAGAAAAAATTATCTCCCGTCGGTTTCGCGTATGGGTTGGCTGACTTCTGGTTCGCCCTCTTGTTGGGCATAGCACTACTGGTTCCACTGGTTCCCTTTGTCGAGGAGTCAGAATCCTTAGCAGCAACACTCTTATCCACATCACCCGCAACTTCAGAGTTTCCCTGCGGAGGGAATCAGCGAAAAGATGATAAATTTCTGGGGGACTTCTCCATCAGTTTCGCTTTCAAGGCTAGCGTAGACACCTCCGTCACGGTCCAGACAGTCTGCAGACCCATCTTCTCCTGAATCGACCCCTTCAAGCCATTAATATAGCGAGTCACCTTCTAACTCTCAATTTCCCCTAGTTCGTTGCGTTCTGAGAAACGCAGGAACTCTGCTGTTTACTCGGTCACGCTTCTTCTACCCTGAACGCAATCGATATACATCTTGTATTGAATCTACTCATAATCTTCAGGCAAGAAACGCTCCAACATCAACTGTTTCATTCGCCTCCACGTTATGATTGGTGCTTTCCTCTGGCGCTGCCTCTGGACAACAAGCTTATCCCACCACACAGCAGCGGTGCTCTTCAATCAAATTGTCACCATCTTCACCTGCTTGTTTTTTGGCACACCCATCACATCGAAGAGCTGATCAACGTCAATCGTCCAATCCAGAAACTATCCAACCCCCATAGTTCCATAGAACAATGGGATATCAGCCTTGACTCTGTAGTCGTTGCGATCCGTCAAACTCGCCATCTGTGTAATCATCTGCGTAGTCAAAGCAGTAAGGGCCGCGGTAAAAGCTTGAGTTAAAGCTTGAATTCTTGTGTTTTTCCATACTTTATTCTCTAGCATTAAGCCTCTATTTATAGTTGAAATTAGGAATTCACTGACGCTTTACTTCTGGAGTGTATTTCAATTAATCTGTTTTGAGAATATTCTAGAGTAGTTTGCTCAGATTCTGTTTTGACTCCTTTGCTCACTGATGCTTTACTTCTGGAGTGTATTTCAATTAATCTATTGAGCATATTTTTAGCTAGATTCTGTTTCTCGAGTCTTTTGCTCCAATTTGTTTTGAGCATTTTTCTCAGATTCTGTTTTGAATATATTTTTAGCTAGATTCTGTTTCTCGAGTCTTTTGCTCCAATTCTGTTTTGAGTATTTTTCTCAGATTCTGTTTTGAACATATTTTTAGCTAGATTATGTTTCTCTAGTCTTTTGCTCCAATTCTGTTTTGAGCATTTTTCTCTAACATATACCTCTAACAGATTCCTCTGATGATCATCCTCTGGTGACGTCATCCTCTGATTTCTGCTTCTGGTGACGTCATCCTCTTATTTCTGCTTCTGGTAACGTCATCCACTGATCTATTCTTCTGGTGACATTTTTCATTCTTCTTCTAAGTCAAATATGTTATTTTCATAAAATACATTTCTAAACATCAAAACATTAATTGCAACAACCAACTTGGTTCCAACAATCTCCCTCTTTTTGATGATGACAAACAATGTATTTTGGATAATACTTTTTCTTTCTTTTGACTTTGACTCCCCGTAAGACTAAGCTTCATTTTATATTTTCTCCCCCTAAGTCAAATGCCCAGATATCATATCAAATACATCATACATCATTTTCTCCTCGTTTCAAATACATCATCTTTTCCCTCGGATATTTTATCAAATATTACATCTTATCCCCCTTTGTCATCAGAAAAGGATTGAATGAAGAAAAGAGATCCTCTGTCTTTTTTTTCTGATATTTTTTATAATTATAAAAGTACACGAAAAATAAAATAACATACAAAAAATTAAACTAAGCTATTAGGTTAGGGATGAAGATAAGATTAAGGTTTTTGTTGAAGAATTCAAACCTATCTTCAGGTAATGGTTTAGTGAATATGTCAGCCCATTGATGATCAGTGTCTACAAATTGAATGTTAAGTACCCCTTTTTGAACATAATCTCTGATGAAGAGGTGTTTGATCTCTATGTGTTTGGCTCTAGAATGTAGGATAGGGTTTTTGGTTAGCTTGATGGCTGAAGTGTTGTCACAGTATAACGGGATGTTTGTTTCCATGAATTTGTAGTCTTCCAGCTGATGTTTCATCCAAATGAGTTGGGAGCTGCATCAGGCTGCTGAAATGTATTCAGCTTCTGCTGTTGACATGGAAATGGTGCTTTGTCTCTTGCTTGTCCAGGATATTAAATATTCTCCTAAGAATGTGCAGTTTTCACTTGTACTCTTTATTTTGAGTTTATCTCCAGTATAATCAGAGTCACAGTATCCACTCAGTTTGTATGTAGGAGTTTTCTTGTAGAACAAGATGAGGTTGGTAGTGCCTTTTAGGTATCTAAGGATTCTCTTAACGGCAGTTAAATGGGATTTCCTAGGGTCAGACTGAAATCTAGCACATACGCATACACTAAATATGATATCAGGTCTTGAAGCAGTGAGATAGAATAGAGATCTTGTCATTCCTCTGTAGGATTTGTGATCAACTTTTTGCCCTAAGTCATCCTTTTCAAGTGAGCAGGTAGGTTGCATTGGAGTAGCCATAGGTTTGCAATCACTTATCTTAAACTTCTTGAGAAGTTATTTTGTATATTTTGATTAATGAATGTATATACCTTTTTGACTTTGCTGAATTTGTATTCCTAGGAAGAACTTAAGTTCTCCCATCATACTCATTTGAAATTCGTGCTGCATCAATTCATAAAATTCTGGCCACTGAAGCAAATGTCTCAGTGTAGTCAATATCTCATTGCTGATTGTAACCTTGTGCCACAAGTCTTGCCTTTCTTTCTGACAACTTCACCTTTTTCATTTAGCTTATTCCTAAAGACCCACATGGTTCCAACAATGTTCTTTTCTGGTCTTGGAACTAGATCCCAAACATCATTCCTCTTAAATTCATTTAACTCTTCTTGCATTGCAATAATCCATCCATCATCTTGTTGGAACCAAGTTGGTTCTAAGTACTTAGGATTTTGATGTTTACAAAATCACTCCATGTAATCTTATTTTGTACATAGAATTATTACATTAAATACCGCCAGAAAATGAAGTTTGTAGAGGCAGAAAATGCATCCAGAATGCATCCTGGAATTACCAGAGGATACACCAGGATGTCAAAACACTACCAGAGGATATCTTTCCTGGCCCAGATCAAAAGGAAGCAAAGTCAGAATGAGACCTGGACCAGACCAGAGGGAAGCCTGCCAGAGGGAGAGTTGTTGCAGACCAGAAGATGTCAAATGTCAGATTTATTCCAGAAGTTATTCTGACCAAAAGATGGCCTGGGAATGAAATAATTAACAGCCTAAACTTGATCCAGACTTAATCAGAGGGTAAATTAATGGGTCCAGAACAAAGGAATTAATCCAGATTTGACCCAGACTAGAAGATAGCATGGTTTACGGTATAAAAATAAGTCCATACCAGAAGAAATGATCTCCAAAATTGATCCATAACTGATCCAAAACAGAAGGTAAAATACCCATACTGAAATATTATTTGTCCAGATTTAATTTCAGTTTAATCCAGACCAAGTCCAGAATTGGTCCAGATCAGAGGGAAGATTTTCATATCAATGGTTCAGATTTAAGTATTTGGCCCAATGTTGGCCGAGATCAAAAGATCAGACCATGGCCCAGTGTTGGCCGAAATCAGAAGGTCAGAAAGTGTGGTGCAGCAGTGGCCGAGATCAGAGGATCACAGCAGCTCAGTTTGCTGGACCAGGTTGGCCAAGATCAGAAGATCAGAAGGTGTGGTCCAGGGTAGGCCAAAATCAGAGGATCACAGTAGATCACTTAGTATGGTCCATATGTGGACTATCGCAGAAGATCACACGGTCTAGATTTAATCATGAGGATTAACGATGGAGATTTTAATTTATTTTGATCAAAGTATTAAAAAGATTTGTTACAAAAATAAAGTGAAGTATTGTGGAATTCAGGAGATGTTGGCGGGAAGAAACTAAAGACATGATTGGCCAGTTATTTTTGAAAGAAAATCTGAAGCTTAAAAAATATATGTTTTTTATTTAATTGAAGCCCAATTGGTCAAGATATTTTTGCAAGAGAATCCAACAAGATTCAGCTCGAAATTAAGCTTGGAAGAGGCCTTAATCTGCATCTATAAAAGGAGGCTCAAGGTAGAATACTTAGCATCGAAAATCACAAAAGAGTCATACACTTCCAAAGCAAACATTCAAGTTTTTAGTGAGGTCAATTGTGAGTTCCAGCTTTCAAGAAGCTAGCACTCTTGTTATTTTCTTTCTCGTGTGATCTAATTTGTTGAAGTAGAGTCTAAAATCTGAGGGAGTCAGAAGGGGTAGCAGATTACTTGGCAATTAGATTCAAAGTGTTGTAATTCCTTCTACAATCTGGGGTTGTTAGATTGGCAGGAGAAGAAAGGTGATGTATTCCTCAAGATTCTAGGATTGTTAGACTGTTTGAGAAGACTGACTTGGAGGGTCAGTAGAACTGCTGTAATTCAAGGTTTGAAATAGTGAAATCCTTCAAGGTGAAGGGACTGGACGTAGCCTCGTTAACGGTGAACCAGTATAAAAATTCTGTGTTTTATTTTTACTTTATATCTGCTGCTAACTCTGTTTTTATTCATTTAGTTTTGTTTTAAAAGTGTAAAAGTAGGAAAAGTAATCAAGTTAGTCAAACACAATTCAACCCCCCTTCTCGTGTTTGCACCTTCACATCTGCCAATGCTTCACTAACAGAGGTAGGCTCAATCGATGAGAGTAAGACAAACAAACTGATGTCTTTTAGTGATGATCTGGTTTTTAAAGAATCACTTCCACTTCCAATAATCAGATTTTCAGGATGAGATTATTGATATTTCCATTCAGATTTCTCTTCTGATTTCTCATGAATTATTCTGATTTGATCAGATTCATCCTTTGAAAATGTGTCACATGCTTCTGACTTGCTTGTATCCTCCACTTCTCCATGTTCTGCTGGTCTATCTGCTTCTACTTTCTCTAGTTCTTGTAAATCTAATATAGACTCTATTCTGAATGTAACATGCAGTGTTGATTGCTTCAGCCCAAAATTGTTTTGCAACATTTAAATCATTTAACATAGTTCTGGCCATGTCTTGGAGTGATCTATTCTTTCTTCTAACTTATCTTCTTATTTATCCTCTAAAGACTTGTCGTATGCTTGCTGGTATCTTCTGCTTTTTCAAGTTCTTTTGCCTGCATCAGCTTCTGGTTCTGGTATATCTGTATTAGCTTCTGGTTCTAGTAAATCAGCTTCTGGTAGATCTGTATCAGCTTCTGGTTCTAGTAAACCTGCATCAGTTTCCTCTGATTCTGGTGAACCAGCTTCGGTTTCCTTTGGTTCTGGTTAACCTGCATCAGCTTCATCTTGCTTTGACTTTTCAGGTCAAGCTATTTGTCATATAACATAATACAAATCAATTAATTTAAAAATAAACTCAATACAGCCAAACCATTAATTCTGCTTCTGGTGGTTTCTGCTTGTTTTTGAAACCACTGAAATACTGTTTTTGTTGAAGTGTTCACATCACGTGGATCACTTGGTTCATCTGACAGTTTGAAAACCTGCAGAATACTTATCTAGCTTTGATTTTTAAGATCAAGCTACTTGTTATCACAGTAAACATAAATATCAAACAATAATAGTATTTACAGAAAGATGTAACCTCTATGTCAACAGTTTCAGTTTTACTATGAAAATCCTCTTGTTTCTGATTTTCAGATTCTTACTCTGTATGTTCTGTTATTAGATGGTTTGGATGAAGGGATTTGAATTCCTTTCCTGGTTTGTAGTCCTGATGAATTTTACTGGAATATTTGAAGAACTCTCTTGATTCTGATTCTTCTCTTTCTGCTAATATATCAGGTTCCTCTAATAATTCTGGAACTGATGATAATTCTAATTCTTCTGGTTCTGGAACTGATGGTAATTTTGATTCTTCTGGTAGTTCCAGGTTTGTTGATATGAGTGATTTCTCTGTGTGTTCTGATTTGTGTGATATGTGTGATTTCTTTGATATTTCCGGTTCCTCCTATGATTCTGGTTCAAGTTCTGATAGGTATTGTGTTGACCAGTTCTTCTTCTGCCAAAGTCAATTGGCTTCTATTTGGTAGATGTTAGAACATAGACCTTTTTCCCTTGATATATTTCCAGCATCCATTGACCAGCATCATAACATCTGCAACATAAACAATTTTATCTTTTGGTACCCAAATCGGGTTGGGTCCAAGTTTGTTAGTCTTGAAAAGTTTCTTGTTTTTCCTTGTATTTAGCATAGGACAAGACACTTTGGAATGACCTTTCTTGTAACAAACAAGACACACAATATTAGAGGAAACAGATTTAAGCACAGGTTTAGGTTCAGTTATAGTTTCTTCAAATCCTATACCTCTATTTCCATTCCTACTGACTCCATGAATCATATAAGCATATTTGCTTCTTTCCAAACCGCTATCAAAAAATTCTTGAAGAACTTGTTCATGCATATCAAAATTACTTGTGGTATTTTCAGTTGCTGTTAAATTATGATTATTTTTCAGATTTAATCTTTCATCTTTAATTTCGGAGAAACTGTTTTTCAAACATACATTCTCTGTTTTCAATTCTGCAATCTGATTCTTTATGTCAGTTTCAAGAATAACACTTTCCGTTTTAAATTCTGCAATCTGATTCTTTAAAACATTAACTGTTGGAACAAAGTTGGTTCTTGCAATTAAAGTTTTGCTGTTAACAAATGTATTTTATGAAAATAACATATTTGACTTAGAAGAAGAATGAAAAATGTCGCCAGAAGAATAGATCAGAGGATGATGTTACCAGAAGCATAAATCAGAAGATGATATCACCAGAGAATGTCACCAGAAGATGACGTCACCAGAAGTAGAAATCAGAGGATGATGTCACCAGAGGATGACATCACCAGAAGCAGAAATCAGAGGATGATGTCACCAGAGGATATCATCAGTGGAATCTGTCAGAAGATTATGTTAGAGAACAATGCTCAAAATAGAATTGGAGCAAAAGACTCGAGAAACAGAATCTAGCTAAAAATATGCTCAAAATAGAATCTAAGAAAAATGCTCAAAACAGAATTGGAGCAAAAGACTCGTGAAACAGAATCTACCTCAAAGCATGCTCAAAACAGAAGCGGAGCAAAATGTTCAAAACAGATTAATTGAAATATACTCCAGAAGTAAAGCATCAATGAGCAAAAGACTCAAAACAGAATATGAGCAAACTACTCCAGAATATTCTCAAAACAGATTAATCAAAATACATTCCTGAAGTAAAGCATCAGTGAAGCCCTAAAGTTCAACTATAAATAGAGGCTTAATGCTGAAGAATAAAGCATCGAAAAATAGAAGAACTCAAGCAAAAATTCATAAGTATTCAGAGAGTTCAAAGGAGAGAAACACATGCTTAAAAGATAAATATTTTCTAAGTGTTCTTTTCTTAGAGTGTGAAGCTTATCGTCATCATAAATTATTCAGAAGCAAACACTCTAGTTCACTTTAAGCATATTGTGAATATCAACTTTCTAGAAGTAATTACTCAGTTCTAATTTCGATCCCTTATATTAAATCCTATAGTGTTGAAGTTTCTTCTAAAATCTGGCATTGTCAGGTTGTTAGAAAAAGACTTAGCTTGTAGGTTTAAGGTTGTGAAGTTCCTCAAAAGTATGGGATTGTCATACTGTTTAAGAAGACTTAGCTGGTTTAGTTACGGTGTTGTTGTTCCTCAAAAGTCTGGGGTTGTTAGGCTGTTTGAGAAGACTTAGCTGGTTTAGTTAAGGTGTTGTTGTTCCTCAAAAGTCTGGAGTTGTCAGGTTGTTTGAGAAGACTTGGCTGGTATAGTCAAGGTGTTGTTGTTCCTCAAAAGTCTGAGATTGTCAGGCTGTTTGGGAAGACTGGCTTGTAGGGTCAGTGGTGTTGTAATTCAAAGGAGTTTGAATTAGTGAAAAGGCCTTCTGGAGGAAGGGACTGGACGTAGCCTAGTTAACGGTGAACCAGTATAAATTGTTTTGTTATTATGTTATTATTATCCCCTGCTGAATTTGATTAGTTATATATCGAATAATTCATATTAACATTCAACAAAACAGCAAAAAAAATCAAGTTTGACAAACACAATTCAACCACTCTTCTCGTGTTTGCACCTTCATTAATTTCTTCTGTTATATTTGTATTTTCTTTCTTCAGAGTTTTCAGTTTTAAAGATAATTTGTAATTACTGTTTAAAAAATCATTCAAAGCAGTAATCAAATCAGATCGAGTGAATTCAGAATATACTTCAATTTCATCATCTTCTGAATCACTTCGAAAATCAGATTCTGTGTTGGATCCAGAGTTGGTGTAAGCCATCATAACCAAATCTGCATGTTCATCTTCAGAAGATTCCTCAGAATCATCCCATGTAGCCATCATGCTTTTCTTCTTAGTTCTGAAATTTTTCCTCTGATACTTCACTTTCTCCATATTTGGACATTCTAACTTGATATGTCCAGATTCATTGCATCCGTAGCAGATGATATCTTTCTTGTCATGTGTATCATCACTTTCTTTGTTGGACTGCTTGGAATATCTTTGGGAAAATTTCATTCTTCTGTTGTGCCACATCTTTCTGAAATTTCTAGATAAGAAAGCACTCTCTTCTTCCTCTGAATTCAGACTTTGATCATCTGAATCACTATTTTCTGATGTTGCTTTCAGAGCCTTCTTCTGCTTGGATTTCAGTGATCTGAGAGAGATGATTAATTCTTCCAGCTTTAAAGTATTCAGATCTTTAGCTTCCTGAATAGCAGTAATCTTTGGTCTCCACTTGAATGTCAGACTTCTAAGTATTTTCCTTACACGATCAACGGTAGTGTAGATCTTTTCTAATACCCTTAATCCTGATACTAGAGTATGGAATCTGGAAAATATAGTTTCAATGTCTTCATCTTCTTCCATCTTGAATAACTCGTACTTCTTGACTAGAATGTTAGCCTTTGCTTCTTGAACTTGCTTACTGCCTTTGTAAGTCAGAATCAGACTATCATAGATGCTCTTCGTTGTTTCTCTGTTAGTGCATTTGTCGAACTCATTGAATGTGATTGCATTGATCATGAACGTTCTGGATTTGTGATGCAACTTGAACATCTTCTTCTGATCAGCATCCATATCTCTTCTGGAAATTTTAACACCATCAGCATCTTCTGGAGCAGTATAACCATCTTCCACCAAGTCCCAAAGTTCAGGATCTTGTGAAATAAAAAAACTTCTCAGCCTGTCCTTCCAGTATTCAAATCGTTCTCCATCAAACAGAGGTGGTTTGTTGATGTTTCCTCTAGTAGCTTCTTCATTGAATCCGGACATGTTGATCCCTTGGATCTTTCCTCAAACACTGTAAAGTGCTAAACCTTGAGACCGAGCTCTGATGCCAATTGAAGGTGCAAACACGAGAAAGGGGGGTTGAATTGTGTTTGTCAAACTTAATTACTTTTGCTGTTTTGTTAAATGTTGATTTGAATTATTCGATAAATAACTAATCAGATTCAGCAGCGGATAATAATAACATAATAGCACAGCAATTTATACTGGTTCACCGTTAACTAGGCTACGTCCAGTCCCTTCTGGAAGGCCTTTTCACTAATTCAAACTTCTTTGAATTACAACACCACTGACCCTTCAAGTGAGCCTTCCCAAACAGCTTGACAACCCCAGACTTTTGAGGAACAACAACACCTTGACTATACCCACCAAGTCTTCTCAAACAGCCTGACAACCCCAGACTTTTCAAGAACAACAACACCTTGACTAAACCAGCAAGTCTTCTCAAACAGCCTGACAACCCCAGACTTTTGAGGAACAACAACACCTTGACTAAACCAGCCAAGTCTTCTCAAACAACCTGACAACCCCAGACTTTTGAGGAACGATAACAACACCTAGACTCTACAAGTCAAGTCTTCTCCTACCAATCTGACAATCTCATATTTAAGAAAGAATCTACACCACTATCGGGTTATATAATAAAGATTTGGAACTTTGCAACGATGCTACTGGAAAGCTGTTTGCTGCACTGATTCTTGCACTCTTTTGTTGCTTCTGAAAAGCTGATTGATGCACTTATTCTTGCACTCTTTTATTGCTTCTGGAAAGCTGATTATTGCACTAAATTTCTCTCTCGAAAACACTTAGAAAATATTGCTCTTGCACATTTGTGTTTCTCTCTTTTGAACTCTCAGATAACTTTGAATTGAAGCTTGAGTTCTTGTGTTTTTCGATACTTTATTCTCTAGACTTAAGCCTCTATTTATAGTTGAAATTAGGACTTCACTGATGCTTTACTTCTGGAGTGTATTTCGATTAATCTGTTTTGAGAATATTCTGGAGTAGTTAACTCAGATTATGTTTTGACTCTTTTGCTCACTGATGCTTTACTTCTGGAGTGTATTTTAATTAATTTGTTTTGAGCATTTTGCTCCACTTCTGTTTTGAGCATGCTTTTAGCTAAATTATGTTTCTCGATTGTTTTGTTCCAATTCTGTTTTGAGCATTTTTCTCAGATTCTATTTTGAGCATATTTTTAGCTAGATTCTGTTTCTCGAGTCTTTTGCTCCAATTCTGTTTTGAGCATTTTTCTCAAATTCTGTTTTGAGCATATTTTTAGCAAGATTCTGTTTCTCTAGTCTTTTGCTCCAATTCTGTTTTGAGCATTTTTCTCTAACATATTCCTCTGACAGATTCCTCTGATGATCATCCCCTGGTGACGCATCCTTTAATTTCTGCTTCTCGTGACGTCATCCTCTGATTTCTGCTTCTGGTGACATCATCCTCTGGTGACGTCATCCTCTTATTTCTACTTCTGGTAACGTCATCCTCTTATTTATTCTTCTGGTGACATTTTTCATTCTTCTTCTAAGCCAAATATGTTATTTTCATAAAATACATTTGTTAACATCAAAACTTTAATTGCAAGAACCAACTTGGTTCCAAAACTTCTGACTCTCAGTTTCCCCTAGTTCGTTGCGTTCTGAGAAACGCAGGAACTCTGCTGTTTACTATGTCACACTCCTTCTACCCTGAACGCAATCGATATACATCTTGTACACAATTCAACTTCTCCTTCTCGTGTTTGCACCTTTACCATCTTCACCTGCTTGTTTTCTGGCACACCCATCACGTCGAAGAACTGATCAACGTAAATCCACCAATCCAGAAACTCTCAACCCCCATAGTTCCATTCAACAACGGGATATCAGCCTGGACTCTGTAGTTGTTGGGATTCTGTTGATTATCAAAACCCTGATTCTCCTCCCAGACCACTTCTTTGGAACTAGAGTCCGATTCAATACGAGCCTGCAAGCCTCCATGTGGACGCTTGGGCGGTTCGTCTCTCCTGCCTATGTCCCTCCTATCATTGATGGCGTTCACTCGATCCATCAAAGTCGCCATCTGCGTAATCATCTGCGTAGTCAAAGCAGTAAGGGCCGTGATAAAAGTTGTAGTGATACCCTCGATGTCTGCTCTTGTGACTGGTTGATCTCCCATGGCTATTCAAGATACGTAAAGAAACAGGAGATAGCCTGCTCTCATGCCACCTGACGCAGTCGAAATTGCAAAGGGTTAGCAAGCGCTAATCTTGAAAAAAGAACAAGTTCTGGAATCCACCAGAGAAGAGAAAACTCTAAAAATTAATTATTTTATTCAAATATGCCTTTTTGTTATAGCATAGAAAGTCTTTAAATAGATAATAGAAACCCTAGTACGAAAATTAGGTAAAACAGAAAAAGCCCGAAATTAAAGGAAAAGCTAAAAAGGTCGTTTTGAGGCCCAAGACAAGCTCAAAACAGTTCTGGAGCCCATACTTCATGGAGAAGCAATGAGTTGTGTTTGTGGCACGATTCCCTTTCCGAAAAGGTATAATAATAGGCAATCTGACACCGGACGATCGTTTTCCGCATTTCCTGCTGCTTTTGTCCGCAAAGTCGTTTCTTCCTCGATTCTGGCCGTGAACCTTCCTACATCAGTCTCCTCAACTTCTAAAGAACTCGACCCCGAGTTCATACCAGGATAAAGGTCAGCATCTTCATGGAACTCATAAATATCAGCCACATTGGAAATATTCATGGATCCCAGCAAGTCGATCACATAAGCATTGTCATTGATGTTCTTCCGCACCTTGAAAGTCCCGTACTTGCGAGGCTGAAGCTTCTTGTAAGTCCCAACTGGGAACCTCTCCTTACGCAGGAACACCATCACATCATCTTCCACAGCAAAGACCTTGACTCTTCTGCGCTTGTTAGTAGCGACTTTTTTTCTTTTGCCAAGTAGCCTCTAACTTCGCCTTGACAACTTCCTTAACGACTTGCACATCCTTGGCCACCACTGGGCAAATCCACTCGGTTTCCTTGAAGGTCTCAGTCAGGTCATACTCATCCTGCGTCATAACAAGAAAACTAGACTTCTCCTTCCCTGTTTGTCTATAAAAACCAGAAACCGGGGCCATAGCTATCGTGTGCGTTCCCCAGGTGAACATCATCACATTATCTCTGCCTCTATACGTGATATCATTATCATACTGCCAAGGTCGCCCCAGTAGAACATGACACACATCCATATTCAGAACATCACACACTACATCTTCCTTGTAATGCCTTCCGATGAAAATAGGCACCTTGCAAGTCTTCGTCACCTTGACCTACAAACCCTTACTCACCCAGCCCAAAGCATAAGGCTTGGCATGTGGTTCTGTCGGCAACTCTAGGTATTCCACCAGCTTCTGGGAAACCAAGTTCTCTGTACTCCCGTTATCCACGATAAGATTACACACCTTATTCTTAATAGAACAGTGTGTTCTTAAAAGATTCTTCCTTTGCCCCTCCTCATTTGAAGACAACAGAACTCTCTGCAACACAAAATTCACCGCTTCTTCAGCTTCGTCTTCAGCGAACTCAACACCGTCATACTCATTGCCTGCTTCCTCTTCCTAAGACTCCTCAATCAAGACTGCATTCGTTCTCTTGGAAGGGCAATCATTCGACTTGTGGCCCTGCCCACCGCAACGGAAACACTTCTCTCTCGTCGGTTTCGCATATGGGTTGGCTGACTTCTGGTTCAACCTCTTGTTGGGCGTAGCACTACTGGTTCCACTGGTTCCCTTTGCCGAGGATTCCGAATCCTTAGCAGCAACACTCTTATCGTCATCACCCGCAACTTCAGAGTTACCCTGTAGAGGGAATCTGCGAATAGATTGTAAATTTCTATGGGACTTCTCCATCATTTTCGCTTTCAAGGCTAGCGTAGAGGCCTCCGTCACGTTCCAGACAGTCTGCAGACCCATCTTCTCCTGGATTGACCCCTTCAAGCCATTAATATAGCGAGTCGCCTTCTGACTCTCAGTTTCCCCTAGTTCGTTGCGTTATGAGAAACGCATAAACTCTGTTGCATACTCGATGACGCTTCTTTTACCCTGAACAAAATCGATATGCATCTTGTACAGAATCTTCTCATAATCTTCAGGCAAGAAACGCTCCAGCATCAACTATTTCATTCGCCTCCACGTTCCGATTGGTGCTTTCCTCTGGCGCTGCCTCTCGACAACAAGCTTATCCCACCACACAGCAGCGGTGCTCTTCATCAAATTGCCACCATCGGTTGGAACCTAGTTGGTTCTAAGTACTTAGGATTTTGATGTTTACAAAAGCACTCCGTGTAATCTTATCTTGTACCTTGAATTATTACATTAAATGCCACCAGAAGATGAAGACACCAGATAATGCATCCAGAAGGTATCAGAGGATGCATCCTGAAATTACCAGAGGATATCTTTGTTGACCCAGATCAAAAGGAAACAAAGTCAGAAGGAGACATGGACTAGAGAGTCACAGCAGATCACCTAGTATGGTCCAGATTTGGACGAGAACAGAAGATCAAAGGGTCCAGAATTAATCATGATTATAATCGGTGGAGATTTAATTAAAATTTGATCAAAGTATTAAAAGGATTTATTACAAAAATAAAGTGAAGTCGTATGGGAGTTCATAAGCTATTGGCGAGAAGGAAGATTTGTTCCAAAATTAATTAATGTCAGAATTGGTCAAAGTTATTTTTGAAAGGCAATCTGAAGCAGAAAAGATATGTTTTTTATTTAAGTGAAGCCTGATTGGTCAAAGTATTTTTGCAAGAGTATCTGGCAAGATACAGCTCGAATTTAAGCTTGGAAGAGACCCTAATCTACATCTATAAAAGGAGGCTCAAGGCCGAATACTTAGAATCCAAAATCACAAAAGAGTCATAAACTTCCAAAAGCAAACACTCGAGTTTTCAGTGAGGTTAATTGTGAGTTCCAACTTTCCAGAAGCAAGCACTCGTGTTATTTTCTTTCCCTAGTGTTAGATCTAAGTTGTTGAAGTAGAGTCTTGCAATTCCTTCTACAATCTAGAGTTGTCAGATTGGTAGGAGAAGACTTGACTTAAGAAGTCAAGATGTTGTATTCCTCAAGAGTCTAGGATTGTTAGACTGACTTGGAGGGTCAGTGGAACTGTTGTAATTCAAGGTTTTCAATTAGTGAAATCCTTAAAGGTGAAGGAACTGGACGTAGCCTCGTTAACGGTGAACCAGTATAAAATTCTGTGTTTTTATTTTTACTTTATATCCGCTACTAACTCTGTTTTATTCATACATCAAGTTTTGTTTTAAAACTGCAAAAACAGAAAAAGTATTAAAGTTAGTCAAACACAATTAAACCCCCCTTCTCGTGTTTGCACCTTCAATTGGCATCAGAGCTAGGTCTCAAGGCTGAGCACTTAACAGTGTTTGAGGAAAGGTCCAAGGGGTTCAACATGGCAGAATCCAAAGATGATTTGGGAGGCAACATCAACAGACCACCACTGTTTGATGGAGAAAGGTTTACATATTAGAAGGACAGAATGAGAAGATTCTTCATATCTCAAGATCCTGAATTATGGAAACTGGTAGTCAAAGGTTACACTGCACCTACTGTTCCAGGAGATCCAACCTAAAAAACTTGACATGGAAGATATGAAACTAGACCAGAGCAAATTATTCAAACTGCATCACAAGTCTAGAAACATCATGATCAGTGCCATCACATTCACGGAATTTGACAGATGCACAAATGAAGAAACAACAAAGAGCATATTCGACAGTCTGGTTCTGATCTATGAAGGAAGCCAACAGGTTCAAGAAGCAAGGGCTAACATACTGGTCAAACAGTATGAGATGTTCAAGATGGAAGATGATGAAAACATTGATGGAATGTTCTGCAGATTCTAGACTCTGATATCTAAACTGAAGGTCTTGAAGAAAAGCTATACAACAGCAGATCATGTCAAGAAGATTCTAAGAAGCTTACCAACCAAGTGGAGATCTGATCAACTCACTCAGGTCTCATGAAATAGAACTAGAAGCAGATGAACCAAAGAAGAAGAAGAATCTGGCCCTGAAGTCGAAACAGAAGAAAGCTGCAAGGGCAGCATCAGAATCAGAGGATAACAACAGTGACTGTGATGATATGGCTTACTTAACCAAATAGATGGTTAAGATCTGGGAAAACAGGAAGAGAAGAAGCTTCAAGAAGAAACATAACAACAAAGGAAAGGAAGAATCTGACAAGAAGAGTATCGTTTGTTATGGATGCAATGAACTTGGACATATCAAGTCAGAATGTCCAAATTTGGAAAAAGGCAAACAGCACAAGAAGAATTCTAGATTCAGAAAGAAGGGTCTGATGGCAGCCTGGGATGCATCAGAATCAGAGGAAGAATCGTTTGATGAAGATGTGGAAGAAACAGCAAAGATGGCACACATCAGGTCTGCCTCTGGACTTCATAAAGGCACGATTTCAGAAAGGAAAGCAGGCAGAAGGAAGAATGATCGAAGCAATCATTCAAGCAAGTCTGGAAGTACATCAGAGGGAGCAATTCTAGCTCTAATGGCTCATACCAACTCAAGTTCTGGATACAGCTCAGGCTCTGGAACAGAATAAGAAGATGAAGACAGTGAGGTATTTACTGATCTCACTAGATCTGAATTAATTGAGGCTTTAAAAGACTTTTTAAATGCAAACAACAAGATGTCTTTAAAGCTGAAAACTCTTAGGGAATATAAGAAAAGGCAAGGTCTGATCAGCAACACAAAGCTTGGTATCTTGACAGTGGCTGCTCCAAACACATGACATGAGACAAATCTATATTTCTAGTTCTGACTATGAAGAATGGAGGCAAAGTTTCCTTTGGAGGAAACCAGAAAGGTCAGATTATTGGAACAGGAACTATTGGTAACACTTCTTCTTCCTTGTCTATTAAAAATGTTCAGTTAGTTAAAGAGCTAAAACATAATCTTCTGAGCATAAGTCAATTAAGTGATTGCAATTATGATGTTATCTTTAATAAAAATCTTGCAAAGCTATTAGTCAACATGATGGGTCGGTTTTATTTACTGGCACTAGGAAGGATAATGTTTATAAAATTGATTTGTTCAGTCTTGCTAAGCAACAGGTTAAATGCTTATTGTCTGTGAGTGAGCAGAATCTGATTTGGCACAAAAGGTTAGGGCATGCAAACCCTAGGCTTATATCTGAATTGAGCAAACTCCAGTTTGTAAGAAGGCTCCCCAAGGTAAGTACCGAAACTGAGATTCTGTGTGAAGCATGTCAAAGAGGTAAACAAACTAAAAGTTCTTTCAAAACTAAAAACTGTCTTTCTACTTCTCAACCACTTGAACTGCTACAATTAGATCTGTTTGGACCTGTTCAAACAGCTTCTCTCAGTGGTAAGAAATATGGTTTTGTGATTGTTGATGATTACTCAAGATGGACATGGGTAAAATTTTTAAAGAACAAAGATGAATCTTACAAAGTATTTATTTCTTTTTGTAAGCAAGTTATGAATGAACAGGGTATTAAGATCATAACCATCAGAAATGATCATGGAAGTGAATTCGAGAACAAGTATTTTGAAGAATTATGTGATGAGAATGGCATCTCTCACAACTTCTCATCCCCCAGAACACCTCAACAGAATGGAGTGGTAGAAAGGAAGAACAGATAACTGCAGGAGATGGTCAGAACCATGCTGAATGATATAAAGGTTGCCACCTACCTTTGGGTAGAAGCTGTCAACACAGCTTGCTACATTCAGAATAGAGTCTACATCAGGTTCATCTTAAATAAAACTCCCTATGAACTGTGGAAAGGTAAGAAACCTAATATTTCCTACTTTAAACAATTTGGTTGCATCTGTTTTATGTTGAACACTAAAGACAATCTAGTTAAGTTTGATTCTAGAACTCAAAAGTGTACCTTTATTGGCTACTCTGAGAGATCAAAAGCTTATAGAGTGTTTAACAAAGAAACTAACACTGTGGAAGAATCAATCCACATTAAGTTTGATGATAAACAGCTTGACTCTGAAAAGTCAAAGCAAGATGAGGAAATTGCATGTGAACCAGAGGCACAGGAACCAGAAGCTGGACCAGCAGCAGAATCTGAGAAAGATCAAGATGAATAAGAACATGCTGACTCTGAAGACAAGTCAGAAGGAAAGAATGGATGGAAGTACAAGTCTTCACATCCAGATTCTCTCATTATTGGCAGTGCAGCAGAACCTTTAAAGATGAGATCATCAAGTACAGAAACCAGTCTATTTGGTTTACTCTCAACAATTGAACCAAGCAATGTTGATGAGGCTTTGGCAAAGGAAGGTTGGATACTTGCAATGCAAGAAGAGCTGAATGAATTTCAAAGGAATGATGTTTGGGATCTGGTATCTAGACCAAACAAAAACATTATTGGAACCAAGTGGGTGTTCAAGAATAAACTCAATGAAAAAGGTGAAGTGGTAAGGAACAAAGCCAGATTAGTAGCTCAAGGATACAGTCAACAGGAAGGTATCGATTACATTGAGACATTTGCTCCAGTGGCCAGGTTAGAAGCAATTAGAATTATTTTATCATTTGCTGCTAATCACGATATAATTCTGTATCAAATGGATGTTAAAAGTGCATTCTTAAATGGCTACATAAATGAAGAAGTCTATGTCAAACAGCCCCCTGAATTTAGAAATTCTGATTTTCCAGACCATGTTTTTAAACTTAAGAAATCTTTATATGGTTTAAAACAAGCACCAAGGGCATGGTATGACAGACTTAGTAACTTTTTGCTTAAGAATGAATTTGATAGAGGCCAGATTGATAATACTCTATTTAGGAAATCCATTAAAAATGATATTTTAATTATTCAAGTTTATGTTGATGATATCATCTTTGGATCGACTAATGGCACTTTGTGCAAAGAGTTTTCTGACCTAATGCATAAAGAGTTCCAAATGAGCATGATGGGAGAACTTAAGTTCTTCCTGGGAATTCATATTCATCACGGTAAATCAGGTATACTCATTCACCAATCTAAATATACTAAAGAACTTATTAAAAAGTTCAAAATGAGTGAATGTAAGCCAATGGCCACCCCCATGCACCCAACCTGCTCACTTGAGAAAGATGAAACCAGCCAAAAGGTAGACCAGAAAACATACAGAGGTATGATTAGATCCATTCTTTATTTAACTGCTTCTAGACCAGACATCTTGTTTAGTAGTTGTGTCTGTGCCCGTTTTCAAGCCGACCCTAGGGAATCCCATTTAATTGCTGTCAAACGAATTCTGAGATACATTAAATGAACCACCAACCTTACCCTGTTATACAAGAAAACCCCCACCTACAAACTCAGAGGTTTTTCTGATTCCGACAATGCTGGAAACAAGCTTGAAAGGAAAAGTACAAGCGACAACTGCACTTTCTTATGTGATAATTTGATCTCTTGGCCAAGCAAAAGACAAAGCACCATTGCTATGTCAACAGCCAAAGCTGAGCATATATCAGCAGCAGGATGCAGCTCATAGTTAATCTGGATGAAACATCAACTTGAAGATTACAACATCTTTGAAACCAATATCCCTTTGTTCTGTGACAACACTTCAGCCATAAACCTAACCAAGAACCCTATCTTACACTCTAGAGCCAAACACATTGAAATAAAACATCATTTCATTGGGGACCATGTTCAAAACGGGACTTTAAGGATCCAGTTTATGGAAACTGATCATCAATGGGCTGACATCTTCACCAAAGCATTCCTTGAATACAGGTTCGAGTTCATCAAGAAACATCTCAACACTGTCTCCATATATGACTAGCTCGAGTAGTCTTCTTAGGAGTTTTTAATTTTCTTGTAATTTTAATTTTATGTCTTTTATTTTCTGTTTTTAATTTCTGTACTTTGTAAAGAAAAAACAAAAATAGTAGGACCTCTTTTTGGCTGATAACAAAAAGGGGGAGTGAGAGAGAGAGAGAGAGAGAGAAAAAAAGGAGAAATAAGTAGAAAAGGAGAGATAAAAAGAAAGGAGGAGCGAAAAAGAAAGAGATGAAAAGCGAAGGAGTTGAAAAGAAGAAGAAACAGGGAGAGAGAAAAATAAAGAGAGAAAAAGAAAGAGTGAAAAGAGAAGGAGTTGAAAAAGAGAAGAAACAGGGAGAGAGAAAAATAAATCAGAAAGAGATGAAAATAGAAAGAGTTGAAAAGGAGAGGAGAAGATAAGGAAGAAAGAGTTGAAAAGGAGAAGAAAAAGTCAGTATCAGACTTAGGGGGAGAGATTGGTCTAAGGGGGAGTATTTCAAGTACTTTGAGTTACAAGCTAGCAAAATAAGTTAAGGTTTTGTCATCATCAAAAAGGGGGAGATTGTTGGAACCAAGTTGGTTCTAAGTACTTAGGATTTTGATGTTTACAAAAGCACTCCGTGTAATCTTATTTTGTACCTTGAATTATTACATTAAATGCCACCAGAAGATGAAGTTTCCAGAGTCAGAAGATGAAGACACTAGATAATGCATCCAGAAGGTACCAGAGGATGCATCCTGAAATTACCAGAGGATATCTTTGCTAGCCCAGATCAGAAGGAAGCAAAGTCAGAACGAGACTTGGACCAGACCAGAAGGAAGCCTACTAGAGGGAGACTTGATCCAGACCAGAAGGAATCTGATAGAACAATGAAAATAAAGAGGAATTAGGGCCCAAAGAGTGGACCCCACTCACCCAAGTCAGACACGTTTAGTTTCTAGTATGATGAATGCAGAGAATAAAAGCTAGTTAATAAGGTCTCTTATTCTAATAATATTCCATTAAAGGAATGAGGGAAAGGGAAGTGGAAAGGCATTCAAATTCAAGAAGGATGAATGGAGGGAATAAAAGCAAATTAATAATGTCTCTTATTTTATGTTATAAGAAGGAGGGAATGGGAAGAGGGGAAATACGCCTAAAATATTTTAAGAACTAAATAGGGTAATTCTTTCTCTGGTTAGGAGCAATTCTGCTCTAGTTTAGGAGTTCTTAGAACTCTGGTTTAGTTTTTCTTTTGGCATCCTTTCCCAATCTCGTCATTGTAAGAGATACTACTCTGAATTTTAAGAAATAACATACTTTTTTCTTCCATTAAAATTTTGAGTTCTATCATTGGTCCGACCTGCCGGATAGAGATAGAAGCTAGCAAAACCGAATGCCACCAAAAATGTCTGACAAAATTGAGGCTTTAGAGATACGAATGGCTGAGATGGAAGGTTCGGTGCGCCAAACCTTGGATGAATTTCGTCATGCTATTTTGGAAGATTTAGCAAAACTATTGAATCGGCCTACACCTGGGGTGTCGTAGACAACCAGGGAGCCAATTACGGAATACAAGATGGCAGTGAAGAAGGTGGAGCTGCCGTCATTTGATGGTGATGATCTAGTGGGGTGGATCACACGAGTAGAGACATATTTTGAGGTACAGGGAATATCTGAATAAATGAAGGTTCGTTTGGCAAAAATTAGCATGGAGGGAGCAACCATTCATTGGTTTAATCTTCTACGGGAAACAGAGGATGACCTCACATGGTTAAAGTTGAAGGAAGCGCTAATTGAGAGATATGGAGGAAGAAAGAGCGATAATCCATTCGAAGAATGGAAAGATCTTCAACAAATTGGAGATGTGGAAAAGTACATTTTAGATTTCGAATATTTCTCTTTCCAGGTTATGCGTCTCCCCGAAGAACAATACCTTGGATAATTTTTGGGTGGCCTCCGGTTAGAGGTACGTTTGCGAGTAAAGACCTTCAACCCTAAGACACGTGTAGAGGCGATGAAATTGGCTCGTGATGTTGAAACAGAGTTACAAGGTGTGTTGAATTACAGAGGAAGCGGAGGTGGCGGTCGTTCGCGAAACTGGAAAGGGGGAAGAGAAGGAAGTAATGGGCTTACTAATAGAAACGGGTCCGTAGTGGGTCTTTTTCCAGACCCAAATAAGGGAAATGCGAGTTTTGGGCCAAGTGGGGGAACCCAATCCAGAAATACTCAAACGGGGTCAAATCCTAACCTGGAATTGAGCATGCAAGGATCCAACCTTAATCAGAACCAAACACGAACAAATGGCGATGAGGAGCGAAGGGGGAACCACAAAAATCGCAATAGGGGTACCAAGCATCTTCCCTATTCCGAATTCATGGATCGTAAGACACGAAGCCTCTGTTTTCGATGTGGGGAGAGGTTCCATCCCCTTCATCAGTGTGCTGAAAAACAATTGTGTTTGGTGATTCTGGGAGATGATGAAGTGACACACAATGCCGGTGAAGTCCTAGCTATCAAACTGAAGGAAGGGGAGGAAGATGTTTCACTAAGATGCAACTCTACGATGCTCTCCGGAATAGAAGAGCAAGGCAAAGCTCGAAATTCGTTCCCTTTTCTCCTAAATTTGGAAGGTACCGTAAAAGGCATACCGGTTACGATGATGGTGGACACTGGTGCGAGTCATAATTTTGTGACTTCTCAAATGGCTGCAGTTCTGGAGCTTCCAGTAGAACAAATCCGGTTACGAACGTGAAATTTGGAAACGGTTCCCGTGTGGCTATAACAGAGAAGTGTGGGAAGTTTGACATTTAAATTGGAAGGTTCCAGACCACTGTTGACGCTTACAGAGTGGAATTACAAGGTGAGGACATGATTGTGGGAGTAGCTAGGCTGCATAAGCTAGGCACGGTGTTAATTAATTAGGAAGAAATGGCAATTTGCTTGGACTAGAAAGGGAAAGCTGTGAAGTTGCAGTGTCAAATTCCGTTGAATTGGAGAATCAATCAGGAAAAAGAACTGAATGTTGTTACCACGAATATACTAAGGCCAAGAAAAATCGTAACATGGGAAGGGAATAAGGAAACAATCAGTTGGGAACCTGGAAGTCTGCCACAAAATAAATGTCTTAATGTTAGCCTTGAGGACAAGGCTCCTTTTGAAGTGGGTGGCAATGATAGAACAATGCAAATTAAGAGGAATGAGGGCCCAAAGAGTGGACCTAACTCACCCAAGTCACACACGTTTAGTTTCTACTATGATGAATGCAGAGAATAAAAACTAGTTAACAACGTCTCTTATTCTAATAATATTCCATTAAAGGAATGAGGGAAGGGGAAGTGGAAAGGCATTCAAATTCAAGAAGGATGAATGGAGGGAATAAAAGCAAATTAATAATGTCTCTTATTTTATGTTATAAGAAAGAGGGAATGGGAAGAGGGAAAATACACATAAAATATTTTAAGAACTAAATAGGGTAATTCTTTCTCTGGTTAGGAGCAATTCTGCTCTGGTTTAGGAGTTCTTAGAACTCTGGTTTAGTTTTTCTTTCGGCATCCTTTCCCAATCTCGTCATTGTAAGAGATACTACTCTGAATTTTAAGAAATAATATACTTTTTTCTTCCATTAAAATTCTGAGTTCTATCAGAATCATTAGCAGACTTAGACCAGAAGTTATTATGACCAGAAGATGGCCTGGCAGTGAAATGATAAAACAGCCCAGACTTGATCCAGACTTAATCAGAAGATAAATTAATGGGTCCAGAACAAGAGATTCAATCCAGATTTGACCCAGACCAGAAGATAGCATGGTTCAGGGTATGAAACTAAGTCCAGACCAGAAGAAATGATGTCCAGATTTGATCTTGACCTGATCCAAATCAGAAGGTAAAATATTATTTGTCCAGATTTAAATACAGTTCAATCCAGACCCAGTTCAGAATTTGTTCAGATCAGAGGGAAAAGTTTCAGATCAATGGTAAAGATTTAAGTTTATGGCCCAGTGTTGGCCGAGATCGGAAGATCAGACCATGGCCCAGTGTTGGCCGAAATCAAAAGGTCAAAACGTGTGGTCCAGCATTGGCCGAGATCAGAGGATCACAGCAGATCAGCTTGCAAGTCTAGGTAGGCCGAGATTAGAAGATCAAAAAGTGTGGTCTATGGTTGGCCGAAATCAGAGGATCACAGCAAATCACTTAGTATGGTCCAGATGTGGATGAGAGTATAAGATCAAAGGGTCTAGAATTAATCATGATGATAATCGGTGGAGATTTAATTAAAATTTGATCAAAGGATTAAAAGGATTTGTTACAAAAATAAAGTCAGAATTATTAAAATATGTTTTTTATTTAAGTGAAGCCCGATTGGTCAAAGTATTTTTGCAAAAGTATCTGGCAAGATACAGCTTGAATTTAAGCTTTGAAGAGACCCTAATCTGCATCTATAAAATGCGGCTCAAGGCAGAATACTTAGCATCGAAAATCAAAAAAGAGACATACACTTCCAAAAGCAAACACTCGAGTTTTCAGTAAGATTAATTGTGAGTTCCAACTTTCCAGAAGCAAGCACTGGTGTTATTTACTTTCCCTTGTGTTAGATCTAAGTTGTTGAAGTAAAGTCTACAATCTAAGGGAGTCAGAAGGGGTAGCAGATTACTTGGAAATTAGATTCAAGGCGTTGTAATTCCTTCTACAATCTGGGGTTGTCAGATTGGTAGGAGAAGACTTGACTTAAGAAGTCAAGGTGTTGTATTCCTCAAGAGTCTAGGATTGTTAGACTGTTTGAGAAGACTGACTTGGAGGGTCAGTGGAACTGTTGTAATTTAAGGTTTTGAATAAGTGAAATCCTTCAAGGTGAACGGACTGGACGTAGCCTCGTTAACAGTGAAACAGTATAAAATTCTGTGTTTTTATTTCTACTTTATATCTGCTGCTAACTCTGTTTTATTCACACATCAAGTTTTGTTTTAAAACTGCAAAAACAGAAAAAAAAAAAGTATTCAAGTTAGTCAAACACAATTCAACTCCTCCTTCTCGTGTTTGCACCTTCACCATCTTCACCTGCTTGTTTTCTGGCACACCCATCACGTCGAGGAACTGATCAACGTAAATCTGCCAATCCAGAAACTCTTCAACCCCCATAGTTCCATACAACAACGAGATATCAACCTTGACTCTGTAGTTGTTGGGATTCTGTTGATTATCGAAACCCTGATTCTCCTCCCGGACCTCTTCTTTGGAACTAGAGTCTGATTCAAAATGAGCCTGCAAGCCTCCATGTGGACGCTTGGGCGGTTCGTCTCTCCTGCCTCTGTCCCTCCTATCATTGATAGCGTTCACTCGATCCGTCAAAGTCGCCATCTGCGTACTCATCTGCGTAGTAAAAGCAATAAGGGCCGCGGTAAAAGTCGCAGTGATACCCTCGATGTCTGCTATTGTGACTGGTTGATCTCTGATGGTTGTTCAAGATATGAAAAGAAACAGGAGAAAGCACGCTCTGATGCCACCTGACGTAGTCGGAATCGTAAAGAGTTAGCAAGCGCTAATCCCAAAAAAAGAACAAGTTTTGGAATCTACCAGAGATGCCTTTTTGTTACAGCATATAAAGTCTTTAAATAGATAACAGAAACCCTAGTACGAAAATTAGGTAAAACAGAAAAAGCCCAAAATTAAAGGAAAAGCTAAAACGGCCGTTTTGGGGCCCAAGACAAGCTCAAAACGGTTCTGGAGCCCATACTTCTTGGAGAAGCAATGAGTTGTGTTTGTGGCGAGATTCCCTTTCCGAAAAGGTATAATAATAGGCAATCTGACACCGGACGATTGTTTCCCGCATTTCCTGCTGCGTTTGTTTGCAAAGTCGTTTCTTCCTCGATTCTGGCCGTGAACCTTCCTACATCAGTCTCCTCCACTTCTAAAGAACTCGACCCCGAGTTCATACCAGGATAAATGTCATTGATCTTCTTCCACACCTTGAAATCTCGTACTTGCGAGACCGAAGCTTCTTGTAAGTGCCAAATGGGAACCTCTCCTTACGCAGGAACACCATCACATCATCTCCCACAGCAAAGACCTTGACTCTTCTGCACTTGTCAACAGCGACTTTGTTCTTCTGCCCAGTAGCCTCTAACTTCGCCTTGATAACTTCCTTAACGGCTTGCACATCCTTCGCCACCACTGGGCAAAACCACTCAGTTTCCTTGATGGTCTCAGTCAGGTCATGCTCATCCTGCGTCATAACAAGAAAACTAGACTTCTCCTTCCATGTTTGTCTATTAAAACCAGAAACTGGGGCCATAGCTATCTTGTGTATTCCCTAGGTGAACATCATCAATTATCTCTGCCTTTATACGTGATATCATTGTCATACTGCCAAGGTCGCCCCAGTAGGACATGACACACATCCATATTTCGAACATCACACACTACCTCTTCCTTGTAATGCCATCTGATGGAAATAGGCACCTTGCAAGTCTTCGTCACCTTGACCTGCAAACCCTTACTCACCTACCCCAAAGCATAAGGCTTGGCATGCGGTTCCGTCGGCAACTCTAGGTATTCCACCAGCTTCTTGGAGACCAAGTTCTTTGTACTCCCGTTATCCACGATTAGATTACACACCTTATTCTTAATAGAACAGTGTGTTCTAAAAAAATTCTTCCTTTGCCCATCCTCCTTTGAAGAAAACAGAACTCTTTGCACACTATGCCAAAAATGGCCTTTTACAGCGCACATTTTAAAGCGCTTAATAACTAAAAGCCCTGTTGTATAATATTTTAAAAATAACGGAGGATACAACAGCGCTTTAATGACAAGCGCTTTAGAAAAATCGCTGTTGTAGGGTCATGAAGGGTTCAAGATTTACATAAAAGCGCTGTTGTAGGGTCATAGCGATTTCACATAATGTTTACAGCGCTTTTAGAGCGCTTCGCGTAAAAGCGCTGTAAAATACAGTGCTCTCATATAATGTTTACAGCGCTACATTTACAGCGCTTTCTATAAAAGCGCTGTAAATGTTTTAAAACTTAAATTATAGCGCCCGCACACTATATTAAGAAATATATTTACAACGCTTATGGATAAAAGCGCTGTAAAATATATCGCCCACACACTATATTTACAGCGCTTTTATGAGCGCTTTTTTAGAAAGCGCTGTAAATGTTATAAATGTTTTCAATTTTAATTTTTGAATGCCTTTTACAACGCTTATGGACATAAGTGCTGTAAAATTACAAGTAGTTATATATAAATAAATAAATAAATAAAAACATATTTAATACGATCTATTCTTTCGAACCCTATTACGAACTTTCCTCTCCTCTACTTTGCGCCCATTTTTACTAAGTGATTGTTGTCTCAGGTATTGTATTAATTTATTAATTTGTTATTGTCTCTAAAAGTGATAATTTGTTACCTGATAAACCATTCATATAAAACTTTAGATGATAAATCTGTTCTGTTTTGAAATTTGTTCGATCTATTCTATTTTGAAATCAGACTTGTATACATGACCTTAGACCTTGGTTTCCATTTTCCAATATTAGTCTATATACACTATAGATTTGTATGATGTTATAGATTGATAAATTTGTGTAACACTGCATTCATAAGCTGCATTCATAAATTCTTACATGATAAATCATATAAAATATGTTCAATCTGTTCTGTTATTTTTTGATAAATTTGTTATATATTGATTTGTTCTTACTGCATTCATATAGGTCATATAATTAAAATTGACCGGAAATGGATGTCTGCCAATCGATTGTCAAAAGAGTATGAAAATGGAGTGAAGAAGTTTCTTGAATTTGCAGTGAAGAATTCAAAAGACCCAAATCGAATCACTTGTCCTTTTTTAAAATATTGTTTTGGAAAACGCGTTAGAGCAGATGAATTGGAAGGACATTTAGTATGGCATGGAATTGATAAAAACTATACATGTTGGATAAAACATGGTGAGAAAAAAAAAGGGAACACTTATTTTGATAGTGATGCGACAAATGATTCAAATGATTATTTCGACGCAGATACATATGAGCAGGGCCGAGTTGAAGATATTGCAAAAGCAGTTGAAGAACATCTTCGGGATTGTCCTAAAATGTTTGAGAGTTTGTTGAGTGATACAGAGAAACCATTATATAATGGTTGTACTAAATTCACAAGACTTTCGGCGATATTAAAGTTGTACAACTTAAAAGCGAGAAACGGATGGTCTGGTAAAAGTTTCACAGAATTATTAACACTCCTAAAAGATATGTTGCCAGATGATAATGAACTTCCCAGTCAAACCTACGAGGCTAAACGAATTTTGTGCTCTATTGGCATGAGTTACGAAAGGATTCATGCGTGTCCTAACGATTGCATTTTATTTCGAAAAGAATATGAATTACTAAAGGCGTGTCCGAAATGCAATGTCTCTCGATATAATAAGAAAGAATCTACTCCAGCAAAAGTCGTGTGGTATTTTCCTATAATACCAAGATTTAGGCAAATCTATCGCAGTGAAGAAGATTCAAAACACCTTACATGGCATGCAGATGAAAGAATTAGAGATGGAAAGTTACGACACCTTGCAGATTCTCCACAATGGGCAAAAATTGATCACGAATATCCTGATTTTGGTAGAGAGTCAAGAAATCTACGACTTGCACTTTCTACTGGTGGAATGAATCCACATGGTCTTCAAAGCATATCACACAGCACGTGGCCTGTGATTTTGTTGATTTATAACCTACCTCCATGGTTATGTATGAAGCGCAAGTTTATGATGTTGTCTCTGTTAATTTCTGGACCCAAATAACTGGGGAATGATATCGACGTTTACTTGGCTCCTTTAATTGAAGATTTAAAAAAGTTATGGGAGTCAGGTGTGGAAGTTTATGATGGGTATAAGAAAGAATGCTTCAATTTGAGGGCTATGTTGTTCGGCACAATTAATGATTTTCCAGCATATGGTAATTTATCAGGGTATAGCATTAAAGGTCAGTGTGCCTGTCCTATATGTGAAGAGAGTACAGATTGGATGCGGTTGAAACATTGTAAGAAGAACGTCTTTCTTGGACATCGTAGATTTTTACCCTTTAGTCATCATTATCGTGGGTGGATAAATGCATTCAATGGAAAATCAGAAGAAGATACTGCTCCAAAAGCACCGACTGGATATCAAATATTGGAAAAAGTACAAGGTTGGACCAATAAATTTGGCAAACCATTTGCGGGAGAGCTTGTCAAAACTGGGTGGAAGAAAAAGTCAATTTTCTTTGAAATGTCATATAGGAAGTCATTGTATATAAGACATTTTCTCGATGTGATGCATATCAAAAAAAATGTCTTTGATAGTGTTATTGGTATGTTACTCAGTGTTCCAGGAAAGTCTAAGGATGGCGTCAATGCAAGATTGGATTTGGTCGATATGGGAATAAGAAATGAATTGGGTCCTGTAAAGAAAGGAAATCGCACATATCTACCTCCAGCCGCTCAAACTCTATCTAGAAAGGAAAAAATTGTTTTGTGTAAATTTCTACGCGAAGTTAAAGTTCTAGAAGGATACAGTTCAAACATAAAAAAATTTAGTTTGTATGAAAGACCTCAAGTTAAAAGGTTTGAAGACTCATGATTCTCATGTTCTAATGGAGCATTTGCTACCAATAGGTGTACGTTCCATTTTACCTGAAAAAGTTCGACGAGCCATAACTAAATTATGTTTCTTCTTCAGGGAAATTTGTAGTAAAGTGATCGATCCTCATAAATTACCGACATTGCAGATGGAAATTGTTGTTACATTGTGTGAGCTTGAAATGTATTTCCCACCCTCGTTTTTTGATATAATGGTACACCTTACTGTTCATCTTGTTAAGCAGACACAACTTTGTGGGCCAGCTTACATGAGATGGATGTATCCGATAGAACGATATATGAAAATATTAAAAGGGTACGTAAAAAGTAGAAGTCGACCAGAAGGATGTATGGCTGAACGGTACATTGTCGAAGAAGCTGCTGAATTTTGTACTCAATATCTATCGAATGTTGAATACATAGGACTTCCTATGTCTCGTCATTCGGGAAGAATAACAGGAGAAGGGATCATTGGAAAAAGAGTAATGACTATATCAAGAACAGAATGGGAGCAGGCACAATTGTATGTTCTGCACAATGATGATAAGGTTCAACCGTATGTTACAATACACATGGATCAGTTATCTAGTTTGAACATGAACAGGAATAAAAATTGGATAACACGATAGCACAATCGAAGTTTTATCCCTTGGCTAAAAAATCACATTAGCTCAAAGTTTGATATAGACCCCGCTTCAATTTCAGAGAGATTGAGGTGGCTAGCAAATGGCCCAAGTTTACATGTCTTTTCTTACACCGGTTATGTAATTAATGACTATACATTTTATACCACAAAACAAGATGAGCAAACCACTATGCAAAATAGCGGAGTCACTCTAGTAGCTGAAGCGATGCATATCTCAAGTGCAAAAGACAAAAACCCAATATTTGCAAATCTATCATATTTTGGGTTACGGAGCACATATGGTAGTTGAATTACAAAATGTTTCGTGTTCCCATCTTTGGTTGCAAGTGGGTCGATAATAATAATGGCATTCGGATTGATGAGTCAGGGTTATTGCTTGTCGATTTTAGGAGGGTAGGATACAAAGATGAACCTTTTATTTTAGCGTCACAAGCTCAACAAGTGTTTTATGTCACTGATCCTGCTGATGATAAATGGTCTGTTGTCCTATCGACCAATAAAATAAGTGATGATAACCACAACGTTGAAGACGTTGGTAATGATATTTTCTTTGCGACATCACAACCATGTGAAATTGATTCAACTGATGATGGTTTATATCTTAGAGATGATCATGATGAGGGAATTTGGATTAATCCATCGTTTATCGTTAATGGACAAACAAATGTGAATCCCACCAGGAAAAGAAGAAGGGCATCTTAAGTGTGTTTATGTGTTTATATATAAGTCATGTAATTATCTGTACTCATTGTGTAAAATTTCATGTAATAACTTGACCTGCCAGAACTTATCAGTATTTGATTTTATGATTATATAATTCATCATATAAGTTGATATGAACAATATTTGGATATTATATCACAAGTACTATAAAATGCAAAATAAAATACAAGTACAATTAAAATAAAATACAAGCACATTTACAGTGCTTTTTCCCACAAGCGTTGTAAAAAGTTTCAAAAAAAAATTTCAAATACAAGAGACAAAATAGTTACAGTGCAAGAGGATTCATCCAGAGGATATCAGAGGATACACCTCCAGAGGATACCAGAGGATACACCTCCAGAGGATACCAGAGGATACACCAGAGGATACACCTCCAGATGATACCAGAGGATACTCCAGAGGATACAATAGGATGTCCAGAGGATACATCTCCAGAGGATATCAGAGGATACACCAGAGGATATCAGAGGATACACCACCATAGGATACACCACCAGAGGATATCAGATGAAAAATAACATCATCAGAGGATATGACATTAGTCCAGAACATAAGCATTAGTCCAGGCTTAGTCCAGATTAAAATATCAAATGTAAATGGTTTCAAAAAAATAAATTACAAGTGCAAAACATTTACAGCGCTTATGGATAAAAAGCGATGTATATGACAAAATAAAATACAAGTGCAAAACATTTACAGCGCTTATGGATAAAAAGCGCTGTAAATGACAAAATAAAATACAAGTGCAAATCATTTACATCGCTTATGGGTAAAAAGCGTTGTAACATGCTCATATAGCACCTTTTATATAGTGTGTATATAAGCGCTGTAAAATACTATTTAAGGCGCTTTTTATATAATCTTTTAAAGCGCTCTTTGTAAAAAGCACTGTAAAAGGTTTTTTTATTATATTATGTAAACTGATAATATAAGAAGTCGCCTCTTCATTTTCTTATTCATTACGTATATTCTCATATCCCTTACGAACATGGCAGTACTGTGAAACCCTTACCATTACGTACTCTCTATACGAACCATTCTCTATATACGAACCCTTCTCCCTAATGCAAACCCTTCTCTCTGTCCATATTCATTACGTACGTACTATCTGTTTTCATCATTCTCCATTTTCACTAAGTTCTATCCATTCGACCAGAAAGGTTTTTAAGGCGCTTTCTGTTCATTTTTTTAAAGAGCTATGTGGAACCTTAGTGATATCTTCTCGTTGCACAAGAGATTTCTATTTGTATTTCTGCGACATCGTAACCCTAAACTATAGGTATTTTTATTCATATCTCGTCGTCACTAAACTTATAGTGCATGTTGTATTTATCCAATCTGTTGTTGTCACTAAACTGCATGTTGAACTTATACTCGTGTTAAACTTATATTGTGTGAAATGTGTAGATAAATGGATTCCAACAACGATTTAGGTCCTCAAAACGAGGAAGTTGTAAACACTGAAGTTGAAAACAATGAAGCTGCCAACGCTAAAGGCTGTGAAGGCAAAGTGAAGCGTGGGGCAACTATAATGCAAAAAGTCATTATAGCAAGAAGTACTGGAATAAAATTTGAGGTATATTAGGTTTTTCTTTGTTTATATTTTTTTTCTTTGTTTGTTTTTTGTAAGCAATCACTTACACTATAGCTATGAGTTTATTAGGTGGGATGGAATGAAAGTGGCCAGCCGATTGACCCCAACAGTTCAATGATGGTAAGCTACATCGGTGCTGTTGTCCGCCAAAATATCCCAATAACAATCGATGACTGGAGAGACAAAGCATTGAAGGATGTTAAAGACATACTGTGGAGTGATGTACATGTAATTAACTTTTTTACTCCACTTTTTTGTTACTTAATTATAATTTTTTTCCATTGAAATAATTTAATTCAAACTCTTTATTTATTTGGTTTTCAGAGCGCTTTTAACATTCATGATGTGCGTAAAAATTACGTACTTAGAGTTGCGGGTAAAATTCACAGAGGATTTAGATCCCATCTGTCGAATTGTTACCTGAGAGACAAGCAAGGAAATGTGAATGTTGAAGCTCCAAACATTTACAAACACTATATAACACATGAAGAGTGGAGCTCTTTTGTTGCTAAATGCTCAGACCCCGCATTTGTGGTACTATTTAATTTATTAGTATGTGTGTTTTATTCATATTCATATCTTATATTTTTTACACGATCGTTATTTTTTTTATTTATATATAGAATGTAAGTACATCAAATCGGGAGAGAGCAAAAAACCTAGTGCATCCATACAAAAGATCGCGTATGGGGTATGCGCGCTTAGAGCAAAAAATTGTAAGTAAACATCACTTTTATACATTGTGTTAGCTAGATTATAAACTATAGTTTATAATTAATATTTTGTTTATGTCTTAATGAATAGCTGCAACAGACGAAATCCGATCAACCATTGGGTCGTCATATCTTGTGGAAGGAGGCTCGCGTAAATAAGGATGGAATAGTGGACAGCAAAAATGTTCAACAAGTTTTCCAACAATTTGTAAGTATATATCACTTTAATATTTTTTAATATTGTCTTTTAAAAATGATATTGAACTTATCTTTTTAATACTACATGAATTTTAGGAAAACTTGGAACAAAGTCTTGTAAATCAAGATGAAAATAAATAAGTCAGGGACATTCTCAGCAAGGTATTCAATATTCCTGAATATTCTGGCCGTGTGAGGGGTAAGGGATTTGGCGTGACTCCCAAAACTTATTTTTCACATGAGAAGCACACAAATCCCTCGAACGATCAAGTATTAGAAGCGCTGAAAACCCTTTCAGAGCAAGTTGCGTACTTGGTTAAAAAAGTTAAGGAATGTGAAATGCAAATAAGTGAAGATGGAAGTTGCAACATTAGTCGTAAAAGTCTACCGAATGTAATTCATTACTTAACGAAATAAGAAATTCATTCAACATAATTGTTTCAAATACTTATGTATTAACTGTTGATTTAATTTAGGGGGTTTCACGTTGTTGTCGATACTTGTCTTCCCCTACCCATCGTATGGTTGGGAAAGGAACATTGTACAATACGTTGGGAGAAGTATTGCACAACAACTCTGTCCCTGCCGGCCATGTTAAAGTTTCACCTGTGGTGTCTTTTGAACCACTTGCATCGTTGCCTATCCCCGACAACGACAGAGATATGAAATTTTTGGGAGAAGCAATAGGTAGCTATGTGGCATGGCCGAAACATCTTGTTGGCATTGATCAAGAGGTATGTTTTAATTGCTATGTATGTTTAGTTGTATGATTATGATTGATTATATGTAATTGTTGATTTTTCAGCTTTTATATTTCACATTTATTTAGATTGTTGCTAAAGCTCGCAGCGAGTTTGTCACTTCGCCAGAAAAGGCATCAGAAAAGGTTTGACATATACATCAATTCATGTATACGAAATGATTAGCTTACTATAATAACTAACAAAGTGATCAACCTCATTTTTTTCAGATTCAAACAAAAAATAAACCCGCTGCACCGCAGGTGCAGGTCCGTGGTAAAAATAAACCTTCCAAAATCTAAAAACTACATCGAGGAAAATCAGTTGCTCTTCCTAAAATAAATCAACCACACCTTACTCGATTTGGTGAGTGTCTTGACAAAGCAACAAAGATGAATATGAAGAGCAACGATGATACACGTGTGCTAAACATGGAAAAAGGTATATTCGGAGAAGAGTATTTTGAACTACTTGGCACCGAGCAAATATACGAACTTCTCGATCATAAAGAGTTGAGTGCTAATGTAATCAGCATATACATCAGGTAATATAAATACTTTTAAGATATAAAATATTACCTTTTAATTGCATCACTGCCACATTAATTTATTGATATTATAATCTAATTTTATATTTGATAGTTTTTGTACGAGAAGTTGGTATGCGCGCGGAAATTGTCAAGTAGATTTTCATTCTTATCTCCACATAAACTATCAATGTTTAAACTCGATCTAGATAATGTAAATAAATATTTAGTTGATAGGCTTATAGAAAATAAAGAGAAGGACAAGATGTTTCTGGCACCATACAACTCAGGGTACGTAATTAGATATTTTATCTATATATTTTTTAATTTATGATATTATGAGTTGTGTAAACAAATTTGCCAACCAAATTTGTGTTGTTGTAGGCAACATTGGGTGTTGTTTGCCATAAATGCGACTTCTGAAATTGTATATTTTTTACACCCATTGCACGGTCATTTCAACAATCACACTGATATAAAGAACGTCTTCGACACGTAAGTAATATTCATTTATTTCTTACATATATAAATAATGTGTTTGGTCATTGAAAAACAATCACATTTATTTGATAGTGCTCTGCAAGTTTTCCGCGCTCAAAGGGGTGCTTCAGTGTCGAAGAATAAGTCAAACAACATCACATGGCTTCCAGTAAAGGTTATAGAACTTACTTATATACCTTTAAATTTTCATTTACAATATCAATGCATAAATATTTATTGGCGTACATGTTTTATTTTATAGTGTCCATGTCAAACTAACAACATAGACTGCAGATACTATATAATGAGGTTCATGAAGGAGATTGTTGATCTGAATCAACATATAATTCCAAAAACGGGACGTTATTTTCATTATATTTTGATTTTCATATATAAACTATATATATGTATATATATTTGATTCTAACTTATTTTGCTTCAGTATTTTGACAACTTCAACCCAACTTACTCTAAAAATGATCTCAAAGAACTGAAAGAAGAATGGTGCCAGTTTGTCCTCAAAATGAACATTATATAATTTTTAATTAATTTGTTGATATACTGTCATGATGTAATTTGTTCTGTGAATATGTAATTCATACTGTGAATATATTGCTACTGTCCTGATGTAATTTTTTCTGTGAATATGTAATTCATACTGTGAATATTGAATGTAATTTGTTCTGATAATATATGTAATTCATGCTGTAATTTATTGTAATTTGTTGCTGTGAAACACTTGTAATTGATATTGTTGAATGTGAATATGAATTTGTTGCTGTGATGTGAATTTTAATGTTGAAAAGAAAAATCTGAATGTGATATTTGATGTTCATAATATATAATAAAAAAGAAAGCGCTTCTTTAAAAAATGCCATAAAATTCAACTACAGAGCTTTTTAAAAAACGCTTTAAAAAAAATGCCATACAACGTTTTACAGCGCTTTTTCTGAAAAAGCGCTGTAAATCCAATATAAGAAGCGTTTAAATATGGACCTATTACAGCGCTTGTTTGAAAAAGCGTTGTAAATCCAATATAAGAAGCGTTTACATATGTACCTATTACAGCGCTTGTTTGAAAGAGCGCTGTAAATCCAATATAAGAAGTGCGCTTCTAATATGGACCTATTACAGCGCTTTTTTTAAATAGCGCTGTAAATCCAATATAAGAAGCGCGCTTCTTATATTGACCTATCACAGCGCTTGTTTTAAAAAGCGCTGTAAATCCAATATAAGAATCGCGCTTCTTAAATTGTATTTACAATGCTTGTTTACAGCGCTTTTTTGTATTTTCATTAGCGCTACTGTACCCTTTTACAGCACTAGATACTAGGGCGCTTAAAAGCGCTGTAAAAGGCAATTTTTGGCGTAGTCGCAGCACAAAATTCATCGCTTCTTCAGCTTCTTCTTCAGTGAACTCAACATCGTCATACTCTTTGCCTGCTTCCTCTTCCTCAAACTCTTCATTCAAGACTGCAGTCGTTCTCCTGGAAGGGCAAACATTCGACTTGTGGCCCTGCCCACCGCAATGGAAACACTTATCTCCCGTCGGTTTTGCGTATGGGTTGGCTGACTTCTGGTGCGCCCTCTTGTTGGGCGTAGCACTACTGGTTCCACTGGTTCCCTTTGCCGAGGAGTCAGAATCCTTAGCAGCAACACTTTTATCCTCATCACCCGCAACTTCAGAGTTACCCTGCGGAGTGAATCTGCGAAAAGATGATAAATTTATGGGGGACTTCTCCATCAGTTCCGCTTTCAAGGCTAGCGTAGAGGCCTCCGTCACGGTCCAGACAGTCTGCAGACCCATCTTCTCCTGGATCAACCCCTTCAAGCCATTAATATAGCTAGTCACCTTCTGACTCTCAGTTTCCCCTAGTTCGTTGCGTTCTGAGAAACGTAGGAACTCTGCTGTGTACTCGGTCACGCTCCTTCTACCCTGAACGCAATCGATATACATCTTGTACAGAATCTGCTCATAATCTTCAAGCAAGAAACGCTCAAGCATCAATTGTTTCATTCGCCTCCACGTTCTGATTGGTGCTTTCCTCTAGCGCTGCCTCTGGACAACAAGCTTATCCCACCACACAGCAGCGGTGCTCTTCAATCGAATTGTCACCATCTTCATCTGCTTGTTTTCTGGCACACCCATCACGTCGAAGAACCAATCAACGTCAATCTGCCAATTCAGAAACTATTCAACCCCCATAGTTCCATAGAACAACGGGATATCAGCCTTGACTCTGTAGTCGTTGCGATTCTGTTGATTATCGAAACCCTGATTCTCCTCCCGAACCTCTTCTTTGGAACTAGAGTCTGATTCAATACGAGCCTGCAAGCCTCTATGTGGACGCTTTGGTGGTTCGTCTCTCCTGCCTCTGTCCCTCCTATCATTGATGGCGTTCACTTGATCTGTCAAAGTCGCCATCTGCGTAGTCAAAGCAGTAAAGGTCGCGGTAAAAGTTTCAGTTATACCCTCGATGTCTGCTCTTGTGACTGGTTGATCTCCCACGGTTGTTCAAGATACGAAAAGAAACAGGAGAAAGCTTGCTCTGATGCCACCTGACGCAGTCGGAATTGCAAAGGGTTAGCAAGCGCTAATCCTAAAAAAAGAACAAGTTTTGGAATCCACCAGAGAAGAGAAAACTCTCAAAATTAATTATTTTATTCAAAGATGCCTTTTTGTTAACAGCATAGAAAGTCTTTAAATAGATAATAGAAACCCTAGTACGAAAATTAAGTAAAACAGAAAAAGTCCGAAATTAAAGGAAAAGCTAAAACGACCATTTTGAGGCCCAAGACGAGCTCAAAACGGTTCTGGAGCCCATACTTCATGACGAAGCAATGAGTTGTGTTTGTGGCGCGATTCCTTTTCCAGAAATATGATTCAGTTATAATAAAATGGTTTTGATATAGTATCCAAGTTCAAGTCCAATTACTTACTAAAACAATCTTTGACTAAATTTATTTATCTTCTACTCAAACTTTTTATTATCATGTCCCCTTATCTTATAAAAACTAGAAGATAAAGAGAAAAACAAATCAAAATAAATTATAGGTAAAAATATATATGTTTTATATTTCTTTATTGAATTTAAAGATAAACATTGTGAGTGACCTCTAATAAAAATCTATTATGGCCCCATCACCCCCACTTTTGTAAGAATAATCTACCTTGAGCTAATTGGGGACAATTGTCCCCACTGAATTATTTTTATATTAGTCATTATTTTTATATTTACTCAATAAAAATTAATTATTGTCCCCATGAAAAATTATACAATAACTTTATTTCTATAGAATCAAATATCCACAATTGTGAGAGATAAATTATTGAAGTGATTATATGATCATACATGAAGAGAAGAACTAGTATATGAAAATATTAACAATTACAATTCATAGATATTGACGTGTCTTTGGTGTTTTTATTTTTTATTTTTTATAGATTAAATAGCATCCGTGGTCCCTTAACTTAATTTTAGTTAATGTTTTAGTCATTTATCTTTTTTTTTCCCAATTTGGTCCTTTATTTTAATTTTAAGTGTAATAAAGAATGGAAATATGAATTTATTTGAAGATTTGAGTTATGAATCTAATGAAATTTGTATTATATGAAAGAATATAATTAATTTTATGGGTTTTGGTTTAAAATTTTGATGAATTTTTGTAGAAAAAATGATAATATTGTTGACATTTTAAAACATAAATGATCAAATTGTCACTTAAAATTAAAATAAAGGATCAAACCGGAAAAAAAAAAAGATAAAGGACTAAAACGTTAACTGAAATTAGACCACGGATGCTATTTAGCCTTTTTTATATAATAGATGTTTTGGATATATAACAAAAATAGTTTTGTAGTTTTGAATTTGTTTTTATGATAATGATATAATTATTTTATCGTTTTATACATTGATATACTTTTTTATATATAGAATATTTGTAATGTATTTTTGTCAAATTATTATTTTTTGATGCCTGAGGAGGTGATATTATAAAAAATTTTACACGAACTGACAATTAAACTTTTTTGTTTTCATAATAAAAATATTTGTTTCAATCTGAATGAAGTTCAAGAAACAATGATAATTTCAGACATGCCAAGTTTTTCATCACGTTTTAAAATGAACATGTAAATTTTTTTTACTCAAGAATGGACATTTAGAATTTGCCTAAATAATATAGGTAGCCATCATCTTTATACATCAAAGTCAATCGCGGGTGTCAAAATCAATAATGATTTGAAATTAAACCAACATATGGTTCATTCAAAGAACAATAATGTAACGGAAGTGCTTCTTGCGTTGGATATAGCCCCATAAATCCAATCAATCATGTGATTAATTTATAGAAAAACAAATATCTTATTGAAAAAAGAAAAAAAATACCAACACCGTATAAAGTAAAACATGGTGTGAAGCTAGTTCAGAGGAGAGAGATAACATGATAAAAATACAAAAAATCGTACTAATATACGGTGTCAATGTAAAAAAATTGGGTCTAATTATCAAGATACAAATTACAATCAATATAATCGAAAAGTCAATAAAAATAACAACATCAATAAGTGATATCTCTTTAAAATGTCATCAACTTTACTTGGTTTTGTAACGGAATAATTATGATTCCTTCACATTTACACAGTGGAGCATGTGTTGCACATGATTCATATTGGGTGTGTTTGCATATTAACAACCTACAAGTACATATTCTATCGGTGACCACCCATTTTTTAGATTTTTTTTTATATGAGAGTTAATTTAATTTGGAATTTTGAAGGTTGATAAAATAGGAAAAATTTAAATGCTCATGAAATATATTCTTTTTTTTTTCTTCCGGTCTATCCCTTTAAGTATAGGGCCGAATGGAAGGGCATGTCAATGCATCAAATAAATGACTTTCTCTTCGGGTGCGTTTCATTCGTGTGTGTGTATATATATATATATAAAAGGGAGACAGAGAGAAGAGGGAGAAAGTAGAGAGAGAGTTACATGAAATAATAGAAAGACATGAGAAAGAGAAATAGAGATGAGAGAATAAAAATAATAATAATTTTTTATTAGAAAATAAAAATGATATTTTGTTATTTTTGATAGCTCGTACTTAGATAAAAAATTGTCCCATAATTTAGTGAGGACAAAAATTTATATTTTTGTTCGATCCATAAATACTTTTTTTGTGATTCTTTAATCAAATAGGGTAAAAAAAATCTCTCTGATCTTCTACTTTTTAACAAATCTAAACCACCCTTCAAACTAATCTAAATTTTAAAGATTTAATTTAATTTAATAGAGATGAAAAATAGTTTTTTTTCCTTTAATATCTGTACAGAGGTGAATTCTAAATATACTTCCGGTGTCCACTAATTTACATGTTAGGAAATAAACCATATATAAGACTCTAATTAAGGACAACATTAAAAAAAAAAAAAGAAATATGTCTATCGTTTATATGGTTATATCTAACAAAAAGAAAAGATAAATGCAAGAAGAGGATCGAATTGTAGTTTAAAAATTTTCTCTTTTAAAATATTTTTTCAAAGAATTCTTTTTTAAATGATACATGTAAGAACACTTAAATTAAATTTAAAGAATATTTTTGACTAAAACGGTGTTATTTGAAAAATAACAATTGTTTCATAGCGTAAGGAAAAATAGTACAAAAGTAAATAATAGGGAGAGACACAAATTGATTTACACTATCAATTCCATAGTTATATCTAGTTTCTTGTCTTCTACAACGATATGTCTACTATGCAAATATTGAATAAAAACTTAAAAACTACACAACCTTATGTCTATCAAATAATTTTTCTTCACTTAAAAAATACAACAATTTACAAAAATAAAGATTTTTCTTTTAAAGCTTTTAAACATTCAATACAAGTTATTTTGAAAAATACTTAGTTAAATGTTATACTTCTCTTAGACGAAATAGTCCAAGAACTCTAGAACAAGGAGTTGAATATAAACATTATTTTAAGAGTTTAATCAATCACACAATGAAAATTTTTTATCACGATAGACTTGCGTACAAATTCGTATTGAAAATTTAGTTTTAAAACAGTTTATGATATTGCAATGAACAATCCAATTAAGCTATGTCAATTTAATACAAGAAAATGAATTTAATTGAATCCTTCTCAAAAACAACTTTGATTCAATTAAATTGTTAAGAGTTCTGGAACCACTTAATGATATTCACAATGATAAAAACAAAATGAAAATTGAAATTTTAATTATCAACCAAATCACAATTGTTGATATCAGTTCAAAACAAATTTTAACTCAACAATTAAAATAGGTTAAATAGCACTCGTGGTCTCTTAACTTAATTTCAGTTAACGTTTTAGTCATTTATCTTTTTTTTTCCCCGATTTGGTCCTTTATTTTAATTTTAAGTGACAATTTGATCTTTTATGTTTTAAAATGTCAACAATATTATCCTTTTTTTTTACAATAAATTAAAAAATTCATCAAAATTTTCAACCAAAACCCATAAAATTAATTATATTCTTTAATATAATACGAATTTTATCAAATTCGTAACTCAAATCTTCAAATAAACTCATATTTTCATTTTTTATTTGATGTTGTTAGAGATGAAATTTTAAAAATCAAATAAAGAATTAAAATATGAGTTTATTTGAATATTTGAGTTACGAATTTGATGAAATTTGTATTATATTAAAGAATATAATTAATTTTGTGGGTTTTGGTTGAAAATTTTGATGAATTTTTTGAATTTTTGTAAAAAAAAAGGATAATATTGTTAACATTTTAAAACATAAAAGATTAAATTGTCACTTAAAATTAAAATAAAGGACTAAATCGGGAAAAAAAAAAGATAAAAAACTAAAACGTTAACTGAAATTAAGTTAAGGGGCCACGAGTGTTATTTAGCCATTAAAATATGATATTCATTCAAATAAAATATCAATGTTCTAAATTCTTCTATCATTCACAAATAGAAAACATAAATTATATGCCTCCGAACTCCAAAATGAAATCGATAAAGAACGAAAATACATAAAGTAAATGAGTTAAGTGAAAAAGAAAAACACAACGATTTATAGTGGTTCCTCTACTTAATTTGTTATCACATTTAGAGTACATTCATTTCCCATTTAAAGAATGTGAGTTTCTTTCGTTATTTATTCAATTTGAATGTTTACAAAATATGTTAGCATTTTTATAGACACTTACACCAAATCATTCTTCCCTCAACGATTTGAACTAGATTCTTAGAACACTCTCTAGGAAAATGTGAACCCTATCTTTATGAAGAAGACACCCCTTAACTTCTTGCAAAATAGAAATTAGAGACAATACATCTCTAGAACCTGACAATATTGTCTCCTCATAACCTAAAAATCTACCAAAACTCTCACGAAACTTACCAATTTTAACTATGCATGTCATGTAAGTCCATTCATAGAGGTCAATTTTAAAATCCATATTTTCATCTTGAAGTAGTATGTGAATCGACTCACAAAACCTCCTGGACGTTGGTGAGACGATTTACAAGGTCTAGAGCCCTAAAAATGAATTCTAGACTATGTAAATCGATTTACAAACATCTGAGTTAATCTACAAAGTTAAAAATCAATTAGGAATGATTTTAATTGCATTTCAAAGTGTGTCAACATGTTCTTATCAAGCCACTAAGTTTATGCATGATACAATATGATTTTCATATCACTTTTTTAGATATTCAAATGATTTTGCGAGTGATTGAGAAATGAGAATAAAAAAACAAGCTTACACTCGCCGTCTAATATAGAAAATATAGTTTTGACGTCTATCAAAACACTAAGTCTATTGGTATAAGAGATCCTTACAATTACAACTTTTTCAAAAGAAAGTTTTCACAAGTTATTGTCTAACTAAATGCTAACGTTGAAACTTCAAATCTTTAGGGGCATTTTTATCATTTTTTAGTTATAATACTAGTAGACTCAATATCTCTCTTTTGTGTTGAATTTTGTCTTTTTTCAAGTAGTGAAGTTATATTTTACAGATTTGCCGAAGATGTTTGTACGATTTCTTAAACCATCCTTTTGAGAATTTAAAATTTCATGTATTTTGGAGCTGATAATATATGATGTCTTTTTATCCATTTTGCCCTTATCCATGTTTATTTCTCGGAATGATAAAAATAAGCCTAGGAATCTTGTAAGTGTTGATTCAAGAGGACCAAATAGAGCGTTAATAAATTGATCGTAGGATGCGTCAATTTTACAAACAGGCGATGCTTCTTTGAAACACAAAATTCTTCGAGTCAATTGTTGTATACATTCTTTTTGTGTTTTTTTCTACAAAACGTCTCTAAAGAGTGCGCTTCACCCTGCCAAAAATAACGTCTCTTATACATTTTTGTTTTATTAAAGTCATGACATTTATCCCACGCCCGCACTCAAATCCATCCCGTTAGTAATATTATTGTAATTTTTAAATTTTATATACATTTACATGTTGAATATACTTAATATTTTTTAAAATATTAAAAATTAAAATCTCATCTCTAAAAAAAATATTTTTTTTAATTTTATTATTGTTTAGTAATAATTATTTTATTATACTAATGATAATATATATAATTTTTAAATTTATAATTTTATATATATGAATTGGTGCGGGTGTAGACGGAGAAACCGATTAGTCAATTGCGGGAGTAGAGAAGACAAAATATATCTCCGCCTCTTTCTGTTGTCATGTCTAAATATATGTGATTTCTTAAATTCTTTATAAATGATATATTCATCTACATCCCAACAATTTATTTTTTTTTCAAATAATAAATGATAAATCGTACGTGGATTATCATCAAAATCAATTAAGTGGCTAGAATTTTCAATTTTCAATTTTCAATATTTTTTATTCTAATAATTGATAATCAGTCTAAATCCAATAATTAGGATTGCATCTAACTCTCTCCATATTAGACGTTACTTCTTCCATGCTTTTAAATAAATTTACTCGTGCATCTATATCAGAAATTAACTCTATCTACCCTTTGATTGTCCTCTCCCTTTTACAAATTTCCTTTCATCTCCATCTACCTTAATTATTCTACCGAATTGTATTTTTAAGTGAATTGTACAATCCTCTTATTCAAATTAATTTGGGTTCATAACACAATAATAATTTATTGATATAATTTGATCTTGTAAAAATTAAAATCTTTTAATGATTTAAAATACAACAATATTAAAAATACACGATTTTACAAAATATTGTTATATTGTATTTAACATATTATATTAGTATATGTGATGTGTTAGTTGAGATGTAAGAAGTTAATTTTGTAATTTTAAGATATTGAGTTCAAATTCATAAAATAGTAGTTAGTGTCATTTGATTAATAAATAAAAATTTCTTTCTTCTTCAATTTTTTAATTTACTTTTTAGAAAAGTCCAAGTCTAATATGGATATTTCTGATCGTCATCTAATTAACCTATTGCATCTCCAATTTTCAATAAAATGATATTGGTTGATATAGCTTTCAATGTCCAAAGTACAAATAGAACACGAATGACAATGTAATTCACGTTATGCACGTTGAATAAATAACTTTGTGGGAGACCTTAATTATTGAATTGTATTTGTTGTGGTAACAATTTATCCACCATCTCTTGCCTAAAAATCATTATAATTATTGTTGACCTTAATATAAAATAATACTAAATTAAGATTGTAATGGTTGCAAAACATTGATGAAGGTGGGAGTGCTTAGTCCACAATGAGTTTTGCTCTCAATTTCAGCCCTACATTGTTTGACTTAAGCCGTGTTTAATTATAGTGTTTCTTCTTATGGGTAGGGTTGATTGAATAATTATTTTAACTGTATAATGTGCGATATTGCCTTTTAGCAAATTTTTTTTTACTAACTTTTAGCAAATTTTTTTATATCTCCTAAATATGTCGATCTATATTTCGCAGGAGGGTACGAAATGAATTGAGTTTTTTTGAAATTGGCTGAGATCGACTCGATAAGAACTTGTTCAACTCAAATTTAATATGAATTTTTTGTTTTAGATTCAACTCAATTCAAGTTTGCGAGAAATTTAATTTGACTCGTTAGTTCGAAACACATAATTCAAAAGTCAGTATTTTTAACCATTTAAATCAGTAATTTAATTTGTAAAAAAATTGATAATTTAATTTTTATTTTTGGATAAAATAATTGTCTAATTAAAACATTTAAATATAAATTAAATCCACTAATACATTCCAATATTTAACCTAAAATTTATTATTATTATTATTATTCAAGTAATTATTAATTTTGTCTTTTTTTTAATAATCATCAACCAAATAGAATTAACAGTTCTACCGACAATATCTTACCTTAAAAATTTAGCTATCACAAACATATTCAATCATATATAAAACTAGTGAATTATTTTAATATTATATATAACAAGTCAGCTTATAAACTAAACAAGTTGAACTAAATATAGCACAAATGTAGCTCATTTATCCAACTTAACTTTCAATTCAAGTTTAGCCATTTGATTTATGAACCTTGTTCAACGATTTAATTGTCGAATGAAGTTTCAAACTATGTTCGAATTTCCAACTCTAGGTAGCAGCATAGATAAAGAACAATAAAAATTGTTTTCAATCTGTCATGAACCACACCCAACCTATCAAGCGAGAATGTGTAACTTGTTACTCTTGCCTTGCAGGAAATTACCGACTTCAGACTCAAACTCGTGTATATTTATTACTCCTCTCAAGTCATCCAAAACCTAATTCAAATCCTAACTCACTAAACCCCAAGTCTCCAAGTCCAAGGATTGAATTAATGTCTCCAAAAAGCACCAATGACTTAAATTATAATGATGCAGATATATTTATTGTCAGATATTTATTGTCGACCTCTTAGATTTCCAAGACTAACTTTACTAACAATAAATATAAATGCAAATAAATGTCATTTATACACATATAAAGAAACTACTTCAAACCAATCAATCTAGCTCAAGACCGTATGCCATATGTGACACCATAAAATCCTGGAAAGAATATTTACTAATAATAGATAATTTAATTATATGGTGGCAGATAAAAATAAGAGTTTTCAAAAACTTTGTCAATATAAAGGACATCACAAACCATTCACATAACACTTAGTAAATATCCTTATTAAAAATCCCATAATAATAAATGATTAAATTCAACAAGTGGAAAGATTAAGTTCTCACAACATAAGTTGTAGTTTAAATGATAAAATAGAAATAGTTTAACCAAATCTGATTTCACTTATCAATAGCATGAAATCCCAAAATAAATATAAAGTATTTAAACATAATAGTAATAAAATAAATAATGTTCTTTGAAAAGAGAGTTTCATCCCCAAACTCCAAATACTAATTATCATATGTAGCCTATGGGACATTTGTGTTAGTAAGCGCCAAACACAAACAGGATAAAAGGTGAGTATTCATAACATGTTTTATGAAAGGTAAGAAAAACATGTGCACAATCAAATATCATGTTGTCGTAACAACATATAACACGCTAGCAAAACATTTACAACACTTATTAGATAACATATGTAGGACAATTGACATAACTCAACACGATAAGGTATACATGTTCATTATGAAAGGCTATATGATGCACTTCACATAAAAACTTCTCATTTCATGCATACCATCTAACTTTGGAAGCACTATTTAAGAGACAGGGCACTAATGTCACTTATGGTAGATGAACGTAGGCCTTATCCTCATATGCTCACTCAACTAAATCCAAGACTATTGTAAGCGTCTAGTTAAGGTAATCGTGTGTTACATGGTATCATTCAGCCTTGAAGACTTCCCCAAACCACAAAAGAATTCTCCACCCAAATATCCTTTGAGGATTGACATCTTGACATTAGACCGAGCTGTGCTGTGTTGACCATCACTATCGAGCTCAATGTTGTGCTTCTCCCTCACCCATAGAATACTATTCATGACTTATGATATACATTTAATTCACATGGTCCTTATATCACCAGAAAGTTACAAGGGATCATTCTCCAAAATCCACATATCTATCACAAGATACCTTCCTCCCCTCCTTGTCCTAAACCGCTCCTTAATGAGCACTATCAAAGGCATGTGTAAGGTATCCATAATTTTACAACAATAATCTTAATACACAATTAACATCTTTCACAAATATGCATAATGTAACACCCCGACTCTTCCGTGTTATCGGCGATGCTACTCAGTCTTCTCAGTCCCCCTAACCACCTCGTGGAAATAGTGAATTTTTGTCTTCCGTGGGAATCGAGCCGGGTACCTGGGGGATAAGTACCGCCTCATCACATTCTCACTACCAATTGATCTGCACCACAACGCATTTGTTATATCTTACATTGATTATGACAATTTAAATTCAATGTACAAGGATACATAATGCATGCAATTCACAAATGTTGCAACAAATACACATTTATATTAAGGCACAAAATACCAAGACCCACAATTCACACAATGATAACATGGTCTACATAAGAGGTTATTTTAAACATTTATATTCATAAGGCTAAACTATAGCAAGCCTCGAGTCCAATTTAGGAATTACGACATTCAAGTTCATCCTACACAATACCAAACTCGTGAGTCGATCGTAAAATTTTGATTAAATTATGTACAACTTATAACATTCTTTTACACACACAAAAATGTCATACACTTAATTGTCATGTGCATTGTATGAATGCATATTCTAATAAATCTTAAAATCATTATTCTAGTTGGCAGTCATCGTAGCTCCAATGGTTGGGAACAGATAAGGGGCATGGATTGCAATATGGGATCAAGAATTGTTAAGGCGTTACAGTTTCAACAAAGCCCCAAATGTACAATATAAATACAATTGTTCATATACAATGAAGGTACACATTTTCTATCATATACCTCTACCCCTTTACTCAATCAAACAATGACTTGAACTATAGAGTGATTGAATGAACCACCATCCTATTTGGGGAGATGAAGCGTTGTCCTACCAAATCTTCTTCAAATTGGTCATCCTTCTCAGTCCATTCAAGATCAAACTCCAAATGCACACAAGGTGGCATCATCATTAGAATTAGAAAATGTTATTACCTACATCATTAACTTGGAGTGGAAATTGTTGTTTAGCCATTGTGGGTGTATTTTGCCTAAGAATTGGGATTGCAATATGGGATCAAGAATTGTTAAGGCGTTACAGTTTCAACAAAGCCTCAAATGTACAATATAAATACAATTGTTCATATACAATGAAGGTACACATTTTCTATCATATACCTCTACCCCTTTACTCAATCAAACAATGACTTGAACTATAGAGTGATTGAATGAACCACCATCCTATTTGGGGAGATGAAGCATTGTCCTACCAAATCTTCTTCAAATTGGTCATCCTTCTCAGTCCATTCAAGATCAAACTCCAAATGCACACAAGGTGGCATCATCATTAGAATTAGAAAACGTTATTACCTACATCATTAACTTGGAGTGAAAATTGTTGTTTAGCCATTGTGGGTGTATTTTTCCTAAAAACAGTAAGGACATGTATTATTTGTGATACCATCAAAAAATTTGAATTATTCATTATTAAAAATATATGTTTTAAATTATACTAAAATAAACAAACATATATGTCAAATATGAAATATATTATACTATTTTATTATATAAAATTAAATTCTTTTTTATATTCCAAAAATAATAAGTATTTTTTCCACATAAAATATAATTTCATGTTGGAAAAATAAAACAAGTTTTTTGCAGAAAAAATTTGTTTTTGGGGAAAAAACTAAAGAAACCCAAAAATAAAAAGCAAAAAGAGTTACATGAAATTAAAACACATTGCATAAACTAGTGGTGAGCAGGACCAAATCAAACTGTAAGACTTATCTCTGAATGTAATGAAAATCACAAGAAAAGTGTTTTAAGTTGTGTTTTTCATTGTTTACTTTCTAAACTTTAACTTTTAAGAATTCTCTTCACAAATAATTTGGTTTATAAAAGCCTATGATAAAATTGACAATTAAGGCTTTTGAACACAAGTAAAGATAAGAGATAAATGAATGAACACATATTTTTTTGGTTCATTATCCACCTAATTGATATGTCAAGTACCTTCTATCTAAAGGATTTTTCACTAAACGTATTGATGAATATCTCTTTCAACTGACTACTCTCTAATTTCCTCACAATGACTTAGTACCATCAAAATTGTGACGAAAATAAAACAACTACTACTAGACTTAGTTACAATTGATTGAAAACTATTGTTACAATGCAGATTTACTCTCCACAAGAGGATCAAGAGGTTAAACACAAATAAAATCAAAAATTAACTTTCCTAAGATATAATAGGACTTGCTTTCTAGCTTTGTAAAACTTAGCATTTATAGAAATGTTTGCTCTAGTTCAGCCTATAACATTAATTAACAAAATTCTAAATGCAAAGAAACATATTTTTTTTTCTTCATAAGATTATGTTAAATATTCATTTACTTTAAAATCAATTAATATCTTATACAATTGTATTTTCAAAAATAACGAATCAGAGTATTTACAATTACGAAAAGTAAATTTAATGCGTAAAACAAAAGAAACTCCTAAAGCTAAAACTCTTGGCATTTTACAACCCAAAAATAAATCATGGCTGGTCATAACTCTGGACGTTTGGGAAAACTCCCCCAACAAGTCTAACACCAATACAAAAGTATCTCGAAGCCTAAAACTACATGCCATTGTGCTTCCTCGCATTTCTCCTACTAGGTTGGCCCACAACATTATTCGCTCAAGTGACACCATATGCGACGTCCTGACAAATGTAAGGGTCATCTCCAAATAAAAAACACAGAGCAAATAAGCATGCACATATATTTATTATAGAAAAAATATAATTAAATCATATACTTCATTTAACAATTATAACCATAAAGCACCAAAGATACAGATCAACCAAAACGCACAAATTCTATTTTATTAGATTATATGTCAATGCATGATTCCGGAATATCACCATCCTGTATAACAAAAAGTCCCACCATTTGACAATGTCCCACCGTTGGACGAATGCTCTTTGGAGTTTCATGTTTTGTACTCCACTGTTGAGTATTTTTCTGAATCACATTGCCTTTTTAACGAATTGTCGTCACGTACTTGCGACTAGGTCTTGGACACTAATGCATGCATGAATGTCATCACCTTAGTTAGTAACAAAATAGATCACTCAAAAGAGTGTCCAAAACCACTCAACCTTGTCCTAAACCAACATAGTTTAGACACAAAGTCATCACCTTGACTAACCACTCGTTACCAATCAAAATACACAAATTGCTTAATCTCAGAATAACACTCAATAAACATGTAATTCATATAACACACAAACAAAAACAATACATAACATTGAAGTAGCAATGTCAATTTACAAGAAATGGGGAATTTGAATTGTAAATTTGCCTATTTAAAAATTCTCTGTTAAAACTTAAGAAAATAACTCAAGATTGATCTTGGTTGTGAAAACAGAAAACAGATAACGTTCTTGGTTCTGGAAACAGAAAATGGAAAACGTTTTTGGTTAGTTAAAAACAAAAATCAACTTGTCTATTTAACTTTAATAATTGAAAGACTAAAAGTAAATAGAGATAGGGAAGAGATATCACATATATCCTGTTTCACCCAACCCGGGCTACGTCCAATCCTCACAATCGTAAGATTTTCCACTAAGTGTTCAAACGAAGAACCTTCTTGGTTTTACACCACCTAGCTCAGATCAACCTTGATCTATTACAAACTACAATTCTTTCCACCCAGAAAAGAGTTCAATCAGGTCACCTATCAATCTTGAGAGGATTTTACACTTCACCTTTTAACCATAAAAGGATTTTCTAACAAAGTACTCAAACTATAAACAACTCTTATAGTCTTAAGTTTACACAATAATGATTTAGAGTGTTTGGCATAATCTAATTAATCTCAACACTTGTTTGAGGTTTAGATTCTTTACAAAAGATTTCAGTAAGCTAATAACAATAGATTCGTGAATGAATGGTACTGATTTCTTTTGTGAGACTTTCAAGTATGAATGTAAGTGACTAATGATTTTTCTTAGCACTTGAATGTCTTATCTTTCTTTAAGCTTTGGAGTTCCTTTTATAGGCTTTGAGGAGGTCCATGACAGCTAATATGATCGTTGGAGAGGTTCCCTTGGTCAAAGGTCAGATTATAAAAAATTAAACTTCAAAGTAAAACTGTTGACTGAAACTTTCTTCTTTTTGACTGTTAGACTTTCTGATCTGATGCATTCTCTGTTATTTGATTTGGACAATGTTTGAGGGTCTCTTTATCACGAGAATATATCTCAAAGTCATGTTGAAGTTTCAGTTTCAAGAACGTTCTTGGTTTGTATCACAGAAGCTGGAGAATATTCTTGAACATAATGAATGATTGATCTTGAATGATTCTGTCATTTTTCCTTGAGTCATGTCTTTTCTTCTTTGATCTTTTGGAGTATTTCTTTTGCTAATATGAGAGTTGTACATTCCTTGTAGATGTACTGAAAATTCATTCGGAATTTGCAGGATCTTTCCTTGTATTAAAAGCTGACTTGAACTTCTTTGATGAAATGAAAAACGTGAAGAACGTTCTTGGTTTTTCCAGAAATATGTCAAGAACGTTCTTGGTTTCTGGCAGTTCATTATTTGCTTTTTCCTTAAATTGATTTTGCTTGCTTTTGCTTAGTACCTATCATAGATTAACACACTCAAAAGTACATGTTAAATAACACATTATTTAGAATCATAATTAGAGTCTTTAATTAATCTTTGTTTGTTTACATCAAAACAATTAATTGAGATTTTGTTTTAACAAACATCACAATGCACTTATATCACATATAATTCAAACAGGAAATCAAATGGAGTGATGCCCTTACCGTTATGAGTGTCATTATTAAGGTTCCTACACAACGATCTTTGCTCCAAATACGTTACACCTTCACAAATTAATTTACAACTCACTTAGTGTCAAAATTCATCTATCCCTAATTTCAATTCAAGGTTTAGTGTTGACTTAAGGTTTTAAGAGATTTTGGTGTTAGCAAGCACACAAACAAGTAACAATAAAAAGAGATTTTGAGTCTATATTTAGCATAAGTGCCTTGCAGAAAATCCAATAAAATAAGGGAAAAATGTCATTTTTCAAATATTTCGTTTGGACCAAAATTTTAATATAACAAGCATCAAGGATCCCTAAGACTTCCTTAGTTCACTTCCAAAAATTTAACAATACTTCAACACAAAAAAATATTTTAATTATTACAAAATAAATTACAACTCTATCAATGTTTTTATTTTATAAATCAACACAACATCCACACAATTGTATCACAAAAATCATAACTTTAACATTCTAGAATAAGTAACCATAACAACAACTTTCAACATATTTATTGTTTCTAGAAAAATTATTATAATTAACATCAATAAGGTTTCTAAATATTTCTTCAACACTCAAACTATCACAACATAAAATTTTAACCAAATAAAACTTGAGCTTGCAGCTAATAACTTTTAAAAAATAAAGGGAATCCAATTTTAAACATAATCAATTTTCCAAAGAAACAAGCAAGGTAGTAACTCCAACAACAACACAACAAGCTACACAAGTTTTCTGTCTTTCTAGCTCTAAAACCAAAACCAAAATGTTTCTCCCTTGTTTTCTTTCTTTATAGCCCTAAAACAAAAACAAAAAAAATAACATTAAACAAGCCAATTCTTCAAATAGGCCATAAATCCAAGAGGAAACAAAGTGATCATTTTAACCGTAACAATGTTACACGATTTTGCTTTTAAAACTAAAAAAGATTTCTTACATAATAATAATAATAATAATAATATCAAACATCATCTACAAAATTATCCATCATCATAAAGTCATTTACTCAAAATCAGTTTTTGATTAGGAACAACAACAGTAACAACTTGACCATAAAAATCAATATTTTAATGTACAATCATAAATTTTATATCAAAAATTATCATTTCAAAATCAAAGGTTTTATCAAATTGAGTTAGAGAGAAATAAAAATATTAATAAATTATATTAATAAATCAAGTTCAAAGGTAGATATGACATACCAAAATTTGAACGAAATCGGAGCAAGTTCTTTGCACAACCACATACCACTGGAATCGATTTTCCTTCTTTCTCTCATCATGGTTGCACTGATGTTTCTTTCCCCTCTCTTGTACACTATTTAGGATTCAATATTCCTTTTCTTTTTTCTAATCAAAAGTAGCTATTAACTCGAGACTTATATATCCTTTTTTCTTTCTTGTTAACCTATCCTAATAGTCAACTAGAGATTTATATGACTTTTCTCACTAACTAACATTTGGGCGGTTGACTAATCTAAAAATATCTTTATTGTTTTTGTTTTCTAGAAATAGTTAAATCTTGTCATTATTATGAGTATTTTTTTTCAAATACTTCACAAGGAAATGTTCTTTTTAAAAAATGATTTTCACACAACTTAACCAAATATTCAATCAAATTAAATAAAGCATGTCATACACATATATACTTTTCAAAAATAATTATTGAACAAAGAATAAAATAATAACAACCACATTATAAGTTATTAAAAAAATAATATATTTCACACACTAATAATAATAGAGAAAAATGTGGGTCTTACAAGATAGATTAGAAAGTACTCCGATTTCTTCATCAAATTCTGAATCAGAGTTAGACTGTATATCAACCATCAGAGCCATGTTTGCAAGCTCTTCATCATCAGAGGATTCATCATAATCATCCCACGTAATCAGACTTTTCTTTTTTGTCTTGGATTTTTTCTTTTGACTTCTTCTGTCAAGTTTTGGACATTTTGTCTTGAAGTGTCCAGGTTCCTTGCACTCGAAGCATGTGAATTTCTTCTTGTCAGTACCTTTTTCTTTGTTCTGGTACTTGTTGAAGTCTCTTTGGAGGAAGGATTTCTTCTTGTGCCACATGCGTTGAATTTTCCTTGAGATGAAGGACAACTCCTCAACCTCTGAAATCTCACTTTGATCCTCTAAATCATCATCCTTTGATTCTTCAGCCGCTTGTAGCGCCTTCTTGACTTTGGATTGAGAATCATGGACTTTTGCTTTTTCTTGGGCTATTCCTCTACTAGTTCTGTCTCGTGAGATTAGAGGGAACAAATCAGCTCTGCCAGACGAAGACAGTTCAAATCCCTTGCTTCTTGGATTGCAGTGATCTTGGGTGTTCATTTGTTTGGAAGACTCCTGAGAATTTTCTTTACATGGTCTACAGTTGTATAGCTTTTCTGAAGCACCCTTAGGCCTGAAACTAGAGTCTAAAATCTAAAAAACATTGTCTCGATGTCTTCATCTTCCTCCATTTGAAATAACTCATACTTTCTAAATAGAAGATTGGCTTTGGCTTATTGCACTTGCTTATTTCCTTCATAGGTCTGAACTACAGCATCAAATATGCTCTTGGCCGTCTCTTTGTTACTGCATTTGTCAAATTCTTTGAATATGATCGCATTCATCATAAAAGTCCTGGCTTTATGATATATTTTAAATTGCTTTTTGTGATCAGCATTCATATTCTTCTGGGATACTTCAATACCATCATCGTTGATAGGAGTAGTGTATCCATCTTCAACCAAATCCCAAAGTTTAGAATCTTGAGAAATGTAAAAGCTTCTGAGTCCGTGTTTCTAGTATTCAAAACGCTCTCCATCAAACAGAGGGGGTCTTTTCATGTTTCCTCATATAAATTCATCACCAAGGTTAGACATAATGGAATGTTGAATCTTTACTCAAACACTGTAAGGTGCTCAAGCCTTGATACTGAGCTCTGATACCAATTAAAGGTTGAAAAAACACTATAAAATGCGGGGTTTGAATTATGTTTTAGTGTTTTAAAAAATTCTTGGATAAACTTGGTAATTAAAAGCACATAATAAATAATTAGATGAAAGAAGTAAATCACACAAAGACTTATATTGATTCACCACCAAACCGATAGTTATGTCCAGTCCTTTCACCTAGAAGGATTTTCTCCAATAATTTAAATTGAATTACAGCACTTAACTTCAAAACTTTCAGTTTGCACCTACAAATCGTAGAGGAAAACAATAACTAAGTTACAAATGAATGAGTTTAGGTTTTTCTGAATAATCTCTCTCAAGAGGTTGTTTACAATGGAATACTTTTAGATTTTTCTTTCTCATCACTTAGATAAATTTTGAATGATTGCAAAATGTTATAATGTTGTTGTGTTGTGTGTAGTTGTTGTGTAAATGTTGTGTTGTTGTGTATATTACTCAAGTAAGAAAGCATGTCCTTTTTATAGAGCCTTTAGGGTATGGTGTTTGTACTTTATAGCACAAAGAAAACATGTATCTTCATGGATTTCAGCATAGAACCATTGAAGATAAATTTATCCATTGAACTTAGTCAGATCACAATCCCATAAATCACTCCTTGTAACTTGAATGAAAACAGAGGAAGTAGAGGGTACGAGATCAAAGGATAGAATAATCAAAGCATTGTTTTACATACCATCACAACATTGTGATAATCAAAGGATGCACACAACTTTGTCTTCTCGGAGGAGTAATTGCCATCAGATCATTTACTCTCATCCGAGCGTTGACTTCTTTAGTGTCATTGACTTTTTCAGGAGTTGACTTTTTCAGAACGTTGACTTCTTCGAATGTTAACTAAGTGTTGACTTTCTCCAGAGGCAAACAAATCAAACGCTTGATGTAGTCATCAGAGGCAGATGAATAGACGTTTGTTGTGTTCATCAGAGGCAACTGAGTCGGATGCTTGCTTGCATCTCTAGAGGCAACTAAGTAGAACATTATCTTGCATCATCAGAGGCACGTATCACCAGACTTAGAAATGTAGAGCATAGAAGCGGAGTCTTGGTGTTACTTTGTATTAATCTGATCATCAGAGGATATAACATAATATCTTACACAAACACTTGATCTTAGAACTGGACACTTAATTAAAACATTAGTGCATTAAATTATTCTCACAAAATATCTTTTGTTATCATAAAAAAAAGATAAGGAATTGTTCTTCAAATCATCTTGGTTCTAACACTACAATCATATAGAATAGCTCTCAACTAAGATACATCTTCTCAATTGGAATGTAGTTTATCCACTACACATTTAGAGTCTAATTCATAATCAACTCCTTGAAGCTGAAGATCGCATACCCACATTAAGGCAATAAGCAATTCAATTGCTTCTCCTACAGTAACAAAGCACATAGGGGATAACCATTTCGTTTTAGCCAGTACAAAATTTACGTCCTCATCTTGGATGCACATACCAGTCCCCACACAATTGTGTTGCAATGAAAAAGAGGCATCGACGTTACATTTAAATCTTCCCAAGATTGGTTTTTCCCAAACAATATTGCTAGTGCAAGGACTTGCTACTATTTGCACACTTGCAGCCCCAGTGTCATGCGCACCCAACCTTTTGTTGACCAAACTCCAAACTTCTAATGTACAAGTCCGGCAATAGTAAACTTGACCAGAACTTTTTGTACAATTTTCCAAACTATGTTGTTGCCACAAGCTCCAAAGAATCATCGTCATGATCGAAGCATCGATCACATTCAGAATCAATAAAGAATAGAAAATATTTGTAACCTGTCTTCGTCTTCAGTCTTACATAACACACAATTAGCTAGACATTTAATTGAATGTCTTGAGACTGAATATTTCACATGTTTTTTTTCTCTTTATTCTTCATATGATGAAAGAGAAAAGAATGAAACTAATAATTTGAGGTGAGTTCCAAATTCTCTTTAAAAATTTGTGTTAGTCATATGTATTTTATTAACTATGTGAAATCTAAAATTTTTAAAAAAATTAATGAATTATATATGACTGATTTTAATTAATTATAAATAACTTATTTGCAATTTTTCAAACATAAACTAAAATTTACCAAAATCTAATCAATTCTTTGTGAAGACGGTATGACCTTTTTTGTGGTCTTTTCAAGCAGCCCTCTTGCCAAACGACTTTGGCTGACACGTAACTTTAATTTGGTGCCCAAAAAGGAACAGAAATGTGGTCCCATGAAAGAAAGTGGGCGCGAATACCATTCCATTACAACAATGACATTTCCAATGTGCAATTTAAGAGCATCTCAGGACTTTCCCTTTCAAATCCAACAAATAATTTTTTACATACAATTAAAATTAGTTTTATTTTTCAAATTCAGCCAGATTCATACATCTTAAATATAAAAAAATATAAAATTCTAAATTTAAATTCAGGTCTTTGCATATAAATATTTTTATATCTATCAATTGAGTTGTATTTACGAAATATTAATATTAATTTATTATATAATTAAATTGTAATATACTATTTCTTTAGTCTCAAAATATAAACAAAAACGAATTAAATTTTGTTGTTCTATTTGATTTAAAATTTTGATTTATTTAAAAAAAGTATATCAATTTTCTTTAACTCGTTTATATTTATATTTTAGAACCGGGTACATAAATATATGTTTATATTTTGGAATAGAGGGATTAGAGTGGTAAACATTGAAGTGATTAAAAATTTCACAATTTTATCTTGATCTATAACATAACACATATTAACATTTATTATTCAAAAAGATTACAATATCGTGCAAATGTGAGAAAATAATTAGAAAAAATATTGATGGATTCATGTGTTATTTGGGGAAAATCTTTTTCTTCGGATTACAAACATACTAGTACAAGTAATTTACGAATCTGGTTCAACAACTAATTAATGGGTAGAAAAAATGACATAAAACAAATTAATATCTAAATTTTCATCACATGTTATTAGAGGGAAACCTATTTTTATAACATATTTTTTTAAGCAAATTGTATTATAAGGTCCTCAAAATCTATTATAAAAGAACAACATTCATACGATTTGAATACAAACAATTGGATTAACCCATCAATAAGAGAACACAAAATTTTGGTTAATTCCTTCCCTACATATGAACCATGGCCAAGATAAATGTTATTTCTCTACAATCAAATGCACTAAGCCGTTGTCATCCACTTTTAAGTGCGATACCTTCTTGCCTCCGCACACTAAATTGAAAAGAAAGAAGTTGTTTAAATCCTCTCTTCCCCATTTATGAAAGTGCAAATTCAACCACTTAAAGACCAATCTCCAAATTTCCAAGAGACTTTTGGATAAGAGGCAAACAAGTGGCTAATTGATTCTACCTCATTAAAACCTCAGACACAACATTGTTGATGTTGGTTGCGAATTACTCCCTTCCTCCGTAATTCTACTATAGTTGGAAGTTTGTCCTAAAATGAACAAGATTAGTCCAGAGTAAAACCATTAAAATAACTGTTTTATGCTTTCATAGAAAACAAAATGTTTACTTGAGGAAAATATTTTTTTTTTTAAGTTAATAAAAATTTCCCATATTCTAATACACAAATATTAAATCATTTGACTTTACTATCAATTGAAAAAGAAATATTATATGACATCAATTATATTAATTTAATAAATTAAATTATATTATAGGTTTTTCATATTAAAATCTATTTTAGACTTCAATATGTGTTGGACCAACCCTGAAAATAAACGCCTACTAAAAATGCATATTTTAGACAAAATTGTTGTATCTCTCTAGTTTGAAGTTTTGTCTCATTTAAAATATTTTATCATCTCATGTATATCATGTGTCATTTTAGTTCGCTAATGAATCATTAATATTTTTTCCACTAACATATCTACTGCTCCACTAATTACTTTATTTGTTAACACTATTTTGATAAATGAAATTCATTTTATCTTAGAAATTTATACACTTAATCTTTTTTTTACGAAGTGTGCATAATCCAAATAAAACACTTATAAAAATGAGACTGAAGGAATATTTATTTTGACCTCAATCCTTCGATTGACAAAGAAAATGTGCCCTGACAGTTCAAAGTTTATCTAAGAGGAAAGTAAGTTGTTCCAATCATAATTCGAACTCAAATTCTCTCAAATAATTTATCCTTAATTGATGTCCATTAAACTCTTGAATCCAACAATTTAGTGAATGAAATGCTTAATATGAGACACAGGGAGTACTTTAGTAAAATATACGATATTTTTTTATGAATATAATATTAATTAAATTTTTTAATTTATATGCCAAACTATTTAACCACTTATAATATAATACGAAAGAAATAATGACAATAATTATTAAGTTAATAGTTATTTTTGTCTTTGAAATCGTAAGGACTGATCATTTAATTTTTTTACTTTACGAAACAATAATTTAGTCCTTGAAATTATGTATGAAGATCAATCAATTTAGTCCCTTATATTTATAAAATAATAAATTAATCTTTTAAATTAAAAAATATCAATCAATTTAGTCATTTTTTCAAAATATTTCTTTAGTAAATATCCATCAAAATCAATAAAACAATTACATATTAATTTAAATAGTCTTTTATTAAATCAAAGCAAATATTAAACCTCTAAAATTGGTTTATTTTTGTTTTTAATTTAAAAGTCTATATTACTATTTCACTAATTTGAGTAACAGCCACTTAAGATTTAAAATATCTATTTATCCATAGTTATAACTATTGCACATGATCGAGAGTCAGAGCGATGTTTATTTATTATTATTCCAAAACTCAACTATGCTGAAAGCTAGTGGGGCAAAAAGACAACTCTCATTCTCTATATAAGGAGGTTCTAACAAGGTATATTTGTCAATTCAATATTCACATCTAGCTCCAATATCTCTAAATTTCATAATACTTCTAGCTAACACTACTTAGTTGTCATTGTGAGATGGAGAAAAAAAGAATTGATGCAAAAACAGGGGAGATTGATGATTTGGTGAAATATGTTCATGATTCTTCATTGGATTGTAAAGGAAGAATTCCTCTCCGAGCTTCAACTGGTTCTTGGAAAGCTGCTTTCTTCATTATAGGTAAGAATTATATGCATTTGCAGCCTATAAAGTTCAAATGCATAATCATAATATCATTATATAGGACAATTTTGATCTTTGTTTGGATACATACTTATCGAGTCAAGATACTTTTCATTTCTCTTCTTCTTTTTTTTTTTCAATACCAAAATTTTAGGAATATAAACTATAATAATAAAACAGTTGGTTGATCTAAATATTTTTATATATTCAAAAATATTTTAAAACTATAGTAAAGAAGAGGAGAAATGAAATGACAAAAAAAAAAGTAGAAATGGAGAAAGAAAATGGAAAGGATTTTTACTATATGGTCCCGGCCCAAAAATCAACAAAAATTCAAAGGACTATGAATTTTTTTATGTTTAAGTGAAATTATATAGCTTTGTTTTTAAATTTACATATTTATTTAAATAGTTTATAAGATATTAATTATAAAGTTTTCATCGATTTATTTATTTAACATTTACAATTTCTGCATAACTACTGTGTATTTTGTTACAATATTAACAATAAATTCAAAAATATTATTTAAAGGGTCACAAAAAATGTAATTAGTATTATTTTATTCAAACTTTAGTTTTCCTTTAAAAGAAATAAATAAAAAAACTTTTTACCTATTGTTTTATTAAAAGAAAAATTGGACCCTTCCGTGTTTTTTGAACTCACACTATAGAATTTTTCACTTATTAATTTTAACACTATAGATATATAATTTAATTTATATACACTTTGAGTGTAAATATCTTTTTCATTGTGAATCAATTACAATTGTTAAATTATTAAACATATTGAAATTTTACTAAAATAATCACTAAACTCATTCCTATGAATGATTGTGATATACTAACATGTAAAAAATTTTATACCGACAATACATATCAATTAGACTCATAAAAATATGTAAATCATCTCCTTTTAATAAATTTTTATTTAATTTCTATCAAGTTCTATAGCTTGTGCATGTGAATTTTTTTTTAATATATCTCTTTTTTCAAAAAAAAAAAATTCTAAAATACTTCACTTTGAAAAATATATACCAAAGTGATTTACTTTTTGAATTTTCAATAAAAAATTGGGGGTAATAGTTGGTCGAATCTCCAAGATGCGACTTTCTACACATATATTTTTTTTCCACTTTTTTGTATGAATTGATAAAATAAATAAAAATAATAAATAATTAAAAATTATAATTATTAATTAATAATTAATAATATTATAAAATTAGTAAAAAAAATTATAGATATTGAATAGAGTTGTCGGTAACATTTGGACAATATTTTAAAAAAACTTCTCCCATTTTGTAGCCTATTCACTTGTTAACTATTTACTATTCTTTGTGACATTGTAAATAAATTAGCATCTCTATCCTATTTTGCAACCTAGCCAACTCACTCCTATTTTGCAACTAATTTTATTTATTGAAATATAAATTAACATATATATATATATTTGTTTTAAACAACACATTCAAATATTTTTATATGTCCATGTTCCTTTCTTTAGACTATGGTATACTTAAATTCTAATTTTTTCTAGAGAAAATAAAGACACATTTATTTACATTGAAAATAAAATAAACGTTAGGAATAAAATGCACAACATATACGAACTATATCGATTATCGGATCATAATATAAAATATTGTTTAAAGATTACCGACAACTCTACTCAATTTCTATCATTTTTTAAAATTATTTTATAAATTTCAATTAATTTTATATTTCTTTAACTAATAATTTCTATTATTAATAATTTATTTATCGATTTTCGTTTTTATATTATGAGAGTAGAAGGTCACTCTCTCATATGCAATCAACTACTAACTTAAAGTAAGACATATTAGTATTATTTTTTCAAAGTGAGATATTTTGAATTTTTTTTAAAAAAATTAACGGATATATGAGAAAAATTCATGTATGATTTCATATCATCGTTGGCATAATATAAAGAGTTTAATGCTAAATTATGGTAATCAAGGGATTCGAGTCATGTGTAGTCACAATATATGAGAACATGTAATTATGTGCATTTCAACCGTTCAATTAAAATCAAATGGCTACACTTAATCCAACTTCGTAATTATATATGGTCAAATTCCAATAACTGAAATTGTCAATTACTAATCAGGAACATACAAATCGATTACGTCTGCAGTGAATTCCCACTACTTTTTCTGTTTTAGATAGTTAATGACAAAACTCACACAAATTAAATTTAAAGAAAGTGATAAACTCATTTGGATTCCGCGCTATAAAATATTACGTTGCTATATGTACTGTCTAAAATATACTTACGAGATTCCTTACCTAGCTAGAACTAGATATGCTCTACTAGTTACATTAGTGATGAGTGATATACCATATCTGCCACATAATTATAGGTCTATATACTATTATTAATTAATCTCTATTGTGTTTTGATAGATAAAGTAGTGACTTTCCATTTTAAGAAATCCCACTCACATAATTATCTAGTGCGAGTAATAATGGGTAATGCTTAGCAGATAAGTATTGTTGGCTGTGTATTGATGCTGGTGGAGTAATTTATTTTATACATTATATGCACATACGATTATTTGTTCAAACAAACATAATTCCCGCGTGTATGATTGGAGATAAAAATACAAAAATTCATTTCAAAGTAGTATATATATTACTAAAAAAAGGTGATTCCTCTGTCCTATATATATATAACAAATGATTCATTTATACAAAAACAAAATTCTCAAAATAATAATCTTTTTTAATTTTAAATATAATATTAATTTTACTAATTATATCATTTAATTAGTACATCTATCACACGTAATTTAATGTTTTATATTTAAATTAATAATAGTTAATGTAATAATATAAAATATTTTGATAAGAATAATTTAATAAAAATATTATATCTAGTATACTGTAGATTTTTTTTTTTAAATTTTCATAAAATTTTCTCGACGGGGTTAAAACAAGTGATTAAGGATATGAGAGGTGACCTTGCACTTTTGTCACGAGAGTTAGATCCTTTTATGTCACTATCCCTCAATGGATCCAAGGTGATGACTAGGATTTAGATTATACTTCTTATGGATAGTAAAAACTGCATTTTTGGGTTGAGTTTCTGGTAGCAATTTTGGTAACCTATTGGTACCCCCATCAAGTAGCACAATGGGCTGGGTCCTATAGCTACCATTTGTGTTCAGAAAAGAGTATGATATGCCTAGCTAAAAAGTTAAACTATTTTGAGAATCCTTACTTTAATAAGCATTATTTCATATAAACACTAACATTGTGGACTAACAAAAATGAAGACTAATAGAGATGAGTGATTTTATAAACATCATCCCTCTTCACTTTTTTTTTTCCGTCTCGGTCAATAAATTATATTAAAATCAATGAGTTTTATTGAAATATTTAAAACAAATTATTAGTGAGACTAATTTAATAAATCTTTTTAAAATGATGAATTAGAGAGATTTAATGTTTATCAATATCATTAAAAAATTAAAAAACAAGTGATGTATATATGCGGAACCACTTAAATACCCAAATAGAGAAGCTATATTGTGGATGCTCTTTAGTAAATTTAATTTTGAAAATCACACTTAATAAAATCTAATCATTAAATTTGCTAAACTCTCCCCATATAATTAATTCTTTTATAATATGTTGATAATGTCATTATATATTCCAAAATGTAATAATCTATTTTTCCCTTGTTTACAGCAATTGAGTTTAGTGAGAGGCTAAGCTACTTTGGAATAGCAACAAGCTTGGTCATTTATCTCACAAAGGTGATGCATCAAGACCTTAAGACAGCTGTTAAAAATGTGAATTATTGGTCTGGAGTCACCACTTTAATGCCACTATTTGGAGGTTTCCTAGCTGATTCATACTTGGGCCGCTACACCACTGTGATTGTATCATGCATTATCTATCTCTTGGTAATCTCAATCACACAATTCAACTAGAACACTAAGTAACATTAATTTTTTATTTGAGTTTCTATAACTATGTGTTTTCCCTATAACAAAATATAAAAAAAAATAGTTTTAAAAAATATTTTTGTTTATATTTTATTACAACGTGAGTAATTTTTTTAACATAAGTATCTAATCATTTGTAACTATAAAATCATGTCATAATATTATTTTGTTATATACACAGACAAGATCATTCCATTGTAATTAAATACTTATTGATTTGAATTTTGTTATATAGTTTATTAACAATGTTAACACATGTTTTGTGGGGGGAAAACAATAAAACAGGGTTTGATCCTACTTTCTCTGTCATGGTTCTTACCAAGCTTAAAGCCATGTGATCATACAAATATATGCATCGAACCAAGAAGGATTCATGAGGTGTTCTTTTTCCTAGCCATATATTTAATATCCATAGGAACTGGAGGACACAAACCGTCTTTGGAGAGTTTTGGAGCTGATCAATTTGATGATGATCATGTTGAAGAAAGAAAGCAAAAAATGTCCTACTTCAATTGGTGGAATTGTGGTCTTTGTAGTGGACTCATTCTTGGAGTGACATTGATTGTTTATGTACAAGATCATGTAAATTGGGGAGTTGCTGATCTCATTCTCATATGTGTCATGACTGTCTCTTTGCTTATCTTTGTGATAGGAAGTAAATTTTATAGATATAGGATACCAAATGGGAGCCCCTTGACTCCAATGTTGCAAGTTCTTGTTGCTGCGATTTCCAAAAGAAAGCTTCATTATCCTACCAATCCAACTCAGTTGTATGAAGTTTCTAAGTCTGAGGGCAACAATGGAAGATTCCTAGCTCACACCAAGAATCTCAAGTAAGTTTTGCATGAATTAATTAAGGTTTAAAATTACCATTATTGAAGTTGTAATAATAAATATAAAGTAAAAAATGAGTCCTATGTAGTCACAATCAATATTTCAATTGTGGTCATGATCATTGTTGGAATTACGATATAATCCTTGATATTGTGAAATATGGTCATAAATTATGGTCGCAATACAATCAGTTATAAATTTGTAAACTTGATGTTGGAAACTCAATTGGCGTTAACCTCATTATTGTAGTCTATGGTTTAAACTATACATGTGATTGTGACATCGAGACCTTGGACGCATCTACAATTGCCATGCAATGGTGATTGCAACCACATTTGATCACAATTCTCTATAATATTAAAGATCGTAATATGGTTGAGTTAAAAGTTGCGGATTACAATTTTAAAACACAAACTAAACAATTGCATTGAATTTAATTAAGAAATAAAAGTAAATTTAAATGTATTTAAATCAATCAGAAATTAACTGATGGTATATTTTGTTTCAGATTTTTTGACAAGGCAGCAATAGTTGAAAATGAAGGAAACTTAGCAAAGGAAGCTAGTCCTTGGAGACTTGCAACAGTGACTAGAGTTGAAGAAATGAAGCTTATGATCAATATGATCCCCATTTGGGTATTTACTTTACCATTTGGAGTTTGTGCTGCACAAACATCCACTTTCTTTATCAAACAAGGTGTTATAATGAACAGAAAAATAGGAAATGGTTTTGAGATTCCACCAGCTTCGATCTACACTATTGCTGCTATTAGTATGCTAATTTCAGTGGCAATTTATGACAAAATCCTTGTGCCAATTTTAAGAAGGATAACTGGAAATGAAAGAGGGATGAGCATCCTTCAAAGGATTGGTTTTGGAATGCTTTTCTCAGTTTTTACAATGATAGTAGCAGCTTTGGTTGAGAAAAAAAGGCTTCAAATTGTTGGGATGAATCCAACAAAAGGGTCACTTTCAATGAGTGTATTTTGGTTGGCTCCACAATTTTTAATTATTGGTTTTGGTGATGGATTCACTCTTGTTGGTTTGCAAGAATATTTCTATGACCAAGTTCCTGACTCAATGAGAAGCTTGGGAATAGGACTTTACCTTAGTGTGATTGGAGCTTCAAATTTACTAAGTAGTTTGTTGATAACAATCGTTGATCATGTGACTAGTAAAAATGGGAAAAGTTGGTTTGGTAAGGATTTGAATAGCAGTAGTTTAGATAAATTCTATTGGCTATTAGCAGCTATAACCACATTGAACATGTTCATGTTTGTGTTCTTTGCTCGAAGGTATTCTTATAAAAATGAGCAAAAGGTTGTAGTGGCTGATTGTTATGATGAAAAAAGTAATTATGGGGGAGTTGAGAGAATAGTTTGAATTATCCTTAATTCAGTTCTAGCTGATTTGAATAATTTGTAAATTTGGATATTAATCGTGTGTTAGTAATTACTTTTGCCTTTTAACTTAGAAGAATATTCATAGAATATTGTCGATTGCTTACGGTTCAATCCAAGAGGTTTTGTATCTATATATTTATGGATTATGTGTAATATATGACATATATAGCAATAAAATTATGGATATTATAATTTCGAAATAATTTAATTTTCGTGCGGTGTATGTGTAAATTTTTTTTGATTATATAACATATTATAATCATCTCTATATGTGTCAGTAGTATTTTTAACTAAGAATTCATACACATCACAGAAAGAATTTTGGTAATCTGAACTATTGCATTGTATTGATTGGAAATTGAATGAATGATTTGCATTGAGATATGAGCTTATATAGATACTATACTAGTGATGCCGACTTCTATTAACTAACAAATAACAACCACAACTTACTCTAACCAACTTCAGTTTCAATGTTTTTATGTTAGATCCTTTAATTTTTTTATTTGATTCTTTAAATTATTTTCCTATTGTAATGCTATCGTCTATGTTTGGTTATAGTTTGTTTGCATTTATACCATTTTTTTAACAGTTTCGTTAAAAAAACACATGTGACAATATTACATTAACTTATATTGTATATGTCAATTTATTTTCTTCTTTCTGTCATCTTTCAAACTTAAACTCCGAAAAATTCAAAAAAAAAATTTATCAAAACCTGCATTACAAAATAGTTGATGAGAATAACATTTAATTTTGTCAATTAAAATAACGGATTTTTTTAAATGCATAACGATTTCGTCTTCACAAATTTATTTCAGTTTTAGCATTAATTTGTGCAATCATAGCAATTGAAGAAATTAATGTTTTCAACGGGGGGGGTTTAAAGCATTTCTAGCAACCAATCAAAATTCACAGCCAATCATTAAAGAATTTCTCCACCATGGAAAGACATAAAAAGGAAGGAGAAAGAAAAAAAAATTATTGAACATCACTTGCGACCATTTCTTGCTCATCTAATTTTGATTTTTTGTCAATTAAAATAATTATAATACCAAAATTAAGCTTTAAGAACGCTTTTTTTATACATTTAACAACATTTTTTTATACAATTAAAAGGATAAGACGGCGTTTTTGAAAATGTAAAAAACACTGTAGTAGGTGATATTTAATAACGTTTTTTTCGAAAAATGCTGTCGTAAATAAGATACAATAGCGTCTTTATAACGCTTTTGGAAAAAAAACACTCTTATAGTTGTCATTTATAGTGATTTTCCTAAAGAACCGTTGTCGTAGGTGGTATTTTAAAACGCTTTTTTATTTATTAAAAAACGCTGTCGTAGGTGTTATTTAATAGAGCTGAACAAACTACAGTTACTGAAGTCCACTGCTAGAAAAATTATTTTTAGAGACCGAAATTTTAGTCACTAAATCGTGAAAATTGGTCTCTAAATCAATAAGCGAAACTTTTTAACCTTAAAAATATACTTAAAAAAACACATCTAAATTCCAAAAAAAAAATATTTATACATTAAATTAAATATCAACTACATTGTCAACACAATTTTTTAATGCTTAACTAATGTTTCTTCATCTTAACAAATCAAAATTACAAAATAATTCTCTAATATACAACAAAGGCTGCAATTCACAATAAATAGAATATCTTGTAGACTTGCATTTAGAATTTTTTAGAACATGGATCCAATTGCAAGACTCTCATCCAAATGTCCCATGATATACTTTTTTGGTACAAAGACCATACCTACCTCCATAAAGTTTAACAATTACTATCATAATTGGATCAGTAGCACAAAACACCACTAAAAAATTTATGTTTAATATCATCCAAACACTCGTATTTACTTAAAATAGATGTAGTAATGGCCTTAATTTTAACCCACTTGAAATAAAATAAAAAACTAATAAAACCAACGTACAAATAACTCATCAAATGAATACAATACATAAATACAAAAGGTCCACTCCAAATACTTCTAACAAGTTAGTCAAGTTACTACATATTCATAGCATAAGACTTTGCAGCAACCTGTTTGGACCAAGTTGTAGAAATTCTATTATTATAATTAAGGGCATTCCAATCACTACTTTTTACCTTAAGTTAACCTTTATAATAATTTGAAGTCAGACAAAGCATCTAATGTTGAAGGAACTTTATTCACTTGGAACTCATCATCTTTGTCTTTCATCTGTCTCAGCACTCTGAAGCCTCCTATCATATACCAATTAATGTAAGTAAAGAAATATAATATGATAGATAATTGAATGGTAAACTTGCATCTAAGAACATTTAATAAATTTTTCGTATCAGTAAAGGTAACTTTCTGATGTATCTAAGAACCTTGCCAGAGGGCTTTGAGTCCAATGCAATTTCTTGGTACAATCTTCACTATAATGGAACATCTAGTTCATATTAACTACAACGCAAACAGTTAAAAAGCCTCTCCAACAATTTCATGTTTCTCATACAAGATAATGCAACACCACCTAAATAGAGAGAAGAAAAAGGATGAATCATTATAAAATATTTAGCAAACATATATGTGATAGTGCTACACATTGTATCGAATACTCTATCCATAAATACTCTAAAATATTATCATAATGATTAATTAATAAAATTGTGTATCCAATCACATTCGAAATATAGTTTCAGATTACTAGACAATGATTTGAATTCAAAACAAAGCACAAACAAACAAACGAGTGAATAGACCGTGGTGTTATAAGCCATGTTTTCATAAAGTATAAATAAGGATTGGTCCAAAATTATTCATGCTGCTATCATAGTTCTAGCATGCTAGAGTTATGTGTAATATATTTAGCCAAATAAATTGTTAGCTTGCTAATTACAGAGAGATAGAATTTAGAGCCAAATAGGATGCGATGGACTAAGAGTAGTATCTTATTGAAACTATTCTCTAAGAGAGATTAATGTTGATTTACATGATGGATTAGAGATATTGGGTTCACACTCTGGGTAGGAAGTGTTATTTATTCAAAATCTTGAAAGCATTACAAACTCGAGATGTTTCTTTCCATGCCCTTGGATGAAGTAACATCCTAATAAGAAGTGATAAGTCTACTCATAAATGTGAGAAACACTTTTATTGAAGAAATAACATTGTGAGTGTAACACCTCAATTTTCCTTTATTATTTTGCTTTAATAGTATAATAGTACACTACTAATATTATATGAGTGTTAAAATGTGTATAATTTCTTCATGTGTGTCTTGTGTGTTAGTCTTAGTAATTAATTTAAATAATAAATATTAAATATATTTAACATAATAATAATAATAATAATAATAATAATAATAATAATAATAATAAAAGTATTGGAGCCTTAACCACATATATATATATATATATATATATATATATATATATATATATATATATATATATATATATATATATATATATATACATGTATATTCTTAAGTACCATATATATAAGTGCTAGGTTATGCTATATATATTGTCCAAATATGTGCCGCATATATAAATACTAGGTATCAGCCTTTGAGATCAGCATCCGCCTCCACCAACAAAAGCCTCGTTCTATTACCTATACCATATATATTATATATACACACACTCAGTAGCCTTGCTTATAGAGAGGAAGAATAGAAAAGAAAAAAAAAGAATTAGCCGCTACTCCTTGCCTTTAGTCGTGTCCCTTAATACTAAAATCACGAACAGGTATGCTCTTCTTTATTCCATCAATTGGATACAATCTGGTCTGAATAAAAAAAAAAAGAAGACATAATTTCTTTAATTATTATACGATCATGTACAGTCTATTTATATGCTTTATAATTATAACTTTATGTTATATCAAAGAATCTAAAATCTGTTTGATATCTAAAGGCTTGGTTTATTTTAATTATAATTCAAAGTTTATAGTGTTCACCAAGCAGCAAGTTCGTTTTTAAAGATTTACTTATTTGAATTTGTTTTAATTCATATATGTTGTGTGTGTGATTATTGTCTTCGGATGATTTTTAATGGTTTGACAACCATTGAATTGAATGAACTTGTTTTTCACTTATATTATAAGCTAGAAGATGAGTTTTCTTAGGTAACTTTCACAAAAAGAATTTTATTCTCTCTTAATTATTCTTTACTGCATTGGTCTTCAGCACATTTAAAACAAAACTGAAGTATGTAATTGTCCTTGATATGAGAGAATAGTACGTTATTTAAGGTTGAAATGCAAGGAAGATCGATTTATATGATAATGAAAGGAAAGGTGAAAGCAAGAACATGTTTAAATTGTAAAATGAGAAAGTAATTCATATCAATAAACTTAGACATATTATATATGAAGAAAAAGATAACATAAAAATGGCTGAAATGCACATCAATGCACCTATTTGATGCAGAAAGGAATAAAATGGGATAATCTATTTTCAAGGAAGATTCTAAAGCATTAAAATCGAATATGAATCTATTTTTTTTTTTAACTTTAAAAGTTGTTTTTCAGCTAGTGATATGAACATATATGTATGGTGGTGATTGTTTTCCCCATTTGAACCAAACAACTTGTAGTTAATTAGATTGTCTCTCTGGCGGGCTTGATGGAGTTATATATAGTAACCTAACAAGAAATTTTTATCTGCAAATTTTTGAGTTCTGAATCATGTTTCAAGTCATGTACTTTGTTCCTGCATAGATTATTTTTAGATTTATTTTTCTGAAGTTTAGATTGGGTATAGAAGTATTATTTCTCTAATGATAGTTATTGGTTAAATGCATGTTTTTTTTCAATGTATGAAAATATCCACAGTTAGGACTGATATTTAATTTGTTGCCAAATTAAGAAGAAACTCTAAGCTTCTATTTGCTTTTGTGAAAGAAAAAAAAAATCAAAACTGGGATGTAGGTTTGAAATTGCTTTAAATATATTCCTACTTGAATTTCAAAACAAATTAAGGCATGATCCACTTCATTCCTTTAGTGATGAATTTTCATGTGCCTTCCCTTGTGTTTGTTTGGTAGTGCTATAGTTGAAATTGTTGGTGCATTGTTTATTTATTTTTTTTCTTTCTCTATTAATATATCATAAATGTGTATAATCCTAAATACATTTTTGGATGTTAGTACAAACAGTAAGCAATTTATTTTCGCAAATTATTAATTTGTATTTTGTTGTTGTGTTATTTTATTACTTCCTTGGGTTAATAGAGACGGTGGTAGACGAAGACGCAACACATTAAATAAGTGGATCGGCTTCGCTGGGAAAAATCTTCAACCAAGGTAAGGGGTGAGATGAGGTTCGATTCTATGAGTATATAATAACATGAGATGAACGGGAATACCGAAATTCCCATATATTCACCCGAGGCTTACTACGTACGGTCGAGCCCTATTGAGTAATAATAATTAATTAATAATATATAAATGGTAATAGTGAGGACTAAAATGTATTTTAGTATCCTATAGAATTGTTGTGAGTTTAATTATATCAAGACTGCATATTGTTTAATTTTATGAAATCTTGTGTTGATTGTTATTGTGTGAATGATATGTACTTGAGTGCTCTGATTTACTGGATTTGAAACTGTGATATTACTTGAATGCACCGCCTGTTTGATTTATTCTGTGATTGATAAAATTGGAATTTTATTGTGATTGACTAATTATATACATATATATATACATATATATATACATATATATATATAAAGATGTAATTCTAAGGTATATTGTGAGTTGAAATTTATCGAGTTGTGACAATCGAGTAAGTATGAGATAGATGTTGTAGTTGAAGTGAGGATTATTTTGTCCTCATATAGGGAGGGTCTGACAAACCTAGTGATTCGGGGAAGTACAACTAAATGAGCCTGATCGTGGAGGGCTACAGTCGAACCGTAAGGTAAGACTGACAGACCTTGGGGGTACATCTAGTTGGGAATTCCTAAGTGGATTAGTGGGTTATTCCCTAAGGCCGGGAGCTACTGTGCAAAAACAAGAGTACTCTGACCGTCGCGTATATGTGTCTCGGGTTGAGTTGAGGTGATCTATAAGGACTTGGCGATTCATGAATTGTCCGTCCACTCTTGTAGTGGCATAGCATCAGGCCTCCTAACCAAGTACTTCAGAGTAGAATGGTACCAAGTGATGAAGGAGTATAGAGTATAGGACATGCATAACATTTCATCCTTGTGTCTATTTTATTGTGATTGATTTAGATTAACCTTGATATATTGTTCTTGAATGTTTCTCATGTTTGTAATAATTTGACTATTTGCATGTTCTCCTCATTTATATTATACTATTACATAATTTCGATACTCACCCCTCGTTGTTTGTGTTTGGCGTTTGCGATGGACGCAGACGAGTTGTAAGCTGCAGGTGACGACTAGTACCATCTGAGTGGCGGGAGCCCTCTTGTCTCGAAGATTTTTAGTATAAGTTTTTTTTGTGTTGTTATTGTTAACGTTTATTAAATTGGGGATTTCTGCTCTGATAGTGACATCGGGTTGAGACTACACTTACCACTATCAGTAAACTTATATACGTATGTTTTAAAAAGGATTTTGTTGACTACTGTCATGATTTCAAGTTCTTGAACAATAATATGAGAATTTTGGATTAATATGATATGTTTATGATTGCGTGATATTCTTTACCTTATAAAATATTTGGAAGTTCGTATATTTTTCTTGAAGAATTACAATTTTATAAATAATAAACATAAAAAAATAATTTGGGGTTTAGGGTGTCACATTAGTGGTATTAGAGCAGGTCTGTCCAATCAGGCCGTAAGTGTGTTATGGGTTCGCTGTGTTTCCTTGTGTACTCTGTTATGTGCGTGTTGTTACTATGATTGTTATTATATTAGTAGTGTAGAACTAAGTTAGTTTCCTTTCTCCCTAAGTGTCTCACTATATTCGATTGGCTTATCTGATTGATGTAGGTAGTGATGGCTAGTGGGAGGAATGACGCTGCAATTGCTGAGGCTTTAGAGTCCATGGCAGGAGTTACAGTGTAGGCTCTTCAGGCTTTGGCTGAATCTCAAGCTACTGCGCAAGCCTCTGCACAAGCTGCTACTCAAGCTGCACAGTTTGCTGCTCAAGCTGTTGCTCAGGCTAATAGTTACACTGGTGGTCAAGCAAATGTGCAAATAAATGAGTTCATGGTGATGGATCGATTCCACAGGGCTAATCCTCCATCGTTTAAAGGTCACTATAATCCGGATGGAGCTCAGAAGTGGTTGCAAGAGATTGAGAAAATTTTTAGAGTAGTGGCATGCCCCGAAGGTCAAAAAGTGCATTTAGGAACCTTTATGTTGACAGAAGAAGCTGAACATTGGTGGGATAATGCGCGTCAGCGTTTAGATAATGCAGGGACCGCAATTACTTGGGATGTATTTAGAAACATGTTCCTAGTCAAGTATTTTCCTGAAGACATCCGCAATAGGAAGGAAATGGAATTTATCAAGTTAGAACAAGGTAATATGACAGTGGCGGAGTATGCTGCTAAGTTTGAAGAGTTGTCCAGATACTATCCACTCTATGTGGGAGAAGCAGTAGAAAAGTCCAAGTGCATCAAGTTTGAAATGGGGCTCAGACCAGAGATCAAGAAACAGGTTGGAATGCAAGAGATCCGTGACTTCCCTACCCTAGTGAATAAGAGTAGGATCTATGATGAGGATAGTCGTGCTGAAAAGGCACATTACCGAAACACTGGAATCATGAAAGACAAGAGGCCTATGCATCATAATAGAGGAAAACCTTACTCTTTCCCTCCTGGTAAATCTGGAAGTCGTTCGAATTATCACGAACACGGTTCTTCAGCTAGAAGCGGAAATGGTAATGGTAATGGTAAGGGAAATGAAAACAGTTATAGTTATGGGGGTGGTAGAGGAAACTCGAATGGAAGAGGAGTTAGTCATGTGAATAGCAACAACAGGAGTCAAGTCTCGAGTAACAATAGTGGTAACAATGGTGATCCAGCTACTCCTATTCGATGTCACAAGTGTGGTAAGCAGGGTCATATGGCATTTGAGTGCAGAGATGCTGCAGTTACTTGTTTTAATTGTCAACAACAGGGCCACATCAGCACCACATGCCCTTATCCAAAGAAGATTCCACAATCTGGAAACCAGAGTTCCCAAGCCAGCCGACCAAAAACTAATGGAAGAGTCTTTGCCCTCAGTGGTGCAGGAGCGTCTGAGAAAGACAATTTGATCCAAGGTACGTGTCTCATAAGGGATACTCCTTTATTTGTACTATTTGACTGTGGTGCCACTCATTCCTTTGTGTCTCTTGATTGTGTTAGACGTTTAAGACTACTTGTGTCTTGTTTGCAGTATGATTTGATTGTGAATACCCCAACTAGTGACTCTGTTGACACCTCTAGTGTTTGTCTTGACATTTCTATCCATGTGTGTGGAAAGGACTTCCGAGTTGATTTAGTGTGTTTACCTTTGCGTCTAGTCGATGTGATTCTTGGTATGGATTGGTTATCTGCCAACCGTGTCCGCGTAGATTTTTTTAGTAAAACCATTGAATTCATGGAACCAGAAGAGAGAGAGGAGCCTAGCAATATTTCCGCCAACCAAGTGAAGGCACTCTTAAAAGAAGATGCCCAGTTATACATGATCCTAGCTTCTTTGGAACTTGAAGAAAAAGTGGTAATATAGGATGTTCCTATTGTGTGTGAATTCCCTGAAGTATTCCCTGAAGATGTCAATAGTTTACCACCAGAACGGGAGGTTGAGTTTAGCATTGACCTTGTACCAGGTACTGGACCCGTATCTATGGCACCATATAGGATGTCTCCCTTGGAGTTGTCTGAGCTTAAGAAACAATTGGAGGAGCTTTTAGAAAAACAATTTATAAGACCCAGTGTGTCACCATGGGGTGCACCTGTGTTGTTAGTTAAAAAGAAGGGCGGATCTATGAGGTTGTGTGTGGATTACCGCCAACTTAATAAAGTGACAATCAAGAATAAGTATCTGCTACCTAGGATAGATGACCTTATGGACCAATTGAGAGGATCATGTGTGTTTAGTAAGATCGACTTGAGATCAGGTTACCATCAGATTCGAGTGAAGACTTCTGATATCCCTAAAACCACCTTTAGGACCCGTTATGGCCACTATGAGTATTTGGTTATGCCTTTTGGAGTGACTAATGCACCAGCAGTGTTTATGGATTACATGAACAGAATCTTTCATCCTTACCTAGACTCTTTTGTGGTTGTGTTTATTGATGATATCTGAGTGTACTCTAAGACTAAGGAAGAGCATGGTGAACATTTAAGGATAGTCTTGCAAACCCTTAAGGAAAAACAATTATTTGCCAAGCTGTCTAAGTGTGAATTTTGGTTAGAGGAAGTAAGTTTCCTAGGACATGTAATTTCGAAAGGAGGAATAGCTGTTGATCCTGCTAAGGTAGAGAGTGTCTTAGAATGGAAAGCACCTAAGTCAGTGACCGAGATTAGGAGTTTTCTAGGACTAGCAGGTTATTATCGTAGGTTCATAGAAGGATTCTCCAAGTTGGCCTTACCTTTAACTAAGTTGACCCGGAAAGGGGAATTGTTCATGTGGGATACCCTTTGTGAGAATAGTTTCCAAGAGCTTAAGAAACGATTGACCTCTGCACCGATCTTAGTGTTACCTAACCCGAGCGAACCTTTTGTAGTATATTGTGATGCATGCGGTTCAGGATTAGGTGGAGTGCTTATGCAGAATGGAAAAGTCGTAGCGTATGCTTCTAGGCAATTGAAGATTCATGAGAGGAACTACCCTACCCACGACTTAGAACTTGCAGCAGTTGTTTTTGTACTTAAGATGTGGAGACATTATTTGTACGGATCTAGATTTGAGGTTTTTAGTGATCATAAGAGCCTTCAGTACCTTTTTTATCAGAGGGAGTTAAATATGAGACAACGTAGGTGGATGGAATTTCTTAAGGATTTTGATTTTGAACTTAACTATCACCCTAGAAAGGCCAATGTAGTGGCCGATGCCTTGAGTAGGAAAAATTTGAGTGTGTCCGCTTTAATGGTTAAGCATAGTGAGCTATTGGAACAATTTAGAGACCTTAGCTTAGTTTGTGAAGTGACATCAGAAAGTATAAAGTTAGGAATGTTAAAGGTGACTAGTGGACTATTAAAGGAGATTGAAAAGAGTCAAAAGTTTGATTTATACCTTTTGGATAAGTTACAGTTGATTGACCAAGGGAGAGAAACTGATTTTAAAATGGGTGTGGATGGAATTTTGAGATTTAAGGATAGGATTTGTGTACCCGATGTAGAGGAGTTAAGAAAGATGATCTTAGAGGAAGGACATAGCAGTTGTCTAAGTATTCACCCTGGAGCCACAAAGATGTATAAGGACCTCAAGAAGATATTTTGGTGGCCTAGAATGAAAAAGGATGTTGCTGAGTTTGTATATGCTTGTTTGACCTGTCAAAAGTCTAAGGTAGAACACCAGAAACCTTCAGGCTTGATGCAACCTTTGAGTATTCCTGAATGGAAGTGGGACAGCATCTCTATGGACTTCGTTGTAGGCTTACCTCGAACTCCTAAAAGGTATGATAGTATTTGGGTTATTGTAGATAGATTAACCAAATTTGCTCATTTTATTCCTATAAACATAACTTATTCTATGGAAAAGTTAGCTGAACTATACATAAATGAAATTGTGAAGTTGCATGGAATCCCATCAAGTATAGTGTCAGATAGAGACCCTAGATTTACCTCTAAGTTTTGGGAAGGTTTACAAAGCGCTTTGGGTACGAACCTTAGGATGAGTTCAGCCTATCACCCACAAACAGATGGTCAAACTGAAAGAACCAATCAATCTCTGGAAGACTTATTGAGAGCTTGTGTATTGGAACAAAGTGGAAGTTGGGATAGATTTTTGCCACTTATAGAGTTTACCTATAACAATAGTTTCCACTCTAGCATTGGAATGGCCCCTTTTGAAGCGTTGTATGGGAGAAGGTGTAGGACCCCTCTATGTTGGTTTGAGACGGGGGATAACCTTGTGTTAGGACCCGAGATTGTCCAACAGACTACTGATAAAGTAAAAATGATTCAGGAAAAGATGAGAGCATCTCAGAGTAGGCAAAAGAGTTACCATGATAAAAGAAGGAAAGACCTCGAGTTTCAAGAAGGTGATCATGTATTTCTGAGAGTTACTCCAACAACTGGGGTTGGTCGGGCATTAAAAATGCGAAAGCTTACTCCTCGGTTTATAGGACCTTACCAAATTCTTAAACGTGTCGGTAACGTAGCATATCAGATTGCGTTACCTCCGTCTCTTTCTAATCTTCATAGTGTCTTTCACGTGTCTCAACTTCGCAAATATATTCCCGATCCTTCACATGTGATTGAGTCAGACATAGTCCAAATAAAAGAGAATCTAACTTTTGAGACCTTACCGCTACGGATTGAGGACCGCAAGGTCAAGGAATTAAGGGGTAAGACGATTTCATTGGTTAAGGTTGTCTTGGGAGGTGCTGTTGGTCAAAGTGCTACGTGGGAAGTCGAAAGTCAAGTGCGTGATTCGTATCCCAAATTATTTTCCTCAGGTAAATTTCGAGGACACAATTTTTTTTTACAGGGGGAGAAATGTAACACCCCAATTTTCCTTTATTATTTTGCTTTAATAGTATAATAGTACACTACTAATATTATATGAGTGTTAAAATGTGTATAATTTCTTCATGTGTGTCTTGTGTGTTAGTCTTAGTAATTAATTTAAATAATAAATAATAACTATATTTAACATAATAATAATAATAATAATAATAATAATAATAATAAAAGTATTGGAGCCTTAGCCACGTATATATAGTAGCCGGTCCAAACATATGCCATATATATATATATATATATATATATATATATATATATATATATATATATACACACACACACACATGTATATTCTTAAGTACCATATATATAAGTGCTAGGTTATGCTATATATATTGTCCAAATATGTGCTGCATATATAAATACTAGGTATCAGCCTTTGAGATCAGCATCCGCCTCCACCAACAAAAGCCTCGTTCTATTACCTATACCATATATATTATATATACACACACTCAGTAGCCTTGCTTATAGAGAGGAAGAATAGAAAAGAAAAAAAAAGAATTAGCCGCTACTCCTTGCCTTTAGTCGTGTCCCTTAATACTAAAATCACGAACAGGTATGCTCTTCTTTATTCCATCAATTGGATACAATCTGGTCTGAATAAAAAAAAAAAAAAAGACATAATTTCTTTAATTATTATACGATCATGTACAGTCTATTTATATGCTTTATAATTATAACTTTATGTTATATCAAAGAATCTAAAATCTGTTTGATATCTAAAGGCTTGGTTTATTTTAATTATAATTCAAAGTTTATAGTGTTCACCAAGCAACAAGTTCGTTTTTAAAGATTTACTTATTTGAATTTGTTTTAATTCATATATGTTGTGTGTGTGATTATTGTCTTCGGATGATTTTTAATGGTTTGACAACCATTGAATTGAATGAACTTGTTTTTCACTTATATTATAGGCTAGAAGATGAGTTTTCTTAGGTAACTTTCACAAAAAGAATTTTATTCTCTCTTAATTATTCTTTACTGCATTGGTCTTCAGCACATTTAAAACAAAACTGAAGTATGTAATTTTCCTTGATATGAGAGAATAGTACGTTATTTAAGGTTGAAATGCAAGGAAGATCGATTTATATGATAATGAAAGGAAAGGTGAAAGCAAGAACATGTTTAAATTGTAAAATGAGAAAGTAATTCATATCAGTAAACTTAGACATATTATATATGAAGAAAAAGACAACATAAAAATGGCTGAAATGCACATCAATGCACCTATTTGATGCAGAAAGGAATAAAATGGGATAATCTATTTTCAAGGAAGATTCTAAAGCATTAAAATCGGATATGAATCTATTTTTTTTTTTTTAACTTTAAAAGTTGTCTTTCAACTAGTGATATGAACATATATGTATGGTGGTGATTGTTTTCCCCATTTGAACCAAACAACTTGTAGTTAATTAGATTGTCTCTCTGGCGGGCTTGATGGAGTTATATATAGTAACCTAACAAGAAATTTTTATCTGCAAATTTTTGAGTTCTGAATCATGTTTCAAGTCATGTACTTTGTTCCTGCATAGATTATTTTTAGATTTATTTTTCTGAAGTTTAGATTGGGTATAGAAGTATTATTTCTCTAATGATAGTTATTGGTTAAATGCATGTTTTTTTTCAATGTATGAAAATATCCACAGTTACGACTGATATTTAATGTGTTGCCAAATTAAGAAGAAACTCTAAGCTTCTATTTGCTTTTGTGAAAGAAAAAAAAAATCAAAACTGGGATGTAGGTTTGAAATTGCATTAAATATATTCCTACTTGAATTTCAAAACAAATTAAGGCATGATCCACTTCATTCCTTTAGTGATGAATTTTCATGTGCCTTCCCTTGTGTTTGTTTGGTAGTGCTATAGTTGAAATTGTTGGTGCATTGTTTATTTATTTTTTTTCTTTCTATATTAATATATCATAAATGTGTATAATCCTAAATACATTTTTGGATGTTAGTACAAACAGTAAGCAATTTATTTTCGAAATTATTAATTTGTATTTTGTTGTTGTGTTATTTTATTACTTCCTTGGGTTAATAGAGACGGTGGTAGACAAAGACGCAACACATTAAATAAGTGGATTGGCTTCGCTGGGAAAAATCTTCAACCAAGGTAAGGGGTGAGATGAGGTTCGATTCTATGAGTATAAAATAACATGAGATGAACGGGAATACCGAAATTCCCATATATTCACCCGGGGCTTACTACGTACGGTTGAGCAGTATTGAGTAATAATAATTAATTAATAATATATAAATGGTAATAGTGAGGACTAAAATGTATTTTAGTAACCTATAGAATTGTTGTGAGTTTAATTATATCAAGACTGCATATTGTTTAATTTTATGAAATCTTGTGTTGATTGTTATTGTGTGAATGATATGTACTTGAGTGCTCTGATTTACTGGATTTGAAACTGTGATATTACTTGAATGCACCGCCTGTTTGATTTATTCTGTGATTGATAAAATTGAAATTTTATTGTGATTGACTAATTATATATATATATATATATATATACACATATATATATATAAAGATGTAATTCTGAGGTATATTGTGAGTTGAAATTTATCGAGTTGTGACAATCGAGTAAGTATGAGATAGATGTTGTAGTTGAAGTGAGGATTATTTTGTCATCATATAGGGAGGGTCTGACAAACCTAGTGATTCGGGGAAGTACAACTGAATGAGCCTGATCGTGGAGGGCTACAGTCGAACCGTAAGGTAAGACTGATAGACCTTAGGGGTACATCTAGTTGGGAATTCCTAAGTGGATTTGTGGGTTATTCCCTAAGGCCGGGAGCTACCGTGCAAAAACAAGAGTACCCCGACCGTCACGTATATGTGTCTCGGGTTGAGTTGAGGTGATCTATGAGGACTTGGCCATTCATGAATTGTCCGTCCACTCTTGTAGTGGCATAGCATCAGGCCTCCTAACCAAGTACTTCAAAGTAGAATGGTACCAAGTGATGAAGGAGTATAGAGTATAGGACATGCATAACATTTCATCCTTGTGTCTATTTTATTGTGATTGATTTAGATTAACCTTGATATAATGTTCTTGAATGTTTCTCATGTTTGTAATAATTTGACTATTTGCGTGTTCTCCTCATTTATATTATACTATTACATAATTTCGATACTCACCCCTCGTTGTTTGTGTTTGGCGTTTGCGATGGACGCAGACGAGTTGTAAGCTGCAGGTGACGACTAGTACCATCCAAGTGGCGGGAGCCATCTTGTCTCGAAGATTTTTATTATAAGTTTTTTTTGTGTTGTTATTGTTAACGTTTATTAAATTGAAAATTTCTGCTCTGATAGTGACATCGGGTTGGGACTACACTTAACACTATCAGTAAACTTATATACATATGTTTTAAAAAGAATTTTGTTGACTACTGTCATGATTTCAAGTTCTTGAACAATAATATGAGAATTTTGAATTAATATGATATGTTTATGATTGCGTGATATTCTTTACCTTATAAAATATTTGGAAGTTCGTATATTTTTCTTGAAGAATTACAATTTTATAAATAATAAACATAAAAAAATAATTTGAGGTTTAAGGTGTCACAGTGAACACCAGATCTTATAATTTGATGCTTAAAGGAAATGTTAAATGGAGACCTCAATAAAGTAAATTAGTTGTTCACATGCCAACTTCCTCTTCATATACAAAGTTTCCTTCTGACTCTCAACGAAAAAATTGCTTGACATTGAGACTTTTTGACAAAACAAAGGCAAGACCTAACTGCATAAAACATTAAAGTTATTGCAACCTTCATTTTAGTTATAATTATTACATGTTATAGATTTTCTAGTGCAGTAAACTTTAAAGTCTTAAGAAAGTGAATGAGAGTATTTGCCTACTGTTAATCCTCTTCCATTTAGACAAAACAAAGAATTCCTAATTCCATTACATAAGCTACACAACAACTTATATTTAAATATTCGATCCTCATTAGTCTTAAATAGATAGTTAGTTCCAAGTATATATACAAAATACTAGATAAACAACGAACAACACAAATCAATGCAGCAAATTAAACAATAGAGAATGAACAAGAACAAATCAATGAACAAAATAAACAAATATAAATGATACAACTTTGATTTGCAAAGTACAAACAATGAACCATATAAACAAAACAACTAGAGAAAAAAATTAGTACATAAATTAAAAGTCTAAACCCTACCTCAAAGATAAATCAATGCATCAAAGATAAACAATTAACAGTGAAGCAACAAACGAATTAAAGCAACAGAGCAACAAAGATGGTTAAGTGCAGTGACGAAGCCACAAAACCAAAAAACTCTACAATAATAAAGTGAGAGAAAGTGAAAAACATCGAAGAAGAAGAATGAATACAGTGGAGAGAGGCGAACAAGGAATGGAACCAGCGGAGCTTACAGTGAGCGATGGCGGCAGCGTGAACGGTGGAAAGGGTTGAACGATCATTTGTTTAGAGCTTCGTTGATGAAGTTGTCTGATTATTAGGGATTTTAAAATAGATGGAAGGGCTATATCACGAGAGAGAAAGGAAATTTTTTTTTGTGGGTACAGAGATTTAGAAAACCTTAGTTTTAAAAGAAGAAAAAAAAATTTAATTGGTCTAGACCCCGTGAGCTTAACACCATTTTTTATACAACGTTTTTAAATGATTATAAGATGACAACGCTTTTATAAAAGCGTTGTCAAATGCTTTGTTATTATATAAGTATTAGTATTTATGACGGTGCTTTTTGAAAAAAAAAACATTAAAAGACATGCACATATGACAACGCTTTCCAAAAAAGTGTTGTCTAAGACTCTGTGTATTTTTAAAATATAATACAACAACACTTTTACTTAACAACCGCTGTTAAAGGTGCACTATAAAATTCATAATTTTGTGTAGTGAATGAATCCAAGTTTGATAGTAACATCTAATTTTTTTTTCTTAATTTTAATTTTAATTTTAATTTCAAATTCATATCTTTATCCATTCTTCCTCCTACCACATATCCATCTTTCTTTTCCACAAACCCTTATTCACCAAAAATCCTCCCTTTTCTTTTTCTCTCCCAAATTCATGTAAAAAACTGTAGTATGGACAAAGAACGCAACTCATTGGAGCAATCTATTTTGACAGTCCCACATGCGTTTGTTCTTTCTACGGTTTTTGTGTTATCATTATTCTAAAATCTGAAGAAAAAAAATGGTGAAGAAGAGAATGAGGAAGAACCCTAACAATTTAATTTGATATTTTTATTTTAAATAATAATCAATTATTAAAAAACATAAGTTGATGATTTTTATTTTCCAGATAGTAGAGATGTAATTTCAGTTAAAGTCACTTAAACACTTAAGAGACACTATTTAACAGGACTGTTAAAAAATGGTATATGTGCAAATGAACTAGAACACTATGGATAACGTTGCAAACCGAATGTAACTTATAAATGACCAAATCAGAAAGAAAAAAAAAACTTAAAGGATTTAAGCGAGAAATGAATTAAATTTAAATGACTAAAAGTGTATGTTAGCATTTATGTTAATATCCTCCCACAAGTCGATGATTGGTAAATACTTAACAAGGCTTAATTGTGCAAAAAAATCTTTGTAAATAAATGTCACTTTAATTTTAGTTCTTGTACGAAACTTTTATATTACTATTAAAAAAGGACTAGAACGGAAAAGATATTTGTGCAAGCGTACTAGAACACAAAGGATAATGTTGCAAACGGAAATGTAACTTAAATGATCAAATTGGAGAAAAAAAATCTAAGCAAAAACTGAGTTAAACTTAAATGACTAAAAATGTATATTATCATTTACGTTAATATTCTCCCATAAGTTGAGGATTGGTAAACTCCTAACAAGGCTTCAATATGCAAAAAAGTATTTGTAAATAAAGGTCACTTTAACTTTAGTTCTTGTAAAAAAAAATTATTTTTAATTTGACTTTATAATTTTAAAACATTTTTTAATTTAGTCTCTCGTATGTTTTTTTTTTTGAAAAAGTAAAAATAAAATAATGACGTGTCACAAGTGACTATCATAACTTATAATAACTCATCTAAACAAGTTATTAAATACTTAAGTAACTCTACTAATTTCTTTTAAAAAATTATCTAATCCCTAATCCTCATCTCATTGTTCAACACAAATTGCAGTAATCCTACTTTCCTCTTCGGCCCTTTTCTCAATAGCATATTTTTCAAACTCAAAGTTTCAATTAACCAAATTTAAGAAACTATTTTTCTTCCCCATGAAAACTATTTTTCTTCCCCATGAAAACAAATTCCCTTTTCACATGAAGCAATTTATCATCACTAAGAACCTTATTCTTAGACATCATCAACAATTTACACAACTTGGAAACAATCAACATTTCATTTTCCTTACAAATTCATTTTGTCTTCTAGAAATTAAAGGAGATTATCACTAACACGGAGTAACCTAACGGGTTTGGTTATGCGATTAATGTCATCTTAGTAGACATTAAGGCTTCGTTTGATAAAATTAAACTATAAGTTAACTGATAGCTAAAAAACTAATTGATAACTGAAGACTTATAGCTGAAAAGCTAATTAATTGAAATTAAAGTGTTTGATAAATTTAGCTTCTAATAATATAAAATGACATAATTATTTAATTTAAAATATTAAAAAAATGCGACATTTTTATCCAATCTCTATTAGGTATTGTTTTACTCCATTTTCCTTTTTTTAATCAATTTTCTTACTTTACTTTATTATGTGGTAGAAACCAAAAAAATTACAACAAAACTTTGAAATAAAAATCAGAATCATGCAATTCATTTACTTTTTTGTGTCACATCATTTACCTTTTTATTTTTATTACAATAGAAACATAAATTTAAAGAGTTATCTAAAAGTTTAGCAAACTTCATGTATATTAACAGTAATCGTAAAAACAATGCAATTCATTTACTATTTACAATTTAGAATAAAAAATGAATTTAACTTTATCACAATGATAAATTAGAAGATGAAGAAATAATAATAATTATGGCAATGCATACCATAATCAATTTTTTGTAAAATAAATAACATATAATTTTTTTAGTTATTTTGGCATAAAATTAAAGAAACACTATTCATAGAAGAATGTGAAGGTGCAAACACGAGAAGGGGAGATTGAATTGTGTTTGACTTAACTTGAATACTTTTCCTGTTTTAATACTTTCAAAACAAAACTTGATGTATAATTAAAACAGAGTTAGCAGCGGATAAAAATAAAAATAAAAACTCACAGATTTTATACTGGTTCACCGTTAACGAGGCTACGTCCAGTCCCTTCGCCGTGAAGGATTTCACTAATTCAAACTTGAATTACAACCTTGCTACTGACCCTCCAAGTCAGTCTTCTCAATAGTCTAACAATCCTAGACTTCTTGAGGAAAACACCTGTCTTCAGCCAATCTGACAACCCCAGATTGTAGAAGAAACCACACCACTATGAATCTAATTGCTAAGTACTTGCTACCCCTACTGACTCCCTCATCTTGTAGACTTTACTTCAACAACTTAGAGTTGACACAGTGGAACGAAAACAACAAGAGTACTTGCTTTAAAAACTGAGACTCAACAATTGACTTATATGAAAATTTGAGAGTGTTTGCTTTTGAAGTGTATGACCTTTTTGTGATTTTCGATACTAAATAATCTGCCTTGTGCCTCCTTTTATAGATGCTGATTTGGGCCTCTTCCAATCCTTAAATTCGAGCTAAATATTGCTGGATTCTCTGGCAAAAATAAATTGACCAATCGGGCTTCAATTAATTCCAAAACATATCTTTTTTAAGCCTTAGATTTCTTTCATAAATTAACTAGCCAATCAAATCTGTGCATTGCTTCCCACCAATAGCTTCTGACTTCCATGCTCCTTCACTTTAATTAAAAACAAATCTTTTTCACACTTTAATTAAAATAACTTGCAATCTCCATCATTGATCAATTCTGGATCATCAGCATTTTTATGCGATAGTCCAGCCTGGACCAGCCGAATTGCTATGCTATGAACATCTGATTTCGGCCATTCCTGGACCACACTTCATAGCCCTCTGATCTTCTGATTTCAGCCTTCCTGGATGCGCGCCTGATATGCTATGAACTTCTGGATTCGGCCATTTCTGGACTGCACAGTCTATCCCTCTAATTTCGGCCACTTCTGGGCCATGGTCTGATTTTCTGATCTTGACCATCATTGGACTCAAAATTATTTCTGAACCATTGATCTGGATATTTTTACTCTGATATGGACAGATTCTGGAATTTGGTCTGGAACAAACTGAAATAAACTTGATCAAAAAATATTTCAGTCTGGACATTTTACCTTTAATTTTGGACCAGGTCTGGGTTGATTCTGGAACTCATTTCTTTTGTTCTGGACTTAGTTCCATGCCCTAAATCATGCTATCTTATGGTCTGGGCCAAATCTGGATTGATCTTCATGTTCTGGACTCATAAACATACCTTCTGGTCAAGTCTGGAACAAGTCTGGGCTGTGTAATTTTTACTGCCAGGCCATCTTCTGGTCAGAATAACTTCTGGAATAAAATTGATATTTGATTCCTATTTGTCTTGATCAACTCTCCTTCTGGCAGGCTTTCCAATGATATGATCCATGTTTCATTCTGAATTTTATTCCTTCTAATATAGGCCTGCAAAGTTATCTTCTGGTTCAGTTTTGTCATCCTAAAACATCTTTTGGAAATTCCAAAATTCATTTTCCTTTGATCTTCTGCTTCTGATTTCTTCAGTTTCTGATGACATTTAATTTAATAATTCAAGGTATAAAATAAGTTTACATTGAGTGCTTTTGTAAACATCAAAATCCTAAGTCTTAGAACCAACTTGGTTCCAACAGAATGTACCTGAATATATGAACTAGTGGGTGAGAGAGTAGTGAGTGACTGAGATAGTTATTTTGTATTATATAAGGATAAAAACTAATAAAAATAAAATAATAAGGTTATAAATGGCAAAAAATGTAAAAAACTATAACCTCAAGCGCTACTTGAAATAGCATCTTAGAATAAGTTATAAGCTGGTAGAAAAGCTTATTTACCAAACACATCTATTTTAATCTAACAAACATATAAGCTAGTTTAATAAGCTATAAGCTAGCTTATTGGTGTTACCAAACAGTGCATAAGTAAAAATGACGGGAGTCAAACATTCATATTATAAATATGGACCAACTATGATAGATTTTAAAATGGATTTTTTTTTATTTCAATATAATTTAGGGTTAAATTCATTTTTTATTCCTATTTTACAAAATTAACTTTTGGTCTTATATTTTAAAAACAGATTTTTGGTCCCTATTTTACAGTTTGTGAAATTTTGTTGGTCCCTTTACTTTTTTTATCATGTGGCAAGTTCAATAATGATATGACAATAATGTGACACAACTAAATTGAATAAAATAGAATTGAATTCAATATTTTTTATTTTTTCCTTCATAATCTTTTTTTACATTGTTACTAACAAATACGTTTGTGAAATTTGTCGAATAAAAAATGATCAAACAAATATTGATTAATAGTATAGATGCAATGTTATCTAATTGAGTTGTGTTACACCAATACCACATCATTAGCAAGCATACAACATCATAAAAAAATGGAGATGACCAGCAAAATACCACAAATTGTAAAACAGAAAGACCAAAAACCTAGTGCTAAAAATAAGGAGATTAAAAGTTAATTTTAAACAAATTAAAAAGACCAAAAATACATTTAAGCCTATAACTTACTATATCACTACTTTTTATTAGTTTTAAAATAAAAGCACTTCTCCGTAAAGCTTCAAATAAAATAATGTTTTAAAACCATTAATATATTAATTATTTCTTCAAACAGAGAAATAGTAAATAATTTTATTATGAAATAAAACAAAAACTATAAAAAAAAAGTTACAAGAAAAGAAAGAAATTAAGCTTTAATTGATCTTGATCGGATAAAATGCAGCTATGTCACTGTCGCTGGTATTTTTCTGCAAGGTTTCAGCAAAATTAGAAATACACATGACAAAAAAATTCTGGTGGCACCTAACTCATAATTAGTGGATAGTGGATAGCCCACCTAAAGAAAAACAATTGAAAGCTTTACCTATACCTATTTTATACTTATACCTCCACATATTTTTTAAAATGCTAATAATACTCTGCATATTTTTTATGTAATTTAAGTCACTTTTTTTTAACTCCAAAGATTTCTGGAGCTAAAAAAAAAGATTTTTAGTATGTAAAAAGTTTTCCGAAAAAGAAGCGCATTTTAACACTACCGGAAAACTACTTTTCAAGTTTTTCGGTAGTTTTTTCTTTTTTGCCAATTTTTTATTTAATTTTCTTTTTGTTTATATTGTTTATATACTTTTTTTTTAATTTTTTTTTGTTTATATAAAAAAATTAATAAAAAAAACTTCCAGAAAACTTGAAAATCAAGTTTCCCGGTAACTTCCGGAAAACTTTATTTTCAAGTTTCCCGGTAGTTCAATTTTACAGAAAACTTCCGGAAAACTTGAAAGTTACCGGGAAACTTGAAAAAAAGTTTTCCGGAAAAAATTGAACTACCGGAAAACTTCAAATGAAGTTTTCCGGAAGTTTTCTATAAAATTGAACTATCGGGAAACTTGAAAATGAAGTTTTCCGGAAATTTAACAAAAAAACTTACTTTTTCCGGAAAACTTCAAATGACGAAATGGTAAAATTTGAATATTTTATATTTTATAAAAGGGCAAACACGTCTTTTCCTTATGTTTATGGGGGTATAAGTATAAAAAGGGGTATAAGATAAAACTTTCAAAACAATTTTACTTCTTTTCTTAATAGAAAGATAAACAAATATACTACTAGTATTTTATACTACTATATTTTATTTTAGTTTTAACCTTATCTTTAATAAGGAAATTATACTACTATATCTAATATTAGGAATTTTAAAAAAAATATCCCTTTTTTTTTCCTCAAAATGCCACACTTTGAAACTTATTTTCTGGACTGCCCTACTTTTTGGGCCCAGTAGTGAAGTAGCAATATCGATTTACAAGAAAGGGGGGTTTGAATTGTAAATCCGCCCTTTTAAAATTCCTGTTAGAAACTTAAGAAAATAACTCAAGATTGATCTTGGTTGTGAAAACAGAAAAAGGAGAACTTTCTTGATTTTCACCAAAAAACAGAGAACGTTCTTGGTTAGTTAAAATCAACAGTTCAGTTTATCTATTTAACTTGATAATTAACAGACTGAAAGTAAATAGAGATAAGGGAAGAGATATCACATACAGATATATCCTGGTTCACCCAACCCAAGCTACGTCTAGTCCTCACAACGGTGAGATTTTCCACTAAGTGTTTAAAACAAGAACCTTCTTGGTTTTACAGCACCTAGCACCCAGAAAGAATTACAATCGGATCACCTATCAACCCTTGATAGGATTTTACAACTTCACCTTTTAACCTTAAAAGGATTTTTCTAAAAATGACTCACTCAAGCTATAAACAAGTTTTATAATCTTGAGTGTTGAATGACAATGATAGGATTTAAAACAGAATCTGTTTTGACTCAACTCTTGTTTGAGTTTAGATTCTTTACAAATGGTTTCAGTAAACTAAAGATAGAGAATTTGATATAGAAGGTTACTGATTTCTTGAGAAGCTTTCAAGTGTGTAGATTTATGTGAGTGATTTTTTTCTCTGTACTTGAAGCTGTGTTTTATTCCTGAGCTTTGGCCTTCCTTTTATAGGCGTGAGAGCATTTAATGATGGTCAAATAGAGCCGTTGGTAGTGCTCTTGTCAGGTCTGACCAAAGGCATTATTTATGAATAAAAATAATCAAACTTTTGACTATTTTTATTTTCTGTTCAGACTGGGCTGTATGTTGCGTTTTGGATCAAATTTTCTTGAGTGATTACTGATCCTTTAACACTTCTGATAAGTGATAATATTGTAGCCTTGAACTGGAGCTTTTGAATCACTTAAAACAGATTAAAAACGATCACAAAGCTTGTTGCAGAAAAACTGTAGTTGCTGGAGATTGATGATCAATCTAGAGCTTTAGCTTTTGGGTTTCCTGGAGATTGATAATCAATCTGGAGGTTCAGTTTTGATCATTCTGGATGTCTTCCTGATCTTTTCTTGGATATGTTTTGATGTAAACATACTTCAAGATCGTTCAACGTTCTTGGTAGTCAAACTAGAGAATGATGTTCAGTATGCTGGAGAATGATTGTATCATTTTGGACTAATGGTACACTGTTGGAGAATGATGTTAAACATGCTGGAGATTTGATTGTTAACATGCTGGAGATTGATGTTTGTTCATTCTGAAGATAGTTATTAATCATGCTGGAGAATGATAATCATTCTGGAGATTGATGATCATTTCTGGAGACTAATGATAATTCCTAGAGACTGATGATCATTCTTGATAGAAGATCATTCTGGAGACTGTTCTGATCATTCTGGACATTCTGATGTCCAAGAACAGACTTGGTTCTTCCTCTGAATGTATTTTCTGGGGATATCCTCTGATATCGTTTTCTGGAGATATCCTCTGGTATCCTTTGGTTGAGGTATCCTCTGGTATTATCTGGTTGAGGTATCCTCTGATATCCTCTGGTTGAGGTATCCTCTGATATCCTCTGGTTGAGGTATCCTCTGATATCCTCTGGTTGAGTTATCCACTGATGGTAGCTTGGTATGGTATCCTCTGATGGCAGCTTGGTGAGGTATCCTCTGATGGCAGCTTGGTGAGGTATCCTCTGATGTCAGCTTCGTGAGGTATCCTCTGATGACAACTTCGTGAGGTATCCTCTGATGGCAGCTTCGTGAGGTATCCTCTGATGACAGCTTCATGAGGTATCCTCTGGTATCCTCTTCTTGAGGTATCTTCTGGTAATGTTATCGGGTAACATCTTATGTTTTTCCAGATTGTGTCAAGAGTGTTCTTTATGCTGATTTTTTGGCTTTCCTTGAATCATTAACATGCTGTTAATTATGAACATTCTGGAGACTGTTCAGTCTTGCTTTGGCAGCTTGATTCATGGCCTTTTTTCTTTGAGATTAGAATGGTTCCTTTTGATTCTAATTGATCACATTTGTACCTTGTCATGTACTCTCAGTACTGATGTAAATTCCAGATGCAATAACTTTAATTAAGTGGTGGAGAAAGTTTGGTCTTTATGCTATCACAGTTTTGCGAACATTCTCCGTTTTCCAGAATATGTCATGAATGTTCTCTGCTGCTATTTTCTTCGATTCTTGCTTTGTTCACATTTGCATTTATGTTCCTTAAACAAACTTAAGTGAAATCATTAGTAGACCACCATTCATAAAACTTAATCATTTAATTTAAAAGGTTTGTTGTCATTAAAACATATATCAAAAACGTTTTTTCTTCAACAAGTAGCTCATCGCAGGTCCAAGATGCGACGACCTGAAGGCGTTTTTTTTTGGGTCAGTTGCTCATCGCACCCCCAAGGTGCGATGATGTACATACTTTTTTTTCTTCATTTATTTAATAATTAAAATATGTAATATATAATTATAATAAATTATAAATATTTAAAATAATTAATAAATCAAATAAAATGAAATAAAAAAATAAAAAACTTTCATAAATAGTAATAATAATATTAATAATTTTAATAATATTAATAATTACAGATTAAATAATAATAATAATAATAATTAAAAAAAAAGAAAATTGTAATAATAATAAACATAACAAAAAAAATAAAATAAAATTATAAACATAATAATAACAATAATAATAATAATAAATTATATTAATAAAATTAAAAAAAAAATACATTAATTTGAAAGGAAAAAAATACATCAAATTTGATTAGATGTGCCGGCAGCGTTTGGACAATGTTTTCTATTATGACCAGAGACCCAATATAATCCGCACTTTCTTGGCACTCTTTCTCTAGTGTCGATTTATGTTCTAATGCGTTTGCTTTTCGGGCGACCTTTTCTGACTCTCCGCTTTAGAGGATTGTGACATACCTTAACACCTTGATATTCTGGCCAATATCCTTTGTTTCTGTGAATACCTGACCAGAAGCTAAAATTGATGCGTGTAGTTTTCCCATGGTTGGAAATAGTGTCCCTGTTTTATAATATGTTGATTGGACCAAAGCAGTGATAGGAAGGTTCCGCGATGCTTTTAATACTTCGTTGATTGACTCCACAAGGTTGGTGGTCATCTGACCCCAACGGCTACCTCCATCAAATGCTTGAATCCAATCTTGTCGCGGTATGTTATCTAACCATTTCAAAGCCTCCGAGTTTAATATGTCGATTTATCTACGGTAGTGTCGATATGTAGGTTCGTTAATTGAGTAACCTGTATTGATATAGTAGACAATGCATTGTTAACTAATTATAAAAATTAATAATTAAATTATTAAAAATTACACTAATTATAAGAAATAAGAATGGAATTATCACTCATGCAAACAACTTTTTTCTTCAAAGCATTATCCTTAAATTCCCTTGCGAAATTTTGTGCAATATGTCGGACGCATAACACATGCTTTGACGGAGGATCTTGCCATCCATTATTTGGATTGTTGTAAGCACTCTTAATGGATTCGTGTCTATCCGAAATCAAACAAACGTTGGGTTGTGGAGTGACATATTTTCTTAAATTTCTCAAAAAGAAACTCCAACCCTCTTTTGTCTCACCTTCCACAAGAGCATAGGCAATAGGAATTACATTGTCGTTCCCATTTTGTGCAACTGCTACTAATAGAGTTCCCTTGTACTTGCCGTACAACCAAGTCCCATCAACTTGTACAATTGGTTTGCAGAATTTGAACACAGATATGCACGGAAGGTAAGCCCAAAATAGTTTATGAAATATCCTTATCCACTTATCAAACTATTCTCATGATAAGATGGGATCGTTTCCATTTCAATTTTGGTTCCTGGAGCAAACGTTTGCATAACCAATAACCATTGTGGGAGTTGATTGTAAGACCATGCAGGCAGCGCATCCTGGGGATGCGAAGATCAGAAGGAATCGTACGGTGGATGTAACACCCCAATTTCTTATTATTATATTTTAATTATAAAATATAATCCACAACTATTATTATCCGTATGTTGACATGTGTGATAATTTCCTTCGTGTTTGTTCTATGTGTTCGCCCTAATGATTTATTTAAATTATTAATATTAATAATATTCAATTTGTTTTAAAATATATATATATATACACATATATTTATATAAAAAGAAAATAAGAAGTAAACGTGTATGTTGCTACATTAGTCTATTAACTTAAGCACTAGTAGAGTGGGTTTATGATTGTAATAATAATAATAATAATAATAATAATAATAATAATAATAATAATATTAATAATAATAAGAGTCATGGGCTAAGTGTATAGGTTTGATAATAAGCCTAATAATATACCTAATACTACTAGTACATATAGATAGGTATATAAGTGAATGAAAGAGGCTGTCGTGCATCCCGGGTCTTTGTTTCCCTTTTCTATTAAGAAGAAAAAGAAAAATTGAATTGACTACTGCCTTGTTGAATCCAACCGCAACTCTTAATACCAAAATCATACATTGATTTCAAAGACTAAGCTGTTAGAGACGGTGATTAGCGAAGACGCGACACATTACATCAACGGATCAGCTTCGTTGAGAAAAATCTTCAGCCAAGGTAAGGGGTGAGATGAGGTTCGATATTATGAGTATAAAATGACATGAGATGAACGGGAATACTGAAATTCTCAGATATTCATCCAGGGCTTACTACGTATAGTGGAGCCCTATTGAGTGATAATAATTAATTAATAATATATGAATGGTAATAGTGAGGACTAAAATATATTTTAGCAACCTATAAAATTGCTGTGAATTTATGTATATCAAGATTTCATGCTGTCTAGTTTTATGAACCTTATGCTGATTGTTGTTGTATGAATGATATGTACTTGAGTGTTCTTGTAACTTGATTGAAATTATGATATTACTTGAATGTGTCACCTGTTTGATTTCTTATTATGTGATTGGACTGTGTATTGTGAGTAGTGTAAACCAAATATTGAGGCTTTATTGTGATTGACTAATATATATATATATATATATATATATATATATATATATAATGATGAATATTGTGAAGTACAACTGAAAATTATTGAGTTATGATAATCCAGTAAGTATGAGATAGATGTTGTAATTTTGGAATGAGGATTATTTTGTCATCATATAGGGAGGGTTTGACAAACCTAGTGATTCGGGGAAGTACAACTGAATGAGCCTGATCGTGGAGGGCTACAATCGAACCGTAAGGTAAGATTGATAGACCTTGGGGGTACATCTAGTTGGGAATTCCTAAGTGGATTAGTGAGTTATTCCCTAAGGTCGGGAGCTACCGTGCAAAACAAGAGTACCCCGACTGTCGCGTATGTGTGTCTCAGGTTGAGTTGAGGGGATCTATGTGAACTTGGCCATTCATGAATTGTTCGTCCACTCTTGTTGTGGCATAATATCAGGCCTCCTAACCAAGTACTTCAGAGTAGAATGGTACCAAGTGATGAAGAAGTATAGAGTATAAGACATGCATAACATTTTCTCCCTGTGACTGTTTTATTGTGATTGAATTAGATTAACCTTTGATATTATGTTCTGGAATGTTTCTCAGGTTTGTGTTAATTTGATTACTTACGTGTTCTTCTCATTTACATTATACTGTTACATAATTTCAATACTCACCCCTCGTTGTTTGTGTTTGGCGTTTGCGATGGACGCAGACGAGCTGCTAGCTGTAGGTGAAGATTAATACTCTTAGAGTGTAGGAAGCCGTCTCATCTTGAAGACTTTTATCATCTTCCTTTTGTTAATTTCATATTTGAACATCTTTTATTTTGGGAAATTTTGCTCTGATAGTGACATCGGACCGAGACTACATTTATAATTATCAGTAATTTATGTACGTGTGCCTCAAAAAGAGTTTAATTTGATCACTGTTATGACTTTCGAATTGTTATGCTGATGGAAACTTTGGATTAATATGACTTGTCCATGATTAAGTGATACTTTTGCCTTAAAGAAATCGTTCGAAAGTTTTACTTATTTATTTATATATATTTTATTATTTTAAAATTAAACTTTGAAGAAAAAAATTTAAAATAAATTTGGGATTTAGGGTGTCACAGTGGGGATGCGATTATATAATGGTACACACACTTACCATTTTCATTCACATCTTCAACCTTCTCAATCTCATTCTTATTCTCATTCTCAATCTCAATTTTTTTTCAACCTTTCAAACAAAATTTCTTTAACATTATCAATCAAAATTTTCACACATGGAGTTATCTACTAATCATCGAGCTGAATTTCGATACATTAATGCATTTGTAAGTATATTTATTATTAATATTAATTTCATATATTATTAATATTAATTTCTTATGATATTACAATAATATGTTATTAATATTATTTTCATTAATTTCATAATATTATTTTCATATATTTCATAATATTATTTTCATATATTTTTATTTACAGATACCATCTACGGACAAGTTGAAATGTCATGGTCACGTGAACAAAAAACCAAATGCGGTGATATTACCATATTTGCAACAGGCGGGATTTGATGAAGTGATCAAACTTGGAAACTACAAAATAGATGTCGGCCTAATTACCGCGTTGGTTGAAAGATGGAGACCAGAAACTCATACATTTCATCTCCCAATAGGTGTGCACGATAACTTTAGAAGACGTATATTACCTTTTAGGATTAAATGTTTCTAGTATTCCAGTTTCTGGTTCAAATTTTGTGAATGTTAGAAGTGTCTTTGAAGAATATTTAGGAGTTATCCCACCTGAGGGGGCAACCATAGGTAATTTTATTAAATTGAAATGGCTTAAAGATACATTTGATGGTGTTGGTGAAGATGCATCCGAAGTACAAAAACAAGCATCATGTCGGGCATACTTCTACGTATGATTGGTGGATTGTTGATGCCGGACAAATCCAACCGTGTACATTTGAAATATCTTTCGCTAATAGGAGATTTAAATAAAGCATCCCAATATAGTTGGGGTTCGGCAGTTTTAGCTACGATGTATAGAGAATTATGCGTTGCTACGAAATCCGACGTCAAGTCTATTGGAGGATGTGCTCTGTTGTTACAAAATTGGGCATGGTATCGTTTGTCTTGTGTCGCTCCAGAATCACACAGTGCTTGGATATTTCCACTTGCACAAATGTAACTATTGAAAATAATTTTTATATATTTTTCTTTTTTTAAAAACTAACTACTTACCATATTACTAATATTATTATATTTTTTATGTTTGATATATTCGACATATTTAATTCCGGTGGTCTAAATTTTAGTAAAGTTCTTCATAACGACATAGAAGGCTACCAGAATACAATCGATCACATGGTGGTTCAGGAAGTAATATTAATATTCATTCACATTTGGTTGAACTTTTTTAATTATATATTTTTATATATCTTAATATTTACTTAGCCTATTTTTAACATATCAGTTTCGGTGGAGGCCGTATCTCGGGTTCCAACACGAGATACCCGAACAAGAGATGAACACTTGGACGACATGTACCTATCTACATTGTTATCATATTGTCGAAAAACATCATGTAGATAGAGTCGCACTTCAATTCGGCTTCCATCAACCAATTCCGCAATCACCAAAGGACATGACAATCTACCATGAGGTCGTAATGAGGCGTGACATTGATGAAAATTGGATGGTGGTTTGGAAAGATGTGATTCAACATTGGAATGAATGTTAGGATTACGTACTGTACGGTCAATTCATAGAAGGTTTTTTATGCCACAGTAACGAATATATGAATTGGTTCAGACATCACACCAAATTATATATATTTGTGGAAAGATATCTGCATGATCCACGTTTGCAACCTTCAATGTATCCTGATGTTCACTCAACCCCTCAATCAATGCCACAACAACATACCATGCACCAAACACCATCTTTATTGTCACCACCAGATCTACATGAATCTATATATATACTGACTCAGGACTACGTTCCTTCAGTGCCAACAATGCCAACACCCGTTCATCCGATAGATAGCAGAATTTACTATAATTTGTTTGGTACTCATTGCACAACACCTGAGTCGGCTTATGCTGTTTTTGATTCGATGTATAACATCGATACTCAAAATTATACGGAGGTAGGTGGTAGTGGTTCTAATCCACATACCAATTATAACGAGGATAATGATCAAAATGAGGATCAACCACAACAACCTGAACTCGTACAAAGGGCTAGGCGAGTTCGACGACCGCGTAGATGTGGAACTGAAGGACATTTAGATGAAAATAATTAATTTCAAATTGATGTAGTTTTTTCTTTCAATTTGTTGTATTATTATTATTATCATTATTATTATTATTATTATTATTGTTGTTGTTATTATTATTATGTTTATAATTTTATTTTTTTGTTATTTTTATTATTATTACAATTTTTTTAATTATTATTATTATTTAATATGTAATTATTAATATTATTAAAATTATTAATATCATTATTATTATTTATAAAAGTTTTTTATTTATTTTATTTAATTTATTAATTATTTTAAATATTTATAATTTATTATGATTATATATTACATATTTTAATTATTAAATAAATGAAGAAAAAAAAAAGTATGTACATCATCGCACCTTGGGGGTGCGATGAGTAACTGACCCAAAAAAAAAAAGGCCTTCACGTCGTCGTATCCTGGGCCTGCAATAAGCTATGGGTCTAAAAAGTAGGGCAATCCGAGAAATAAGTTTCAAAGGATGGGAAGAAAAAAAAAAGGAATATTTTTTTAAAAATTCCTTAATATTTTACATAATTTTAAATAAATAAAAAATTCAGCAGGAATGTCTATGGCTTGGTCTAGTAGTTGCACTTTGTGCTACACAACTTTGTGATTGAAATAGATCTCGTGTGAATGTGAAGGTTGGGTCGGTGGATGTTGCAGTGAGGGATGTCATGAATTATTCACAGTCAACGAGGGCGTCACTACCTAAGTTGGATGTATACTTTTTAATATATTCTTTGTAGGTAAAACTTGGTGGTGTGTTTGTTGTGGTGGTTAAGGATCTGATTGTGATGGTGTTAAAGGACCCTGTTGGAAAAAGACGAGATTTTTGGCGTTGTGCTGGTGATCGTTAAGTGTTGTGATTTTCATCTTATGCTGATTTTGTTGATGATGTTACAATGGTGGTTCTGGTGATTTTGTTTCATGTTCTAGTTCAATTGCCAAATTTTAATAACCTTAATATTTTTTATTTTAAAGATAAATAAGTTTTTAATTCTTATAAAATTATAAAGTTTTGTTTTTAGTCACTATAAAAAAATTCTTCAATTTTAGTTTCAAAAAGTTTTCTAATTTTGTTTTTAGTCTCTACTTTTAAGTCAATGCATATGCATCTTTTAAATTTTTGAATGCTTTTTTGCATTTATATTTAGGACACTATAAACACATCTCTTACAAAAATTTAGTATTCTTTAACAAATGATCAATTAAATATAATTTTTTAAGTTTTTGACACTTAAAAATTTATATTAATTGGGTTAAATATGATATTCTTAGTGATGATGCATCATCATTTTACATTCACTTCATAAATAAAATCATATGAAGTATCAAATTAAAAGTGTTTTAAAATTACAAGATTATATTAGAAGAAATTTTTTTATAAGGACTAAAATTAAAGTGACCCGTATTTACAACAACTTTTTACATATTTAAGTCTATCTACCGAGGTACGCTTGACAATGAGATGATAGAATAATTAAAGTGCTAATGCCTTTGTGAACAAATTTGCCATTTGATTTCATGAAAGATAGGATTAACGAATATGTATAGAGTAACACTCTTCTTATCATAATATGAAATCGGATGTTTAAAACAAGTAATCCCCAAATCATCAAGAAAGTACCAAAGCCATTGTGAACTCAAACGAGCAACAATGGATTGCTTCTTTGAACGCCAAGTGATTAAACAATTACCAAGGAAGAAACAATATACACTGATAGGGCATCTAGAATAAGGGAAGCTAGCTCAATCCAAATCATTGTATCCATGCAATTCAAGGAAAGATTTTCTAATGAAGAAGAGTCTTTGGTTTGCTGCCCAAAGTTCCTAAATCAACAACCAAATTAAGACATGGCATAGTGAAATTCATGATGGGGAATGAGCGACCTAGAGACCAAGGAAAAATTTCAAAATACCAAGGTATTTGATTCCAAAGTTATTATGAAAGACATTTTAAATGTGGGAGAGCTCAAATAGATTTCCGCCAATAAGGACATTGTCATCCACATATATGAGAAAACTATTATAGGAACAAGATGTTGTATGTGTGAAGGGGCATGGGTACAACATATAGTAAGGTCATGAGTAGTAAGAGAAGGGTCATGTGAAAGGGGTGATATAGAATTTTTTTCTGGAGCAGCAGCTACTTGTAAAATAATCCCAGAATATTGATCAATATTATCCCCCTCTAAATATTTCTTTTGTGCACATCCTTCACAATAAATTTTATATATATATATATATCAACTTAAATAGTTTTTCCTTGCAACAAAGCAAACACAAAACCTCTAGAATTATGATTGCTATATTCTACTAATTTAAGGAACTAAATTTTCTGCCACTTACGATTTAAAATGTCTATTTACTCAATAATTATTTCACATGTGAGAGTGAGAGAGATATCCATTTATTTACTATAATTATTCGAAAACTCAACTGTGCAGTGGGTCAAAAAGACAATCTCGTTCTCTATATAAGGTGGTTCTAATAAGGTAATTCAATTCAATATCTACATCTAGCTCCAATATCTCTTGGAAGATGGTGAAGAACAGAGTTGATGCAAAAACAGGGGAGATTGATGATGAGATGAAATATGTTCATGATTCTTCATTGGATTATAAAGGAAGAATTCCTCACCGATCTTCAACTGTTTCTTGGAAAGCTGCTTTCTTCATTATTGGTAGGAATTACATGCATTTGCAGCCTATAAAGTTCAAATGCATAATCATAATATCATTCATTTCATAGGACAATTTTGATATTTGTTTGGATTCATCTTCGTTATGGTCCATTATTTATGTTTTTTTTTTTTAATTTACGTAAAATTAATATATTTATTTTTTATAAATTAGTATAATAGTCCAATTTATTTTGAAAATTTACATATTAATTTAAATAGTATCTTTGTCCTTTTATATATATATAAATAAGATTTTGTTGATTAAATCACATAAATTAAGAAAATTTATTAATGTAGTATTAAATTTATTGGCAATTTGAATTGTTTTACTTTTTTACTCTTGAAGAGAGAGTTATTTTATTATTTTATCGTAGTATTTATTAAAAGTTATAGAAAAAGACATAACGTAACCAAAAATAAATTGTAAATAAATAATTAATGTAATTGAAAAAGTGAAAAAAGTCTTATAAAAAGGTACAAGAAAAAATCATAAGATGATACTATATTTAGGGACGTATGTAATAGAATTTAAGATGTTAATTACAAATTCTTAATCAATTTATTTTTAAATATCTACATTTTATGCATAATTGTTTTATATTTAGTTCTAACGAATTCGTTTGTTTTAGATTTTTAAAAAATAATATTTATATTATTTTATCTTTTTTTAACAATATTTTTTTTAAAAAAATTAAAAATAAAGCTTCAAATGAAAAAATTGGTTTTCATAGTTTATATTAAAATATAATTTTAATTATTTCTTCTATTTGCTACAACTTTTTTGAAGTGACTAAAATATCACTAGAAGGGGGGTTGAATAGAGATATTTGAGGTTTAAAAATTTCTTTTAAGTTTTAAAGTTTTATCCTCTTCTAGAGGATGAAAGTAGGAAGTTGGAAATTCAATTAAGTGATAGAACAGATTAATTGTAAAAGAGAGAGAGAGAGAGAGATTTGGAGATTGACACACGCAGCTTTATACTGGTTCACCCAAAAATGGGTTACGTCCAGTCCTCACACACTTGTGAGAATTCACTAATAAACAGTCAACTTCTCACAGAGGTTAGTTACAACTTTTGTGTTCTTAAGCTTCACCAACCTTACAATATCTTCTTACGAATTTCAATTATTTCTAAGTGTAACTCACTTAGAAATTACAGTATAGTTTGAAGGTGTTTTGATGCTTCTCTTAACAAGCACTTTCTAAAAGGATGTGTTAAAGATCTAGTGTAATACAATAGAAAGTGTGAAGAGAGGATGAGAATGACACTTGATAGCTTTTAGCCTTTTTCTTTGATTGCTTTGTAGTTGTGTGTTGAATGAAGAAGTGCATTAATCCTTTTATAGAGTTGTAAGATAGTCTAACAATGGTTCTTGATGCTTCATATCCGTTGGGCACAGTGATCAAAAAGTCAAGGTCTAGTATTCTGAATTATAGAAATGCCATCCAGCTGTCTTTTGTCTTGTTTGACTGCAGGAGGATGAGAGTACAGTCCATCCTCGTATGGCAGAGGCAAACCTCCTGGAAGTCCGTGTCTTGGCTGTCCTTTTTCTTTCTCGTTCTCCAAGGCATGCCAGGTTCTATTTTAGGCTTTGTTTAGTATAACCTTTATGTGCAGGTGAAAAGGTAGAACCATTTTTATCATAAGCCTATGCATTAGAGCTAGAGGTCCATTCTTCTATATTCCAAATATCTACGTTCATCCTCTGCCTTGCTTTTTCTTCAGTTGACTTGTTTTTCTTTCAAACTTAAATACTGAATTGACTTTGCACATGGAAGGAAAGCAAAGTTAACGTGATTCTGAACATTTTGGCTAATAGTTGGTTCATCCTCTTTGAAGATCCATCCTCTAGTCCATCCTCTCGTTTGAAAACTTGTTGACTTTACATAGATTTTGTCTCATTTGAAGAACAACCTGTTTTCTAATAATAATACACTCAAGAGCACATATTAGTTTTAACAAGAATTATAATCATTTAATTTTGTTATCATTAAAACCATTAGAAAGAGATTTTGTCTCAACATTTTTTTGAATAATGAAATTTCAAACAATGATTAAAATGAAAAGCTATTTTGAAAAGCTTTTCCGAATGATCATTTTTGAAATATACTTTTTTTTTTAAATATTATTTTTATCATTTTAAAATCTCTAATAATGATTATCTAGACTATAGAATGTAAAAATTACTTTTTTGTTTAATTGTTATCCAATTAATTTAAAACAACTTCTACTATTTTTAAGTAACATTTCATAAAAATCATTTTTAAAGATGTAAAGTTAAAATCATGGTTTAATTGGACCTAATATTAACAATCAATAACTCACACATAACTGTGAAGTTTCATGTTCGAAATAGGACGTGATATTCGACCTTCGACATTTGGTGATTGAATTATGACTTAAAATACACATCTAAAGGTGATTTAAATGATTTAAAGAAAAAAATAAAAAATAGATAATACACTATCAGAAAATACGATTCTTTAATTTTGTTATCTCATTAAAAATTATAACTATTATTAATAAATAACAATCCACACATGGTTGAGTGTCAGTAATAAATTTTTTTTAGAGTGACAGTGGATAGCGTATCTAACATCTTGAGTCAGGGGTGCGATTAATTTACTTCAATTAATAATATATATATATATATATAATATATAATAATTAGTGTAATTTTTAGAAAACCATTTCTATTGTTTTGAAAAAAAACTGAACCGTCCCGTAATGTTTTTTAGCCGAGACTATAGAATTTCTCTTTTTCTTTTTTTTAATATAGCATTTCAAGTCTTTTATTTTAAACTTAAATAAGAATCAAAATCTACTTTAAAATTTAAAATTTAAGTAATTTGAAACAAAAATGCGTGTGACGCAATGCAAAGCTAATCCAAACATGTAATTAAGACCAACTTCCCACTACCTTACCTACAACTACATTTGTTCTTATTAGTGAATTTAATTTATTTTAACAGATAAAGTATATGAATTTCAATTTTAAGAATCCCATTCACAATCTAGTGCGATTAATAGTGGGACTAAGCTGGCTGTGTAATTATGTTATGGTGGGGTAAATTATGTAATGTAAAATATGAAAAATAACCATTTTAATGTTGAGATATATCTTGTAGTGTAAAATTATTTTAATGGATAATCATTAACCCTAAATCAAAAACATATTTTAAATATCTCTTTTGCTAGTATTTTATGAATTAAATTGATCAACAAATAAAAAATTTGAGAACTAAATTAAATAATTAAAAATAAACCCAAAAATAAAAAAGAGTACTAAAAAACGTATTAAAGTAATTTTGATGCACTTCGTAACTATTGTGACATCGATTATCTTATAAGTGCTTCATTTATAAAAAAAAATATAAATAACCTTTCTTAACTTATAAGTGCTCCATTTATAAAAAAAAAAATCAGTAACGTTTCTCAACAGGGTTGAAACAAGTGGTCAAAGAGATGAAACCTCACCTCACACTTTTCTTACGAGATAAACATTTAGTAAGCATGTTACACTTAATTCCAATACTTTGATGTTCAATATACAAAGACTCATAATTTCAATCTCTGACCAAATAGTTTAGTGAATTTTTTTTTTGTTATATGTATTTTATTATTTTCTTGTAATTTAATATGTTGATGTAATTCAAAATGAAAAAAAAATTCAGAGGATCTGCTTTATTCCTTCGTTCCTTTTTGTCTGATGACAAAGGGGGAAAAGATGTATTTGATAAAGTATCTGGGGCATTAGACTTAGGGGGAGAAAAATAAAATTGAAGCTTAGTCTTAGGGGGAGTCAAAGTCGAAAGAAAGAAAAATAGTTATAAAAAATACAAAGTTTTGTCATCATCAAAAAGGGAGAGATTGTTGGAACCAATTTGGTTCTTTCAATTAAAGTTTTGATGTTAACAAAAGTATTTTATGAAAAACTAATTTTGACTTAGAAGAAGTATGAAAAATCAGAGGATGACGTCAGTAGAAGATACCTCAAGAAGATACAACCAGAAGATACCTCCAGAAGATACAACTAAAAGATACCTCCAGAAGATACAAATCAGAAGAAGAAGTCATTAGAGGATGACGTCACCAGAAGATAAAAATGCCACTAGAAGATTCAGACAGAAGATATCACTAGAGGATCCCATCAGAAGCAAGAATCAGAGGATGTCATCAAAGGCAAACATCAGAGGAAAGAAACAATGACATTATCAGAGGATATTATTCATGGCCCAGATCAGAAGGAAACATGGTCCAGACCAGAAGGAAACATGGTCCAGACCAGAAGGAAGCATGTCCAGAAGGAGACTTGGTCAGACCAGAAGGAAACAGAGTTTAGAAGATAACTCAATCCAGAACAGAAGACATGTTCTAGACTTGGTCCAGAACAGAAGACATGTTCCAGACTTGGTCCAGGCTAGAAGATAGCATGGTCCAGAACAGATCACAGGTCTAGATCAGAATATCACATAGTCCATGTCAGGAAACAGAATGGTACACATCAGATCACATGGTCCAGCCTTGGTCCAGATCAGCAGATCATATGGTCCAGAATTTAAATCATAATGCAGATAAGTGAAGACTTGATTTAAAATTCGAAGAAGACTTGATTGAATTTTGATAGAAATTTGATCAAAGTATTAAGGGGATTTGATTCAAAAATCACTTAAGACTTGAAGGAAATTCGAATGAAATTTGAAGCTAAAAGATACGATCAGAAATTATGAGAAACAGGATTGGTCAACAGAATTTTCAAATGCAATCTGAAGCTAAAAGATACGTTTTGAAATTAAGAGAAACAGGATTGGCCAACAGAATTTTCAAAAGGAAATCCGAGCAAGATTTATCTCGAATTTAAGCTTGGACAAAGCCCTAATTGCAACTATAAAAGGAGGCTTCAGGCAGCAGCATTATGCATCGAAAAACACAAGAACTCAAGCTTCAATTCAAAGTCATCCGAGAGTTCAAAAGAGAGAAACACTTGAGTGCAAAAGAAATATTCTCTAAGTGATTTTTCGAGAGTGAAATTCAATGCAGCAATCAGCTTTCCAGAAGCAACAAAAGAGTGTGGAAGTCATTGCAACAATCAGACTGTTTGGGAATACTGACTTGGAGGGTCAGGTGTTGTAATTCAAAGTGTTTTGAATTAGTGGATTAAAGCCTTCAGAGGGAAGGGACTGGATGTAGCCAAGTTAATGGTGAACCACGATAAATCGCTGTGTTCTTATGTTGTTATGATCCACTGCTAAGTTTGATTATTTATTCATCAAATAATTCACATCAACATTTAACAAAACAGCAAAAGAATTCAAGTTTGACAAACACAATTCAACCTCTTCTCTCGTGTTTGCATCTTCGATTGGCATCAGAGCTCGGTCTCAAGGCTGAGCACTATATAGTGTTTGAGGAAAGATCCAAGGGTTCAACATGTCTGGATTCAATGAAGAAGTTGTTGGAGGAAACATCTACAAACCACCTCTGTTTGATGGGGAACAGTTCGAGTACTGGAAAGACAGGCTGCAGAGTTTCTTTTTTTCACAAGATCCCAAACTTTGGGACTGTGTGGAAGATGGCTATACTGCTCCAGAAGATGCTGATGGTGTTAAAATTACCAGGAAAGATATGGATGCTGACTAGAAGAAGATGTTCAAGATGCATCACAAATCCAGAACGTTCATGATCAATGCAATCACATTCAAGGAGTTCGACAAGTGCACTAACAAAGAAACAACAAATAGCATCTATGATAGTCTGATTCTGACTTACGAAGGCATCAAGCAAGTCCAAGAAGCAAAGGCCAACATTCTAGTCAAGAACTACGAGCTGTTCAAGATGGAAGAAGAGGAAGACTCTGGTTTCGGGATTAAGAGTACTCAAGAAGAGCTATACCACTACTGACCACGTGAAGAAAATTCTTAGAAGTCTGCCAACCAAGTGGAGACCAAAGGTCACTGCCATTTAGGAAGCAAAGGACTTGAACACTCTAAAGCTGGAAGAATTAATTAGCTCCCTCAAGTCACATGAAATAGAGCTGGAAGAAGATGAGCCCAAGAAGAAGAAAAAAACCCTAGCCTTAAAATCCAAACAAAGTTATAAAAGTAGAAGCAGAAGCAAAATCAGAAGATACTGATTCTGAGGGCCAGAATCAGAAACCAGAAGAAGAAGACATTGCCTTCATAACCAAAAAGGTTGTGAAGATATGGCAAAATAGAAGGAAGAAGTTTCCCTAGAGGTATTCCAAGTATTCCAACAGAGGAAAGGACGAACAAGACAAGAAGAGTATTATCTTCTATGGATGCAATGAACCTGGGCACATCAAGTCAGAATGTAAAAATTTGGAGAAAGAGAAAAATCATAAGAAAGACTCTAGACCCAAGAAGAAGAATCTGATGGCAACATGGGATGATTATGATGAATCTTCTGAAGATGAAGAAGCAGAATTAGCCATGATGGCTCTCATCAATTCTGTCTCTGGATCCAACATAAAATCTGACTCTGGAAGTGAATCAAAAGAAGCATAATTGGCTCAGACAGTTCGCACTCATTCTGCCTCTGAATCCAACTCTGGAAGTGAAACAGAAACAGAACTGACTCTGATGGCTCACACAAGCTCTGCCTCTGGATCCGATACAGAATCTGATTCTGGAAGTGAATCATCAGAAGATGAAAAAGAGGTATTTTCTGAACTTACCCGATCTGATTTAAGTACTGCAATGAATGATATTTTAAATATCAATAACAAACTGACTTTAAATCTGAAAACACTTAGGAAAGAAAATAAAATTCTAACCAAAGAAATTGATATTTTAAAGAATCAAAATGGAGAATGTAAAACAGAAAATATAGCTCTTAACACTGAAATTGCAGAACTTAAGTCTGAAAACCTAACTCTAAAATGTAATCTTTGTTCAACATCAAGTAAAAATGTTGGAACCAAGTTGGTTCTAAGTACTTAGAATTTTGATGTTTACAAAAGCACTCCATGTAATCTTATTTTGTACTTAGAATTATTATATAAAATGTCACTAGAAGATGACGTCACCAGAGGCAGAAGATGACACCACCAAAAGATACATCCAGAGGAAGCAACCAGAGGATAGAAATGTCACTAGAAGGTTAGGCCAGATAATGCATCCAGAAGGTACCAGAGGATGCATCCTGAAGGCACCAGAGGATACACCTCCAGAGGATATCATCAAAGGTTAAATAACATCATCAGAGGATATCTTTCTTGGCCCAGATCAGAAGGAAGCAGAGTCCAGAAGGAGACCTGGTCCAGACCAGAAGGAAGTTTGTCAGAGGGAGACTTGGTCCAGACCAGAAGGAATCATAAGTCAGACTTGGTCCATAATTAATTCTGACCAGATGATAGCCTGGTAGTAATTATAAGAATCAGTCTAGACTTAATCAGAGCTTCAGATAACTGGTCCAGAACAAATGACTTGGTTCAGATTTGGTCCAGACCAGAAGATATCATGGTTCAGAGTATAAAACTAAGTTCAGATCCGAAGAAATGATTGTCCAGACTTAATCCAGACTTGGATCAGAGCAGAAGATAACTGGTCCAGAACAAATGACTTGGTCCAGACCAGAAGATAGCATAGTCCAAAGCATGAAACTCAGTCTAGATCAGAATAAATGATTGTCTAGATTTAATCAGACCTGATCTAGAATAGAGGATAAATGTCCAGATTAAAATATCATAAGTCCAGATTTAATTTAGATTTAATCCAAACTCAGTCCAGACTTGGTCCAGATCAGAAGGAAAATGTTCAGATCAATGGTCCAGATTTAAGCATCATGGCCCAGTGTTGGCCGAGATCAGAAGATCAGACCGTATGGCCCAGTATTGGCCGAGATCAGAAGATCACAAGATTAGATCATGTGGTCCAGTGTTGGCCGAGATTAGAGGATCATAGAATTGGGGCATATCAGATTATATGGTCCAGATGTGGTCGAGATCAGAAGATCAGACGGTCCAGATTTTAATTATGATGAAAATCAGTGATGACTTGATTAAAATTCGAAGAAGAGTTGATTAAATTTTGATAAAAATTTGATCAAAGTATTAAGGGGATTTGATTCAAAAATTACTGAAAACTTGGAGAAATTCGAATGCAATCTGAAGCTTAAAAAGATATGGTTTAAAATTAAAAGAAACAAGATTCGTCAACAGAATTTTCAAATGCAATATGGAGCTAAAAAGATATTGGCCAAGTTATTTTTGCAAGAGAATCTGGATAGATATAGCTCGAATTTGATCATGGAAGAAACCCTAATTCTCATCTATATAAGGAGGCTCAAGGCAGAAGACTTAGCATCGAAAATACGTGAGAGTCATACACTTCCAAAAGCAAAATACTTGAGTTTTCAGTGAGGTCAATTGTGAGTATCCGCTTTCCAGAAGCAAGTACTCTAAGTTTTTCTTTCCCTTGTGTTAGGTATAAGTTGTTGAAGTAGAGTCTACAATCTTAGGGACTCAGAATGAGTAGCAGATTACTTAGCAATTAGATTCAAGGTTCTTTTCCTCAAAAGTCTAGGGTTGTTAGACTTTTTGAGAAGACTGACTTGGAGGGTCAGTGGTACTTTGTAATTCAAGGTTTTTGAATTAGTGAAATCCTTCAAAGTGAAGGGACTGGATGTAGCCTAGTTAACGGTGAACCGGTATAAAATTATGAGTTTTTATTTACTTTATATTCGCTGCTAACTCTGTTTTAATTCATACGTAACAGGTTTTGTTTTAAAACTAAAAAGTATTCAAGTTAGTCAAACACAATTCAACCCCCCTTCTCGTGTTTGCACATTCAAAAAATATTGTATGTAATTCTTATATGCATGAACAAGTTTTACAAAATTTTATTGTTAATGGTATGGAAAGAAGCAAAAATGCTTTTATGATCTATGGAATTAGTAACAATGGTAAAAGAGGCTTAGGATTTGATGAATCTATAACTGTAATTAAACCTATTCCCTCTGATATTTCGTGTGCTGTTTGTGCCAAGAAAGGTCACTCAATATTGTCTTGTCCCATGATAAAATCAAAGAAAGAAAAGAAACCTTTCAAGACTAACAAACCTGGATCCACCCAGATTTGGGTACCAAAAGATAAAATTGTTTATGTTGCATATGTTTTGAGCAACCAAAGTGAAACACCAGTCATGATGTCTGGTCAATGGATGCTGGCAATATATGAAAGGAAAAAAGTCTATGTTCCAGCACTTACCAAGCAGAATCAAATTGACTCTGGTGGAAGAAGAACTGGTAAATACAATGCCTATAAGAACCAGAACTATATGAAGAACAGGAAATATCAAAAACAGACAGAGGATGCACACATATCAACAAAACTAGAACTACCAGAAGAAACAGAATTATCAGAGGAACCTGATATATCAGTAGAAAAAGAAGAATCAGAATCAGGAGAGTTCTTCGAACACTCCAGTGAAATTCATCAAGACTACAAATCTGGAAGGGAATGCAATGCCCTTCATCCAAACCATCTAATCACAGAACATACAGATTCAGAATCTGAAAATCAGAAACAAGAGGATTTTCAGAGTAAAACTGAAACTGTTGACATAGAGGTTACATCTTGCTGTAAATACTATTATTGTTTGATATTTATGTTTACTGTGATAACAAGAAGCTTGATCTTAAAAATCAAAGCTAGATAAGTATTCTGCAGGTTTTTAAACTGTCAGAGGAATCAAGTGATCCACGTGATGTGAACACTTCAACAGAAACAATATTTCAGTGGTTTCAAAAACAAGCAGAAACCACCAGAAGTAGAATTAATGGTTTGGCTGTATTGAGTTCATTTTTAAATTATTTGATTTGTATTATGTTATATGACAAATAGCTTGACCTGAAAAGTCAAAGCAAGATGAAGCTGATGCAGGTTAACCAGAACCAAAGGAAACTGATGCTGGTTTACAAGAACCAGAAGAAACCGAAGCTGGTTTACCAGAACCAGAGGAAACCAATGCAGGTTTACTAGAACTAGAGGATGCTGATGCAGATCTACCAGAACCAGAAGCTGATTTACCAGAACCAGAAACTGATTTACTGAACCAGAAGCAGATACAGATCTACCAGAACCAGAAACTAATTTACTAGAACCAGAAGATGATACAGATCTACCAGAACTAGAAGCTAATTTACCAGAACCAGAAGCTGATGCAAGCAAAAGAACTTGAAAAAGCAGAAGCTACAAGAAAGAATACGACAAATCGTTAAAGGATAAATCTGAAGATGAGTCAAAGAAGGATATAGATGGAGTCTACCAATGCAAGAAGAGCTAAATGAATGATATTTTGGATATAGTTCCAAGACTAGAAAAGAACATTATTGGAACCAAGTGGGTTTTCAGAAACATGCTGAATGAAAAAGGAGAAGTTGTCAGAAACAAGGCACGATGTGTTGCACAAGGATACTATCAGTAAGAAGGTATTGACTACACTGAAACATTTTCTCCAGTGGCCAGGTTAGAAGCTATTCGTATCCTACTTTCCATTGCTGCTAATAATAACATTTCATTATTTCAAATGGATGTTAAAAGTGCATTTTTAAATTGTTATATAAGTGAAGAAGTCTACGTTAAACCCCCAGGTTTTGAAAGTTCTGAATTTCCAAACCATGTGTTTAAAACTTAAAAAATATGTGTATGGTTTAAAACAAGTACCTAAGGCATAGTATGATAGACTTAGTAACTTCTTACTTAAAAATGACTTTGAAAGAGGACAAGTAGACAATACTCTGTTTAGAAAATCAATAAAAGATGATATTCTGATTATTCAAGTTTATGTTGATGATATTATCTTTGGATCTACTAATGGCACTCTCTGCTAATCATTTTCTAAATTGATGCAGCAGGAATTTCAAACGAGCATGACGGGAGAACTTAAGTTCTTCCTAGGGGTTCAAATTAGCAAAGTCAAAAAGGTCTATACATTCATCAAACAAAATATACAAAAGAGTTTCTCAAGAAATTTAAGATGTGTGATTGCAAACCTATGGCTACCCCAATGCACCCTACCAGCTCACTTGAAAAAGGATGACTAAGGCAAAAAATCCTACAGAGATACCTAAAAGGCCCTACCAATCTCACCCTGTTCTACAAGAAAACTTCTACATATCAACTTAGTGGATATTGTGACAACACTTCAGCCATCAACCTAACCAAAAACTCTATCCTTCATTCTAGAGCCAAACACATAGAGATCAAACACCACTTCATCAGAGATTATGTTCAAAAAGGGACACTCAACATCCAGTTTGTAGACATTGACCATCAATGGGCTGACATATTCACTAAACCACTACCTGAAGATATGTTTGACTTCATCAAGAAAAACCTTAACCTTACCTTCATCCTTTACCAAATAGCTTAGTGAATTTTTTATTTGTTATATGTATTTTATTATTTTCTTGTAATTTAATATGTTGATGTTATTCAAAATGAAAAAAAAAACAGAAGATTAAAAAAAAATTAAGAGGATCTCCTTTATTCCTTCGTTCCTTTTTGTCTGTTGACAAAGGGGGAGAATATGTATTTGATAAAGTATATGGGACATTAGACTTAGGGGGAGAAAAATAAAATTGGAGCTTAGTCTTAGGGGGAGTCAAAGTCAAAAGAAAGAAGAATTGTTATAAAAAATACAAAGTTTTGTCATCATCAAAAAGGGGTGATTGTTGGAACCAAGTTGGTTATTTCAATTAATGTTTTGATGTTAACAAAAGTATTTTATGAAAATCATATTTTGACTTAGAAGAAGTATGAAAAATTAGAGAATGACATCACTAGGGGATATACCAGAGGATGTAACTAGAGGATGACGTCAGCAGAAGATACCTCCAGAAGATACAAATTAGAAGTAGAAGATGTCATAAGAGGATGACGTCACCAGAAGATAAAAATGGCACCAGAAGATTCGGCTAGAAGATATCACCAGAGGATACCAGAAGATACCTCCAGAGGATACCAGAGAATTTCATGAGAGGATCCCATCAGAAGCAAGAATTGGAGGATGTCATCAAAGAAAAACATCAGAGGACATCATTAGAGGAAAGAAATAATGACATTATCAGAGGATATTATTCATGGCCCAGATCAGAAGGAAACATGGTCCAAAAGGAGACTTAGTCCAGACCAGAAGGAAGCATGTCTAGAAGGAGACTTGGTCAAGACCAGAAGGAAACGTTGTCAAGAAGAAGACTTGGTAAGACCAGACGGTAATCTTGTCTAGAAGGAGACTTGGTCAGACCAGAAGGACATAGAGTTCAGAAGATAACTCAGTCCAGAATAGAAGACATGTTCCAGACTTGGTCCAGACCAGAAGATAGCATGGTCCAGAACAGATAACAGGTCCAGATCAAAATATCACATAGTGTAGATCAGGAAGTAGAATGGTACACATCAAATCACATGGTCTAGACTTGGTCCAGATCAGCAGATCATATGGTCTAGAATTTAAATCATAATGCAGATAAGTGAAGATTTGATTTAAATTTCGAAGAAGACTTGATTGAATTTTGATAGAAATTTGATCAAAGTATTAAGGGGATTTGATTCAAAAATCATTGAAGACTTGAAGGAAATTCGAATGAAATCTGAAGCTAAAAGATACGATCTGAAATTAAGAAAAACAAGATTGGTCAACAGAATTTTCAAATGCAATCTGATGCTAAAAGATACATTTTGAAATTAAGAAAAACATGATTGGTCAACAGTATTTCAAAGGAAATCTGAGTAAGATTTATCTCGAATTTAAGCTTGGACAAAGCCCTAATTGCAGCTATAAAAGGAGGATTCCGGCAGCAACATTATGCATCGAAAAACACAAGAACTCAAGCTTCAATTCCAAGTCATCCGAGAGTTCAAAAGAGAGAAACACTTGAGTGCAAAAGAAATATTCTCTAAGTGATTTTTCGAGAGTGAAATTCAGTACAACAATCAGCTTTCCAGAAGCAACGAAAGAGTGTGGAAGTCATTGCAACAATCAGCTTTCCATAAGCAATTTTGCAAAGTTCCAAACCCTTGTAATCAAACCCGTTAGAGGTGTAGATTTCTTCTTCAATCTGGGGTTTTCAGATTGGTAGGAGAAGACTTGACTTGTAGGGTCAAGGTGTTGTTATCGTTCATCAAAAGTCTAGGGTTGTCCGACTGTTTTGGAAGACTGACTTGGAGGGTCACGTGTTGTAATTCAAAGTGTTTTGAATTAGTGGAGTAAAGCCTTCGGATGGAAGGGACTGGATGTAGCCAAGTTAATGGTGAACCAGGATAAATCGATGTGTTCTTATATTGTTATTATCCGCTGCTAAGTCTTATTATTTATTCATCAAATAATTCACATCAACATTCAACAAAACAACAAAAGAGTTCAAGTTTGACAAACACAATTCAATCCCCCCTTCTCGTGTTTGCACCTTCAAAATCTGGTAGTGTTAAAACTGGGGCTTGCACCATAACCCTTTTCAGATTCTCAAAAGCCTTCATCTGTTCTAATCCCCAATGAAATCATTCCTTGTTTGTTAATTCTGTCAATGGCTTAGCTGTCTTTCCATAGCCAATGAATTTTCGGTAATAATTGGTCAGCCCCAAATAACACGTAAAGTTTAGAATTTGTACTTCAAATCAAAATATGAAAAAATCATTGAATATTTTCAGAATATGAAATATCGTATAATACAATTGTAATTTGTAGAAGTTCTTGCATATTGTTTGTTTGTTTAGTCAATAAAGTCATATATTTTGTAACTTAATAATATTTTTCTTTGGTCTAAATATATATACTATTTTACATATTATTTTACTGCCCCATCAAAGAAAATTTATGGATCTTCCATTGCAATGTTTAGAAACAAATTACAATCTTGCTGAAATATATAAGGTTATATTCTCTCCCTGTCTCTCCATGTTGTTCAGGAAAAATATGTTTTTTATTTTATTTATTTTTATGTTTTAGTCTTAGAAAAAATAGTAAATTCCACTATTATTAACGCACAAATGTGAAAACTGTGAAGTCGTGTGACATGAAGTCTAACCTAACAATATCGGCATTTGTCAATTAAACTCATATTTAAAGACCAAGAAAAATATGCTTTAATATTACAATAACGTTCCCTTCCCAGTCTTTGAATCATGAGCAAGAGAAAATATGCTTAACCAAAGAGGTTATTGAAAAAATGGAGACTATTTTAACTTAGAGTTGAATTTATTAGTTTAATTATCATTTTTACTTAAGAGACTATTCTAACGTAATTATGAGCTCATTTTTACCTAAAAAATAATCTATTCATTAATCACATGATTTATTGACCCTTATTTACAGCTATTGAGTTTAGTGAGCGACTAAGCTACTATGGAATAGCAACTAGCTTGAAGACCTTAAGAAAGCTGTTAGAAATGTGAACTATTGATCTGGAGTCACAACTTCGATGCCACTGTTTGGAGGATTCATAGCTGATTCGTACTTGGGCCGCTACACCACCGTGATTGCATCATGCATTATTTATCTCATGGCTCAATCACACAATTAAGCTAGACCACTAAGTAAGATAATTGTTTTATTTCAGTTTAACTATAATTGTGTACTAACAATGATAAAACTTTTTTTTTTTGTGGGGAGAAAATATAAAACAGGGTTTGAACCTTCTTTCTCTATCATGGTTCTTACCAGGCTTAAAACCCTGTGATCATACAAATATGTGCATTGAACCAAGAAGGATTCATGAGGTGTTCTTTTTCCTAGCCATATATTTAATATCCATAGGAACTGGAGGACACAAACCTTCTTTGGAGAGTTTTGGAGCTGATCAATTTGATGATGATCATGTTGAAGAAAGAAAGCAAAAAATGTCCTACTTCAATTGGTGGAGCTGTGGTCTTTGTAGTGGGCTCATGTTGGAGTCACTGTGATTGTTTACATACAAGATCATGTAAATTGGGGAGTTTCTGATCTCATTCTCATATGTGTCATGGCTTTCTCATTAATCACTTTGTGATAGGAAGAAAATTTTATAGATATAGGATACCAAATGGGTCCCCCTTGACTCCAATGTTCCAAGTTCTTGTTGCTGCAATTTCCAAAAGAAAGCTTCCTTATCCTTCTAATTGATCTCTACTGTATGAAGTTTCTATGTCTGAGGGCAACAATGGAAGACTTCTGGCTCACACCAACAAACTCAAGTACGTTTTGCATGAATACAAGGGCTTTAAATTACCATTATTGAAATTGTAATATATAAATATAAAGTAAAACATGTGTTCTATGCAGTCAAAATCAATTATATATTAGTTGATGGTATATTGTTTCAGATTTTTTGATAAGGCAGCAATTGTTGAAAATGAAGGAAAATTAGTAAATGAACAAAGTCCTTGGAAACTTGCAACAGTACGATTCCAATTTGGGTATTTACTCTACCATTTGGAGTTTGTGCTGCACAAACATCCACTTTTTTTATCAAACAAAGTGTTATAATGAACAGGAAAATAGGAAATAATTTTGAGATTCCACCAGCTTCAATTTACACTATGGCTGCTATTGGTGTGATAATTTCTGTTGCAATTTATGACAAAATCCTTGTACCAATTTTAAGAAAGATAACTGGAAATGAAAGAGGTATGAACATTCTTCAAAGAATTGGTTTTGGAATTCTTTTCTCAATTTTTACAATGATTGTAGCAGCTTTGGTAGAAGAAAAAAGACTTCAAAATGTTGAGATAAATCCAAAAAAAGGGTCACTTTCAATGAGTGGTTTTTGGTTGGCTCCACAATATCTCATTATTGGTTTTGGGGAAGGATTTTCTCTTGTTGGTTTGCAAGAATATTTCTATGACCAAGTTCCTGACTCAATGAGAAGCTTGGGAATAGGAATTTACCTTAGTGTGATTGGAGCTTCAAATTTTCTAAGTAGTTTGTTGATAACAATTGTTGATCATGTGACAAGTAAAAGTGGGAAAATTTGGTTTGGTAAGGATTTGAATAATAGTAGATTGGATAAATTCTATGGGCTGTTGGCAGCTATATGCACATTGAACATGTTCATGTTTGTGTACTTTGCTCATAGATATTCTTATAAAAATGTGCAAAAGATTGTAGTGGTTGATCCATATGATGGAAAAAGTGATGATGGTGGAGTAGTGAGAATGGTTTGAATGATTCTTAATTTAGTTCTAGGTTACTTAAATGTTAAAACTTCATCTAATGATGGATGAAATTATGTGTTTGTATGCACTAGCAATAGCAAAGTCATATAATTTGTAACTGTGGTTATTAATTTTCTCTGAATTTCGAAGAATAATTATAGAATACTGTCGATTTTTTATAGTTCAATTCAAAAATTTTTGTATTTATTTATTACTGTTTATAGATTATGTGTAATATATGACAAGAAAATTATGGATGTTATAATTTCAAAAAGTAAAACTCATACTCATTAGTTTTATCTTATTCGTGGGCAAATCCTACTTTTTTTTTTTTTTTTATAAATAGACAATACTTTAGATTGCGTTGAAGTGGATACTCAATTATTTTTTAAAATTAGATACAAATATTAAATAATAAATAAAATCGAACAAGATTGGTGACCTACGTAATCCGTGGATTGGGCGGGTAAATAATTCTTGTGCAAGTCTAAAGTATTATTTTCTCTCAAAAGTCTTCTAACTCCCTCTTGCAATCCTAACATCAAATTAGAATCTATATATATACACATTTGAGTTAGCAAAAAAAATAAACAACACACGTTTTCATTATGGAGATTGCTTAAAGTTACAACAACCCTACCTAAAAAACAAATGAAATGTACTCTTTTTAATTGATTTTTATTATTTTAACCATTATTTATTATTTATTTTACTCAAGTACCTATGTATGGTTAGTTATGGCCTCCTCTTGTCAAATTTAGCGAGAAAGTTATTCGCACGACTCTTTCTTTATATATCACTCAAAGAAACCAACTAACTCCTTATTAGACAATTTTATTATATTTCAAATTGTTTATCATAAATATTATTGGGCTTTATTGGGCTTTTTTGTGTGCATCTTATTTAAAAAAAACTGGAAAATAATATGGCGCTATATAGTTTGTTATATATAATACAACTCTGGCCCATTATAAAAAACTAGCCCAACCTTCCAATCATACATCGCATTTGTTTTATATCTTCAATTTTTCTGGATCATAATTTTCAATCACAATTTTTTATAATATCCATCAAAGTTTTGTTGTATTATTGTTCTCAAGGACATAGCATTCGCAATTAGCCACATCAAGTCTAAGGTTAATATTAAATCACAAATTCATTAGCAACATAAGTCATAGTCACATGACAATACAACTAATACAAATTACATCCTCAAGTATAAATTACAGCATGATCAACTTAATTAAAATTCGACATTAATCAAAGGAATGCAATATTAATGCACCATGAGGATTTATTGGGTGATTTCAGCAGCATGAATATTTCTTCTTCTGCATACATATACATATTAGAAGAAGAAAAAAAAAGTTCCAGAACAGAATAACATCAATGTTCAAATTAGAAAGAACTAATGACATTTGCAGAACATAATAACATCAGTGTTCAAATTAGAAAGAACCAATGACAATTGCAGAACACAATAACATTAGTGTTCAAATTAGAAAGAAGCAATAACAGTTGTAGACCATATTAACATCAGTTGTTAAAAATGTGATAGAGTCACAAAAAATTTATTCTTCCATATGTAACTGAAATCCCTAGAATTCAGAGAGTTTATTTGCCCTGTTATTAATAGAATGAGTTTTTCTTTTTTTTACCCTTGTGGATATACGTTCTCCACACAGCAGGTTTGGGCCTTTCACTAGTTTTAGTTCCATTGATTCTATCAAAATGTAAAACACATTATATATAAACAAACCCATTCAACAACAAAATTTGTAGAAAAATACCCCAAGAGTAGTGAGAAATTTGCTTCAGTTTTGTTTTGTTCTCATAGTAGTGAGACTCCAGCATGACATCTATGTTTCAAATTTTAAACAAATAACTAAATAAAGTTTTCATATTCATTACATACCCAACAATGGAATTGTAACAATGTTTCAAAGATTAACTTACATAGATTTTCTTTTGTCAATTTTGATCCAATGCCACAAAAGTAGAAGTTGATGCAAGGATATGGTAAGTTGGTTCAATGCCACAAAATTATGAGTCAGATGGTTTGTAATTTATTATATTGACAAGTTATGTAGTAAAATGACAATCAAATAAAACTTACAAATAAATCCTCATTAGTGCAAACAATAGCAAGCTCCTTCAAAAAGCTTTTTGCTCCATCTTACCCAACTCATTCAACAACATAACATATAAAAATAAATCATAAATAAGCCAAAAGAACATTGAAATCATTTACAATAAACTAACACTAAATGAAGTGCCTTAACCACGAAGCCTTTTGTTCCAAAAAGATATGGCTGACTTGTTCCAAAATCCAAAATTATCTCCCAAAACATAGTGGTTGGCTGTCTGACTGTGTTATGACTAATGATGAGTCTTGTGTGACTCCAAAAAATAAAAATAAAGGCAGCCTATAATAAATAAAAATTTGAACATAATTAAAACTAAACATAATTAAAAACAGAACATAATTATGAAAGGACAAACTGAAATGGACCTTTAACAATTTAAACATGGCCTAAAGGCTATGACTGAGAGGAAGGAAGTGAGCTACTTCCAGCTGAGCTTTCATTTACATCTATGATACATTAAAAAATAATGAATTATCATGTCAAACACATATAAATATACAAATAACAATGAATACAACTTTTTTTTATAGAAAGAAAGCAGCTCACCTACTCGTAGTTCCTCTGAAATGTCATACTCCTCATCAAATATGAAGTCTTTAAATTGGTAAAAAGTTGGCTTCAACTAGTTATGGGTGCATATTAGACCATTCGCCATTTCTGGGTTTAGGAAGTTTTTATATTTTTATATACCTCTAAAACCCTACCTCCGATGCTGAAAGCACTCTTAGAAGCGACAATAGAAACTGGTGTAGGCATGATGTCTCTTACCATTCTAGACATAATTGGATACCGACAAGCATTGTGTTTCCACCATATTAGAATCTCAAACTTTTCTGCAAACTCTATAAACTTCTTATTAGTGTACATCTCAAGTTCATTTTCAACATCAATTGAATCATTTTCCTTTATATGTTTTTGAAAAGCATTTTCCTATTGTAAGTGTGCACTTGTGTGACCAACAACGGTTGTTTCACCAAGGGAAAAATGCACCAGCACTAAAAGATGAAGCCTTAGATGTTGTATCATAAGCATGCTTATACCATTTATACACTTTAGTAAGATTATCAATTATGCTTGTTAACAAATCTTTTTTAATTGGTTTATCACCATACATATTATCGAAGCACCACTCCACATACCTTAACTTGTATTGGGGATCTAAAATAACATCAAAGTAAAGGAGTTGATTTATGTTAGATTCATTGCCCCAATATTTGGTGTACTTTGCCAACATTTGTTTGGCCATTGATGCTAACCAAGTGTTGAGGTCCATGGGGAAGCTTCTACAATGAATTTCCTATAGCTTGCATCCTTATCTTCAAGCTTGCATCCTCATGTTGAGTTCCACCTAGTTTGAACATCAAGACACAACAATTTCTTGCTTGCAATTCTAGCAAATTCTATATATTCCTTAAACTTTGCAATCCTATGTGGTGAAGATCTTACAAACCTCATAACATTTAGAATGCAAGAAATTGAAGAGTCAAAGTATTTCAATCCTTCAGTCACCACCAAGTTGAGTATGTGAGCACAACACATCATATGAAAAAAAGCCTCGTCCAATAATAGCCCATTCATGTTTTTTTTATATCATTTTGTTCAATTATCCTACTGCAACATCATTTGATGATGAATTATCCACCGTGACGGTAGACACATTCCTAAGTCCCCATTCCCTCAATACGTCCTCAAGCTTGATAACCATTGTCTCACCTCTATGATATGGAATCACACAAAACTAATGATTCTTTTTTGGTAATTCCAGTCATTATCAATAAAGTGGGTTGTGAGGGTCAAATGATTAAGATTTTGGACAAAAGTCCAACAATCTGTAGTAACAACCACGTTACTATAATCAGACTTGAAGAACCCTTTCAACCTAATTTTTTCATCAAAGTACAATTGTGAAAAATCTCTTGCTACATTACGTCTTGATGGTAGGGTAAATTGGGGTTGCAATTGATTACATAGGTACTTAAATCCCTCCCCTTCAACTGCTTTCAAAGGGTTGCTCATCCAAAATGATAAAACAACCAAAGCTTTTCTACACTCTTGAGCATTAAATCTAGAGCTTGCTACAACAAAACTAGAACCTTCACTTGATGGAAATTGTAAAAAAGTTTGGTTAGGGTTAATTGCTACATTTAAAGGATATTTTGTGCATCTTGTTATGTGATGCTTCATATTGGAAAAGTGAATTTTCCTAAACCTATTCAAAAATTACGCTTCTTATTCAAGAGTCAAAAAGTATTGCATGAGTTTGTGAATTCAAAAAGTAAAAAACTAAAAAGTTCAAGGTATCATAAATGAATTTCTATGAAAAAGTGAATTTTCTTAAATCCATTAAAACAAAATCAGCATGTGAATTTTCCAAAGGAAACAATTATTTCATTGAGTGGTTGATAGCATTAAATTCAATTCAGTTCTTAAGTTATATAAGTAGTTCAGTTTTTTTAATGGCAATTTGGTTTAGTTTGGTTCAAAATAGTTATTTGAACACCCCTATTCATAATTATAACACATAATCTAAAAAACCATGTAGTCTAAAAATCCAAGTTATTAGCATAAACTGAATTACCAACTGAAAATAGATTTAAGTAATAGACTTAATTACCATATCACATGAAGCAAATTATTTGCATGCACTAGACAATTGACAAGTTAAATTATTATAATAAATTATGTAGTCTAAAAATAACATACACAATCTCTTTTCAACAAGTTGATTAACAAAATATTTACGATGTGTTTAACTTACAATTTTCTGGTCTAGCTATTTGCATGTTGCTGCCTCCATATCCTTGCTTCATTATTCTTAACCAAAAAAGTAAGTATTGAGCATAATAGCAATATTTAATTATAAGGAGGCAAACGTGAATCTAAAACTAAAAAGAATAAACAAATCAAACATGAATATAAAACTAAAAAGAATATACAGATCAAACATGAATGTTAAACTAAAAAGATTAATCAAATCAAACATGGATGTAAAACTACAAAAAATAAAAAGATCAAAGATGAAAGTAAAAAGTAAAACTAAAAAGAATAAACAGAGGAAACACGAACATAAACTCAAGAAACCTAACTTACAACCTTAAGAAATCAGAATACCTTAACCCCAGAAAGGCAGAAATTTACTTAAAACTTTAACCCAAATATTACTTAAAACCTTAAAAAGAATAAAACATATCAAACTTGAAAATAAAACCAGAAACCAAAAGTTAGAAAATTCAAGAACTTAAACCTTAAAATAGAAAATAAACGATCATAAAATAGCAGCCTACAAAAATAGAAAATAAACAAATTTGTAAATAACTACACATGTAAAACTAATAAATCTAAATCTACATAAACTACAAATGAAAGCACTATCAATTGGAAAAAAATTCACAATAAATTACACCATTATATTAGAAACATGAACAATAGTAGTATAATCAGCACCTAAGAAATAAAAAAACACTAAGAAATCATAGATGAACCTTAAAAACTTAAAAGATACATTAATAAACCTTAAAAGAAATCCTAATAAACTAACCTTCTTTAAAGGTTCAACAATGAAAGGAGATATGGACAACCTCTATATTATCAATACTTAAACATAATGGAAACATCATAAAATAAATGTTAGTGAAAAAAATATCAAACCCTAACACAAAATAGTAACTTCAATGAGATTGGATAACACAAAATGATCAAACCCTAACACAAAAATAGTAACAAATGTTAGTGAAAAAAGATCAAACCCTAAAATAAAATGTTAGTGAAAGAACGAATTTTTAAGATAAACATTGAATAAATTTTCTAAGATTGGAGGGTTAGGAATTGGTAAAAATTTCAAAGGAAACTTATGGTGGTTGTGAGTGATAGAGATGACAGTTTAAGAGAGACGAGAGAGTGAGGCGGCTGAGTCTTTGGGAGTTTGTGTTGACTTTGAAATGAATGTGATGTTAATTGGGCTGAACACATTTCAAAAACTCAAACAAAGATCAGAAGTGAGAGTGAGTATGTTTAATTGGGTTTTTTTATAAAATAAAAAAAAAAAGAAATTTCCTTGGACCAAGGCCACTGACATGGCAAGTGCGTAAAAAACAATTCACTTAGTATCCCTATGTGACTACTGTTTGCATATATAATATAAAAATAATAATATAATTATAGTAATGGATTCGGGTACCGATGGATCCAAATTACATATTTGAATCCGACTTGTAGACCCACTTAAATCCTTGCTTTTCACCCGTCCAACCCATCAACCTGCCAAAACATTACCGTGTGCTTAAATTTTTTGTTAGGTCGGTCGGGTCTGCTTTTGTTGTGCACCCATACATTCATATATTCACACAACACCTGGAGAGAGAAATAGTTTGAGAGTGACGTGATAGATGTGATGAGAAGAGAGATAAACGAAAAATGAGATATTAAGTATATGTAGGAAAATTAAAGGCATACAAAATATCATTGTTATTACGGAAGATCAGCCAGCATCGTACATTGATGTGCAAAAAGGCATAAGTAACCACTTGGTAACCAAACCTTATTATTATTTAAATAAGGCTTGATTATCTGAATTTAATTTATAGTGTTAATTGTTTTCAACTCCATTTTGTAAAAAAATGGAGCGAATAATATAAATATTTTGATGGTATTCGATTTGCAAAAGTTGAATGAGTGCGTCATTCGTTTATGGGCTCAAACTAAATACAAAAATCGTTCAAAGTTAATCAGTTTGAAGATGATACTACTTGCTGAAAAATGGTAGAGCTTTTGGTTGCTTAGTTTATGATTTTATCATAGAAGTATAGAATCATGGTTTGTTATAATTATATTTATATTTATTTATTTATAGAATCAAGGATAGTTTCATGTTGCCATTTCGAGAGACGTCAAGCCAGGATTTGAAGATATTGATAGGTGATGATGAAGGTAAAGTTACATGAATTACCTCAAATGTAGTTTATAAAAAGTATTTCAAAATTTAAAATAGCATTTTTTTTCAAATGAAAGTTGTTTTTTTTTTTTTTAATACTTTTGCCATTTGTTTTTATCCTATGTTGCAAGCAAATAATGGATAATGATACTATATTTTCATATCTTTATTTTTGAAAATGACCTGTTGTAAATTTTTTTTTTGTTGACAAAAATCGTGTTTATGTTTTTTTGTCAAAAAAATTGTGTTTGCATTAAACATTTGTTGTTTGTTGTTGTATTATTCTCTGTGTCTCATAATGAATGTTATTTTATCAAAAAAATTTGTCTTCAGATGAATGTCATTCACAATTTTCAAGACACCTTTAATTATTTTTTCCTATCTACCCTTCAATAATTATTATATACACAATTTTCAAAAAATTATTATACGTTGCATTGGTAATAGTGCAAAACCGACCAATAATTAAGATGAATAGTTTGATAAAATGATCTCTCTCTTTCTTCTAATATTTATATTTTTTAATGTGTGGAAAAACCTTAAACGACAGTGAGACTGAAGGAGTACATTGCACACATATCATGTTAAAATATCAATATATTTTCATATCTATCTCCTGTCAATCACCCGTGCATCGCATGGGAAAGTATATTCTTGAAGGAAAAGTTTTATCAAGAAGAAATATTGGAACTACTGTTTATATACATAGATTGTTGTTGACACCTTCTGATCCTAGGATTCCTTTCAAATTTCAACGAAGGCAATTTCCATTAGTCGTTTCCTTTGCTACCAATAAAACTCAAGGACAATCTTTGAACCATGTAGGATTATAGCTTCCACGAATTTTTTTCTCAAGTGGACATTGTTTGTTGCAATTCCAAGAGTGAAATCAAGAAAAAGTTTGAAGATCCAAATAGTTGATGTGAAGATCATGATTCAAACATTACATCAAATGTAGTGTGTAAAGAACTATTTCAAAATGTCAAGTAAGTTGCTCTATGATATTCATGTTCATTTTATATGATTGTTGTTCAACTTCGCATTACACTTGATAACTTAGATTGCAACATTATTTAGGAAATGACAAACATATCTAAAACCTTAAAATTTGTATCTTCTCCAATATTTCTCACTCTCTTGACATTTCCAGTTTTTGAATTTTCTTTTCTAGATTCAAAATCGTCGTCGACCTGCCACTGCATGCCGTCGTCTCCGTTCCCATTTTCTCATTCGCATCGTCGTCTCTGTCTCTGTGTCTTCACGAATCGTGCGACGCTTTGTGTCTTCTTCGTCTTTGGATGATTGGATCTCTGCACTCCTCAGTCCTCACTCATCCTCATTACATCGTCTCCCTCCTCGTCACACAGTGTCTGCTCTCCTCAATCTTCACTTGTCAATCGTCACTCGTCTATACTTTCCCCAGTGCCTACTGCCCAAAATTGATGTGAGTCACTCATCTAATGATTTTGATACTTCCTTTGAGTTTGATAACTTGTATCAATTGATAATAAATTGAGTTTGAATCTGAATTGTGACTGTGACTTTTGTTGGAACCAAGTTTGCTTTATACCTAGAGTTTTGATGATAATAAAAGTATATTATGAGAACAATATATTTGACTTCAAAAAGTATGAAAGAAGATTTGATTCGAATTTATAAATTAAAGAAAATCTAAAATAAGATTTGATTCAAATTTATAACTGAAAAAACCTAAAATAAGATTTGATTCAATTTTACAATTGAAGAAAATCTTGAACCAACTTGAAAAAAGATATGGTCAAGACTTGAAGAATATTTGATCAAGATTTGTAGAAGATTTGATTAAGATTTTAAGAAGATTTGTAGAAGATTTGATCAAGATTTATCTACAACAAAATATGAACAAAATCAGTTTGACGAATTTACAAACTCAATCTAAACAAAATACAAACAGAATCAATCTGAAGAATTTACAAACTGAATTTGAAAAAGATACAATTTAGAGTTAAACAAGGACTAAATTGAAGCCCAAATTTTAACTATAAATAGATATTCAAGGCTGAAGAAGAAAAGTATCGAAAATCATAAAAGAGTATAAGAACTCAAGCTCAAATACAAAATTCATCTTAGAGTTCAAAGAGAGAAACACTTGTTCGAACGAGAAATATTTTCTAAGTGTTATTTTCTTAAAGTGTGAGAGATATTATTATTATCAGCTTTGTTAGAAGCAAACACTTAAAGGTATCTAACCCGATAGTGGTTTAGTTCCGCCTTCAATATGGGATTGTCAAGTTGTTAGGAGAAGACTTGACTTATAGGGTAAAAGTGGTTTGTTCCTTGTTAGGCTATTTGGGAATACTTGACTTGTAGGGTCAAGGTGGTGTTGTTCCTCAAAAGTCTAGGGTTGTCAGGCTGTTTGGGAGGACTAGCTTGGAGGGTCAGGTGTTTTCAAATTCAAGGTATTTGAATTAGTGGATGAAAGCCTTTTGAATGAGGGGACTGAATGTAGCCAAGTTAATGGTGAACTAGGATAAATCTATGTGTCCAATTATTTATGCTTTCATTGCTTGTTGCTTATGAACCCGATTGCTTCTTATCTAAGTAATTCATAAAAACCAACCAACCTTCATCAAATTAGCAAAAAGTTATCAACTTTGGAAAACACAATTCAACCCCCCTTCTCGTGTTTGCACCTTCAACTTTGACTGTAACTCTGATTTGTGCATATTATTTTGATTTATGGTTGTTGATTTCTTTCAATTTTTTATTTGTATTAGAGAAGTTTGTGAAAATGAAGAAGAGTAAAAAAATTGATTAATTTTTCAAGAGGAAAATTTGTGAGAGTGAATGAGATGAAGAAATTATAACTTCTGCATATGAAACTATCTATGAGAATCCAAGAATTGAAGAAAATAAGAATCATCTTTCCAAGGTTCCCAGAGTTTTCAAAGATGACTTTGAGAATTGTTTAAAACGTGATCCCAGAAAACGCCCTCAAACTTGGTAATATCCACCAAATCAATTGGATGCAATATGAAGAGCTTATCTAAAATGTGATCCTTATCAAATACATTTAGAACAATATCCTTTGTTCGGCATGAGGTTCATCCAAGACGGTTTAAATACATTTGGTTTAGCTTATTTTCTTCATGGCTAGAATATTTACCTTATAAATGTGCTACATATTGCTTATCATGCTATCTATTTAGCAAATTGGTACTTTGAAACGAGCTAGGGATACTTGTTGGAATCACATTTCTCTTCTATTTCTAACTTGAAAAATATGTATGAGGCAACTTGTATTGTTTTAGAAAAACTTACAAAAGAAAGAGCAAGTTATTCTACACGTGGGAATGCTAATAACACTTATAATTATTTAAAGGGGTTTGATTTTATATTTATCTTACATTATGGGGATAACTGATATGTTTTGTCAAGCATTACAATAACAATCTCATGATGTAGTTAATGCCATGTATTTGGTTGAACAACAAAGTCTCTTATTCAAGCCTTGAGAGAAGATGGTTGAGATACATTATTTACTGAAGTGAAGACTTTTTGTGAAAAACATAATATTGAGATTCCTGGTCTCAATGATGTTCATTCAGCAAAAAGACTTGGACCCTCTCGTCTTCAACAAGGTCAGGTCACAATATAGCATTATTTTAGAGTTGAAATATTTTTTATTGCCATTGACCCAAGAGTTGAATAGTAGATTTAGCGAGCAAACAATGGATTTGTTAACTCTAAGTTGTACTTTGACTCTTAAAGATAATTATAAAGCTTTCAACATTGAAAAAAATTTGCAATCTAGTTGAAAAATATTACCTTATGAATTTCAATATGCAAGAGAAGATTAATTTGAAATTCCAACTCAGACATTTCTTGGTTGATGCTCGTCAAGATTTAAATTTGAAAAATTTATCAACTATTCAAGAATTGTGCTCATGTTTGGTTGCAACTAAAAAGACAAAATATTTCTATTGGATTAATAGACTACCTGTCTTATCATAACTCGTCCAGTTTCTACTGCCACAACTGAAAGTTCTTTCAACAATGAAAATTATTTAGTCTAGGTTAAGAAACAAGATGGAAGCTAACTTTTTGGCATATAGCATGACAATTTATATTGAAAGGGAAATTACTGCAAGTATCAGTTCTAAGTCTATTATTGATGATTTCAAGTTAATTAAAAAACTTATAATATTACTTTAAGGTATTTTTAAGTCATTCGGTTAAATTATTTGATACTCTACTTTGTGTTTATTACAACTTAATTTTTTACTATATAATATTATTTACATATTCATTTTATTCACTATATTTTTATGTTGACCACCCCAAATTTTTTTAGTCAAACTAAAAGAAATTTTAAATAAGAAATTATCTATAATTTGAAGAATATATATATAACTTTGACCATGTTACCACGTTGCTACTGGAAGTAGTTCTAGATTCATGAAATATTATATAACTATACCCAACTTGAAATTACTCTCAAACTTAGAATGCAGTCCCAACATAAAAAATTATTTATTTAACCTGCATGATTTAACTGCGAAAATTATAGCTAGGAATATAAAGTAACAACTAATAAGGACTCTACCTGAATTGCATTGTTCAATTAATTTAATGTTAAGAATTCAACAAAGCCCATAAAGTATTGATATTGCTGCAAAGACAGCCACATAAATTTTCCAGAAAAACTTCATTAGGACCTATAAAACTACATAAATGGTAATAATTTGATGTGGCACAGTATAGATTGCATGGCACAGTTGAAAATATAATGGAGTTGAAAAGTTGACAATTGTTTTAATATATTATAAAATGGAGCGTTAAAAATGTTTTTTCAACGTTTCATTTTAATACTTACTCTTTTATTATATGAAATTAATATGAATGTAACACTTTGCAAATGAGTCTCACATAAAACAGTGGAAACTAGGTGATTTCATTCAATTAGAGAATAAATATTAAAGTAAATATTAAAAATAAAATATTTCTAACATTTCTCTATTATAAAAAGATAGATTGGACCTGAACCAATATCGAGACCCCCTAAACTTTCCAAGTGACAATCATCATACATCAAACTACGAACACTTAATTATGCTAAATGGAAAGTGTTTCTATTATTTCTCTATTATATTTTTGACCATTTAATATTATTATTCATTATATATGTTTTGTTTAATTTAAAATATTTAATATTGAAAATTAAATATTTAATATTAAAAAGAAATAATTTAATAAATTTAATTTATATTTTACATAAAATCTAAAAAATAAATTGTATTTTAACTATAGTTTTTAATATCCGTAAAAATAATTTTCTTTTATAACAGTGACCTAAATAAAAGAGTTTGAGGTAATACTAGGTGGTTGGCTATGTTTAATTTGATCACGTCCTATTTGGTCTTTAAGAAATTGAAAATTTTATTCTGTATCTCCCAAATTTGACTTCTACCTCTACAAATATAATGAAATGATTTTTTTGTCCTTGTATAAATTTTAAAATTTGTTATTTTTCACCCTCACATGATTTTAGTTTTTCGGTACAGAAGTGAGAAACAATTTTTTCTATTTTACTGGATAATTTTTTTTAAATTTTTCGGTACACGAGATACACTCTAAAATTTTTTTTCTCCAAGTTTTTCAATAAGGAAGTTACATTCCGGAATACTTTTTTCAAGTTTTCCAGTAATGTCTTTACAGGAAAACTTTTTTTTCATGTTTTCCGGTACCGATGTGTTTACCGAAAAACTTTTTTCAAGTTTTCCGAAACTACCAAAAAACTTTTTTCAACATTACCGAAAAACTTTTTTCAACACTATCGGAATACTTTTTTAAGTTTACCGAAAAACACGAAACCACAAGTTTTCTGGAATTTTTATTTATTTTGTTACTTATTTAATTCGTTTTTTAATCTCATTTTTTTTCAGTGGACGCTGGTGCACCATGAAGAGACGGTAAGATAGTACGAACTGAAGGTGCAAACAATAGAAAGGGGGGGTTGAATTGTCTTTGTCAAACATAATTACTTTTGCTGTTTTGTTAAATGTTGATTTGAATTATTCTATAAATAACTAATCAGATTCATCAGTGGATAATAATAACATAATAACACAGCAATTTATACTGGTTCACCATTAACTAGGCTACGTCCAGTCCCTTCCTCCAGAAGGCCTTTTCACTAATTCAAACTCCTTTGAATTACAACACCACTGACCCTTCAAGTCAGTCTTCCCAAACAGCCTGACAACCCCAGACTTTTGAGGAACGATAACAACACCTTGACTCTACAAGTCAAGTCTTCTCCTACCAATCTGAAAACCCAAGATTGAAGAAGGAATCTACACCACTATCGGGTTATGTAATAAAGATTTGGAACTTTGCAACGTTGCTTCTGGAAAGCTGTTTGCTGCACTATTTCTTGCACTCTTTTGTTGCTTCTGGAAAGATGATTGATGCACTTATTCTTGCACTCTTTTGTTGCTTCTGGAAAGCTGATTATTGCACTGAATTTCTCTCTCGAAAACGCTTAGAAAATATTGCTCTTGCACATATGTGTTTCTCTCTTTTCAACTCTCAGATAACTTTGAATTGAAGCTTGAGTTCTTGTGTTTTTCGATACTTTATTCTCTAGCATTAAGCCTCTATTTATGGTTGAAATTAGGACTTCACTGGTGCTTTACTTCTGGAGTGTATTTCGATTAATCTGTTTTAAGAATATTCTGGAGTAGTTTGCTCAGATTCTGTTTTGAGTCTTTTGTTCACTGATGCTTTATTTCGGGAGTGTATTTCAATTAATCTGTTTTAAGCATTTTGCTCCGCTTCTGTTTTGAGCATGCTTTTAGCTAGATTCTGTTTCTTGAGTTCTTTGCTCCAATTCTGTTTTGAGCATTTTTCTCTAACATATTCCTCTGACAGATTCCTCTGATGATCATCATCTGGTGACGTCATCCTCAGATTTTTGCTTCTGGGGACGTCGTCTTTTGCTGACATCATCCTCTGATTTCAGCTTCTGGTGGCGTCATCTTCTGGTGACATCCTCTGGTGACGTCATCCTCTGATTTCTGCTTCTAGTAACGTCATCCTCTGATCTATTCTTCTGGGGACATTTTTCATTCTTCTTCTAAGACAAATATGTTATTTACATAAAATACATTTGTTAACATCAAAACTTTAATTGTAAGAACCAACTTGGTTCCAACAATCTCCCCCTTTTTGATGATGACAAAAAATGTATTTTTGATAATACTTTTTCTTTCTTTGACTTTGACTCCCCCTAAGACTAAGCTTCATTTTATATTTTCTCCCCCTAAGTCTAATGCCCAGATATCATATCAAGTACATCATACATCATCTTCTCCTCCTTTCAAATACATCATATTTTCCATCAAATATAATATCAAATATTACATCTTCTCCCCCTTTGTCATCAGACAAAAAGGATTGAATGAAGAAAAGAGATCCTCTATTTTTTTTTAATTATAAAAGTACACGAAAAATAAAATAACATACAAAAAAATTAAACTAAGCTATTAGGTTAGGGATGAAGATAAGAATAAGGTTTTTTTTTTTTTTTATGAATTCAAACCTATCTTCAGGTAGTGGTTTAGTGAATATGTCAGCCCATTGATGATCAGTATCTACAAATTGAATGTTAAGTACCCCTTTTTGAACATTATCTCTGATGAAGTGGCGTTTGGTCTCTATGTGTTTGGCTCTAGAATGTAGGATCGGGTTTTTGGTTTGGTTGATGGCTGAAGTGTTGTCACATTATAAAGGGATGTTTGTTTCCATGATTTTGTAGTCTTCCAGCTGTTGTTTCATCCAAATGAGTTGGGAGCTGCATCAGGCTGCTGAAATGTATTCAGCTTCTGCTGTTGACATGGCAATGGTGCTTTGTCTCTTGCTTGTCCAGGATATTAAATTTTCTCCTAAGAATGTGCAGTTTTGACTTGTACTCTTTCTTTCGAATTTATCTCCGGTATAATCAGAGTTACAGTATCCACTCAGTTTGTATGCAGTAGTTTTCTTGTAGAACAAGATGAGGTTGGTAGTGCCTTTTAGGTATCTAAGGATTCTTTTAACGACAGTTAAATGGGATTTCCTAGGGTCAGATTGAAATCTAGCACATACGCATACATTAAATATGATATCAGGTCTCGAAGCAGTGAGATAGAGTAGAGATCCTATCATTCCTATGTAGGATTTTTGATCAACTTTTTGTCCTAAGTCATCCTTTTCAAGTGAGCAGGTAGGTTGCATTGAAGTAGCCATAGGTTTGCAATCACTCATCTTAAACTTCTTGAGAAGCGCTTTTGTATATTTTGATTGATGAATGTATATACCTTTTTGACTTTGCTGAATTTGTATTCCTAGGAAGAACTTAAGTTCTTCCATCATACTCATTTGAAATTCGTGCTGCATTAATTCAGAAAATTCTGGCCATTGAAGCAAAAGTCTCAGTGTAGTCAATATCTCCTTGCTGACTGTAACCTTGTGCCACAAGTCTTGCCTTGTTTCTGACAACTTCACCTTTTTCATTTAGCTTTTTCTTAAAGACCCACTTGGTTCCAACAATGTTCTTTTCTGGTCTTGGAACTAGATCCTAAACATCATTCCTCTTAAATTCATTTAACTCTTCTTGCATTGCAATAATCCATCCATCATCTGCCAATGCTTCACTAAAAGAGGTAGGCTCAATTGATGAGAGTAAGCCAAACAAATTGATGTCTTTTAGTGATGATCTGGCTTTCAAAGAATCACTTCCACTTCCAATGATCAAATTTTCAGGATGAGATGATTGATATTTCCATCCAGATTTCTCTTCTGATTTCACATGACTGGTTCTGATTTGATCAGATTCATCCTTTGAAAATGTGTCACATGCTTCTGACTTACTTGTATCCTCCACTTCTCTATGTTCTGCTGGTTTATCTACTTCTACTTTCTATGGTTCTTGTAAATCTAATATAGACTCTATTCTGAATGTAACATGCAATGTTGATTGCTGCAGCCCAAAATTGTTTTGCAACATTTAAATCATTTAACATAGTTCTGGCCATGTCTTGGAGTGATCTATTATCTCTTCTAACTTATCTTTCGATTTATCCTCTGAAGACTTGTCGTATGCTTGCTGGTATCTTCTACATTTTCAAGTTCTTTTGCCTGCATCAGCTTCTAGTTCTGGTAGATCTGTATCAGCTTCTGGTTCTAGTAAACCTGCATCAGTTTCATCTTGCTTTGACTTTTCAGGTCAAGCTATTTGTGATATAACATAATACAAATCAAATAATTTAAAAATGAACTCAATATAGCCAAACCATTAATTCTGCTTCTTGTTGTTTCTGCTTGTTTTTGAAACCACTGAAATACTGTTTCTGTTGAAGTGTTCACATCACGTGAATCACTTGGTTCCTCTGACAGTTTGAAAACATGCAGAATACTTATCTAGCTTTGATTTTTAAGATCAAGCTTCTTGTTATCACATTAAACATAAATATCAAACATTAATATATTTACAGCAAGATGTAACCTCTATGTCAACAGTTTCAGTTTTACTCTAAAAATCCTCTTGTTTCTTATTTTCAGATTCTGAATCTGTATGTTCTGTAATTAGATGGTTTGGATGAAGGGATTAGAATTCCTTTCCTGGTTTGTAGTCTTGATGAATTTTATTGGAGTGTTTGAAGAACTCTCTTGATTCTGATTCTTCTCTTTCTGCTGATATATCAGGTTCCTCTGATAATTTTGGAACTGATGATAATTCTGATTCTTCTGGTTCAAGAACTGATGGTAGTTCTGATTCCTCTGGTAGTTCCAGGTTTGTTGATATGAGTGATTTCTCTGTCTCTTCTGATTTGTGTGATATGTGTGATTTCTTTGATATTTCATGTTCCTCCTATGATTCTGGTTCTGGTTTTAATAGGTATTGTGTTGACCAGTTCTTCTTCTCCCACAGTCAATTGGCTTATGTTTTGTGGATGTTGGAACATAGACCTTTTTCCCTTCATATATTGCCGGCATCCATTGACCAGGCACCATGACTGGTGTTTCACTTTGGTTTCTCAGAACATCTACAACATAAACAATTTTATCTTTTGGTACCTAAATCTAGTTGGGTCCAGGTTTGTTAGTCTTGAAAAGTTTCATGTTTTTCCTTGTATTTAGCATAGGACAAGACACTTTGAAATGATCTTTCTTGTAACAACAGTACACACTATATTAGAGGGAACATGTTTAAACATAGGTTTAGGTTTAATTATTGTTTCTTCAAATCCTATACCTCTATTTCCGTTCCTACTGATTCCATAAATCATAGAAGCATATTTACTTCTTTCCATACCACTATCAAGAAATTTTTGAAGAACTTGTTCATGCATATCAGAATTACTTGTGGTATTTTCAATTGCTGTTGAATTAGGATTATTTTTCAGATTTAAACATTCATCTTTAAGTTCAGCAAAACTATTTTTCAAACATACATTCTATGTTTTCAATTCTGCAATATTAGTTTCAAGAATGACACTTTCTGTTTTAAATTATGCAATATGATTTTTTAAAACATTAACTTCTTGTGTTAGATTTGTATTTTCTTTCTTAAGAGTTTTCATTTTTAAAGATAATTTGTAATTACTATTTAAAAATTCATTCAGAACAATAATCAAATCAGATCGAGTGAATTCAGAATATACCCCAGTTTCATCATCTTCTGATTCTCTTCCAGAATCAGATTCTATGTTGCATCTAGAGTTGGTGTGAGCCTTCCTAGCCAAATCTGCATGTTCATCTTTAGAAGATTCATCAGAATCATCTCATGTAGCCATCATGCTTTTCTTCTTAGTTCTGAAATCTTCCCTCTGGTACTTCTTTTTCTCCATATTTGGACATTCTGACTTGATATGTCCAGATTCATTGCATCCATAGCAGATAATGCCTTTCTTGTCATGTGCATCATCACTTCCTTTGTTGGAGTGCTTGGAATATCTTTGGGAAAATTTATTCCTTCTGTTGTCCCACATCTTTCTAAACTTTCTGGATAAGAAAGCAATCTCTTCTTCATCTGAGTTCAGACTTTGATTGTCTGAATCACTATCTTCTGATACTGATGTTGCTTTCAGAGCCTTCTTCTGCTTGGATTTCAAAGCTAGAGTTTTGTTCTTTATCATGGGTTCATCTTCTTCCAACTCAATTTCATGTGATCTGAGAGAGCTGATTAATTCTTCCAGCTAGAGTATTAAGATCTTTAGCTTCTTGAATAGCAGTGATTTTTGGTCTCCACTTGATTGTCAGACTTCTAACTATTTTGCTTACATGATCAGTAGTAGTGTAGCTCTTTTCTAATACCCTTAATCCTGATACTAGAGTCTGGAAAACATAATTTCAATGTCTTCATCTTCTTCTATCTTGAATAACTCATACTTCTTGTGTTTCTCAAACTTAATTACTTTTGCTGTTTTGTTAAATGTTGATTTGAATTATTTGATAAATAACTAATCAGATTCAGCAGCGGATAATAATAACACATCACTTTATACTGGTTCACCATTAACTAGGCTACGTCCAGTCCCTTCCTCCATAAGGCCTTTTAACTAATTCAAAATCCTTTGAATTACAACACCACTGACCCCTAAGTCAGTCTTCCCAAATAGCCTTACAACCCCAGACTTTTGAGGAACAACAACACATTGACTATACCCGCCAAGTCTTCTCAAACAGCCTAACAACCCCAGACTTTTGAGGAACAACAACACCTTGACTAATTCAGCCAAGTCTTCTCAAACAGCCTGACAACCCCAGATTTTTGAGGAACGATAACAACACCTTGACTCTAACCCCCATATTGAAGAAGGAATCTACACTATCGGGTTATATAATAAAGATTTTGATATTTGGAATGTTGCTTCTGGAAAATTGTTTGCTGCACTGATTCTTGCACTCTTTTGTTGCTTCTGGAAAGCTGATTGATGCACTTATTCTTGCACTCTTTTGTTGCTTCTGGAAAGCTGTTTATTGCACTGAATTTCCCTCTAAAAAACACTTAGAAAATATTGCTCTTGCACATTTGTGTTTCTCTCTTTTGAACTCTCATCTAACTTTGAATTGAAGTTTGAGTTCTTGTGTTTTCGATACTTTATTCTCTAGCATTAAGCCTCTATTTATAGTTGAAAATAGGACTTCACTGATGCCGTACTTCTGGAGTGTATTTCAATTAATCTGTTTTGAAAATATTATGGAGTAGTTTGCTCATATTCTATTTTGAGTCTTTTGTTCACTGATGCTTTACTTCTGGAGTGTATTTCAATTAATCTGTTTTAAGCATTTTGCTCCGCTTTTAGCTAGATTTTGTTTCTTGAGTTGTTTGCTCCAATTCTGTTTTGAGCATTTTTCTCAAATTCTGTTTTGAGCATATTTTTAGCTAGATTCTGTTTCTCAATTCTTTTGCTCCAATTCTATTTTGAGCATTTTTCTCAGATTCTATTTTGAGCATATTTTTAGCTAGATTATGTTTCTTGAGTGTTTTGCTCCAATTATGTTTTGAATATTTTTCTCTAACATATTCCTCTGACAGATTCCTCTGATGATCATCCTCTGGTGACGTCATCCTCTGATTTCTGCTTCTGGTGACGTCATCTTTTGGTGACATCATCCTCTGATTTCTGCTTCTGGTGACGTCATCTTCTGGTGACATCCTCTGGTGACATCATCCTCTGATTTGTGCTTCTGGTAACGTCATCCTCTAATCTATTCTTCTGGTGACATTTTTCATTCTTCTTCTCAGTCATATATGTTATTTACATAAAATACATTTGTTAACATCAGAACTTTAATTGTAAGAACCAACTTGGTTCCAACAATCTCCCCCTTTTTGATGATGACAAAAAATGTATTTTTGATAATACTTTTTCTTTCTTTGACTTTGACTCCCCCTAAAACTAAGCTTCATTTTATATTTTCTCCCCCTAAGTCTAATGCCCAGATATCATATCAACTACATCATACATCATCTTCTCCTCCTTTCAAATACATCATATTTTCCATCAAATATCATATCAGATATTACATCTTCTCCCCCTTTGTCATCAGACAAAAAGGATTGAATGAAGAAAAGAGATCATCTATTTTTTTTAATTATAAAAGTACACGAAAAATAAAATAACATACTAAAAAATTAAACTAAGCTATTAGGTTAAGGATGAAGATAAGATTAAGGTTTTGTTTTTTTTTTATGAATTCAAACCTATCTTCAGGTAGTGGTTTAGTGAATATGTCAGCCCATTGATGATCAGTATCTACAAATTGAATGTTAAGTACCCCTGTTTGAACATAATCTCTGATGAAGTGGCGTTTGATCTCTTTGTGTTTGGCTCTAGAATGTAGGATAGGGTTTTTGGTTAGGTTGATGGCTGAAGTGTTGTCACATTATAAAGGGATGTTTGTTTCCATGATTTTGTAGTCTTCCAGCTGATGTTTCATCCAAATGAGTTGGGAGCTGCATCAGGCTACTGAAATGTATTCAATTTTTTGCTGTTGACATGGCAATTGTGCTTCGTCTCTTTCTTCTCCAGGATATTAAATTTTCTCCTAAGAATGTGCAGTTTTCACTTGTACTTTTTGTGTCGAGTTTATCTCTAGTATAATCAGAGTTACAGTATCCACTCAGTTTGTATGTAGTAGTTTTCCTGTAGAACAAGATGAGGTTGGTAGTGCCTTTTAGGTATCTAAGCCTCTATTTATAGTTGAAATTAGGACTTCACTGATGCTTTACTTCTGGAGTGTGTTTCGATTAATCTGTTTTGAGAATATTTTCGAGTAGTTTGCTCAGATTTGGTTTTGAGTCTTTTGCTCACTGATGTTTAACTTCTGGAGTGTATTTCATTTAATCTGTTTTGGGCATTTTGCTCTGCTTCTGTTTTCAGTATGCTTTTAGCTAGATTCTGTTTCTTGAGTCTTTTGCTCCAATTCTGTTTGAGCATTTTTCTCAGATTCTGTTTTGAGCATAGTTTTAGCTAGGTTCTGTTTCTCCAGTCTTTTGCTCCAATTCTGTTTTGAGCATTTATCACTAACATATTTGAAGGTGTAAACACGAGAAGGGGGGTTGAATTGTGTTTGTCAAACTTAATTACTTTTGTTGTTTTGTAAATGTTGATTTGAATTATTCGATAAATAACTAATAAGATTCAGCAGCGGATTATACTAACATAATAACACAACAATTTATATTGGTTCACCGTTAACTAGGCTACATCCAGTCCCTTCCTCCAGAAGGCCTTTTCACTAATTCAAACTCCTTTGAATTACAACAGCACTGACCCTTTAAGTCATTCTTCCCAAACAGCCTGACAACCCCAGACTTTTGAGGAACAACAACACTTTCACTATACCTGCCAAGTCTTCTCAAACAGCCTAACAACCCCAGAATTTTGAGGAACAACAACACCTTGACTAAACCAGCCAAGTCTTCTCAAACAGCCTGACAACCCCAGACTTTTGAGGAACGATAACAACACCTTGACTCTACAAGTCAAGTCTTCTCATACCAATCTGATAACCCCAGATTGAAGAAGGAATCTACACCACTATCGAGTTATATAATAAAGGTTTGAAACTTTGCAACGTTGCTTCTAGAAAGCTGTTTGCTGCACTTATTCTTGCACTCTTTTATTGCTTCTGGAAAGCTGATTGTTGCACTGTATTTTTTCTCTTGAAAATACTTAGCAAATATTGCTCTTGCTCATTTGTGTTTCTCTCTTTTGAACTCTCAGATAAGTTTGAATTGACGCTTGAGTTTTCTATTTTTCGATACATTAATCTTCATCATTAAGTCTCTATTTATAGTTAAACTTTAGGACTCCACTGATGCTTTACTTCTGGAGTGTATTTCGATTAATCTGTTTTGAGCATTTTGCTCCGCTTCTGTTTTGAGCATACTTTTAGATAGATTCTATTTCTCGAGTCTTTTGCTCCAATTCTGTTTTGAGAATTTTTTTCAGATTCTGTTTTGAGCATATTTTTCGCTAGATTATGTTTCTCGAGTCTTTTGCTCCAATTTTGTTTTAAGCATTTTTCTCAGATTCTGTTTTGAGCATTTTTCTTAGATTCTATTTTGAGCATATTTCTCAGATTCTGTTTTGAGCATTTTTCTCAGATTCTATTTTGAGCATTTTTCTCAATTTCTGTTTTGAGCATATTTCTCTGACAAATTCCTCTGATGATATCCTCTGGAGATATCCTTTGGTGACGTCATCCTCTGATTTTTGCTTCTGGTGACGTCATCTTCTGATCTATTCTTCTGGTGACATTTTTCATTCTTCTTCTAAGTCAAATATGTTATTTTCTAAAATATATTTGTTAACATCAAAACATTAATTGTCAGAACCAACTTGGTTCCAACAATCTACCATTTTTTGATGATGACAAACAATGTATTTTTGATAGTACTTTTTCTTTCTTTGACTTTGACTCCCCCTAAGACTAAGCTTCATTTTATATTTTCTCCCCCTAAGTCTAATGCCCAGATATCATATCAAGTACATCATACATCATCTTCTCCTCCTTTCAAATACATCATCTTTTCCCTCAAATATTTTATCAAATATTACATGTTCTCCCCATTTGTTATCACACAAAAAGGATTGAATGAAGAAAAGAGATCCTTTTTTATTTTACTCTTTTTTTTAATTATAAAAGTACACGAAAAATAAAATAACATTGATGAAGATATAAAAGTACATAAAAAAAGTACATTAAAAAAAGTACATATAAAAGTACACGAAAAATATAAAAGTACATAAAAAAAATTAAACTAAGCTATTAGGTTAAGGATGAAGATAAGATTAAGGTTTTTCTTGATGAATTGAAACCTATCTTCAGGTAGTGGCTTAGTGAATATGTCAGCCCATTGATGATCCGTGTCTAAAAATTGAATGTTATGTACGCTTTTTGAACATAATCTCTAATGAAGTGGTGTTTGATCTCTATGTGTTTGGCTCTAGAATGTAGGATATGGTTTTTGGTTAGGCAAATTGAAGAGGTGTTATTCAAGTTGATGCTTCATCCAAAGTAGTTAAGAGCTGCAGCCAGCTGCTAAAATGTATTCAGCTTCTGCTGTTGACATGGCAATGGTGCTTTGTCTCTTGCTTGTCAAGGATATTAAATTTTCTCCTAAGAATGTGCAGTTTTCACTTGTACTCTTTCTTTCGAGTTTATCTTCAGTATAATCAGAGTCACAGTATCCACTCAGTTTGTATGTAGTAGTTTTCTTGTAGAACAAGATGAGGTTGGTAGTGACTTTTAGGTATCTAAGGATTCTCTTAACGGCAATTTAAATGGGATTTCCTAGGGTCAAACTGAAATCTAGCACATACGCATACACTAAATATGATATCAGGTCTCGAAGCAGTGAGATAGAGTAGAGATCCTATCATTCCTCTATAGGATTTCTGATCAACTTTTTGTCCTAAGTCATCCTTTTCAAGTGAGCAGGTAGGTTGCATTGGAGTAGCCAAAGGTTTGCAATCACTCATCTTAAACTTCTTGAGAAGCTCTTTTGTATATTTTGATTGATGAATGTATATACCTTTTTGACTTTGCTGAATTTGTATTCCTAGGAAGAACTTAAGTTCTCCCATCATACCCATTTGAAATTCGTGCTGCATTAATTCAGAAAATTCTTGCCACTGGAGCAAAAGTCTCAGTGTAGTCAATATCTCCTTGCTGACTGTAACCTTGTGCCACAAGTCTTGCCTTGTTTCTAACAACTTCACCGTTTTCATTTAGCATATTCCTAAAGACCCAATTGGTTCCAACAATGTTCTTATCTGGTCTTGGAACTGATCCCAAACATCATTCCTCTTAAATTCATTTAACTCTTCTTGCATTGCAATAATCCATCCATCATCTGCCAATGCTTCACTAATAGAGGTAGGCTCAATAGATGAGAGTAAGCCAAACAGACTGATTTCTTTTAGTGATGATCTGGTTTTTAAAGAATCATTTCCACTTCCAATGATCGGATTTTCAGGATGAGATGATTGATATTTCCATCCAGATTTCTCTTCTGATTTCTCATGACTGGTTCTGATTTGATCAGATTCATTTTTTGAAAATGTGTCACATGCTTCTGACTTGCTTGTATCCTCCACATCTCCATGTTCTACTGGTTTATCTGCTTCTACTTTCTCTGGTTCTTGTAAATCTAATATAGACTCTATTCAGAATGTAACATGTAGTGTTGATTGCTTTAGCCCAAAATTGTTTTGCATCATTTAAATCATTTAACATAGTTCTGGCCATGTCTTGGAGTGATCTATTATTTCTTCTAACTTATCTTCAGATTTATCCTCTGAAGACTTGTCGTATGCTTGCTGGTAACTTCTGTTTTTTTCAAGTTCTTTTGCCTGCATCAACTTCTAGTTCTGGTAGATCTGTATCAGCTTCTGGTTCTAGTAAATCATCTTCTGGTAGATCTGTATCAGCTTCTGGTTCTAGTATACCTGCATCGGTTTCCTTTGGTTCTGGTAAACCAGCTTCGGTTTCCTTTGGTTCTGGTAAACTAGCTTCGATTTCCTCTGTTTCTTGTAAACCAACATCAGTTTCCTCTAGTTCTGTTTAACCTTCATCTTGCTTTGACTTTTCAGGTCAAGATCTTTGTCATATAACATAATACAAATCAAATAATTTAAAAATGAACTCAATACAACCAAACCATTAACTCTGCTTCTGGTGGTTTCTGCTTGTTTTTGAAACCACTGAAATACTGTTTCTGTTAAAGTGTTCACATCACGTGAGTCACTTGGTTCCTCTGAGAGTTTGAAAACCTGCATAATACTTATCTAGCTTTGATTTTTATGACCAAGCTTCTTGTTATCACATTAAACATAAATATCAAACAATAATAGTATATACTGCAAGATGTAACCTCTATGTCAATAGTTTCAGTTTTACTCTGAAAATCCTCTTGTTTCTGATTTTCAGATTCTGAATCTGTATGTTCTTTGATTAGATGGTTTGAATGAAGGGATTTGAATTCCCTTCCTGGTTTGAAGTCTTGATGAATTTTACTGGAGTGTTTGAAGAACTCTCCTAATTTTGATTCTTCTTTTTCTGCTGATATATCAGGTTCCACTGATAATTCTGGAACTGATGATAATTCTAATTCTTTTTGTTCTAGAACTGATGGTAATTCTGATTCTTCTGGTATTTCCAGGTTTGTTGATATGAGTGATTTCTCTTTCTGTTCTGATTTGTGTGATATGTGTGATTTCTTTGATATTTCCTATTCCTCCTATGATTCTTGTTCTGGTTCTGATAGGTTCTTCTTATACCAGAGTCAATTGGCTTCTGTTTGGTAGATGTTGGAACATAGACCTTTTTCCCTTCATATGTTGCCAGCATCCATTGACCAGGCACCATGACTGGTGTTTCACTTTGGTTGCTCAGAACATCTGCAACATAAACAATTTTATCTTTTGGTACTCAAATCGGGTTGGGTCCAGGTTTGTTATTCTTGAAAAGTTTCTTGTTTTTCCTTGTATTTAGCATAGGACAAGACACTTTGGAATAACCTTTCTTGTAACAAACAGCACACACAATATCAGAGGGAACATGTTTAAGCACAAGTTTAGGTTCAGTTATAGTTTCTTCAAATCCTATACCTCTATTTCCATTCGTACTAACTCCATAAATCATAGAAGCATATTTGCTTTTTTCCATACCACTATCAAGAAATTCTTGAAGAACTTGTTAATGCATATCAGAATCACTTGTGATATTTTCAATTGCTGTTGAATTATGATTATTTTTCAGATTTAAACTTTCATCTTTAAGTTCAGCAAAACAGTTTTTCAAACATATATTCTCTGTTTTCAATTCTGCAATATCAGTTTCAATAAAGACATTTTCTGTTTTAAATTCTACAATCTGATTCTTTAAAACATTAACTTCTTCTGTTAGATTTGTATTTTCTTTCTTAAGAGTTTTCAGTTTTAAAAATAATTTGTAATTACTGTTTAAAAAATCATTCAGAGCAGTAATCAAATCAGATCGAGTGAATTCATAATATACCTCAGTTTCATCATCTTCTGATTCTCTTCCAGAATCAGATTCTATGTTGGATCTAGAGTTGGTGTGAGCCAGCATAGCCAAATCTGCATGTTCATCGTCAGAAAATTCATGAAAATCATCCCATGTAGCCATCAGGCTTTTCTTCTTAGTTCTCAAATCCTTCCTCCGGTACTTCACTTTCTCCATATTTGGACATTCTGACTTGATATGTCCAGATTCATTGCATCCGTAGCAGATGATACCTTTCTTGTCATGTGTATCATCACTTCCTTTGTTGGACTGATTGGAATATCTCTGGGGAAATTTATTCCTTCTTTTATGCCACATCTTTCTGAACTTACTGGATAAGTAAGCAATCTCTTCTTCCTCTGAGTTCAGACTTTGATCGTCTGAATCACTATCTTCTGATGTTGCTTTCAGAGCCTTCTTTTGCTTCGATTACAGTGCTAGAGTTTTGTTCTTCTTCTTGGGTTCATCATCTTCCAAATCAATTTCATGTGATCTGAGAGAGCTGATTAATTCTTCCAGCTTTAGAGTATTCAGATCTTTAGCTTCCTGAATAGCAGTAATCTTTGGTCTCCACTTGATTGTCAGACTTCTAAGTTTTTTCCTTACACTTGACTAGAATGTTGGCCTTTGCTTCTTGAACTTGCTTGCTGCCTTCGTAAGTCTGAATCAGACTATCATAGATGCTCTTCGCTGTTTCTCTGTTAGTGCATTTGTCGAACTCCTTGAACGTGATAACATTGATCATGAACGTTCTAGATTTGTGATGCAACTTGAACATCTTCTTCTGATCAGCATCCATATCTCTTCTGGAAATTTTAACACCATAAACAAACTTCCACCAAGTCCCCAAGTTCAGGATAATGTGAAATAAATAAACTTCTCAGCCTGTCCTTCCAGTATTCAAATCGTTCTCCATCAAACAGAGGTGGTATGTTGATGTTTCCTTCAGTAGCTTCTTCATTGAATCCGGACATGTTGATCGCTTGGATCTTTCCTTAAACACTGTAAAGTACTCAGCCTTGACACCGAACTCTGATGCCAATTGAAGGTGCAAACACGAGAAGGGGGGTTGAATTGTGTTTGTCAAACTTAATTACTTTTGCTGTTTTGTTAAATGTTGATTTGAAATATCGATAAATAACTAATCAGATTTAGCAGCGGATAATACTAACGTAATATCATAGCAATTTATACTGGTTCACCGTTAACTAGGCTACGTCCAGTCCCTTCCTCCAGAAGGCCTTTTCACTAATTCAAACTCCTTTGAATTACAACACCACTGACCCTTCAAGTCAGTCTTCCGAAACAGCCTGACAACACCAGACTTTTGAGGAACAACAACACCATGACTATACCTGCCAAGCCTTCTCAAACAGTCTGACAACCCCAAACTTTTGAGGAACAACAACACCTTAACTAAACCAGCCAAGTCTTCTCAAACAGCCTGACAACCCCAAACTTTTTAGGAACGATAACAACACCCTGACTCTACAAGTCAAGTCTTCTCCTACCAATCTGACAACTCTAGATTGAATAAGGAATCTACACCACTATTGGGTTATATAATAAAGGTTTGAAACTTTGCAACGTTGCTTCTGGAAAGCTGTTTGCTGCACTTATTCTTGCACTCTTTTATTGGTTCTAGAAAGTTGATTGTTGCACTATATTTCTCTCTCAAAAACACTTAGAAAATATTGCTCTTGCTCATTTGTGTTTCTCTCTTTTGAACTCTCAGTTAACTTTGAATTGAAGCTTGAGTTCTTGTGTTTTTCCATACATTAATCTTTAGCATTAAGTCTCTATTTATAGTTGAACTTTAGGACTTCACTGATGCTTTACTTCTGGAGTGTATTTCGATTAATCTGTTTTGAGAATATTTTGGAGTAGTTTGCTCATATTCTGTTTTGAGTCTTTTGCTCATTGATGCTTTACTTCTAGAGTGTATTTCGATTAATCTATTTTGAGCATACTTTTAGCTAGATTCTGTTTCTCGAGTCTTTTGCTCCAATTCTATTTTGAGCATTTTTCTCAGATTCTGTTTTGAGCATATTTCTCAGATTCTGTTTTGAGCATTTTTCTCAGATTCTGTTTTGAGCATTCTTCTCTGATTCTGTTTTGAGCATTTTTCTCAGATTCTGTTTTGAGCATTTTTCTCTGATTCTGTTTTGAGCATTTTTCTCAGATTATGTTTTGAGCATATTTCTCTGACATATTCCTCTAATGATATCCTCTGGAGTATCCTTTGGTGACGTCATCCTATGATTTTTGCTTCTGGTGATGTCGTCCTCTAATATATTCATCTGGTGACATTTTTCATTCTTCTTCTAAGTCAAATATGTTATTTTCATAAAATAAATTTGTTAACATCAAAACTTCAATTGCAAGAACCAACTTGGTTCTAACAATATTCCTCTGACAGATTCCTCCGATGATCATCCTCTGGTGACATCATACTCTAATTTTTGCTTCCTGTGACGTCATCCTCTAAACTATTCTTCTGGTGACATTTTTTATTCTTCTTCTAAGTCAAATATGTTATTTTCATAAAATACATTTGTTAACATCAAAACTTTAATTGCAAGAACCAAATTGGTTCCAACACGAACATCATGTGACGTTAATACTTCATCATATATATGAATAATTAATGTGTATAGATGGTTCTTTATCATGAAATTGTACATCATGCATTAAAAATATGTTAAATTGCCATTTTTAGTTACAAAATATGAGGGAGAGACCAAAACTGTTGACTTTTATAATGAGGGACCAATTCCGTGAAAATTGTTAATAATAGAGGAAACAAAATTGCAATTAAACCAATAATTTATAAACGTTGATAATATATAACTATAATATTTTGAGACCCTCAATATTTTGAGTCTTGTGGTCTAGCCTGCACAAACTATCAGCCAACCTTGATCGACATTTTCTTACAAAATAGTATAAGCATACAAGTTGTTGAATTTAACTTAAATTTGATTCCTAATTAATTATTGTCTAAACTTGGTCACCTCTATTACAAATATTTGGAAAATATTCGTATATCCAGCACTATTGCAAATAAAATTAAATAAATTAATGATAAAATTAGTGACATATAACCACCTAACTGTTTGGTGGCATAACGGTAGGCATCCGAGAGGTAGTCATGAAGGACTACGAATGCACTAGTACCCCAGACGTATGCATCTGTACCATCCAAATCTATGAATAAAGGGAGCCACTTCGCATCAACAAGAGTATGACTCTTATCTGCGAAAATAATACTCCCTACTAAATTCACCAGATACGCCCTGACAGCATAGTCAAATCTATCTCCTTGGCACGGCCTCACGAATACCCCATTCAACCAATCCAGTATGTAGTGCGCCCCTCTGGTCTTTCTGGTCTCCTCCCAGATTTCTTCCGCAGGCACTCCTAATAAAGTAATGGCAAGATGACATGCCATTGCTCTATCTACATTAGGTGGACTGTAGAACTGACCCTTGACAGGCAATCCAAGAAGATTGGCAACATCATCCAAAGTAACCGTAATTTCACCGAATGGCATGTGAAATGACGAAGTCTCAGAATGCCATCTTTCCACAAATGCGGAAATCAGGTTGTTGTCAATCGTCTTCAAACTACCTCGTTGTAATGGGGCCAATCTCAACAAGTTCACCCAGTTCTCGATGACACGCAGGAGTACCTGCAGCGTAAATTGTTGCAGCTTTTTCCCATGCGCAACAATTTTCAGCATTGGTCGCTCCTGTATAAAAAGAAAATATATGACAATAAAATTAAATACAGAACAAAAATAATAATTAATTAAAATATATTTAATGCACCATAAATAATAATTAATTTAATATACCTGACCAAACCATATTCTAGCTAAAACATGCTTATCGTATAAAGTAAGAACAGAATTTTTATCTTGGTTCACCGTTAACGAGGCTACGTCCAGTCCCTTCACCTTGAAGGATTTCACTAATTCAAACCTTGAATTACAACAGTTCCACTGACCCTCCAAGTCAGTCTTCTCAAACTGTCTGACAATCCTAGACTCTTGAGGAATACAGCACCTTGACTTCCTAAGTCAAGTCTTCTCCTACCAATCTGACAACCCCAAATTGTAGAAGGAATTACAACTCCTTGAATCTAATTGCCAAGTAATCTGCTACCCCTTCTGACTCCCTCATATTGTAGACTCTACTTCAACAACTTAGATCTAACACAAGGGAAAGAAAATAACACGAGTGCTTGCTTCTGGAAAGCTGGAACTCACAATTAACCTCACTGAAAACTTGAGTGTTTGCTTTGGAAGTGTATGACTCTTTTGTGATTTTCGATGCTAAGTATTCTGCCTTGAGCCTCCTTTTATAGATGCAGATTAGGGCCTCTTCAAAGCTTAATTTCGAGCTATATCTTGTTGGATTCTCTTGCAAAAATATCTTGACCAATTGGGCTTCACTTAAATAAAAAACATATATTTTTTAAGCTTCAGATTTGCTTTCAAAAATAACTAGCCAATCATGTCTTTAGTTTTTTCCCGCCAACAGCTTCTGAACTCCCATACGACTTCACTTTATTTTTGTAACAAATCCTTTTAATACTTTGATCAAAATAAATTAAAATCTCCACCGTTAATCCTCATGATTATATCTGGACCATTTGATCTTCTGCGCTAGTCCACATCTGGACCATACTAAGTGATCTGTTGTGATCCTCTGATTTCGGCCAACCCTGGACCACATTTTCTGATCTTCTTATCTCGGACATTCTGGTCTAGCAAACTGATCTATTGTGATTCTCTGATGTCAGCTACTGCTGGACCACACATTCTGACCTTCTAATTTTGGCCAACGCTGGGCCATATACTCAAATCTGGACCATTGATCTGAATATCTTCCCTCTGATCTGGACCAATTCTGGAATTGGTCTGGATTAAACTGAAATTAAATCTGGACAAATAATATTTCAGTATGGACATTTTACCTTCTGTTTTGAATCAGTTCTGGAGATCATTTCTTCTGGTCTGGACTTAGTTTCATACCTTGAATCATGCTATCTTGTGGTATGGGTCAAATCTGGATTGATTCTCTTGTTCTGGACCCATTAACTTATCCTCTGATTAAGTCTGGATCAAGTCTGGGTTGTTTACTATTTCACTGCCAGGCCATCTTCTGGTAAGAATAACTTCTGGAATAAGTCTGACTTATGACTCCTACTGGTCTGGATCAAATCTCCCTCTGGCAGGCTTCCTTTTGGTCTAGTCCAGGTCTCCTTCTGACTTTGCTTCCTTCTGATCTGGGTCAGCAAAGATATCTTCTGGTGATGTTTTGACATCCTGGAGTATCTTCTGATACCTTTAGGATTCAATCTCTGGAACCCTTTGATTTTCTGCTTCTGATTACTTCAGCATCTGGTGGCATTTACTTTAACAATTCAAGGTACAAAATAAGATTACATGGAGTGCTTTTGTAAACATCAAAATTCTAAGTACTTAGAACCAACTTGGTTCGAACAATCTCCCCCTTTTTGATGATGACAAAACTTTAACTTATTTTGCTAGCTTGTAACTTGAAGACTAAATTACTCCCCCTCAGACCAATCTTTCCGCCTAAGTCTGATACTGACTTTTTCTTCTCCTTTTCAACTCCTTCTCTTTTCACTCTTTCTTTTCTTTTCTTCTCTTCTCCTTTTCAACTCCTTCTTTATTCGCTCTTTCTTTTCTCTCTTCACATTGCCTTTCCTTTTCAACTCCTTCTCTTTTCACTCTTTCTTTTTCTCTCTCTCCCTGTTTCTTCTCCTTTTCTACTTCTTCTATTTTTCACTCTATCTTTTTATCTCTCTCCCCCTTTTTGTGTTTGACTAACTTGAATACTTTTTCTGTTTTTGCAGTTTTAAAACAAAACTTGATGTATGAATAAAACAGAGTTAGCAGTGGATATAAAGTAAAAATAAAAACACAGCATTTTATGCTGGTTCGTCGTTAACGAGGCTACGTCCAGTCCCTTCACCTTGAAGTATTTCACTAATTCAAACCTTGAATTACAACAGTTCCACTGACCCTCCAAGTCAGTCTTCTCACACAGTCTAACAATCCTAGACTCTTCCTAAGTCAAGTCTTCTCCTACCAATCTGACAACCCCAGATTGTAGAAGGAATTACAACTCCTTGAATCTAATTGCCAAGTAATCCGCTACCCCTCCTGACTCCATTAGATTGTAGACTCTACTTCAACAACTTAGATCTAACACAAGGGAAAGAAAATAACACGAGTGCTTGCTTTTGGAAAGCTGGAACTCACAATTAACCTCACTAAAAACTTGAGTGTTTACTTTGGAAGTGTATGACTCTTTTGTGATTTTCGATGCTAAGTATTCTGCGTTGATCCTCCTTTTATAGATGCGAATTAGGGTCTCTTGCAAGCTTAATTTGGAGCTGTATCTTGCTGGATTCTCTTGCAAAAATATCTTGACCAATCGGGCTTCACTTAAATAAAAAACATATCTTTTTAAGCTTCAGATTTGCTTTAAAAAATAACTGGCCAATCATATCTTTAGTTTTAAAAGAGCTTTTAGTTTGTTTACCTCTTTGACATGCTTCACACAGAATCTCAGTTTTGAAACTTACCTTGGGAAGCCCTCTTACTAACTGGAGTTTACTCAATTCAGATATAAGCCTAGGAAATAAAATACAGAAATTAAAAACAAAAAAAAAACATAAATTAAAATTACAAGAAAATTAAAAACTCCTAAGTAGACTACTTGAGCTAGTCAGATATGGAGATAATGTTGAGATGCTTCTTGATGAAATCGAACCTATCTTCTGGTAATGCTTTGGTGAAGATATCAGCCCATTGATGATCGGTGTCCACAAACTGGATGCTTAAAGTCCCTTTTGGAACATGGTCCTTAATGAAATGGTGTTTTATTTCAATGTGTTTGGCTCTAGAGTGTAAGATAGGGTTCTTGGTTAGGTTTATGGTTGAAGTGTTATCACACAACAAAGGGATATTGGTTTCAAAGATGTTGTAATCTTCAAGTTGGTGTTTCATCCAGATTAACTGTGAGCTGCATCTTGCTGCTGATATATACTCAGCTTCAGCTGTTGACATGGCAATGGTGCTTTGTCTTTTGCTTGACCAAGAGATCAAATTATCACCTAAGAAAGTGCAGTTGCCGCTTGTACTTTTCCTTTCCAGCTTTTCTCCAGCATAGTCGGAATCACAAAAACCTCTGAGTTTGTAGGTGGGGGTTTTCTTGTATAACAAAGTAAGGTTGGTGGTTCCTTTAAGGTGTCTCAAAATTCATTTGACAGCAGTTAAATAGGATTCCCTAGGGTCAACTTGAAAACGGGCACAGACACAAACACTAAACAAGATGTCAGGTCTAGAAGCAGTTAAATAAAGAAGGGATCCAAGCATACCTCTGTATGTTTTCTGGTCTACCTTTTGGATGGTTTCATCTTTCTCAAGTGAACAGGTTGGGTGCATGGGGATGGCCATAGGCTTACAGTCACTCGTCTTGAACTTTTTAAGAAGTTCTTTAGTGTATTTGGATTGGTGAATGAGTATACCTGATTTACCTTGGTGAATCTGAATTCCCAGGAAGAACTTAAGTTCTCCCATCATGCTCATTTGGAACTCTTTTTGCATTAGGTCAGAAAACTCTTTGCACAAAGTGCCATTAGTCGATCCAAATATGATATCATCAACATAAACTTGAATAATCAAAATATCATTTTTAATGGATTTCCTAAATAGAGTATTATCAATCTGGCCTCTATTAAATTCATTCTTAAGCAGAAAGTTACTAAGTCTTTCATACCATACCCTTGGTGCTTGTTTTAAACCATATAAAGATTTTTTAAGTTTGAAAACATGGTCTGGAAAATAAGAATTTTCAAATCCAGGGGGTTGTTTGACATAGACTTCCTCACTTATATAGCCATTGAAGAATGCACTTTTAACATCCATTTGATACAGCATTATATCATGATTAACAGCAAATGATAAAAGAATTCTAATTGCTTCTAACCTGGCCACTGGAGCAAAAGTCTCAGTGTAGTCTATACCTTCCTGTTGACTGTATCCTTGAGCTACAAGTCTGGCTTTGTTCCTTACCACTTCATCTTTTTCATTTAGTTTATTTCTGAACACCCACTTGGTTCCAATAATGTTTTTGTTTGGTCTGGGTACCAGATCCCAAACATCATTCCTTTGGAATTCATTCAGCTCTTCTTGCATTGCAAGTGTGACACCCTAAATCCCAATTTATTTAAATTTTCATTTTCTTTCAGATTTTAATTTAAAAATAATAGAGTATAAATAAATAAAACTTTTGAACGATTTCTTTAAGGCAAAAGTATCACTTAATCCTGGACAATTCGTATTAATCCAAAGTTTCAATCAGCTTAACAATTCGATGGTCACAACAGTGATCAAATTAAATTCTTCTGAAGCACACATACATAAGTTACTGATAATTATAATTGTAGTCCCAACCCGATGTCACTATCAGAGCAAAATTTCCCAAAATTACAGATGTTCAAATATGAAATTAACAGAAGGAAAATGATAAAAGTCTTCAAGATGAGACAGCTTCCTACACCCTGGGAGTATTAATCTGCACCTGCAGCTTGCAGCTCGTCTGCGTCCATCGCAAACACCAAACACAAACAACGAGGGGTGAGTATCAAAATTATTTAATAGTATAATGTAAACGAGAAGAACACGTAAGTAAGCAAATTAACACAAACATGAGAACATTGCAGAACATAATATCAAGGTTAATCTAATTCAATCACAATAAAACAGTCACAGGGAGAAAATGTTATGCATGTCCTATACTTTATACTTCTTCATCACTTGGTACCATTCTACTCTGAAGTACTTGGTTAGGAGGCCTGATACTATGCCACTACAAGAGTGGACGGACAATTCATGAATGGCCAAGTCTTCATAGATCCCCTCAACTCAACCCGAGACACATATACGCGACGGTCGGGGTACTCTTGTTTTGCACGGTAGCTCCCGACCTTAGGGAATAACCCACTAATCCACTTAGGAATTCCCAACTAGATGTACCCCCAAGGTCTATCAGTCTTACCTCACGGTTTGACTGTAGCCCTCCACGATCAGGCTCATTCAGTTGTACTTCCCCGAATCACTAGGTTTGTCAAAGCCTCCCTATATGATGACAAAATAATCCTTACTCCAAAACTACAGCATCTATCTCATACGTACTCGATTGTCACAACTCAATAAATTTCAACTCACAATATACATCAGAATTACATCATTACATATATATGTATATATATATAATTAGTCAATCACAATAAAATTCCAATTTTATCAATCACAGAATAAAGCAAACAGGCGGTCCATTCAATTAATATCACAGTTTTAAATCCAGTAAATTAGAGCACTCAAGTACATATCATTCACACAATAACAATCAACACAAGATTTCATAAAATTAAACAATATGCAGTCTTGATATAATTAAACCCACAACAATTCTATAGGTTACTAAAATACATTTTAGTCCTCAGTATTACCATTTATATATTATTAATTAATTATTGTTACTCAATAGGGCTCGACCGTACGTAGTAAGCCCCGGATGAATATATGGGAATTTCGGCATTCCCGTTCATCTCATGTTATTTTATACTCATAAAATCGAACCTCATCTAACCCCTTACCTTGGCTGATGATTTTTTCTCAACGAAGCTGATCCGTTGATGTAATGTATCGCGTCTTCGCCAATCACCGTCTCTAACAACCTAGTCTTTGAAATCAATGTATGATTTTGATATTAAGAGTTGTGGCTGGATGCAACAGGGCAGTAGTCAATTCAATTTTTTCTTCCTAATAGAACGGGGAAACAGAGATACCGAATGCACGACAACCTCCTTTCTTCACTTATATATCTATCCATACGTACTAGTAGTATTAGGTATTTTATTAGGCTTATTATCATTATCATTATTATTATTGTTATTATTACTACAATCATAAACTCACTCTACTAATGCTTAAGTTAATGGACTAATGTAGCAACACACACGTTTACTTCTTATTTTCTTTTATATATATTTATATATATATATATATGTTTTAAAACAAAATTGAATATTATTAACATTAATAATTTAAATAAATCATTAGGGCGAATACATAGGACAAACACGAAGAAAATTATCGCACATGTCAACATACGGATAATAATAGTTGTGCATTATATTTTATAATTAAAATATAATAATAGAAATTGGGGTGTTACAGCAAGTATCGAACCTTCCTCTGCCAAAGCCTCATCAACATTGCTTGGTTCAATTGTTGAGAGTAAACCATACAGACTGGTTTCTCTACTTGATGATCTGGTCTTTAAAGGTTTTGTTGCACTGCCAATAATGAGAGATTCTGGATGTGAAGACTTGTACTTCCATCCATTCTTTCCCTCTGACTTGTCTTCAGAGTCAGCATGTTCTTCTTCATCTTGATCTTTCTCAAATTCTGTTGTTGGTCCAGCTTTTGGTTCCTGTGCCTCTAGTTCACCTGCAATTTCCTCATCTTGCTTTGACTTTTCAGAGTCAAGCTGTTTATCATCAAACTTAATGTGGATTGATTCTTCCACAATGTTAGTTTCTTTGTTAAACACTCTATAAGCTTTTGATCTCTCAGAGTAGCCAATAAAGATACACTTTTGAGATCTAGAATCAAACTTAGCTAGGTTATCTTTAGTGTTTAACATAAAACAGATGCAACCAAATTGCTTAAAGTAGGAAATATTGGGTTTCTTACCTTTCCACATTTCATAGGGAGTTTTATTTAAGATGGACCCAATGTAGACTCTATTCTGAATGTAGCAGCCTGTGTTGACAGCTTCTGCCCAAAGGTAGGTGGCAACCTTCATATCATTCAGCATGGTTCTGGCCATCTCCTGTAGTGATCTGTTCTTCCTTTCTACCACTCCATTCTGTTGAGGTGTTTTGGGGGATGAGAAGTTGTGAGAGATGCCATTCTCATCACAAAATTCTTCAAAATACTTGTTCTTGAATTCACCTCCATAATCACTTCTGATGGTTATGATCTTAATACCCTGTTCATTCATAACTTGCTTACAAAAAGAAATAAATACTCTATGAGATTCATCTTTGTTCTTTAAAAATTTTACCCAAGTCCACCTTGAGTAATCATCAACAATTACAAAACCATATTTCTTACCACCGAGAGAAGCTGTTTGAACAGGACCAAACAAATCTAACTGAAGCAGTTCAAGTGATTGAGAGGTAGAGACACATTTTTTAGTTTTAAAAGAGCTTTTAGTTTGTTTACCTCTTTGACATGCTTCACACAGAATCTCAGTTTTGGAACTTACCTTGGGAAGCCCTCTTACTAACTGGAGTTTTCTCAATTCGGATATAAGCCTAGGGTTTGCATGCCCTAACCTTTTGTGCCAAATCAGATTCTGCTCACTCACAAACAATAAGCATTTAACCTGTTGCTTAGCAAGACTGAACAAATCAATTTTATAAACATTATACTTCCTAGTGCCAGTAAATAAAACTGACCCATCAAGTTGACTAACAGCTTTGCAAGTTTTTTTATTAAAGATAACATCATAATTGCAATCACTTAGTTGACTTATGCTCAGAAGATTATGTTTTAGCCCTTTAACTAACAACATTTTTAATAGACAAGGGAGAAAAAGTATTACCAATCGTACCTGTACCAATAATATGACCTTTCTGGTTTATCCAAAAGAAACTTTGCCTCCATTCTTCATAGTTAGATCCAGAAACATAGATTTGTCTCCTGTCATGTGCTTGGAGCAGCCACTGTCAAGATACCAAGTTTTGTGTTGTTGATCAGACCTTGCCTTTTCTCTGTCAAAATCAGAGTTAGAGTCAGACTCAAATTCAGACTTAGCTTCTATTCGAGCCATTAGAGCCAGTTCTTCTTCTGGCCTGTTTGAGCAGTTTCCTTGATTCTGCTTTGGTATATAAACCATGTTCCTCTGATGATTCCTGAACATGTTTTGATTCTAGTAATTTTGGTGAATCTAGTGATTCTGATAACCTTGATGATTCTGGTGATTTGGGTGAATCTGGTGGTTCTGATGAATTTGGTAATTCTGGTGATTCTGGTAATTCCTGATCTGGTTCTGGTTCTAGTGTTGATTCTGATTCTGGTTCCAATACTGATTCTGGTTTCAAAGTTGATTATGGTTCCAGTTCCTGTGCTTCTGATACTGATTCCAGTTCTGGTTCTGGTTCTAGTTTTTGTGCTTCTGATACTAGTTCCAATTCTGGTTCTGGTTCTGGTTCCAGTTCCTGTTTTGATTCTTGTTCCAGTTTTGATTCTGGTTCCAGTTTTGATTCTGGTTCCAGTTTTGATTCTGGTTCCAGTTTTGATTCTGGTTCCAGTTTTGGTTCTGATTCCGATTCTGGTTGAGTTGACCAGACCTTCTTCCATTAGACTCAGATTTCCTTTGCTTGTTGTAGCAGGAACATAAACCGTCTTCTGCTTGTGCATTGCCAACATCCATTGTCCAGGCACCATTGTTGGTGTCTCCTTCTAGTTGCTCAGAATATCTGCAACATAGACAATTTATTCTTTTGGTACCCAGAACTGATTGGGTCCAGGTTTGTTAGTTTTAACAACTCTCTGATCTTGTTCAGATATTACCATTGGACAAGATAATTCAGAGTGATCTTTCTTAGCACAAACAATGCATAAAACATCATAATGAACAGCTTTACTTTCAGTAATCGTTTCTGTAAAACCAAGACCTCTATTTCCAGTGTTACTGTTTCCATAAATCATAGATGCATATTTACTTTTTTCCATTCCATTAGAAATAAAGTTTTGAAAAAGTTGTTCAGGCATATCAGATTCACAAACAGTTTTGGAAGTGGAACAAACATTGCTTTTGAGAGTTTGGTTTTCAGATTTAAGTCTTGCAACTTCAGTTTTAAAATCCTTGTTTTTAGTTGCATACTCAGAATTTTGATTCTTTAAAACTTGGACTTCTTTAGTTAGATTTTTCTTATCTTCCCTAAGAGTTTTCAGTTTTAAAGCCATCTTATTATTTGCATTTAAAAAATCATTTAAAGTATCAATTAACTCAGATTTAACGAGATCAGAAAATACCTTATCGTCTTCATCTTCTGAATCTGTTCCAGAGCCTGAGCTGTATTCAGAACTTGAGTTTGTATGAGCCATCAGAGCCAGAATTGCTCCCTCTGATGTGCTTCCAGACTTGCTTGAATGACTGCTTCGATCATTCTTCCTTCTGCCTGCTTTCCTTCCTGAATTCTTGCCTTTATGAAGTCCAGAGGCAGACCTGATGTGTGCCATCTTTGCTGTTTATGCCTTTTTTCATCAGACGTTTCTTCCTCTGATTCTGATATATCGCAGGCTGCCATCAAACCATTCTTTCTGAATCTGGAACTCTTCTTGTGTTGTTTGCCTTTTTCTAGATTTGGACATTCTGACTTGATATGTCCAGGTTCATTGCATCCATAACAAACGATACTCTTCTTATCAGATTCTTCCTTTCCTTTGTTGTTATGTTTCTTCTTGAAGCTTCTTCACTTCCTGTTTTCCCAGATCTTAACCATCGTTTTGGTTAAGTAAGCCATATCATCACACTCACTGTCACTATCCTCTGATTCTGATGTTGCCCTTGTAGCTTTCATCTGTTTCGACTTCAGAGCCAGATTCATCTTCTTCTTTGGTTCATCTGCTTCTAGTTCTATTTCATGAGACCTGAGTGAGCTGATCAGATCTTCAAGTTTTAAGTTGTTCAGATCTTAGCTTGCTGAGCTGCAGTAACCATTGGTCTCCACTTGGTTGGTAAGCTTCTTAGAATCTTCTTGACATGATCTGCTGTTGTGTAGCTTTTCTTCAAGACCTTCAGTCCAGATATCAGAGTCTGGAATCTGCAGAACATTCCATCAATGTTTTCATCATCTTCCATCTTGAACATCTCATACTGTTTGACCAGTATGTTAGCCCTTGCTTCTTGAACCTGCTGGCTTCCTTCAAAGGTCAGAACCAGACTGTCGAATATGCTCTTTGCTGTTTCTTTATCTCTGCATCTGTCAAATTCCTTGAATGTGATGGCACTGATCATGATGTTTCTGGACTTGTGATGAAGTTTGTATAATCTGCTCTGATTTGGTTTCATATCATCCATGTCTAGTTCTTTAGTTGGATCTTCTGGATCAGTAGGTGCAGTGTATTCTTTGACTACCATCTTCCATAATTCAGGATCTTGAGATATGAAGAAACTTCTCATTCTGTCCAAACCATATTCTAGCTAAAACATGTTGATCGTATAAAGTAAGGACAGACAAATCATATGGTCCTCCAGGATACCGCGTCCCCTGAGGTCCAAGATGTTTCTCCTCCATATGCTCTCTCTAAAGGTGCAAACACGAGACGGGGGGTTGAATTGTGTTTGTCAAACTTGAATTCTTTTGTTGTTTTGTTAAATGTTGATGGGAATTATTTGATGAATAAATAATCAGACATAAGATCACAACAATTTATCCTGGTTCACCATTAACTTGGCTACATCCAGTCCCTTCACTCCTAAGACTTTAATCCACTAATTAAAAACACTTTAAATTACAACACCTGACCCTCCAAGTCAGTATTCCCAACCCCAGACTTTTGAGGAAAGATAACAACACCTTGACCCTACAATTCAAGTCTTCTCCTACCAATCTGACAACCCCAGGTTGAAGAAGGAATCTACACCTCTAACGGGTTTGATTACAAGGGTTTGGAACTTTGCAAATTTGCTTCTGGAAAGCTGATTGCGGCACTATTTTTCTCTCTCAAAAACACTTAGAAAATATTGAAGATGCAAACACGAGAAGGGGGTTGAATTGTGTTTGACTAACTTGAATACTTTTTCTGTTTTTGCAGTTTTAAAACAAAACTTGATGTATGAATAAAACAGAGTTAGCATCGGATATAAAGTAAAAATAAAAACACAAAATTTTATACTGGTTCACCGTTAACGAGGCTACGTCCAGTCCCTTCACCTTGAAGGATTTCACTAATTCAAACCTTGAATTACAACAGTTCCACTGACCCTCCAAGTCAGTCTTCTCACACAGTCTAACAATCCTAGACTCTTGAGGAATACAGCACCTTGACTTCCTAAGTCAAGTCTTCTCCTACCAATCTGACAACCCCATATTGTAGAAGGAATTACAACTCCTTGAATATAATTGCCAAGTAATCTGCTACCTATTCTGACTCCCTCAGATTGTAGACTCTACTTCAACAACTTATATCTAACACAGGGAAAGGAAATAACATGAGTGCTTGCTTCTAGAAAGCTGGAACTCACAATTAACCTCACTGAAAACTTAAGTGTTTGCTTTGGAAGTGTATGACTCTTTTGTGATTTTCGATGCTAAGTATTCTGCCTTGAGCCCCCTTTTATAGATGCAGATTAGGGCGTCTTCCAAGCTGTATCTTGTTGGATTCTCTTGCAAAAATATCTTGACCAATCGGGCTTCACTTAATTAAAAAACATATCTTTTTAAGCTTCAGATTTGCTTTCAAAAATAATTGGCCAATCATGTCTTTAGTTTCGTCCCGCCAACAGCTTCTGAACTCCCATATGACTTCACTTTATTTTTGTATCAAATCCTTTTAATACTTTGATCAAAATAAATTAAAATCTCCACCGTTAACCCTCATGATTAAATCTGGACCATTTGATCTTCTGCGCTAGTCCACATCTGGACCATACTAAGTGATCTGCTGTGATCCTCTGATTTCGGTCAACCCTGGACCACACATTCTGATCTTCTGATCTCGGCCATTCTGGTCTAGCAAACTGATCTGTTGTGATCCTCTGATCTAGGCCACTGCTGGACCACACATTCTGACCTTCTGATTTCGACCAACACTGGGCCATGGTCTGATCTTCTGATCTCGGCCAACACTGGGCCATATACTCAAATCTGGACCATTGATCTGAATATCTTCCCTCTGATCTGGACCAATTCTAGACTTGGTCTGGATTAAACTGAAATTATATCTGGACAAATAATATTTCAGTCTGGACATTTTACCTTCTGTTTTGAATCAGTTCTGGATCAATTCTGGAGATCATTTCTTCTGGCCTGGACTTAGTTTCATACCCTGAATCATGCTATCTTCTGGTCTGGATTGATTCTCTTGTTCTGGACCCATTAACTTATCCTCTGATTAAGTCTGGATCAAGTTTGGATCAAGTCTGGGCTATTTATTATTTCATTGCCAAGCCATCTTCTGGTCAGAATAACTTCTGGAATAAGTCTTACTTATGACTCCTACTAGTCTGGGTCAAATCTCCCTCTTGCAGGCTTCCTTCTGGTCTGGTCCAGGTCTCCTTCTGACTTTGCTTCCTTCTGATCTAGGCCAACAAAGATATCTTCTGGTGATGTTTTGACATCCTAGAGTATCTTCTGGTACCTTCAGGATTCAATCTCTGGAACCCTTTGATTTTCTGCTTCTGATTACTTCAGCTTCTGGTGGCATTTACTTTAATAATTCAAGGTACAAAATAAGATTACATGGAGTGCTTTTGTAAACATCAAAATCCTAAGTACTTAGAACCAACTTGGTTCCAACAAATATTGCTTTTGCACTCAAGTGATTCTCTCTTTTGAACTCTCAGATTATGTTGAATTTGAAGCTTGACTTCTTGTATTTTCGATGCCTAATGTTGCTGCTTGAAGCCTCCTTTTATAGCTGCAATTAGGGCTTTGTCCAATCTTAAATTCGAGATAAATCCTGCTCAGATTTCCCTTGAAAATTCTATTGGCCAATCATGTTTCTCTTAATTTCGAAACGTATCTTTTAGCTTCAGATTTCATTTGAAAATTATGTTAACCAATCATGTTTCTCTTAATTTCAGACCGTATCTTTTAGCTTTAGATTTCATTCGAGTTTCCTTCAAGTCTTCAGTGATTTTTGAATCAAATATCCTTAATACTTTGATCAAATTTCTATCAAAATTCAATCAAGTCTTCTTCGAATTTTAATCAAGTCTTCACTGATCTGCATCATGATTTAAATTCTGGACCATATGATCTTCTGATCTGGACCATGTGATCTGATATGTACCATTCTGTCTCATGATCTGGACTGTGTGATCTTCTGATCTGGACCATTGATCTTCGTATCTGGACCAAGTTTTCTGTTCTAGACCATGCTATCTTCTGGTCTGGACCAGGTCTGACTTATGTTTCCTTCTAGTATGGACAATGTTTCCTTCTGGTCTAGACCAAGTCTCCTTCTGGACACGCTTCCTTCTGATCTGGACCAAGTCTCCTTTTGGACTATGCTTCCTTCTAATATGGGCCAAGAATAATATCCTCTGATGATTTCATTGTTTCTTCCCTCTTATGATATCCTTTGATTGATGATATCCTCTAATGTTTGTATTTGATGACATCCTCTGATTCTTGCTTCTGATGGGATCCTCTGGTATCCTTTGGAGGTATCTTCTGGTATCCTCTGAAAGTATCTTCTGGAGGTATCCTCTGGATGCATCCTCTAGTATTCTCTAGTGATATCTTCTGGCCATATCTTCTCCTGACGTCATCCTATGATTTTTCACATCCTCTAATTTTTCATATCCTCTGATTTTTCATACTTCTAAGTCAAAATACGATTTTCATAAAATACTTTTGTTAACATAAAAAATTTAATTGAAAGAACCAACTTGGTTCCAACACTCTCTCCTCCTCATGTACTACAGTTGGGTCCTCCTACTGATGCATAGTAACATCAGCCTCCGGGATAACCATATGATCCTGGTCTTTCTCGTCATCTTCTTCTACTATCATCTATCGTCTTCTCCTCGTCGACGCTATTGGTCGAATCCTGTCTAGAGGATGCATCATAGATGATGAAGAAGTACCTTCCTCGCGTGATGTTTAGATGATTTTGCCATCTCTACCTCGTGCACCAGCGCCCACTAAAATTAAAAAATAACAAGAAAAAAAAATCAATTAAAAAATTATAATTAAATAAATTAAAAAAAAAATAATAACTACCGGAAAACTTCATTCATGTTTTCCGGTAGATTTTCCAAAAACTCACTTACTTTTTCCGGAAAACTTACAATGACGGAATGGTAAAATTTTTAGATTTTATGCTTTATAGAAGGGTAAAAACGTCTTTTCTTTAGGTTTGTGGGGGGGTATAAGTATAATCTGGGGGGTATGAGGTAAAACTTTCAAAAAAAATTCATTAAGAGGGGCTTAAAATTTGGGGCCTAATAAGAAGTTTATTAAATGGGGCTTTGAGATTAGGGGTTTTTTTTACAGCTCTACATCTAACCACTACAAATACGACCTTACTCCGTCTCTATACGGTCTATTGATTGTCCAATTACCTTCTCCCTTTCCTCTCCCTCATATTTTTTCTCTCTTTCTCTTTCTCTTTTTCCTTTCTTTTCTTTTCTTCCTCGCTCTCTCAAGTTTGAGCAGCCTCCCTTTCATTTGTTGATTATGTCAAGATGGGCCACATAATATTGTTAAGAGTTAGCTCAACACCAAGTAATCTGCTACCTCTTCTGACTCCCTCAGATTGTAGACTCTACTTCAACAACTTAGATCTAACACAAGGGAAAGAAAAACACGAGTGCTTGCTTCTGAAAAGCTAAAACTCACAATTAACCTCACTGAAAACTCGAGTGTTTGCTTCTGGAAGTGTATGACTCTTTTGTGATTTTTTGATCCTGAGTAATCAGTCTAGAGCCTCCTTTTATAGATGTGAATTAGGATCTCTTCCAAGCTTAAATTCGAGTTGTATCTTGCTGGATTCTCTTGCAAAAATAACTTGTCCAATCGGGTTTCTCTTAAATAAAAAACATATCTTTTTCTGCTCCAGATTGCCTTCGAAAATAACTTAGACCAATCCTGACTTTAATTAATTCTGGAACAAATCTTTCTTCCCGCCAATAGCTTCTGAATTCCACAAGACTTTTCACTTTATTTTTGTATCGAATCCGTTTAATACTTTGATTAAATATAATCACTACTCCACTGATCATGATTCAATCTGGGCCGCTTGATCTTCTGCTCTCGTCCACATCTGGACCATACTAAGTGATCTGCTGTGATCCTCTGATTTCGGCCAACACTGGACCACACTTTTTGATCTTCTGATCCCGACCACTCTGGACTTGCAATCTGATCTGTTGTGATCCTTTGATCTCGGCCAATGCTGGACCACACGTTCTGATCTTCTGATCTCGGCCAATGCTGGACCATACGTTCTTATCTTCTAATCTCGGCCAACACTGGGCCATATACTTAAATCTTGACCATTGATCTGAACCTTTTTCCTCTAATCTGGACCAATTCTGGACTGGGTTTGAATTCAACTGAAATTAATTCTGGACAAAGGATATTTTAATCTGGACATTTTACCATCTGATCTAGATCAGGTCTAGATTGAATATGGACATAATTTCTTCTAGTCTGGACTTAGTTTCATACTCTGAATCATGCTATCTTCTGGTATAGGCCAAATCTGGACCCAGTCACTTGTTTAGGACCACTTATCTGAAGCTCTGGTTAAGTCTGGATCAAGTCTGGACTGATTATCATTTCACTGCCAAGCTATCTTCTGGTCAAAATAACTTCTAGACTAAATCTGACTTTTGATTCCTTCTGGTATGGAACAAGTCTCCCTCTGGCAGGATTCCTTCTGGTCTGGTCCAGGTCTCCTTCTGGACTCAGCTTCCTTCTGATCTGGGCCAGGAAAGATATCCTCTGATGGTGTTTTGACATCCTGGTGTATCCTCTTGTGCTTTCAGGATGCATCCTCTGGTACCATCAGGATGCATTATCAGGTGACTTCTAGAGGTGTATCCTCTGGTTTGATTTTATCTTCTGATTATTCATCTTCTGCCTCTGGTGACTTCAACTTCTGCCTCTGATAACTTCATCTTCTGGTGGTATTTAATATAGAAATTCAAGGTACAAAATAAGATTACATGGAGTGCTTTTGTAAACATCAAAATCCTAAGTACTTAGAACCAACTTGGTTCCAACAGCAAGTTCACGCACCTTACTCTTCAACACCCTTTTTCCTATAACATCAAGTGATCGAAAGCGTTTCCACAAGGCATCCATCTCAACAGACATATCTAACTCTGATTCATCTTCTGTGTCTTGGGTGAGTTCACATTCCATGCTTAATTTCCTTCATTGAATATGCACATAATATAAAGGAATTGGTTCACCCATCAATTTATATTGTGCCAATTCACAAGCATAGGGTAACCCGTATGTGCTTCTAAGAGAGAACCCACATACAGATTTATCGATACCCACCGATTCAACTTTCTTGTATTCTTCAGCAATACGTGTTTTAACTTCTTTTGATACAAATATATTTAATCTCTGATAAAATGGATTGATGTGTTCGTGACCATAAAAACTTTTCTAAAATGAGGCCCTGATTCTTTTATGTTGCAACCTTATCATGTTGTTCATAGCCTCCCAACATCTACACATGTCACCCATGCTGTTTTCCAACATTAACTTCAGTTTCCAATGAGCTGACTCAACCCTATCATTACATGTAAATAGTCACCATGGAGCAATCCAACAATATATAGTAAAATTACAAAATCGAAGTTTTATAGCGAGATGTCATACCTGTTAATCGTTGTGTTTCACAAATGCATGACTCGATTTGTCCATGCTTCAACAAACCGTTGCTTATGAGGAGTCAACCAAGTTTGTTTCACATAATCAACAAACACTTTACAATCGACACATGATTGCTCAAACACGTACAACCGCATTATATAGTATTTTTCATCACTAGAATACATAACGTCTTTCCACATATTCAATACTAGCTATTGTCTATCCTTTAAGACATGTTGCTTGCATTTTGCTCCAACATTTTTGTCGATATGAAATTGACAAAGCAAATTAACAGCATGTGGAAATACATTACCAACTACTTTCATTAAAGCAAAATCTCTATGTGTCACAATTTCATGAGGAAAATTATTTTGTGTAACAAACAGTTCTTTTAGCCTCTCTAATGCCCAACAAAAGTTTTCTTCCCGCTCGCATTCCAAATAAGCAAATCCAACCACAAATGTCATCTTTGTTGATGTCATACCAACAATTTCAAGTAATGACATTATGTATTTATTGGTTTTGTAGGTGTTGTCCATAATTAACACAACATGAAACAAATTCAACAACTTCACTGAATCTGGATGAGCCCAAAAAATATCTTTCATAACATCTCTAGTTTGACAAATTGACAGCTCTAGTTAGATGTATTGTCATCGTTCCGACGGCGACAACGCCGATGAGTTGATAAATGTTTTCTTATTTTAGTTTCAGTTTTCATTGTTACATCTATTTCTTTTCTTCTTACTCAACAAAAAATTTGATATTTGATCTTGCATGTTTATGTTGTTTTTATTTAAAATAAATAAATCTGAATATTATTTACTTGTAGTAGACTGACAAAATTATAGACATAATATTGTATAAATAAGAAAACATACCTCAGAGTTAAACAAAGGTAACTAACTATTCCCACATATAGTTTTTTATTTTCTTTTCTCTATTTTTAGTTTCCTCTTGTATGTTTGTTTTAGTAATCTTCCCTCCCCTTAGTCTGTTTTTTAAGTGAAGGATGTGATTACAACTTTTTCATAGAGTGCACACATAGTCATAGAGAGCAAAACATGGAGCTGGAAAGAAGAAAGAAGAGTGGTGAGCACTGTTACTCTACTCTACTTACTCTTTGCACACAAACATTATTTTTTATATTTTTATTTTGTTAATTATTGTTATTATTATTTTGATCCTTTTGTGTTATATATATATATATATATATATATATATATATATATATATCTTTTACTTGTTTTGTTGTATATATATAATATATTTTATGTAATTAACATAAAGTGGACACTTATATAAATATATATAGGCTTGATTAATGGGCTAATCAATGAATCTTTTACTTTCGATTTTTTTCTTAACATAACAATAATAATAACAAATGAAACAAGAACGAAAAACAGCATAATGCACCTTAAAAAACTAAAATGTTCATTATGTATTAACAAATAATTTTTTTTAAAATAAAAATAAAACTCATATCAAGATTGGTCTTCATCAATTTTATAAAAAAAATATAGTTTTTATTTTTTGATTATAAGTTTTCCATTTTTTTTAGTTGGACAATGATAAAATACTACATAAAATAATAAAAGATCATAACATTGCAAAACTAAAGAACCGAAATAATTCCTAAGAAATAAATAGTTGGTGTAAAAAAAAAAAGTTTTGATGAATAAATATTTAATTAAGGTTACCAATTTTTGAATTATGTGCATTTATATCATTTTTTAATTCAAAATTATTGTAATGGACATGTGCATTTGCTTTGTTAGCCCTTATCCCTAACCTTTGGTTCCAATAATATTTATTAAAATTATAGATACACATTTTAATTAATTATAATATGCGGAAATTTTTGTTTTATAATGTCTATATTACCTAAATTTCAGTTTCAAACTTTCAATATCCATGTTGTATATTTTTAAATAAGAATTTGGAAAACTAAAATTAAAAGAAAATTCCGAGAGAGAAAATCAGAAGATCCTCTCTAAATCCGTCATTAAATTTAGTGATGAAAAATTAGGGAAATTTTATTCTTTTTGTCGCTATTTTTGTAAATAATTACATATGGAAATTTTTAAATTTAAATTTGAGAAATAATTAGATTTTTATGGGTAAACTTGTACAAGAAAACATCAGTTCAAAATGTGTAGTTATTGATAGCTAACTTTTATATCTACACTATAAACAAATGCCTTGTAAAATGATATATAATGATATTAGGTTACCTAATATTTAATGATTTTCTATTGAGTAATTGTCACATTTGGAATGTTAGACAAAAAAAAATATAAATAAATTCATAATTACGAAAATTTATTATTATAATTAAAAAATATCGTGACTAATAAATAGTTATAATTTTAGTATTGATAACAGATCTGTCAAAAGAAAGTATCATAACCAACTATTAAAACTTAAGACATGTTATCAACTATACAATAAGAGTCCGTTTGATGCGTAGGATAAAAAGAGACAGTATAGGATATAAAAATGAATAAAGATAGGATAGTGAAAGAATAAACATTATCATATTCTGTGTTTGATACACACATGATAACCAACATGATAATATTTTATTTTGTCGTGTATTTGATACACACCTCATCATGATATGATATAATATTTATTATATTTAAATAAAAAAATTACCATTGTGAACAACTACATATTATTATTATTTTTAAATTAACTTATTATATTTTAAATTTATAAATTAACAAAAAAGTTAAATAAGTAATGAAATAGTTTTATATTAAAACTATCCATTGACACTATTAAATATACAATTTAAATTTTAAAAACAAAATTGTGATTAACCAAATAATTATATTTTATTTGTTAGAATGTAAATAAAGATATGATATATATTATATGTAAATGGCAAGAATACCTTGTAAACAAATTATATTTATTTTGAAATTTTAATTAACTTTCATATTTTTATAATTGCGAATACTAATTTATTAAATTATATAAAAGACAAAACTACATTTGTGTAAAGTCATAAATATTTTTTAAATTAATTATTAATATTTCATTTTTAAGTTTAAGATCAAATTCTATTAATTATTTTTTTTTAATACAATTTTCTAATATAGGTATTTCAAATTATAAACGGTAGATTTTTGAATGGTTTCCTTTTATATTGGTATAATTTTTTTAGAAATAGTATTTCATGTCATTTAATTAGTTGAATCATGTATGTGACTCAATAAGGTCATACAATTATTAATTAGGTCATATTAGTTGTTTACTCATTTAAAAGCAAATTACTCTCATTTAAGTTTTCAATTAGGTCGTAAAGTTACTAATAATTTTGATTGGTAAGTATTAGATATCAAAAAACTAAATTAATTTTATATTGTAAGACAAATATAGTTGTAATTTTACTAAAAAATTGAGCAACAATTTTATAGTCAAACTCAATCATTACAAAAAAAATATAGTTGTAATATTACTCGAAAATTGAACAATAATTTTATTTTATATTAATCCAATTTTTGAGATTGATACTTGATGATTATTAGATATCGTAACGTATACCTACATCTACATTATAAACAATTGTCTTCCTTCAAATAAAATAGTACACATGACAATTATCTAACAAATTATTAATTTATTATGATACTAACCTTATACCTAAAATATTTATTTTGGAATACAATAAATAAACATAGCATCTTTCAAGCACACTTATTGTGTTTATGGATTAAGTCAACCCATTTTAAATCACATGGAAAAATTAATTAAATACATAACTTATTTGTCAATATAAGGTGGTTCATTTCACTACAGCTTGTATTCATTCTACTTGCAGCTTCTAGCTAGCAATACTTTCCTTAAAAAAAAAAAAACAAAAACAGCTAGCAATACTTAGTTGGCATTGTGAGATGGAGATAAACAGAATTGATGCTAAAACAGGGGATATTGATGATAAGATGAAATATGTTCATGATTCTTCATTGGATTATAAAGGAAGAATTCCACTCCGATCTTCAACTGGTTCTTGGAAAGCTGCTTTCTTCATTATAGGTAAGAATTACATGCATTTTGCTGCCTAAAATTCATATACATATAATCATAATAGCAATATGATTTTAAACTGGAATTTGTTATATTTTAAAGTTTCTGCAACAACATTTCATCCATAATTTAGATATTATTTATCTGCATTTCTCTATAAAAGTTTGCAGTAAAACCACGAATGCCACTTCAATTTAAAACCATGAATTCCAGTATATAGATCAATTTTAATGTTTGTTTGGATATACACTTATCATTTCTCACTTATAAGAACATGTCCATAAATTTATTTATATTTAATTTCTATGAAGTTCTATAGATCGTGCGTGTTGCTTATGTCATATTGCAATAAACTTGTTATAGAGAAAGTGGAATACCTCTGCAAATCCTTTAAATATTGATGAGTGTAATAAGGTAACAATCTTGGATTGCTTAGTAGAAAAGGAATATGTGAGGATAAAATAGAGAAATTATTAGAGAAAGAAAGAGTCAAAAGGAAAAGAGAACTTGAGAGACTTTATAATTTCAATTATAACAAACTTATTATATATTCACCACATTCATATTTTCCTTTCAGTTTTTTACTTTTTCGAAATATATTCCTTTTTAATTACATAGCGATCATTATAAACAAAAAAATCATTGTAGATTATTGGGATTCTCTACTCTCTCCGTTTTGATTACAATGTAAACATTTTTTTTCTCTTTGGACAGTCTATATTATAAAAAAAGAGTGAACCTTTTCTCATAATATTTTTTTTAAAAGTCCTTAATTTTTATTTTAATCGGTCAATCCAAGCTTATTTTTAAAAGTGATCAACATATATATTGTTTTAATTCATCAACTTTTCACATATGTAAATTCTGCATTTTGTTAAAGAATATTTCCGGTCAAATATGCTATATTGAGTAAATAAAGAACTTTTAATAAAAAAAATTAAAAGAAAAAATCTAATTTAATTAAGTTATTCAAAAAGATTTTTTATTCATAAACAAAAAAGAATGTTTGGTTTTCTAATAGAAAAAATTAATAACTAATTGTTAGTTTAAGTAGACATAATTGAAGTTATTATCTTTTTATCATATCTCTAGGTTCCTTTCTAACTACCAAATCAACTTTTGACTTCCAAAAGAATGTTTGTTAAATTTGACCATGACATTTTAAAATTTATATAAAAGTACTTATGAAAATAGGAATGTCTATGTTATTTTTGAGTCTCGAAGACATTTTAATAATCAATTTATGTCACCGAAAATGTTACTAGGTTGAGTCGTGTACTAGGTCGCTCTCTTTAAAATATTTTGCGACACTGTTCTATACATTGTATTGGAGTTCCACTACATCGTAAATTGTGGAATCCATCAAACCGAAGCAAACTAATGCATGAATGGATCAGATGTTCATTATTGACTCGGTGGAAGACATATACATGTTCAACATATCAATGAGATAAAAGTGCAAGTCTAGGTCGTGGCGAGCCTAAGCCCAAGTATGAGCCTAAGCCCAAACCCAACTGAGCCGCCCAGACAGCGGCGCGCACCCGCGTGTTGTGGTCAATATGCTGCATTCTCACCCTTTCACAAAATTGTGGTACCCTTTGGAGCACACCTCAATTGTCATACCTCCACCTTGTAAATGTGTGTCATCCCTCCTATATGGGACTTCTTTATTTTTTCAATTTAAATCAACTAGCTCTCGTTAATATCATTATCATTTTCAACAATATCTTATTAACATTATCATCATTTTCAATAGTCTATATTCCACAATAATTTACACTTTAAAATAAATGACACTTTAAAATTTCAAAGTAATATTAATGATAATAGTAAATATATATATATAAATAATCAAAATAAATAATTAATTTTTATGTTAATATTTTGATTCAAAATCAATTAAGTTACTCATTCACTCCATAATATTAAATATATTAATTGTAATTAAAATTGTTATTCTCTTTTATTTGTAAATTTCTTAATGAAATGGTCAAATAGTCTAAATTTAGGAGCACATGGAATTGTATTCATTATTAAACGAACTTAACGGGCAGTAAGTAATAGTTACGGTTAAATTCCCATAATCTCAAATATTCAAGGACATACTGTTCGACTATGGGAATGTTGAAAGAGTTATAAGGAGGAGATTTCATGTTTAAATTCAGGAAAACTACTCTAATTATTAATTCATTAATATTTGTTTATATACAAAATATATAGGTTCTTTTACTAATAATTAAGGAGCATAGGTTTTTTCTTACGGTCTATTTTAATCTTAAATATTCAGTTTCGTTTAGTTTTTGAGGAAAAAAAAATTGAACTAATAAAAGATAGTAGGATTGGTTTGGTTTATACATTTTATTCTCACGAAATTCGAATCAAACCGAAGAAGATTGGGTTGTTTTGTTTTGCTTCAATTGTTCTGAAAGTTTGAAAAAATAAAGAAATTTATTGTAAAAAAAAAATGAAAAAATATTATTTTCAAACACTATAGATTTTTATACTATTAAGTTAATTATTTATAAGTTACAATAAAAAATTATGTATAATGAATAAAAAACACATGTATACAACATATCTTTTAAAATAACATCACTAATATAATAAAAATAATAATAATAATAATAAAATATAATGGTTTGATTAAGTTTTTGAATTATCAATTTTAAATCATGTGAAACCGACACTTGAACTAATAGAAGTTGGGTTTAATTGGTTTTGTTCAAGTTTATCAAACCGGTGGTTTGATTGTTAGAGAAATGAGAGTAAGCTTAGTAGATAAGTATTGCTGGGTGTATTTTTGTTAATAGAATAAATTAAATTTAATGAAGTAGGAGTATTATTATATAAAGAAATTATTATTAAAATAAAACGATTCATGGTTGAATTTCAATTCAAAGTTGTTTTACAAAAAATTATGATGTGTTTATATATTGTATTTAAACAAGTGGTCGATGCATCTTTATAGAATAATAATGCATGTTTCTCACACGGGTTGAATTTTTTGTTTCTTTTGACAACTCAAATGGGTTGAATCTAGTGGTCAAAGATATAAGTGATAGTCATTTTCTTGAGTAGCTTTAGATCGGTGGTATAGCTTATAATGTAATAGAGTGGACTAGAATGAGATAAAATAACATTCACATTTTTAAACTTCAACTATTTCATTCCTTCCAAAATTACACATAACCGATCTACATAGATTAAATTGTAACATTCACATTTTTAAACTTCAACTATTTCAGTCCCTTGTGTTGTTTAATAAGAACACAGGGCATTAAATTAATTGGGCATTAAAAAATGTGATCTTTTTACTAAACACTTGATTGTTTTACCCTTGTTTACAGTGATTGAGTTTAGTGAGAGGTTAAGCTACTTTGGAATAGCAACTAGCTTAATCATTTATTTCACAAACGTTATGCATCAAGACCTTAAGACAGCAGTTAAGAATGTGAACTGTTGGTCTGGAGTCACCACTTTGATGCCACTGTTTGGAGGATTCATAGCTGATTCATACTTGGGCCGCTACAACACTGTCATTCTATCATGCATTCTTTATATCATGGTAATCTCAATCACACCATTTTAGCTTTTTTATTTTTTTATAAATAAATTGGAAAATGTAAATATTATTATTAATGACCTCGGCAACTACAACGGTCTTAAATAGAATTTGAATTTAGTCATTTGAGATTATAAAGTTAGACTTTTACTACTGAGCTGATACAATTCAGCTAAATCACTAAGAATGGTAGGATATAACCGGATGTCTGGCTAAAATTGTTAACATTTTATAGTAATTAAATTCTTAATGTTTTGAATTTTGTTAGTTTACTAACAATGATATCACTTGTTTTGTATGGGAAAAACAATAAAACAGGGTTTGATTCTACTTTGTCATGGTTCTTACCAAGCTTAAGGCCATGTGAAGATACAAATATGTGCATTCAACCAAGGAAGATACATGAGGTGTTCTTCTTCCTAGCCATATATTTAATATCTATAGGAACTGGTGGACATAAACCATCTTTGGAGAGTTTTGGAGCTGATCAATTTGATGAAGAACATGTTGAAGAAAGAAGGCAAAAAATGTCTTTCTTCAATTGGTGGAATTTTGGTCTTTGTAGTGGACTCATTCTTGGAGTAACTGTCATTATTTATGTACAAGATCATGTGAATTGGGGAGTTGCTGATATCATTGTTATTTGTGTCATGGCTTTATCATTTCTTATATTTTTGATAGGAAGGAAATTTTATAGATATAGGAAACCAAATAGGAGCCCCTTTATTCCAATTATGCAGGTTCTTGTTGCTGCAATTTCCAAAAGAAATCTTCCCTATCCTTCTAATCCAACTCAATTGTATGAAGTTTCTAAGTTTGAGGATAACAACGGAAGACTCTTGGCTCACACCAACCAACTCAAGTAAGTATTGTAGGAATTGTTTTAATTACCATTATTGAAATTGACACTGTGATCCTTGACATTGAAAATTGAAGATAAATTATACACCTATTGGCTTTCTAATAAAAGTAATTTTTACTGTATATAAATCAATCATAAGTTAAATAATGGTACATTTTTTTTTATAGATTTTTTGACAAGGCAGCGATTGTTGAAAATGAAGGAAACTTGACAAAAGAACAAAGTCCTTGGAAACTTGCAACAGTCACTAGAGTTGAAGAACTGAAACTTATTATCAACATGCTTCCCATTTGGGTATTTACTTTGCCCTTTGGAGTTTGTGCTTCACTACCAGGCACTTTCTTTATCAAACAAAGTAATATAATGAATAGAAAGATAGGAAATGGTTTTGAGATTCCAGCATCTTCAACTTACGCTATTGCTGCTATTAGTATGATGATTTCTATAGCCCTTTATGATAGAATCTTTGAACCAATATTAAGAAGGATAACTGGAGATGAAAGAGGGATGAGCATCCTTCAAAGGATTGGTTATGGAATGACTTTCTCAATCGTTACAATGATAGTAGCAGCTTTGGTAGAAAGAAAAAGGCTTTACGTTGTTGAGATGAATCCATCAAAAGGGTCACTTTCAATGAGTATTTTATGGATTGTTCCACAATTTCTAATTATTGGTTTTCGTGATGGATTCACTCTTGTTGGTTTGCAAGAATATTTCTATGACCAAGTTCCTGACTCAATGAGAAGCTTGGGAATAGGACTTTACCTTAGTGTGATTGGAGCTTCAAGTTTTCTAAGTAATTTATTGATAACAATTGTTGATCATGTGACAAGTAAAAGTGGGAAAAGTTGGTTTGGTAAGGATTTGAATAATAGTAGATTGGACAAATTTTATTGGTTATTAGCAATTATAAGTACAGTGAATCTGGTCATTTTTACGTTCTTTGCTCAAAGGTCTTATAAGAATGTTAGAGGATGATTATTGTGAAGAGAAAGTGGTTTAAATTAGTTCTTAATTTAGTTATACATTACTCAAAGACTAAAGTTTTATCTGGATTAAATTATATGTTTTCATGTACTTGAAAAGTCATATAATTTATACAATGATTTGTTTGCTAAATGCTTATTAATAAATTAGCTTTGAATTTTAAAGAATAATTATAAGATGCTGTCAATTGCTTTAATGTATATGTTTATAAGTAATATATGATTTATGACAAGAAAATTACGGATAATACCATATAAAAAAATGCCACATATTTTTTAATCTGTTATAATATATTAAAATAGACTCACAAACTATTCGTTTGACACATAATCACATTTTATGTCACATAATTTTATTTGAGTTACCTGATTTATTTGTTTAGTTGTCATAGTTAAAATATCTTCTTTTATCTATTCTTCATATAGTACACAATTTTATTTCATCTATTACATTTTATTTCATCAACAAAAAAAATTCAACACACTAAACAAACATTAATAATAGCTCATAATGCAATAAATGTTTCTCTATTATCTATTTATCATTTATTAAATGTGAATTTTGATAGAGTCACAAGAAATAGGAATCGATAAACAGTAAAATGATAAGTGAAATGAGAATTTATTGATTTATGAAAGAAGGGAAAATTCTGATACAACGTATAAACCAGAGCATAGCTCCTCCAAAGAAAATAGTATTCTCCTAATACAACAATAACAATAATTATTCATACTAATGCTCCACTACCCTTCTCAATTTATTCTCCCATATGTAACTGAAATCCTTAGAATTCAGAGAGTTTCTTTGCCTTGTTATTAATAGAATGAGTTTTCTCCTTTTTACCCTTGTGGACATATGTTCTCCACACAACAGGTTTGGGTCTTTCACTAGTCTTAGGCCCAATGATTCTATCATTACCGCCTTCAGAAAATGCAGCCTTGTCCTCAAAGCTGAAGGATGGAAATTGACTTTTTAGTAATAACTCATCCTCCCAAGTTGTCTTCTACAACTCTTCCTTTCCAACGCACCAGCCATTGTCGCACCAGCTGTCCTTCTTTCATCACTGATCTTACAACCAGTAATTCTTCAGATTCTTCCTCTTCTTCTGATTCCATTTCTAACCCATCTGGTAGTTGAGGTTCAGCAGAATAGTCTTCAATAGCTTTCTTAAGTTGTGAGATGTGAAACACTGCATGCACTCTAATTCCTTCAGGTAGCTTCAACTTATAGGATACTACCCCTATTTTCTTTAGGATAGGAAATGGTCCAAAGTACCGTGGAGCTAGTTTCTGATTAATCCTTCTAGTCACCGTCTGCTGTCTATGGGGCCGGAACTTCAAAAATACCCACTCACCCACTTCAAATAAATATGCTTTTCATTTCTTATCTGCATATCTCTTCATCTATTCCTGGGCTCTATTCAAATGATACTTAAGTTGACATAATGCCTCATCACGATCAACCAATTCAAGATGTTGTTATTCCTTGCTATATATTTTTTACCAAGCAAAACTGTACAATTGAGAAATCAAATCACAAGTTTTTCTCAAAAGGATGGAGAATCACTCTATGAAGCTTTAGATCTCTTCAAGGAAATGCTGAGATTGCGCCCTCATCATTGGTTGGAGAGATGGTTAATTGTCCATACATTCTATAATGGACTGTCATACACTACAAGAATGACAGTAGATGATGATGTAGGAGGAGCGTTGATGAACAAGCACATAAAAGAAGCCTATGCTCTAATTAAAGACATGGCACATAACTACTACGAATGGTCAAGTGACTGATCTCCTTAAAAGAATGGAGACAGGTATGAAGTTGAAGCATTATATCATACTGTTTCTAAGGTAGATGCATTGTTTCAAAATTTTGAAAAATTGAATGTAAATGTTGTAACACCAAATGTTTCCCCTTGTGAATTTTTTTGTATTGTTGGTCATGTGATTGTTAAATACCAAGTCGGAATGTTTGCTAATGGTGGGGTTGGTAATGAGCAAGTTAATAATCTTTAAAATCTTTAAAAAGTGGACATTTTTTCCAATACTTATAATCAAGGGTGGAGGAAACATCCAAAATATTCCTACTAAAATCATCCCCTTAATCCCATACTCCAACCAATGGTTAGACCTCCCGATTTCCATGGACCGAAGCCTTTCAACAACGCCCAAAAGTATAGCTTAAAAAATTTGTTGGAAGATTTTGCGTTGACTCAAACCATACAAAAGAGTTTAAAAATCAAAATCAGTCATTGAATGAAGCGATTAGGCAGTTAGCATCTAAGGTAGATTCCATCGACACACACAATAAAATGTTGGAAACACAAATCACCCAAGTGGCTCAACAAGTTGCTTCATCCTCTAGATCTTTCGGTGTGTTCCTGGGGTAGTATGAAACTAACCCCAAGGGACAATTAAATGTTGTTACCATAAGAAACAAAAAACAATTAGAAGAACCCAAGGGTAGAGATTTGGAAAAGAATGTTTGGGATGAGAGTGAAAGAGCCCAACCATCAAGTGAGAGGGTAGATGAGGAAAAATAAAAACCGTATGTGCCTCCGACACTATACTAACCACCCATACCAATTCCCTGAAGATTCGCCAACGCTAAAATTGAGAAGAAATTTAGGAAGTTCAGGGAACTTTTGAAAAAGTTATATATAAACATTTTTTTCACTAAAGCATTTTCTCAAATGTCGTCATATGCTATGTTTTTGAAAGAAATTTTGTCAAACAAAAGAAAACTTGACGACAATGAGACAATTGCTTTAACTGAGAAATGTAGTGCCAAGACTTAACGATCCCGGGATTTTTTCTATTCCTTGTGTTATTGGTTATGAGTTTTGAACGTGCTTTGTGTGATCTTGGGGCTACTATGAGCCTCATGTCTTTGCAGTTTGTAAGAAGCTTGATGTGGGTGATTTAAATCCCACAAACATTTCCTTACAGCTAGTTGACCGATCTATCAAGTATTTGGTGGAAATATTAGAGGATGTGTTGGAACCAAGTTGGTTCTAAGTACTTAGGATTTTGATGTTTACAAAAGCAGTCCATGTAATCTTATTTTGAACCTTGAATTATTACATTAAATGCCACCAGAAAATGAAGTTTCCAGAAGCAGAAGATGAAGACACCAGATAATGCATCCAGAAGGTACCAGAGGATGCATCCTGAAATTACCAGAGGATATCTTTGCTGGCCCAAATGAGAAGGAAGCAAAGTCAGAAGAAAACCTGGACTAGACCAGAAGGAAGCCTGCTAGAAGGATACTTGATCCAGACCAGTAGGAGTCATAAGTTAGACTTAATCCAGAAGTTATTCTGACCAGAAGATGGCATGGCAGTGAAATGATAAACAGCCCAGACTTGATCCAGACTTAATCAGAGGATAAATTAATGGGTCCAAAACAAGAGATTTAATCCAGATTTGACCCAGACCAGAAGATAGCATGGTTCAGGGTATGAAACTAAGTCCAGACCAGAAGAAATGTTGTCCAAATTTGATCCAAACCTGATCCAAATCAAAAGGATATTTGATTAAATTTGATCAAAGTATTAAAAAGGATTTGTTACAAAAATAAAGTGAAGACGTATGGGAGTTCAGAAGCTATTGGCGGGAAGAAAGATTTGGTTCAGAATTAATTAAAGTCAGGATTGGTCAAAGTTATTTTTGAAAGCAAATATGGAGCTAAAAATATATGTTTTTTTATTTATATGAAACCCGATTGGTCAGAGTATTTTTGCAAGAGAATCCAGCAATATACAGCTCGAAATTAAGCTTGGAAGAGACCCGAATTCACATCTATAAATGGAGGCTCAAGGCAGAAGACTTAGCATTGAAAAACCAAAAAAGATTCATACACTTCCAAAAGCAAACACTCAAGTTTTCAGTGAGGTTAATTGTGAGTTCCAGCTTTCCAGAAGCAATCACTCGTGTTTTTCTTTCCCTTGTGTTAAATCTAAGTTGTTGAACTAGAGTCTACAATCTGAGGGAGTCAGAAGGGGTAGCAGATTACTAAGCAATTAGATTCAAGGCGTTGTAATTCCTTCTACAATCTGGGGTTGTCAGATTGGTAAGAGAAGACTTGACTTGAGAAGTCAAGGTGCTATATTCCTCAAAAGTCTAGGATTGTTAGACTGTTTGAGAAGACTGACTTGGAGCGTCAGTGGGATTGTTGTAATTCAAGTTTTGAATTAGTGAAATCCTTTAAGGTGAAGGGACTGGACGTAGCCTTGTTAACGGTGAACCAGTATAAAATTCTATGTTTTATTTTTACTTTATATCCGCTGCTAACTCTGTTTGATTCATACATTAGGTTTCGTTATAAAACTGCAAAAACAGAAAAAAGTATTCAAGTTAGTCAAACACAATTCAACCCCCCATTCTCGTGTTTGCACCTTCAATTGGCATCAGAGCTCGGTCTCAAGGATGAGCACTTAACAGTGTTTGAGGAAAGGTCCAAGGGGTTCAACATGGCAGAATCCAAAGATGATTTGGGAGGCAACATCAACAGACCACCAGTGTTTGATGGAGAAAGGTTTGAGTATTGGAAGGACAGAATGAGAAGATTCTTCATATCTCAAGATCCTGAATTATGGAAGCTGGTAGTCAAAGGATACACTACACCTACTATTCCAGGAGATCCAACTAAAGAACTGGACATGGAAGACATGAAACCAGACCAGAGCAAAGCGTACAAATTGCATCACAAAGCCAGAACTATCATGATCAATGCCATCACATTCAAGGAATTTAACAGATGCACAGATAAAGAAACAGCAAAGAGCATATTCGATAGTCTGGTTCTGACATATGAAGGAAGCCAACAGGTTCAAGAAGCAAGGGCTAACATACTGGTCAAACAGTATGAGATGTTCAAGATGGAAGATGATGAAGACATTGATGGAATGTTCTGTAGATTCCAGACTCTGATATCTGGATTAAAGGTCTTGAAGAAAAGCTACACAACAGCAGATCATGTCAAGAAGATTCTAAGAAGCTTACCAACCAAATTGAGACCAATGGTTACTAGAGTTCAGCAAGCCAAAGATCTGAAGAACTTAAAACTTGAAGATCTGATCAGCTCACTCAGATCTCATGAACTAGAAGCAGATGAACCAAAGAAGAAGAATAATCTGGCCCTGAAGTCGAAACAGAAGAAAGCTGCAAGGGCAACATCAGAATCAGAGGATAGCGACAGTGACTGTGATGATATGGCTTAGTTAACCAAACAGATGGTTAAGATCTGGGAAAACAGGAAGAGGAGAAGCTTCAAGAAGAAACATAACAACAAAGGAAAGGAAGAATCTGACAAGAAGAGTATCGTTTGTTATGGATGCAATGAACATGGACATATCAAGTCAGAATGTCTAAATCTGGAAAAAGGCAAACAACACAAGAAGAGTTCCAGATTCAGAAAGAAGGGTCTAATGGCAGCCTGGGATGCATCAGAGGAAGAATCGTCTAATGAAGAAGAGGCAGAAAGAGCAAAGATGGCACACATCAGGTTTGCCTCTGGACTTCATAAAGGCAAGATTTCAGGAAGGAAAGCAGGCAGAAGGAAGAATGATCGAAGCAGACATTCAAGAAAGTTTGGAAGCACATCAGAGGGAGCAACTCTGGCTCTGATGGCCCATACCAACTCAAGTTATGGATACAGCTCAAGCTTTGGAACAGTTTCAGAAGATGAAGACAATGAGGTATTTTCTGATCTCTCTAAATCTGAATTAATCGATGCTTTAAAAGATTTTTTAAATGCAAACAATAAGATGGCTTTAAACTTAAAAACTCTTAGGGAAGATAAGAAAAATCTGACCAAAGAAGTCCAAGTTTTAAAGAATCAAAATTCTGAGTATGCAACTAAAAACAAGGATTTTAAAACTGAAGTTGCAAGACTCAAATCTAAAAACCAAACTCTCGAAAGTAATATTTGTTCCACGTCCAAAACTGTTTGTGAATCTGATATGCATGAGCAATTTTTTCAAAACTTTATTGCCCATGGAATGGAAAGAAGTAAATATGCATCTATGATTTATGGAAACAGTAACACTGGAAAGAGATGTCTTGGTTTTACAGAAACTATTCATTCTGATGTTTTATGCATTGTTTGTGCTAAGAAAGGTCACTCTGAATTATCTTGTCCAATGGTAAAATCTGAACAAGATTAGAGAGTTGTTAAAACTAACAAACCTGGACCCAATCAGTTCTGGGTACCAAAAGATCAAATTGTCTATGTTGCATATATTATGAGCAATTAGAAGGAGACACCAACAATGATGCCTGGACAATGGATGTTGGCAATGCACAAGCAGAAGAATGTTTATGTTCCTGCTACAACCAGACAGAGGCAATCTGAATTTGATGGAAGAAGGTCTGGTCAACTCAACCAGAACTAGAATCAGAATCAGAACCAAAATCAAAACTAGAACTAGAATCAGAACAGGAACTAGAACCAGAACTGGAACCAGTATTAGAAGCACATGAACTGGAACCAGAACCAGAACTGGAACCTGTATCAGAAGCACATGAACTGGAACCAGAACATAAATTATCAGAATCATCAGAACCACCAGAATCACCTGATTCATCAGAACCACCAGATTCACCCAAATCTCCAGAATCACCAGAATCATCAAGGTTATCATAATCACCAGATTCATCAAAGTTACCAGAACCAAAACATGTTCCAGAATCATTAGAGGAACATGGTTTATCGACCAAAGCAGAATTAAGGAAACTGCTCATACAGGCCAGAAGCAGCACTTGCTCTGATGGCTCAAACAGAAGCTGAGTTTGAGTCTGACTCTGATTCTGACAGAGAAAGAGCAAGGTCCGATCAGCAACACAAAGCTTGGTATCTTCACAGTGGTTGCTCCAAACACATGACAAGAGACAAATCTAAGTTTCTAGATCAAACTATGAAGAATGGAGGTAAAATTTCCTTTGGAGGAAACTAGAAAGGTCAGATTATTGGGACAGGAACTGTTGGTAACACTTCTTCTTCTCTTTCTATTAAAAATGTTCTGTTAGTTAAAGGGCTAAAACATAATCTTCTGAGCATAAGTCAATTAAGTGATTGCAATTATGATGTTAAAATCAACAGAGAACGTTCTTGGTTAGTTAAAATCAACAGTTCAGTTTATCTAGAGTAACTTGATAATTAACAAACTGAAAGTAAATAGAGATAAGGGAAGAGATATCACAAACAGATATATCCTGGTTCACCCAACCTGGGCTACGTCCAGTCCTCACAATGGTGAGATTTTCCACTAAGTGTTTAAAACAAGAACCTTCTTGGTTTTACAGCACCTAGCTTAGATCAACCTTGATCTTTGTTACAGACTTTAATCTAATTCCACCCAGAAAGATATTAATCAAATCACCTAACAACAATACTTAACTCTTATAGTTTGAGTTTTACAACAATGAAGAGATTGTTTTGTTAGAATCTAAGATGTCTCAACTCTTGTTTGAGATTCGATTCTTTACAAAGAATTCAGTATAAATGTATCAGAGTAAAAAGAATTTAATCAAACAGATTCTTGTAAGTGATGAGAGACTTTCATGTATGTATGTGAGTGATTGATGATATATGTTGGCACTTGAATGTCTTTGATTTTTTGACAGAATCTGAGTATGCTCAACTCGTGTTTGAGATTAGATTCTTGACAAAAGAATTTAGTAGATGATTCTGATATGAAGAAGAAAAACATAACTGAATCTTTTGTTTGTGATTGAGAAGCTTTCAAGTATGTAAGTGTATGTGAGTGATGTTTTTCTTTGTACTTGAAGCTGTATTTTCTTCCTGAGCATTGGCCGTCCTTTTATAGGCGTGAGATCATTTAATGATGGTCAAATAGAGCCGTTGGTAGTGCTCTTGTCAAGCTTGACCAAAGGCAATATTTCTGATTAAAAATAATCCAGCTTTTGACTATTTTTAATTTCTGTTTTTACTTGGCTGAAACCTTTGATTCTTAATCAGATTTCCTTTGTTTAATGATCCTTTGTACTTTGAATATATTTGTTAATATCTTTGATTTGATCTGGAGTTTTGATTTTGTCAAAACAGCTTAGAGAATGATAATGAACTTCTGCAGAATGCTAATGAAATTCTGGAGATTGATAATCAATCTGGAGGTTTAGCTTTGATCATTTTGGATGTCTTCTTGATCTTTTCTTGGATCTGCTTCGATGTAAACATACTTCAAGATCGTTCAACGTTCTTGGCAGTCAAGCTGGAGAAGGATGTAACAAGGCAGAAGAATGATTGTATCATTCTGGACTGATGATACACTATTGGAGAATGATGTTAAACATGCTGGAGATTTGATTGTTAACATGCTGGAGATTAATGCTTGATCATTATGAAGATAGTTGTTAGTCATGCTGGAGAGTAATAATCATTCTGGAGATTGATGATCATTTCTGGAGACTAATGATCATTCCTAGAGACTGATGATCATTCTTGATAGAAGATCATTCTGGAGACTGTTTTGATTATTCTAGACATTCTGATGTTCAAGAACAGACTTGGTTCTTCCTCTGAATGTATTTTCTGGAGATATCCTCTGATATCGTTTTCTGGAGGCATCTTCTGATAGTATTCTAGAGGTATCCTCTGATAGTATTCTGGAGGTATCCTCTGATATCGTCTTCTGGAGGTATCCTCTGGTGACGTATCCTCTGGAGGTATCCTCTGGTGACGTCTTCTTGAGGTATCCTCTGGTGACGTCTTCTGGAGGTATCCTCTGGTATCCTCTACTTGAGGTATCCTCTGGTATCCTCTTCTTGAGGTATCCTCTGGTGACATCATCATCTGGTGATGTTATCTTCTGGTGACGTCATCATCTGGAGGCATCTTCTAGTGACAGCTTCTGGTATCCTCTGGAGGCATCTTCTGGTATCCTATGGAGGTATCTTCTGGTGATGTCATCGGGTAACATCTTCTGTTTTTCCAGATTTCGTCAAGAGTGTTCTTTATGCTGATTTCTTGGCTTTCATGGAATCATTAACATGCTATTAATTCTGGACATTCTGGAGACTGTTTAATCTTGTTTTGGCAGCTTGATTCATGGCCTTTTTCTTCATGATTCGAATGGCTTCTTTTGATTGTAATTGATCACATTTGTGCATTTTGATGAAGTGAATGGATTCTTGCTTTGTTCACTTATGCATTCATGTTCCTTAAACAAAACTTAAGTGAAATCATTAGTAGACCACCATTCATAAAACTTAATCATTTAATTTAAAAGGTTTGTTGTCATTAAAACATATATCAAAAAGGTTTTTTCCTCAACAATCTCCCCCTTTTTGATGATGACAAACCTTTTGAATAAATCATAAGTTTTATGGATGGATATAAATAAAATGCAAAAATGTTCTTAAATATGTAATTAAACTCCCCCTAAACACATGCCAGAGTTTAATTCTTATAATTCTAATTAAACTCCCCCTAAACATATGCAAGAGATTAATTCTTAACATTCTTCATTAACTTCTATCATTTTATATCCATCATATATTTCTCTCCCCCTTTTGACATCTATCAAAAAGGTTGGGGAATAGTCATAGAAGTAAAAAAATAACGGAGTAATAGCATGAGTGTACTACACATAGAAATCCTGTGGTTGACCAATGCATTCATATATCAAACAAGTCAAGTTTGCATTTAGCATTAAAGAACATAGCATGTATGATGATCATATAATTGTAGTCCATATTGCAATCAAGATATGGATAATGATAGCCAAAATAATATGAATATAATGCAGTCAAGTTTGAAAAATAGTCAATGAATATATATTCTTCTTATTTTTTAGAAAGAAAACAATGAGTAGACTTCAGTTTTAAGAAGAATAATATTTTAAAAACTCCCACTGAATTAATTTTTTAAATAATTCAAAGTTTCATAAAACAAGGAAAATGTCATTTTCTCTTTGTCCTCTTTCACAAGAGATCACCTTTCAATTTGAATATGATCAAGCTTATTGTTAGAAATAGATCCATTTATTCATTTTTAAAACTAGAGAGAATAAGCGCATACAAGGAAGCGAAATAAGATGGATTTGATATAATTTATCTCTTTACAAAACATTCTTATGCTAAAAATGATTGTATTTTTCAAAAAACTAATTTTTAAATGGATAAAAAAAAATATGTCAAAGGATTTGCTCACACTAAAGAAATGTTTTTCAAAGTTTTTTGTAAACAAATAAACAATAAGGCATATGTTCAAGCTTACTTTCATGAGACTTTTTTATTGTTGCTATTTTTATCTATCATGCTTAAAGTAAATTTAAACACTTGAGATCAATTTTTCACAAACGAAGTAAGCTACAAATAAGACTCACTTGCAAAGACATATATTAATATGCTTCAAAATGTTCACATATCAATTTTTGACTTTCATGGCATAATCTTCTTGGATTAGTTTTGAGTTTTAAAGCCATAAGAGTTAAATATCATTTTCATGAAGACCAAACACATATTCTCTTGTTGAAATTATTCAAAAATGAATGTTAAACAAAGATATAAATTTAAAATATGTTGAAGAAGGATTTTTTTCAAAAGCCACATTATAAACTCCATTTTTTTGTTTTTTTGAAAAGCCATATTCAAAAAATTATACTTAGACAACAAGCAATGTATAAGCTATTCAATATATTCAAAATAATTGAAGAGAACATGATAAAGAATACTTTCTAATTCATAAGAAGGTGAATGTATTAATTCATTTAACATGATAATTTGAAAGATGTTATTGTGCAAAGTGTAAAAAGGTTTAATGAAGTATACTTGACAAAATAACCCTTTGTCTAATTATTAAAGACACTAATTTATTTTAAGTGTCTTTATAACAAGAACAATAATGTTTGAACATCAACCTGGGTTTGCACACTGGTTTATCATTAAAAGTGTATGAACAAAGAGTGAAAATATGTTGAATTTAGAATAGAAAATAGGCATATGCACATACAAGTAATGACAAAGAGTAATGTAATCAATTTAAACTTTAAAGTGATACTTGCATAAAAAATAACATGTATTTTTAATTTTAAGACCACCCAATCAATCACATAATATAAAAAAATATTCATTCTTGTCATGATGCAAATATCATAAGAATTTGGGATTGAGTGTACCTCCTTTAGTGATCTTGTTCATTGACTAGAAATCTTTGAATATTTTGGAGCTTTTCTTCATGCTCATTCATTTATCTTGATTAATGGTTGAAATGAGACAATTGAAACACAAAATCTGGGATGGTCAACTGCTTTTGTGGTACATATCTAAAGAGTTGCAGCCTTCTAATGACACATACCACTTTCTTCCAAACCACATTATCAACAAGCAACTGTAGACCTACTACTGCAACTTAGTCCAATAGTTGGGTGAATGGTAAATATTACATGTAGGTTTTGTTGGGGTTTCTGTCCAAGTATTTGTTGTAATCTTTTCATCCAACCAAGATCTGGTTGCACTTGCAGAGATGCAGCAGAATGAAAGTATACAATAGTATAAGGCTTATGTATTATTAGCTCAAACTCCTTTACCACGTAAAGCATAAATCGCTCAAGATCTGAGCAAAAAGTGAGCCCCAGCAACAACCATGAAGGGAAGACTCTCACTGTCCACACCTCCACGGTAAACAATCTTTATCTCTAGTTCACCAAATCCAAACATAATAGCAAAATTTCAGCCTCGTTGCGTTTGAACACTTTTTATACATCTCAGTATCAATTGTGCTGGTAGTGAAAAAGATAACAAATATAACATTGCCATTCTACTTCCCAAGAAACTGCCGCACAGTTCTTATAGCTACATGTGCAGCTGGTTCACGGGGATAATTCTTCACATCTGTATAAATACAGTCCATAGCAATACTTCGAAGCCCATTTTCAATTAGAAGCTCTAGGCAAGCACGGTAGTAATGACTTCATGGCATCTCTGGACCAACTGTATGGATGATTTTCTTTGCAGGAAGGTCATAGGCGTTGGTAACTTTAGCCATCCATGTTCGACATCCACCCAAAGTTGCGCATTTTTCTGCAAGACCAGGTCAAGCATGCAATCCAAGGTTGTTGTGTGCTTCATCATTCTTCAACGACAATTTTGTTCGAATTCCATCAGTTGTGTCTCCAATGATTTGAGTTTAAAGATGATCACATATCGTTCTCCATCTTTTAGGTGGAGACTGAAATGGAGACTGTTTATCAATCTCGGTTTCGTGCAGATTGTTCTGTTGTGTACCTTCTTTCTTAATTTGATTTTTCTCTTAGATCCTTTTTGTTTTTCCACTTTAAGATCATACTTTGGATTTTCCATGGATGATATTTGAACATTATCTATCAACTTTGTGATTTATCCAAATTTAACATTGTAATTATTTTTCTTCACCATCCTATCTTTCATCATAAAAATCAACATATTCATCAAACATAATATGCATAATATCATCTATAATTTGGGCCTTGAGATTCTATAATATTTATGAAATGTAGAGCATTGAAAATATATACTTTGATGGTATTTTAAAACAAATTGCTCATACTTTCTTTATCATGTGAAACATAGTAATGACATTCAAAAATATCAAAGTATGATATGTTTTGCTTTCTATATAAAAAATGATACGAAGGTATGTTAAAGATATTTTCTACTAAAGCCAAGATTAAGAACATGATAAACCATTTTTGTGGCTTCACTCCAAAATTATTTTTCAACACTTGATTTATTAAAAAATTGTTCTATTCATTTCTTGTAACTTCATATTTTTTGAAAGTTTTTTTGACAAACAAATCATGTGAAATATCATTTTCATCAAAGAATTATTTGAAGAATAATATTTCAAATTTCCTTTGATCATTTCTGGAAATGACAAATTTTTTCTTTAAAAGACTTAAAAACATGATTCAGTTGGTAATTGACCTAAGTATAAAATATAAGAATTTTTCTTTTAAATGAAACATGAGGATGTTTGTTTTACTTCAACCGTGTGGGGTTTTGAAAAATTAACTTTAAAAGCAATTTTACACAGTTATGTTTCACATATCAAACATCCTTAATCTATGCAAAATTATTTCAACAAATGATACATGTACCTTTGATTTGTTAATGTTTCCAAAGGTTATAGACGCTCCAAATTTTTGTAATGAGAGGTGGCACCATACTTTTCCATTCATGTGTATTGAGCAAGCCTTGTTCATGTATCAATGTTCTTTCTTGATTGTTGGATGGTGTTCCTGCATCACAAGTTAGTAATGACTTTGGTACCCATATTTGTTTGGGTCCTTGATGGTTAGTATATCTTCTTTTAGAAGATTTTTTAAAACTTGATCTCTTTTTAAAATAGCAAGTTGACTCGTAGTGGTCATTCTTGGAATAAGAGGAACACTTTGTTGTTGGTTTTGAAGAAGGTTTGAAAATCTGAGTTTTAAACATCTTTGAAATTGATTTTGATGAAATTCCAAAACGTTCTCCTTTTTCAAACTTTATAAAGAAAGTTATGTTTGTGTTCCAGAATGTTCTCCTTTTTTAAGGCTACCTAGAGAACGTTCTCCCTTTTTCATGTTTCCTGGAGAAAGTCTTGTTTTTGTTCCAGAATGTTTTTCTTTTTTAAAGATCCTTTTGTTCTTTATTTTATCATCTCTTTTCTTAAAATAACATACAAATTCCATATGTCCAAATTTAAATGCAATATGAACATTTGGTTTTTCATTTCTCCTCTTTTCTTTTAGGATAAAAAAAGTTTTAATAAATCTTTTCTTTTTGAGAAGTTTTGAAACATAAATCATCTTTGTCAAATATCCTTCTTCAGATATCATATTCTTTTGAAATGTTTCAGTGGTTGTTACCAAGTTGGTTAAATCATTTTTCAATTCATGAACTTTTATTTTTAAAGAGGTATTTTCTTCTTTAGTTTCAGAACATTTTGGAAAATGATTTTTTATGGTTATCTCATTGAGAGTCTTTTGTTGCTCAACCGTTTTTAAATAAGTTTGCTGCAAACTTTGAATGACCTTTCTGAGTTCGTCATTCATAGCTTGGGCTTTCTCTTTTTCTTTACGGAGTTGTTCTTTTAATAAACCATATTTTTGAGCAAGAAGATTTGAATCACATAAAAGATTATCAAATTTTTTTTCCATTTCTTCACATAAAGGACAGAGTTCAGAGATGGTTACCTCATTATTTTATAAGTTTTCCTTTAAGCACATGTTGGTTTCTGACATTACTTGTTCTTCCTGAATCTTTTCCTCTAACACTTGTTAGGTGCTTAATCTTTAGAGACAAAACTCTGATGCCAATTGAAGTAGCAATATCGATTTACAAGAAAGAGGGGTTTGAATTGTAAATTCGCCCTTTTAAAATTCCTGTTAAAAACTTAAGAAAATAACTCAAGATTGATCTTGGTTTTGAAACCAGAAAAGGAGAATGTTCTTGTTTTTCACCAGAAAACAGAGAACGTTCTTGATTAGTTAAAATCAACTGTTCAGTTTATCTAGAGCAACTTGATAATTAACAGACTGAAAGTAAATAGAGATAAGGGAAGAGATATCACAAACAGATATATCCTGGTTCACCCAACCCGGGCTATGTCCAGTCCTCACAACGGTGAGATTTTCCACTAAGTGTTTAAAACAAGAACCTTCTTGGTTTTATAGCACCTAGCTTAGATCAACCTTGATCTTTGTTACAGACTTTTATCTAATTCCACCGAGAAAGAGATTAATCAAATCACCTACCAACCTTGATAGGATTTCTTATAATCTACCCCAAACTATACTTAACTCTTATAGTTTGAGTTTTACAACAATGAAGAGATTGAAGGTGCAAACACGAGAAAGGGGGTTGAATTGTGTTTGACTAACTTGAATACTTTTCCTGTTTTTACACTTTTAAAACAAAACTTGATGTATGAAGAAAAACAGAGTTAGCAGCGGATGTAAAGTAAAAATAAAACACATAATTTTTATCTTGGTTCACCACTAACGAGGCTACATCCAGTCCCTTCACCTTGAAGGATTTCACTAATTCAAAGAATTACAACAGTTCCACTGACCCTCCAAGTCATTCTTCTCAAACAGTCTAACAATCCTAGACTCTTGAGGAATACAACACCTTGACTTCCTAAGTCAAGTCTTCTCCTGCCAATCTGACAACCCCAGATTGTAGAAGGAATTACAACGCCTTGAATCTAATTGCCAAGTAATCTGCTACCCCTTCTGACTCCCTCAGATTGTAGACTCTACTTCAACAACTTAGATCTAACACAAGGGAAAGAAAATAACACGAGTGCTTGCTTCTTGAAAGCTGGAACTCACAATTAACCTCACTGAAAACTTGAGTGTTTGCTTTGGAAGTGTATGACTCTTTTGTAATTTTCGATACTAAGTATTCTGCCTTGAGGGTCTTTTTATAGATGCATATTAGTGCCTTTCCCAAGCTTAATTTCGAGCTGTATCTTGCTGGATTCTCTTGCAAAAATAGCTTGACCAATCGGGCTTCACTTAAATAAAAAAGATATATTTTTATGCTTCAGATTTTCTTTCAAAAATAACTGGCCAATCATGTCTTTAGTTTCTTCCCGCCAACAGCTCCTGATCTTCCATACGACTTCACTTTATTTTTGTAACAAATCTTTTTAAAACTTTGATCAAAATAAATTAAAATCTCCACCGTTAATCCTCATGATTAAATCTGGACCATTTGATCTTCTGCGCTAGTCCATATCTGGACCTTACTAAGTGATCTGCTGTGATCCTCTGATTTCGGCCAACCCGGGACCACATTTTCTGATCTTCTGATCTTCTGATCTCGGCCAACACAAGGCCATGGTGTGATCTGCTGTGATCCTCTGATCTCGGCCAATGCTGGACCACACTTTCTGACCTTCTGATTTTGGCCAACATTGGGCCATGGTCTGATCTTCTGATCTCGGCCAACAATGGGCCAAAAACTTAAATCTGAACCATTGATCTGAATATCTTCCCTCTGATCTGGACCAATTCTGGACTTGGTCTGGATTAAACTGAAATTAAATATGGACAAATAATATTTCAGTCTGGACATTTTACCTTCTGTTTTGGATCAGTTCTGGATCAAATCTGGAGATCATTTCTTCTTGTCTGGACTTAGTTTCATACCCTGAATCATGCTATCTTTTGGTCTGGGTCAAATATGGATTGATTCTCTTGTTCTGGACCCATTAACTTATCCTCTAATTAAGTCTGGATCAAGTCTGGGCTGTTTATTATTTCACTGCCAGGCCATCTTCTGGTGAGAATAACTTCTGGAATAAATCTGACATTTGATTCCTTCTGGTCAGGATCAAGTCTCCCTCTGGCAGGCTTCCTTCTGGTCTGGACCAGGTCTCCTTCTGACTTTGCTTCCTTCTGATCTGGGCCAGCAAAGATATCTTCTGGTGATGTTTTGACATCCTGGAGTATCTTCTGGTACCTTCAGGATTCAATCTCTTGAACCCTTTGTTTTCTGCTTCTGATTACTTCAGCTTCTGGTGGCATTTTATTTAATAATTCAAGGTTCAAAATAAGATTACATGGAGTGCTTTTGTAAACATCAAAATCCTAAGTGCTTAGAACCAACTTGGTTCCAACAGAGATTGTTTTGTTAGAATCTAAGATGTCTCAACTCTTGTTTGAGATTCGATTCTTTACAAAGAATTCAGTATAAATGTATCAGAGTAGAAAGAATTTAATCAAACTGATTCTTGTAAGTGATGAGAGATTTTCAAGTATGTATGTGAGTGATTGATGATATATCTTGGCACTTGAATGTCTTTGATTTTTCGACAGAATATGAGTATGCTCAACTCGTGTTTGAGATTAGATTCTTGACAAAAGAATTCAGTAGATGATTCTGATATGAAGAAGAAAAACAGAACTGAATCTTTTGTTTGTGATTGAGAAGCTTTCAAGTATGTAAGTGTATATGAGTGATTTTTTTCTTTGTACTTGAAGCTGTATTTTCTTCCTGAGCTTTGGCCTTCCTTTTATAGGCGTGAGAGCATTTAATAATGGTCAAATAGTGCCATTGGTAGTGCTCTTGTCAGGCTTGATCAAAGGCAATATTTCTGATTAAAAATAATCCAGCTTTTGACTATTTTTAATTTCTGTTTTGACAGGACTGAAACCTTTGATTCTTGATCAGATTTCCTTTGTTCAATGATCCTTTGTACTTCAAATATATTTGTTGATATCTTTGATTTGACTTGGAGTTTTGATTATGTAAAAACAGCTTGGAGAATGATGATGAACTTATGCAGAATGTTAATGAAATTTTGGAGATTGATAATCAATCTGGAGTCCTAGTATTTGAACTTTCTGGAGATTGATAATCAATCTGGAGGTTCAGCTTTGATCATTTTGGATGTCTTCCTGATATTTTCTTGGATCTGCTGTGATGTAAACATACTTCAAGATCGTTCAACGTTCTTGGCAGTCAAGCTGGAGAAGGATGTAACAATGTTGGAGAATGATTGTATCATTCTGGACTGATGATACACTATTGGAGAATGATGTTAAACATGTTGGAGATTTGATTGTTAACATGCTAGAGATTTGATTGTTAACATGCTGGAGATTAATGCTTGATCATTCTGAAGATAGTTGTTAATCATGCTGGAGAGTAATAATCATTCTGGAGATTGATGATCATTTCTGGAGACTAATGATCATTCCTAGAGACTGATGATCATTCTTGATAATAGATCATTCTGGAGACTATTTTGATTATTCTGGACATTCTGATGTTCAAGAACAGACTTGGTTCTTCCTCTGAATGTATTTTCTAGAGATATCCTCTGATATCGTTTTCTGGAGGTATCTTCTGATAGTATTCTGGAGGTATCTTCTTATAGTATTCTAGAGGTATCCTCTGATAGTATTCTGGAGGTATCCTCTAATATCGTCTTCTGGAGGTATCCTTTGATATCGTCTTCTGGAGGTATCCTCTGGTGACGTCTTCTTGAGGTATCCTCTAGTGACATCTTCTGGAGGTATCCTCTAGTATCCTTTTCTTGAGGTATCCTCTAGTATCCTCTGGTGACATCATCATCTGGTCATGTTATATTCTGGTGACGTCATCATCCTCTGATGATGTCATCCTCTGGTAATGACTTCATCCACTGGTGACAGCTTCTGGTATCCTCTAGAGGCATATTCTGGTATCCTCTGGAGGCATCTTCTGGTATCCTCTGGAGGTATCTTCTGGTGATGTCATCGGGTAACATCTTCTGTTTTTCCAGATTGTGTAAAGAGTGTTCTTTATGCTGATTTCTTGGCTTTCCTTGAATCATTAACATGCTGTTAATTCTGGACATTCTGGAGACTGTTTAGTCTTGTTTTGGCAGCTTGATTCATGGCCTTTTTCTTTGTGATTCGAAAGGCTTCTTTTGATTGTAATTGATCACATTTGTGCATTTTGATGAAGTGAATGGATTCTTGCTTTGTTCACTTATGCATTCATGTTCCTTAAACAAAACATAAGTGAAATCATTAGTAGACCACCATTCATAAAACTTAATCATTTAATTTAAAAGGTTTGTTGTCATTAAAACATATATCAAAAAGGTTTTTTCCTCAACAATCTCTCCTTTTTTGATGATGACAAACCTTATGAATAAATCATAAGTTTTATGGATGGATATAAATAAAATGCAAGAATGTTCTTAAATATGTAATTAAATTCCCCTTAAACACATGCCAGAGTTTAATTCTTATCATTCTAATTAAACTCCCCCTAAACATGTGCAAGAGATTAATTCTTAACATTCTTCATTAGCTTCTATCATTTTATATCCATCATATATTTCTCTCCCCCTTTTGACATCTATCAAAAAGGTCGGGGAATAGTCATAGAAGTAAAAAAAATGGAGTAATAGCATTAGTGTACTACACATAGAAATCATGTGGTTGATCAATGCATTCATATATCAAACTAGTCAAGTTTGCATTTAGCATTAAAGAACATAGCATGTATGATGATCATATCATTGTAGTCAATATTGCAATCAAGATATGGATAATGATAGCAACAATAATATGAATATAATAGAGTCAAGTTTGAAAAATAGTCAATGAATATATATTCTTCTCATTTTTTAGAAAGAAAACAATGAGTAGACTTCAGTTTTAAGAAGCATAATATTTTAAAAACTCCCCCTGAGTATTATGAAATTAACATTCTTTAATATTTCAAAGTTCCATAAAACAAGGAAAATGTCACTTTGCTCTTTGTCCTCTTTCACAAGCGATCACCTTTCAATTTGAACATGATCAAGCTTATTGTTAGAAATAGATCCATTTTTCATTTTTATAACTAGAGAGAATGAGCGCATACAAGGAAGCGAAATAAGATGAATCACATATAATTTCTCTCTTTACAAAATATTCTTATGCTCAGAATGTTTGTATTTTTCAAAAAATAATTTTTTTAAAAAATATGCCAAAGGATTTGCCCATATTAAAGAAATGTTTTTCTCAAAGTTTTTTGTAAACACACAAATAAACAATAAGGCATATGTTCCAGCTTACTTTCATGAGACTTTTTGATTGTAGCTATTTTTATCTATCATGCTTAAAATAAATTTAAACATTTTAGATCAATTTTCACAAAAGAAGTAAGCAACAAATAAGACTCATTTTTAAAGACATCTATTAATATGCTTCAAAATGTTCACATATCAATTTTTGACTTTTCATGGCATAATCTTTTTGGATTAGTTTTGAGTTTTAAAGCCACAAGAGACAAAAATCATTTTCATGAAGACTTAACACACATTCTCTTGTTGAAATCCTTCAAAAATGAATCCTAAATAAGGATATAAATTTAAAATATGTTGAAGAAGAATATTTTTCAAAAGCCACATTATAAACTCAATTTTTTGGTTTTTTGAAAAGCCATATTAAAAAAAATTATACTTAGACAACAAGCAATGTATAGGCTATTTCAATATATTCAAAACAATTGAAGAGAACATGATAAAGAATACTTTCTAATTCATAAGAAGGTGAATGATGTTAATTCATTTAACATGATGACCTTTTTCTTTGTGATTCGAATGACTTCTTTTGATTGTAATTGATCACATTTGTGCATTTTGATGAAGTGAATGGTTTCTTGCTTTGTTCACTTATGAATTCATGTTCCTTAAACCAAACTTAAGTGAAATCATTAGTAGACCACCATTTATAAAACTTAATCATTTAATTTAAAAGGTTTGTTGTCATTAAAACATATATCAAAAAGGTTTTTTCCTCAACAATCTCCCCCTTTTTTATGATGACAAACATTTTGAATAAATCATAAGTTTTATGGATGGATATAAATAAAATGCAAGAATGTTCTTAGATATGTAATTAAACTCCCCCTAAACACATGCAAGAGTTTAATTCTTATCATTCTAATTAAACTCCCCTTAAACATATGCAAGAGGTTAATTCTTAACATTCTTCATTAACTTCTATCATCCTATATCCATCATATATTTCTCTCCCCCTTTTGACATCTATCAAAAAGGTTGAGGAATAGACATAGAAGTAAAAAAAATGGAGTAATAGCATGGCTGCACTACACATAGAAATCATGTGGTTGATCAATGCATTCATATATCAAACTAGTCAAGTTTGCATTTAGCATTAAAGAACATAGCATGTATGATGATCATATCATTGTAGTCAATATTGCAATCAATATATGGATAATGATAACAACAATAATATGACATAATTGTATGTAAGCATTTTAACACACTTTAAAAAAATAGTCAATGAATATATATTCTTCTCATTTTTAGAAAGAAAACAAAGAGTAGACTTCAGTTTTAAGAAGAATAATATTTTAAAAACTCCCCCTGAATTAATTTTTTAAATAATTCAGAGTTTCATAAAACAACGAAAATGTCATTTGCTCTTTGTCCTCTTTCACAAGAGATCACCTTTCAATTTGAATATGATCAAGCTTATTGTTAGAAATAGATCCATTTATTCATTTTTAAAACTAGAGAGAATAAGCGCATACAAGGAAGCGAAATAAGATGGATTTGATATAATTTCTCTCTTTACAAAACATTCTTATGCTAAAAATGATTGTATTTTTCAAAAAACTAATTTTTAAATGGATAAAAAAATATATGTCAAAGGATTTGCTCACACTAAAGAAATGTTGTTCAAAGTTTTTTGTAAACAAATAAACAATAAGGCATATGTTCAAACTTACTTTCATGAGACTTTTTTATTGTGTCTATTTTTATCTATCATGCTTAAAGTAAATTTAAACACTTGAGATCAATTTTTCACAAACGAAGTTAGCATCAAATAAGACTCGTTTGCAAAGACATATATTAATATGCTTCAAAATGTTCACATATCAATTTTTGACTTTCATGGCATAATCTTCTTGAATTAGTTTTGAGTTTGAAAGCCATAAGAGTCAAAAATCATTTTCATGAAGACCAAACACATATTCTTTTGTTGAAATCCTTCAAAAATGAATCCTTCAAACACATGATAATTTGAAAGATGTTATTGTGCAAAGTGTAAAAAGGTTCAATGAAGTATACTTGACAAAACATCCCTTTGTCTAATTATTAAAGACAGTAATTTATTTTAAGTGTCTTTATAACAAGAACAACAATGTTTGAACATCAACCTGGGTTTGCACACTGGTTTATCATAAAAATTGTATGAACAAAGAGTGAAAACCTGTTGAATTTAGAATAGAAAATAGGCATATGCACATACAAGTAATGACAAAGAGTAATGTAATCAATTTAAACTTTAAAGTGATACTTGCATAAAAAATAACATGTATTTTTAATTTTAAGACCACCCAATCAATCACATAATATAAAAAAATATTCATTCTTGTCATGATGCAAGTATCATAAGAATTTGGGATTGAGTGTACCTCCTTTAGTGATCTTGTTCATTGACTAGAAATCTTTGAATATTTTGGAGCTTTTCTTCATGCTCATTCATTTATCTTGATTAATGGTTGAAATGAGACAATTGAAACACAAAATTTGGGATGGTCAACTGCTTTTGCGGTACATATCTAAAGAGTTGCAGCCTTCTAATGACACATACCACTTTCTTCCAAACCACATTATCAACAAGCAACTGTAGACCTACTACTGCAACTTTTAATCCAATAGTTGGGTGAAGGGTAAATATTACATGTAGGTTTTGTTGGTGTTTCTGTCCAAGTATTTGTTGTAATCTTTTCATCCAACCAAGATCTGGTTGCACTTGCAGAGATGCAGCAGAATGAAAGTATACAATAGTATAAGGCTTATGTATTATTAGCTCAAACTCCTTTACCACGTAAAGCATAAATCGCTCAAGATCTGAGCAAAAAGTGAGCCCCAGCAACAACCATGAAGGGACGACTCTCACTGTCCACACCTCCACGGTAAACAATCTTTATCTCTAGTTCACCAAATCCAAACATAATAGCAAAATTTCAGCCTCGTTGCGTTTGAACACTTTTTATACATCTCAGTATCAATTGTGCTGGTAGTGAAAAAGATAACAAATATAACATTGTCATTCTACTTCCCAAGAAACTGCCGCCCAGTTCTTATAGCTACATGTGCAGCTGGTTCACGGGGATAATTCTTCATATATGTATAAATACAGTCCATAGCAATACTTCGAAGCCCATTTTCAATTAGAAGCTCTAGGCAAGCACGGTAGTAATGACTTCATGAAATCCTTTGGACCAACTGTATGGATGATTTTCTTTGCAGGAAGGTCATAGGCGTTGGTAACTTTAGCCATCCATGTTCAACATCCACCCAAAGTTGCGCATTTTTCTGCAAGACCAGGTCAAGCATGCAATCCAAGGTTGTTGTGTGCTTCATCATTCTTCAACGACATTTTTGTTCGAATTCCATCAGTTGTGTCTCCAATGATTTGAGTTTGAAGATGATCACATATCGTTCTCCAACTTTTAGGTGGAGACTGAAACGGAGACTGTTTATCAATCTCGGTTTCGTGCAGATTGTTCTGTTGTGTACCTTCTTGCTTAATTTGATTTTTCTCTTAGATCCTTTTTGTTTTTCCACTTTAAGATCATACTTTGGAGTTTCCATGGATGATATTTGAACATTATCTATCAACTTTGTGATTTATCCAAATTTAACATTGTAATTATTTTTCTTCACCATCCTATCTTTCATCATAAAAATCAACATATTCATCAAACATAATATGCATAATATCATCTATAATTTGGGCCTTGAGATTCTATAATATTTATGAAATGTAGAGCATTGAAAATATATACTTTGATGGTATTTTAAAACAAATTGCTCATACTTTCTTTATCATGTGAAACATAGTAATGACATTCAAAAATGTCAAAGTATGATATGTTTTGCTTTCTATATAAAAAAATGATATGAAGGTATGTTAAAGATATTTTCTACTAAAGCCAAGATTAAGAACACGATAAACAATTTTTGTGGCTTCACTCCAAAATTATTTTTCAACACTTGATTTATTAAAAAATTGTTCTATTCATTTCTTGTAACTAATTTATTGTAACTTCATATTTTTTGAAAGTTTTTTGGACAAACAAATCATGTGAAATATCATTTTCATCAAAGAATTATTTGAAGAATAATATTTCAAATTTCCTTTGATCATTTCTGGAAATGACAAATTTTTACTTTAAAAGACTTAAAAAAACGATTCAGTTGGTAATTCACCTAAGTATAAAATATAAGAATTTTTCTTTTAAATGAAACATGAGGATGTTTGTTTTACTTCAACCGTGTGGGGTTTTGAAAAATTAATTTTAAAAGCAATTTTACACAGTTATCTTTCACATATCAAACATCCTCAATCTATGCAAAATTATTTCAACAAATGATACATGTACCTTTGATTTGTTAATGTTTCCAAAGGTTATAGACGCTCCAAATTTTTTTAATGAGAGGTGGCACCATACTTTTCCATTCATGTGTATTGAGCAAGCCTTGTTCATGTATCAATGTTCTTTCTTGATTGTTGGATGGTGTTCCTGCATCACAAGTTAGTAATGACTTTGGTACCGATATTTGTTTGGGTCCTTGATGGTTAGTATATAAAAGAAGATTTTTTAAAACTTGATCTCTTTTTAAAATAGCAAGTTGACTCGTAGTGGTCATTCTTGGAATAAGAGGAACACTTTGTTGTTGGTTTTTAAGAAGGTTTGAAAATCTGAGTTTTAAACGTCTTTGAAATTGAGTTTGATGAAATTCCTGAACGTTCTCCTTTTTTCAAACTTTCTGAAGAAAGTTTTGTTTTTGTTCCAGAATGTTCTCCCTTTTTAAGGCTACCTAGAGAACGTTCTCCCTTTTTCATGTTTCCTGGAGAAAGTCTTGTTTTTGTTCTAGAATGTTCTTCTTTTTTAAAGATCCTTCTGTTCTTGATTTTTTCATCTCTTTTCTTAAAATAACATACAAATTCCAGATGTCCAAATTTAAATGCAATATGAACATTTGGTTTTGCATTTCTCCTCTTTTCTTTTAGGAACAAAAAAGTTTTCATAAATCTTTTCTTTTTGAGAAGTTTTGAAACATAAATCATCTTTGTCAAATATCCTTTCTTCAGATATGATATTCTTTTGAAATGTTTCAATGGTTGTTACCAAGTTGGTTAAATCATTTTTCAATTCATGAAATTTTATTTTTAAAGAGGTACTTTGTTCTTTAGTTTCAGAACATTTTGGAAAATGATTTTTTATGGTTATCTCATTGAGAGTCTTTTGTTGCTTAACCGTTTTTAAATGAGTTTGCTGCAATCTTTAAATGAACTTTCTAAGTTCGTCATTCATAGCTTGGGCTTTCTCTTTTTCTTATTTTTCTTTACGAAGTTGTTCTTTTAATAAACCATATTTTTGAGCAAGAAGATTTGAATCACATAAAAGATTATCAAATTCTTTTTCCATTTCTTCACATAAAGGACAGAGTTCAGAGATGGTTACCTCATTATTTTCTAAGTTTTCCTTTAAGCACATGTTTGTTTCTGACATTACTTTTTCTTCCTGAATCTTTTCCTATAACACTTGTTAGGTGCTTAATCTTTAGAGACCAAGCTTTGATGCCAATTGAAGTAGCAATATCAATTTACAAGAAAGGGGGGGTTTGAATTGTAAATTCTCCCTTTTAAAATTCCTGTTAAAAACTTAAGAAAATAACTCAAAATTGATCTTGGTTGTGACACACAGAAAAGGAGAACGTTCTTGGTTTTCACCAGAAAACAGAGAACGTTCTTGGTTAGTTAAAATCAACAGTTCAGTTTATCTAGAGTAACTTGATAATTAACAGACTGAAAGTAAATAGAGATAAGGGAAGAGATAATTAACGTTCTTGGTTAGTTAAAATCAACAGTTCAGTTTTCCACTAAGTGTTTAAAACAAGAACCTTCTTGTATTTATAGCACCTAGCTTAGATCAACCTTGATCTTTGTTATAGACTTTAATCTAATTCCACCCAGTTAGAGATTAATCAAATCACCTACCAACCTTGATAGGATTTCTTACAATCTACCCCAAACTATACTTAACTCTTATAGTTTGAGTTTTACAACAATGAAGAGATTGTTTTGTTAGAATCTGAGATGTCTCAACTCTTGTTTGAGATTCGATTCTTTACAAAGAATTCAATATAAATGTATCAGAGTAAAAAGAATTTAATCAAAATTATTCTTGTAAGTGATGAGAGATTTTCAAGTATGTATGTGAGTGATTGATGATATATCTTGGCACTTGAATGTCTTTGATTTTTCGACAAAATCTGAGTATGCTCATCTCTTGTTTGAGATTAGATTCTTGAGAAAAGAATTCAGTAGATGATTCTGATATGAAGAAGAAAAACAGAACTAAAGATATTTTTTGTGATTGAGAAGCTTTCAAGTATGTAAGTATATGTGAGTGATGTTTTTCTTTGTACTTGAAGCTGTATTTGAAGGTGCAAACACGAGAAGGGGGGGTTGAATTGTGTTTGACTTAACTTGAATACTTTTCTTGTTTTTATAATTTTAAAACAAAACTTGATGTATGATTAAAAACAGAGTTAGCAGCGGATATAAAGTAAAAATAAAACTCACAATTTTTATATTGGTTCACCGTTAACGAGGCTACGTCCAGTCCCTTCACCTTGAAGGATTTCACTAATTCAAACCTTGAATTACAACTGTTCTACTGACCCTCCAAGTCAGTCTTCTCAAACAGTCTAACAATCCTAGACTCTTGAGGAATACAGCTCCTGTCTTCAGCCAATCTGACAATCCCATATTGTAGAAGAAATTACAACACTATGAATCTAATTGCCAAGTAACCTGCTACCCCTAACGACTCCCTCAGATTGTAGACTCTACTTCAACAACTTAGATTTGACACAGTGGAAAGAAAATAACACGAGTACTTGCTTCTTGAAAGCTGGAACTCACAATTGACCTCTCTGAAAATTTGAGTGTTTGCTTTGGAAGTGTATGACTCTTTTGTGATTTTCGATGATGAATATTCTGCCTTGAGCCTCCTTTTATAGATGCAGATTAGGGCCTCTTCCAATGCTTAAATTCGAGCTGAATCTTGCTGGATTCTCTGTAAAAATAACTTGACCAATTAGGCTTCATTTAAATAAAAAACATATCTTTTTTTAAGCTTCAGATTTCTTTCAAAAAATAACTGGCCAATCAAAACTTTAGTTGCTTCCTGCCACAGCTCCTGAATTCCACAATACCTCACTTTTATTTTTGTAACAAATCTTTTTTAAAACTTTGATTCAAATAAATTAAAATCTCCACCATTAATCCTCCTGATTAAATCTGGACCGTTGGATCTTCTGCGCTAGTCCACATCTGAACCATACTAAGTGATATGTTGTGATCCTCTGATTTCGGCCATCCCTGGACCACACTTCCTAACCCTCTAATCTTCTTATCTCGGCCATCCTGGACTTGCACCTGATATGCTATAATCCTCTGATCTCGGCCATTGCTGGACCACACATCCTGACCCTATGATTTCGGCCAACACTGGGCCATGGTCTGATCTTATGATCTAGGCCATCACTGGTCCAAATAATTAAAACTGAACTATTGATATGGAAATCTTCCCTCTGATCTGGGCCAATTATGGACTTGGTCTGAATTAAACTGAAATTAAATCTGGACAAGTAATATTTCAGTTTGGACATTTTACCTTTGATTTTGGATCAGGTCTGGATCAATTCTGGAAATCATTTCTTCTGGTCTGGACTAAGGTTCATGCCCTGAATCATGCTATCTTATGGTATGGGTCAAATCTGGATTGATTCTCTTGTTCTGGACTCATTAACTTATCTTCTGGTTGAGTCTGGAACAAGTCTGGGCTGTTTTAATTTCTCACTGCCAGGCCATCTTCTGGTCAGAAAAACTTCTGGAATAAATCTGATATTTGATTCCTCTTGGTCTGGCACAACTTTCCCTCTGGCAGGCTTTCCTATGGTATGGTCCAGGTCTTCTTCTAACATTGCTTCCTTCTGATCTGGGCCAGCAAAGATATCTTCTGGTGATCCTGGAGTATCTTCTGGTAATTCCAGGATGCATTCTGAATGCATTTTCTGCCTCTGCAAACTTCATATTCTGCTTGTATTTAAAGTAATAATTCAAGGTACAAAATAAGATTACATTGAGTCCTTTTGTAAACATCAAAATCCTAAGACTTAGAACCAACTTGGTTCCAACAGTATTTTCTTCCTGAGCTTTGGCCTTCCTTTTATAGGCATGAGAGCATTTAATGATGGTCAAATAGAGTCGTTGGTAGTGCTCTTGTCAGGTTTGACCAAAGGCAATATTTCTGATTAAAAATAATCCAGCTTTTGACTATTTTTTAATTTCTGTTTTGACTAGGCTGAAACCTTTTATTCTTGATCAGATTTCCTTTGTTTAATGATCCTTTGTACTTCAAATATATTTGTTAATATCTTTGATTTGATCTGGAGTTTTGATTATGTAAAAACAGCTTGGAGAATGATGATGAACTTCTGCAGAATGTTAATGAAATTCTGGAGATTGATAATCAATCTGGAGTCCTAGTATTTGAACTTTTTGGAGATTGATAATCAATCTGGAGGTTCAGCTTTGATCATTCTGGATGTCTTCCTGATCTTTTCTTCGATCTGCTTTGATGTAAACATACTTCAAGATCGTTCAACGTTCTTGGCAGTCAAGCTGGAGAAGGATGTAACAAGGCTGGAGAATGATTGTATCATTCTGGATTGATGATACACTATTGGAGAAAGATGTTAAACATGCTGGAGATTTGATTGTTAACATGCTGGAGATTTGATTGTTAAAATGCTGGAGAGTAATAATCATTCTAGAGATTGATGATCATTTCTGGAGACTAATGATCATTCCTAGAGACTGATGATCATTCTTGATAGAAGATCATTCTGGAGACTGTTTTGATTATTCTGGACATTCAGATGTTCAAGAACAGACTTGGTTCTTCCTCTGAATGTATTTTCTGGAGATATCCTCTAATATCGTTTTCTGGAGGTATCTTCTGATAGTATTCTGGAGGTATCCTCTGATAGTATTCTGGAGGTATCCTCTGATATCGTCTTCTGGAGGTATCCTCTTATATTGTCTTCTGGAGGTATCCTCTGGTGACGTATCCTCTGGAGGTATCCTCTGGTGACGTCTTCTTGAGGTATCCTCTGGTGACGTTTTCTTGAGGTATCCTCTTGTGGAGGTATCCTCTGGTATCCTCTTCTTGAGGTATCCTCTAGTATCCTCTTCTTGAGGTATCCTCTGGTATCCTCTTCTTGAGGTATCCTCTGGTATCCCCTTCTTGAGGTATCCTCTAGTGACATCATCATCTGGTGATGTTATCTTCTGGTGACGCCATCATCCTTTGATGATGTCATCCTCTTGTAACAACTTCATCCTCTGGTGACGCTATCTTCTAATGAAGTGAATGGATTCTTGCTTTGTTCACTTATGCATTCATCTTCCTTAAACAAAACTTAAGTGAAATCATTAGTAGACCACCATTCATAAAACTTAATCATTTAATTTAAAAGGTTTGTTGTCATTAAAACATATATCAAAAAGGTTTTTTCGTGAACAAAAGGTACCACCAACCATACTTTGTTATACAAGAAAACCCCCACCTACATACTAAAAGGTTTCTGTGATTCCGACTATGCTGGAGATAAGCTGGAAAGGAAAAGTACAAGTGGAAACTGCACTTTCTTAGGTGATAAGTTGATCTCATGGTCAAGCAAAAGACAAAGCACAATTGCCATGTCAACAGCTGAAGCTGAGTATATGTTAGCAGCAGGATTCAGCTCACAATTACTCTAGATGAAACATCAACTTGAAGATTACAACATCTTTGAAACCAATATCCCTTTGTTCTGTGATATCACTTCAGCCATAAACCTAACCAAGAACCCTATCTTACATTCTAGAGCCAAACACATTGAAATAAAAGACCATTTCATTAGGGACCATGTTCAAAAAGGGACTTTAAGCATCCAGTTTGTGGACACTGATCATCAATGGACTGACATCTTCACCAAAGCATTACCTGAAGATAGGTTCGAGTTCATCAAGAAGCATCTCAGTATTACCTCCATATCTGACTAGCTCAAGTAGTCATCTTAGGAGTTTTTAATTTTCTTGTAATTTTATTTTATGCTTTTTATTTTTCTGTTTTTACTTTCTGTAATTTGTAAAGAGAAAAACAAAAAAATACAAAAATAGTAGGACCTCTTTTTGGCTGATGACAAAAAGGGGGAGAGAGAGAAAAAGGAGAAATAAGTAGAAAAGGAGAGATAAAAAGAAAGGAGGAGCGAAAAAGAAAGAGATGAAAAGAGAAGGAGTTGAAAAGGAGAAGAAACAGGGAGAGAGAAAAATAAAGAGAGAAGGAGTTGAAAAGGAGAGACAATGTGAAGGGAGAAAAGAAAGAGTGAATAAAGAAGGAGTTGAAAAGGAGAGGAGAAGAAAAGAAAAGAAAGAGTGAAAAGAGAAGGAGTTGAAAAGGAGAAGAAAAAGTCAGTATCAAACTTAGGGGGAGAGATTGGTCTGAGGGGGAGTAATTCAAGTCTTCGAGTTATAAGCTAGCAAAATAAGTTAAGGTTTTGTCATCATAAAAAAGGGGGAGAGTGTTGGAACCATGTTGGTTCTAAGTACTTTGGATTTTGATGTTTACAAAAGCACTCCAGAGGGAGACTTGATTCAAACCAGTAGGAGTCATAAGTCAAACTTAATCCAGAAGTTATTCTGACCAGAAGATGGCCTGGCAGTGAAATGATAAACAGCCCAGACTTGATCCAGACTTAATCAGAGGATAAATTAATGGGTCCAGAACGAGAGATTCAATCCAGATTTGACCCAGACCAGAAGATAGCATGGTTCAGGGTATGAAACTAAGTCCAGACCAGAAGAAATGATGTCCAGATTTGATCTAGACCCGATCCAAATCAGAAGGTAAAATGTCGAAACTAAAATATCATTTGTCCAGATTTAATTTCAGTTCAATCTAGACCCAGTTCAGAATTGGTCCAAATCAGAGGGAAAAGGTTCAAATCAATGGTCCAGATTTAAGAATATGGTCAAGTGTTGGCCGAGATCAGAAGATCAGACCATGGCCAAGTGTTGGCCGAAATCAGAAGGTCAGAACGTGTGGTCCAGCATTGGTCGAGATAAGAGGATCACAACAAATCAGTTTGCAAGTCTAGGTTGGCCGAGATCAGAAGATCAAAAAGTGTGGTCCAGTGTTGGCCGAAATCAGAGGATCACAGCAGATCACTTAGTATGGTCCAGATGTGGACGAGAGCAGAAGATCAAAGGGTTCAGATTTAATCATGATGATAATCGGTGGAGATTTGATTAAATTTGATCAAAGTATTAAAAAGGATTTGTTACAAAAATAAAGTGAAGACGTATGGGAGTTCAGAAGCTATTGGCAAAGATTTGGTTACTATCAAAGTAGGACAATTGTTTATACCGGATAACTTTGTGGTGTTGGAAAGGAATAGGACTCCCGAGTTTTGATTCTATTGGAACCAAGTGGGTTCTTACAATTAAAATTTTGATGTTAACAAAAGTATTTTATGAAAATAACATATTTGACTTCGAAGAAGAATGCCAAATATCAGAGGATGACGTCACCAGAGGATACCACCAGAGGATGTCACAAGAGGATAACGTCACTAGAGGATGTCACCAGAGGATGACATCACCAAAGGATACCACCAGAGGATGACGTCACCAGAAGATATCACCAGAAGATAATACCAGAAGATACCACCTGAAGCTATCAACTCCACTAGAAGATGTCACCAGAGGATGACGTCATCAGAAGATATCGACGTCACCAGAAGATATAAATGTCACCAGAAGATACCTCCAGAGGATACCAGAAGATGTCACCAGAGGATACCAGAAGATATCACCAGAGGATACTTCCAGAGGATACCAGAAGATGTCATTTGAGGATACTAGAGGATATCACCAGAGGATACCACCAAAAGATACCAGAAGATATCATTAAAGGATACTAGAGGATATCACTAGAGGATCCTGTCATAAGCAAAAATCAGAGGATGTCATCAAAGAAAAAAATCAGAGGATATCATCAAAAGCAAAAGTCAGAGGATATCATCAGAGGCAAGAATCAGATGACATCATTAGAGGATACCATTCGTGGTCTAGATCAGAAGGAGACATGGTCCAGATCAGAAGGAAACATGGTCCAGAAGAAGACATGATCCATATCAGAAGGAAACATGGTCCAGAAGAAGACATGGTCCAGATAAGAAGGAAACATGGTTCATATCAGAAGGAAACATGGTCCAGATTAGAAGCAAACATGGTCCAGATCAGAAGCAAACATGGTCCAGAAAATAACATGGTCCAGATCAGAAGAATGCACTGTCCGGATTTAAAACGTGATTCATATTCGTAGAAGACTTGATTTAAATTCAAAGAAGACTTGATTGAAATTTAAAAGAGATCTGATCAAAGTTTTAAGAATATTTCATTGAAAAATCAAAGAAGACTTGATGGAAATTCGAAGGAGATCTGAACAAAGAAGATTTGGTTCAAAATTAAAAAGAAACAAAATTAGGTTAAAAGAATTTTCAAAGGAAATCTTAGCAAGATTCATCTCAAAATTAAGCATGGATCAAAACCCAAAACTCATCTATAAAATGAGGCTTCATGCCGTAGAAGAATGTATCGAAAAACACAAGAACTCAAGCTTCGAATCCAAAGTCATTTAGAGTTCAAAAGAGAGAAACACTTGAGCGCAAGAGAAATATTTTCTAAGTGATTTTTCGAGAGTGAGAGTCATTGCAAAAATCAGCTTTCCAGAAGCAACTATGCAAAGTTCCAAACCCTTGTAATAAAACCCGATAGTGGTGTAAATTCCTCCTTCAATATGGGGTTGTCAAATGGGTAGGAGAAGACTTGGCTTGTAGGGTCAAGATGCTGTTATTCCTCAAAAGTTTGGGGTTGTCAGGCTGTTTGAGAAGACTTGGCTTGTAGGGTCAAGGTGTTGTTATTCCTCAAAAGTCTGGGGTTGTTAGGCTGTTTGAGAAGACTAGCTTAGAGAGTCAGGTGTTGTAATTCAATGTTTTGAATCAGTGGATTAAAGCCTTCTGAATGAAGGGATTGGATGTAGCCAAGTTAATGGTGAACCAGGATAAATTTGTGTTCTTATGCTGTTATTATCCGCTGTTGAGTCTGATTATTTATTCATCAAGTAATTCACATCAATATTCATCAAAACAGCAAAAAGAATTCAATTTTGGCAAACACAATTCAGCCCTTTTCTCGTGTTTGCACCTTCAGATTCTTCTTGGGAGACATTTTCAAGCCACAACATAAGCTGTTATTGATGTGAAAAATGGGAAGCTTGCCTTCAATGTGGGTGATGAAAAAATTCAATTTAATTTGTCTAACCTTATGAAAAGTCTTTCTCTTAAAGATTCTTTTGTAGGGTCGATTTAATTGATCATTGTGTTATGGAGTGTCCTTTAAGACCACTCTCCCAAGATGGGCTGGAAGCATACTTGATTGGAAGCACAAGTCATGGAGACTTGGCAAAGGAAGTTGATGCATATGCTAACTTGTTGGATGAAAAACCTCTTATTCCAGACTAAAATTTTGAGCATAAAATTTAGCACCCCTCCCAAAAAAGGCTCTACGGGAAGAACTTAAGTCTTTGCCATTGAATCACATGTATAATTTCCTTCGCAAGAATTCTATATTTCCTGTCATTGTAAGTGATGAATTAAATGGTAGAGAAACTGAAAAATTGCTTGGACTCCTCAAGATGTACCCAAAAGCTATTGGGTATACTATTTAGGACTTAAAGGGAATTAATCCATCCATTTGCATGCATAGGATACTACTTGAAGAGGATTATAAACCCTCTATTGAGCATCAAAGGGGGCTAAACCCTAACATGAAAGAAGTTGTAAAAAAAATGTATTTACACTCTTAGATGTCGGGGTAATTTATCCTATCTCTGATAGCAAATGGGTTAGTCCCGTTCAAATAATTCCTAATGAATTTTGTCTTGACTCATTTTGCAGGTTAAGAGATTCATTGATATCTGCCTTGATTATGCAGCCATTTGATTGGAGTCTTTCATTTGAAAACATGTATGATGCTAGTGATTTTGCTATAGGTGCAGTGTTGGGGCAGAGAAAAGACAAGTTCATGCTATCTATTATGCTAGCAGTGAAGTAAAAATTTACAACAAAGGGGGTTTGGATTGTAAATTTATGTTTTTTAAAATTTCCTGAAAAAATTAACTCAAGATTGATCTTGGTTGCAAATTAGAAAAACGGAGAACGTTCTTGGTTCTGAACCAGAAACGGAGAACTTTTTGGTTAGTTGAAAATAATAGTTTTCGCTTATCTATTGAACTTGATATTGAAAGACTTAAACGTAAATAGATAAGGGAAGAGATATAACACACAAATATATCTTGGTTCACCCAATACGGGTTACGTCCAATCCACACAAATTTGAGATTTTCCACTAAGTGCTCAGAGCAAGAATGCTCTTGGTTTTTACATAACTTTCTACATATCAATGTTGATCTGTTACAAACCACTACCTTTCAAACCAGAAAGGATTTTCAATAATCTACCTTTCAATCTTTAGAATGGATTTTCACACTACCTTTTTAAAAGATAGAAGGATTTTCAGAAACATCTCAAGACTAGTTCAACACACTTTTTCTTGAGTTTACAGTGAAATGATAAAGAGTATGACAAAATCTGATTATCCTCTACTCGTGTTTGAGTATGGATTCTGATCTTGGAGCTCAGTAGTGATTAAATGTTACAGCCACTTGAGAACTAAACTGAACTTAGAAAGATATTTGAAAAGCTTAAAGACTCTTGAATCTGATTGTAAATAATGGATTGCTTGTTTTCTTGATAAAATAGTAATTACTAGATTATATGCAATGGTTTTTGAAACAGAATTCTTGTTAACACATTGATTCATGATAAAACAGATTTCGTTATAAAATAGAGTTCATGATAACTCAGAAATCATCAGATCATACATAGCAAAAAATATTACAGAAAGTGATATTAGCCGTTCATGACAACAAATTTGTGCATAAGTTAACCAAATACATACAATAATGAACTTCTGAAATTAACAACGCTTAAATCTTAAAATCTAAAATCTATCTAAAATCTAGATTACTTCTCCCCCTTTGTCGCACAAAAAAGGAGCAGGAACAGCAGAGTAGCTAAGTTGACAAGGATGGAGAAGAGCCTTCTAAGGATGATGATAAAGGTGGTTGTTGAATGGGTGGAAAAACTAGAGGTGGATTTGGCATGGGTGGCTCAAGACCAAGTTTTGGAGCCAACTGGGTTGTCATCTAATCTTTTAGTATGGCTTGTTCTTTATCCTGGTGCATCTTCCTTGCCAAGATGGTCTAGAGAGAATCAAAGATTGCTTTGTTGGTTTTTGAGCTTTGTTTTTCCATCTTTGATTTTTTAAGAGGGGGATGAGCACTTTGCATTGGAGTGGACATGGGAGTATTTTGTGAAGGGGCAGCAGTGGTACAAAAGGTGGACAAAGTGGCAAAAGAAGAAGAGACCTGTGACGAGGGGTTTGTAGTGTTGAAGTTGGAAGGCACAGATGGGTCATCTTATGGAAAAGCTAAATATTGGCTAATGCTAAAAATTGAAAAGCTTGTTTTTTGGGGTGAGACAAACATAGGTGATATGGTAGATGTATGTTGATCAGCAATGGTCGACACAAATTCTGAAAAAATGAGCTTGAAAAGGTGGTGGATGCAGTGGCAGTTGTGTTTTGATCAGTTTGCGGTTGAGAAGGAGTAGGAACATTCTGTTGAGATGGAGAAAGTTATTCAGCATTAGGAGAATGTTCTGTCGTATCAGGTGAGGCTGTTTTTTGTGTGAATATGGAGTGGCGATGGACCTTTTTCTTTTGGTTGATGGTTGAGTGAAGCTTCATTTTGGTAATGAAGCAGATTGAAGTTGCTTCGTGTAAAAGATATTTTTCAAGGAGAATTTGGAGAGCTTGATGTGAGAAGATTTTGTATCCAAGGGAACAACAAAGGATCTAATTTTTTTAGAAAAGACCATACCATAAGGAATGGTGTTCCTCTTGTAATCTTTGCTTATTGCAGACATCATATGGTGGATAATCAGATGTGGCAAGTTTAACTTCTTCTTATGAAAAAGGTGATAGATGACAAGAGCGACATTATCATACACGAATTAATTGCTGCCACAGCGGGGTAACACAGAGTGTTGGCTAATACTATTGAAGATTTTAGGAATGGGCTTTAGATTAGCTGAGAGAAAGTTTATTGATTCAACAGCAAAGAGTTCTTGAAATCCATCATCCTTTGAAATCTCTAGGGTTGAATACCAGTCTTATCCAAAGACTTCAGGTCCATTAGAGGGTAAATGAAGAATTTCAGCAATGGTTGATGCGGTAAGACGTATTTCAATCTCCTTAATTTTTGAGACGATTAGAAATTTATCTGGGAAACATTCAACCTTACAGTAAAAGGCTCTCATGACCTCAGGGTAGTAGCAGTCAGAGAGTTGGAGGAAATTAGTCCATCCTAAAGCATTAGTGTGATGTTTGATGTAGGTTCGTGCAAACTGCAGATTCTCAAAGAAAACTACACGACCAATGCCAATGTGTCTTTGAGCCCACTTGTCATTGTAAATTTTCTGCATTTTGAGAGAAATCAAAGGACGAACCAAGGATTTTGGGGATGATGGTTTGGTGGATGCTTTGTTTTTAGGGTTTGGGGTTTTCTTCGAAGAACGTTCTGGGTTTGGAGGTTTTGGTGGAGAACGTTATGGGATTTTGAAAACTTTAGGGTTTTTCAATTTTCTTGAAGTCAGGAAGTCAGACAGAGTAGAGGAACACTTGAGTGATGGATTTGGCTTGGTTTTGGTGGATTTAGGGTTTTGGCTTGGTTTAGGGTTTGATGGTATTTCTTTGGAAGGAGATTTTTGGGGCGTTTTGATTTTGGGAGGTGTTTGAGTTTCTGGAGGTGTTTGAGTTGTTGAAGGTTCTGGTGGTGGTGTTGGTTCTAAGATGGGAGTTTCTGGTAATGGCGTGGAGACAGAGTAATCTTCGGAGATGGTATAGATTGTTTGGTCTGTTGTTTTAGGTTTGGAGGTACCAATGCCGGCGACTATGCGCATTGAACATCATTTGGATGATGAAGGTTTTGGTCGTCGTTGGTATGTATTTCTGAGGTGAGGTGGAGTTTGATTAGAGGGGTGAGGTCCATATTGATATAGTGGTGGAAGAATAGTTGAGAGAGGTCGGAGATGAAGAACAATTGGGGATGATTCTTTTGAGTATGACATTAGATCAGAAAAGGTTGTTTATGATAAGGAGTAGGGAGGTGTTGGTCTGGGTGGTGGTGAGGGTGAACGCATTGGAGATGGTGAAGGAGACGGTGAGGGAGATGATGATGATGTTCTGGGATTTGGATTTTATTGCTAAGACTTTTGTTCTTGCCATTTGGATCATGAGTGAGAATGAATGAGAACGATGAAGGATTTTTGCAGAAAAAGTGTAAGGTTGTTGGTTAGTGAAAAAAGAAAGAAAAGACTTTTGGCTTTTTTGTGCAGTTGAGTAACACGATGTTACTACGCGTGGTTAGGATTGATGGGACAGACGTGGGTTGGGAAATAGGAAGTTGGAAGTGATGTGGCAGTAGTAGATGGAATAGCCATTACTTTTTGATGAGTGGCAGTAGTACGTGTGCAAAAGTTGACTTTTGAAGTTTTTAACTTAATTAAATAACGAAGAACGTTCTTGAGTTTTTTTCAAAAAGCCAGCCCAAATAGAGAACGTTCTCCGTTTTGCCCAACATTTTCTGGCTTTAGTTTTTTTTTTATCAATTTTGAGCAGGATTTTTGATGATTTTTAGCCGTTTTTTGATTAAAATAATGTTTTCTTCAACAATAGGTTTAGTTAAAATATCAGCAAGCTGATTCTTTGTGTCAACAAAGATTATTTTTACCTCCTTTTTATTTAATGATCTCTAATAAAATGATGTTTTATTTCAATATGCTTTGATCTTGAATGCTGAATGGGATTCTTTGAAAGATTTATGGCACTGGTGTTATCAGACTAAATTGTGATTTTAGAATAACTTACTAAAAAGTCTTCAAGTTGGTTTTTGATCCACAAAACTTGTGAACAACAATTTGCTGCGGAAACATATTCTGCTTCAGTGGTTGATAAAGCGATTGTGTTTTGCTTTCTACATGACCAGCTAATCAAGGCTTCTCCTAGGAACTGGCATGCACGATTTGTGCTCTTCCTTTCAACTTTATCTCCAGCGTAATCCGCATCACAATAAGCTACAAGATCAAATTGAGAACCTTTGCTATACTAAAAGCCAAGATCATTAGTACCGACAAGATAACGAAAAATTCTTTTTACAGCAGTAAGGTGGGATTCTTGTGGTGCAGATTGAAACCTAGCACACAATCCTACTGCAAAAACAATGTCTGGTCTACTTGTAGTTAAATAAAGTAATGAACCAATCATTCCCCTATACTCTTTTTCAGAAATTGATTTTCTAGTTTCATATTTATCTAGTGAGGATGATGGATGTGTAACACCCCGAGTTTAAAACACAGCGCGAGAGTATTTTTTTTTTTAAATAATTAATTAAAATTAGTTTCCCAAATTCATCACTTCAAAAGGATTGAAATAAAATTTCCTTTAATTCGTTTCATAAAAATAGTACGTCGTAGATTAATTGATGAACGTAATTAAATAATTTCATCAGAAATATCACTAAGTACTTATCTTTAGAAATTAATATTAAACATTAATACATGAATATGGCCCATCGTAGGTACCACTTGACTATGCAATGTATGAATATGCAGTGTTTTTCTCTTCACTGAAACATTATGCATTATCAGGAAAATTCAACCTTTCTATCATTTTTCAAATCATCTCAACATAATCAATATCATCATCATCACAATCATGATTAAACAGTCAAGTAATCATTAACACCTTGCAATGTTTTCCCAAACTCTTAAAATTCATAACACAGTATTTAAAACTGAGATTTCTGGAAAATACGAATCTGTATTCGAATACAGCTTCTCTATATTCGAATACAGAAGCCAAAAACAGTGCAGAATTACACTCTGTATTCGAATACAGAGGCAGTCTCAGTGCACAATCATTATTTTTCACTACATCACTAAAGTCTCAAAAAACTTCATCACCACCACTTCAAAATATCACCAAAAGTTCCATTTTAATTAACTTTAACCCTTCTCAAAGTTTCCCAACACTTTAAAATTCACAAGACAGTATTTAAAACTTGATTTTCTGGAATACACAAATCTGTATTCGAATACAGCTTCCTTGTCTTTGAATACAGAAGCTAAAAACATAGTTTCCGGAAAAACCCAAATCTATATTCGAATCAAGCTCTCTTGTATTCGAATACAGAAGCAAAAACTAGTGTCAACCAGCATTCTGTATTCGAATACAGCATGCCTGTAGTCGAATACAGATGCGAATACAGTGTTAAAATTTCACTTATGTATTCGAATACAACAAAGTCGTAGTCGAATACAGATGCTAAGTCAGAAGCAAAAATCCTTCCTCTGTATTCGAATACAGGGACTCGTATTCGAATACAAGTTTAAAAACTTAAGTAAAACAGAAACTTGGCAGGTTGTATTCGAATACTTGGCAGGTTTAAAAACTTAAGTAATACACCTTCGAAATCAGTGAAATTTTCCTGAGACTTCAACACATTTCAAACTGTTTCTTTTGAAAAATCAGCCCAACCCCAAAACAGTTTTATCACTCTTTTAAACCACAAAACTCATACTTTTACATCAATACGAATTTTCCAAAAGGAAACACTTTCATCATTTTAAAACTCCCTTTTCTTTTGAAAACATCAACAACACCAGAATCACTCAAAACAAAAACAGACGCAGAATCATCAGAAGCAGAAATAGAATGATCAACACCAGAGTCATCAGAAGCAGAAACAGAATGATCAACATCAGAATCATCCAGAACCAGAACATGCATCTCCAAAACAACATGCATGGTATTCTTCAGTATGCTTACACAACCAACACAACATGCAAAGTATATTCCACCTTTCTCACACAAACAGAATCAACATGCAAAACATTTCAGCTTTCTCACACATCAGAACAACATGCAAAACATTTCAGTTTTCTCAAACATAAGAACAACATGCAAAGCATTTCAGCTTTCTCACACAAACAGAATCAACATGCAAAGCATTTCTGCTTTCTCACACAAATAGAATGACATTAATACATTCAGTCAAACAGAAATCATCACATAGCAGCAAACACTAACAGAATGTGTTTTCGCATTTTATAACAACATTCAAAACAGTTTATGAACATGTATTTTAATCACCTTTAAAATAACATGCAAAACATTTTTCAGTTTTCCCACACAAACCAAACAGCATTGCAGTAACAACTAGAACAGCAACATCACAGATTCATTACACATCACAGAATACATTTTCTTCATTTTTTTTTCAAAATGTCATTGCAAAATAGTTTTTCTTCAGCACTTTACCCGTCTGATTTCCAGCACTTTACCCGTCTCGTTGCGATTAGCCCCTAATCCCTTGATTAACTGTCCGTTAATTTAATTACTCGTAATTAAATTTAATTTATTCTTCATCCAATAATTTTAATTCATCTTCCAAAATAAATATTTATATATATATATATATTCACTCCAAACATACATATATTAAATATTTTACAAATATCCCCAAGATACACTTAAAATTAATTCCATAATTTTAATTAAAAATTAAGGGTCTTACATTACTCCCCCCCTTAAATTAGTTTCGTCCTCGAAAGTACATGTCCCTAAACAACTGAGGATATTGCTCCCTCATCTTACTCTCCAGTTCCCAGGTCACGTCTCCCGTAGTCGGATTCCAAATCACTTTGACTAGTGGGACTTCCTTGTTCCTCAACTGTTTGACCTTCCTGTCTTCAATCCTTACAGGAAATACATCAAATGACAGGTTATCCTTCAGCTGAATTATCTCTGGTGCGATCACATGTGACGGGTCTGCAATGTATTTCCTTAACTGCGACACATGAAACACGTCGTGAATATTGGACAGTATTGGAGGTAAAGCGATCCGATAAGCCAATGGTACAATACGTGCAGTAATCTGGTATGGTCCAATAAATTTTGGAGTCAACTTTCTTGACTTAATAGCTCTGCCAACACCAATTGTAGGTGTGACCCTCAAAAATACATGATCACCCTGCTCGAATTCCAAAGGTCTGCGATGTTTGTCCGCATAACTCTTCTGACGATCCTGTGAAATCTTCATTTTCTCTTGTATCCTCTTGATTTTCTCTATGGTCTGTTCCACCATCTCAAGTCCAACAATCATACTTTCTCCGTCCATATACCAGCATAAAGGCGTCTGACACTTGCGTCCATATAGAGCTTCATAGGGTGCCATTCCAATACTTACGTGAAACTGTTGTTGTAAGTAAACTCAATCAATGGCAACACCTCATCCCAGTTTCCTCTGTCATCCAACACACATGCTCTTAACAGATCTTCCAAGGACTGATTTGTCCTCTCAGTCTGTCCATCTGTTTGTGGATGGTAGGCTGAACTCAATTTCAGTTTCGTCCCCAAAGCTTCATGCAACGCTCCCCAAAAATGAGATGTGAACTTTGGGTCACGGTCCGATACTATACTCGATGGAGCGCCGTGTAACCTCACAATCTCAACGATGTAGATTTTCGTCAGCTTATCTACTTTGTAAGTGTCCTTACTGGTAAGAAGTGTGCAGACTTTGTCAATCGATCCACTATTACTCAAATTAAATCATTCTTTTTCCTTGTCTTGGGCATTCCTGTTATAAAATCCATGGAAATGTTGTCCCACTTCCATTCTGGTATATCCAATGGTGGCAACATCCCACAGGTCGTTGATGTTCCACTTTCGCTTTCTGGCAAGTTAAACAAGCCGATACGTACTCCGCTACGTCCCTCTTCATTCCTGGCCACCAGTAATTCTGTCTTAAGTCCTGGTACATCTTGGTCGCTCCAGGATGAATACTCAATTTACTCTTATGAGCTTCTTCCAAAATCATTCTTCTCATATCTACAACTTCCGGTACACAAACTCTTCCATTACATCTCAGAATATTATCTGGTCCGACGCTGAACTCAGTTGTCTGTCCTTGCGCTATCTGATTCCTCTTTTCTTGGATCAATGCGTCATCTTGCAAGTTTGCAATCTCCTCAAGTAAACCACTCGAAATTGTTATCATTCCACACTTTAAAATTCCTGGTGCAAACTTTACGTCCAAATGTAGATCTCTAAATGCTTCCCACAACTCCTGTTGTCTGGCCATTATCATTGAAGATGCTGACACACTCTTCCGACTCAATGCATCAACCACCACATTGGCCTTTCCAGGGTGGTACTGTAAAGAAAAGTCAAAATCCTTGAGAGTTTCCATCCATCTCCTCTGACGCATGTTCAATTCCTTCTGATCGAATAGGTACTTCAAGCTTTTATGGTCACTGAACACTGTGAACGTGCATCCATATAAGTAGTGCCTCTAGACCTTTAACGCAAACACTACAGCAACAAGCTCTAAGTCACGAGTAGGGTAGTTCCGTTCGTGAGTTTTCAACAGTCTTAAGGCGTAGGCTACAGCTTTCTTGTGTTGCATCAAAACACATCCCAGACCTTGGTGAGATGCATCACAGTAAACTTCATATGGTTCCTTTGGTTATGGCAAAACCAATACTGGTGAGGTTGTCAACTTTTCCTTAAGCAACTGAAAATTTTCCTCACACTTCTCCGTCCATGCAAACGGCTGATTCTTTCTGGTGAGTTGTGTTAAAGGAGCTACAATCTTAGCAAATCCTTCAATAAATCTCCTGTAGTATCCTGCTAGTCCGATGAAACTATGTATGTCTGTGATAGTCTGAGGCTGTTTCCAGGCAAGAATTGTCTCAATCTTTGCCGGATCTACAGCGATTCCTTCTTTTGTTATCACATGTCCCAAGAAGTTCACTTTATCTAGCCAAAACTCGCACTTCGATAAATTGGCATACAGTTGCTTCTCGCGCAAGACTTCAAGAACTCGACGTAGGTGTTCTCTGTGTTCTTCTTCATCCTTTGAATCAACCAAAATATCATCGATGAACACCACCACGAACTTATCCAGGAATGGGCTAAAGATCCTATTCATATAGTCCATGAAAATCGTTGGTGCGTTTGTAACTCCAAAAGGCATCACGAGATATTCATAGTGTCCATAACGAGTCCTGAAAGCAGTCTTTTGAATATCTCCTTCTCTTACTCGAATCTGATGATATCCTGACTTCAAATCAATCTTTGAAAACACCGTTGCTCCTCTCAATTGGTCCATCAAATCATCGATGCGTGGTAAAGGATAACGATTTTTGATAGTCACCTTGTTAAGTTGTCTATAATCCACACATAAGCATGAACTTCCATCCTTCTTCTTAACCAACAACACCAGAGCTCCCCAGGGCGACACACTTGGTCTAATGAATCCTTTCTCCAATAGACCTTCAATTTGACCCTTCAGCTCGCTTAATTCCAATGGCGACATCCGGTACGGCGCAATTGAAATAGGTCCAGTTCCTGGGTGCAAATCAATGAAGAACTCCACCTCTCTTACTGGAGGTAATCCTGGAGTTTATGTTGGAAATACGTCTGGGTATTCCTTAACTAACACCACATCTTCTATGTTCACATCCATCTTGGTCTCCACGTTAGCCAATGATTGAAATTCCTGAGTTCCTTCTCTCAGTGATACTTCGAGTTGGTTATCAGCCAAATACCGAACGACTCCAGGTTCGGGGAAAAGAACTAATTTTTGAGCACAATCCAAGACTACGTAATTATACGTCATCCAATCCATGCCGAGAATGATCTTGAGTGATTGTAGGGGTAACCAAGAAATCCCTATTCTGAATTGTTACAATACAGTGTAAACATGTAGAGTTTACGGTCAAAGTCTTAGCAGGTGTGGAAACGATCAAATCAAAAGGAAAAGCAGACACAAACAACTTCAAACGATTCACACATTCCATGGCAATGAAAGAATGGGTTGCCCCCGAATCAAAAAGTGCAGTTAGTGTGTTACCTGCAATCTCACAATCTTGCTGGATAAAATTTTGGGCTTGATTTCCAGCTTCAGCACCCATGTGATAGACACGGCCTCTAGAAGTAGGACGAGTAGCCCTAGTCGCGTTCACAGTTGGCTCCACGTTCGGAACCCGGCAATCCCTCGCCACGTGTCCTGGCTTCTAGCAGTTGAAGCACATCAGATCCCTCGCGGTACAAGTCGTAGCAATATGTCCTTTTTTACCGCATCGATAACACTGGACTCCTTGTCCCAATTGCTATCCAAAGTTCTGATTTCCCGACCGATTCTAGCCTCTCTTGTTGTTTTGTAGCCGGTTATACGGCTTAGCCACTTGCTTTCCTCTATTGTCCTGCCTGTTTATTCGACTAGGCCCGCTAGAATTAAAGTTCCCTCCTCTGTTGGCCCTCCTGTTTTTCACCTCTTCGACCTCTCTACACTTCTCCACTAACACTTGGAAACGTTGAATCCCCAAGGGTAGGACCGAATCTTTGATCTCATACTTCAGTCCATTTTGAAAGCGATGACACATAAACTGTTCATCAACTTCTTCCCGGAAGAATCTGAAATGTCTAGACATCGATTCAAACTTAGCTGCGTATTCTCCCACTGTCATATTCCCCTGGTGCAATTTCAGAAAATCGTCACCCAACTTGGTCCTAGTGCTCATCGGAAAGTATTTGTCCAAAAACTTCTTTTTGAACGACTCCCAGTTCACTTCTTCTTGAGTTGACCCCATCAGCAGTCTTGTACTTATCCACCAATACTCTGCATCCCCTATCAGCAGATACGTGGCATAGTTGACCTTCACCGCTGCTCGGCAATTAATCATCTCAAAGATTTTCTCCATCTCTTGAATCCACTGGTCCGCTCTTTCTGGACCCTCATCACCCTTGAACTTGGGAGGATTATGGCGACGAAAATCCTCTAGTCCTCTAGATTCAGCAGCGCGAATCTCTCTTTCCCTCTTCGCTAGATCTCGTTGAGTCTTTGCAGCCGTCTATGCAGCAACAGACGCAACCATGTTGTTCATTGCTTCAACCATCCTATCTTCCCGGCTGACATTGGCTCTTTTGGTGTCGTCTCTTCGTGGAGGCATTGTTTCCTACAAAACCATCATCACTTCAGTCACACCACAACTTACACAAGACTTGACACTTTAACTACTTGCTCCTATGCATGATCAGCTAATAACTCAAAACAATTACTTTAAATCAGAGCTTTATCCCAAAACTTTAACCAAATGCTCTGATACCACAATTGTAACACCCCGAGTTTAAAACACAGCACGAGTGTATTTTTTTTTTAAATAATTAATTAAAATAATTTCCCAAATTCATCACTTCAAAAGGATTGAAATAAAATTTCCTTTAATTCGTTTCATAAAAATAGTACGTCGTGGATTAATTGATGAACGTAATTAAATAATTTCATCAGAAATATCACTAAGTACTTATCTTTGGAAATTAATAATAAACATTAATACATCCCAAAATATAATTGTCATATCATACCAACAGAAAATATCAGAGTGCATGGTTTAGCGGAAAGTAGTACAAATATCTCCAAAATAAAATAAATTACAATTCCAGCTCAAATCCTATACATTCAAGTCTAACTGATCATGCACTAAAGCTACAGTAGCACGGATTTCATCCGCATCCCAAACAAGTCTCTTCCGACTCCGCCGCTCGCCTCGATGTGACCTCCTCCTCCTTCTCATCATTCAGAGAGGGATCAGCCTCCTCCGAATTCAGATCAACGCATAGTCTCGGTCGCTTCGGTGGTGCCGAAATCTCATAACAATCATCGGATATCCTAGACGGACCCGGAATATCAGCTGCTACTGGCTTCGGCTCTTCGTTCTTCTCTTCCGTTTCAGACTCATGTACATCTCCTCCAATCACCGGGTTAGGAGTCACCACTCCTACGGTGGCCTCCGTCTCAACCCCTCTAGCTGGCTCCTCAGCATCATCAAAAATCCCATGCCCCTCCAAAATCAAACGAGAAGGCACAGGAAAATCAATCCTCGCATAGCTGTGCTCCACGTAGTACACCACTCCATTGGTCCTACAAGTCCTCTTCAATCTCCCCGTGTATGTAGCCTTGCTTGAGGTGGGGTCGTAAACCCAAGCAGTAGGCACGGCACGATCAATGAAGTCGAGCGACGTTTCCGTCGTCTCGGGACCCATGGGTGGCATGGGTTTGGGGGGCATATGAGGGCAAAGCCCAATTTCCACAATATAATAGCAAGGGTCACCGACCGAAATTAACAAATAATCACATAGCATATATCTCACAGAGACAAATATATTCATGGCATAATATACGACAATGATGAAAATTAAGGATGCTCATTTGAATTTTCATGACATATAAGCTTTTTCAAACAGCAACCGTTTCATATGGAAGATATGTAGTAAGTATAGTTAACACTTCAATAAACACAATAATTAATTAGAAATTCAGATTCTTAAAGTATTCACACACATCAATTTCCAATCATCATCATATAATCCAAATCGTGACCCACCGGTCAATCCCTTGATGCAATATGTATATGCTCATGTATACAATTTCTTGGAATCACCAAGGTGCAGTCGCTCAACAGACCAGCACAATATGTTTGATTGTAACGGCCCTCAAGACCAGGGTGCAATCGCTCAACAGATCAGCACAAGTGCAGTCGCTCAACAGACCAGCACTCGTGCAGTCGCTCAACAGACCAGCACGTTTGACATATACCAAGGTACAATCGCTTACAGATCAGTACCTAGTGCAGTCGCTCAACACACCAGCACTTGTGCAATCGCTCAACAGATCAGCACGTGGTTGCGCATTTCAGAGTACAGATGCTCAACAGTCCATCACCAGTGCAATCGCTCAACAGACTAGCACCTATATACCAAGGTACAATCGTTCAACAGATCAGTACCTAGTCCAGTCGCTCAACAGACCAGCACTCGTGCAATCGCTCAATAGATCAGCACGTTGTTGCGCATTACTCTGTGGCCCATCGCAAGTACCACTTGACTATGAAATGTATGAATATGCAGTGTTTTCTCTTTACTGAAACAGTATGCATTATCAGGAAAATTCAACCTTTCCATCATCTTTCAAAACATCTCAACACAATCAAGATTATCATCATCACAATCATGATTAAACAGTCAAGTAATCATTAACACCTTGCAATGTTTTCCCAAACTCTTAAAATTCATAACACAGTATTTAAAACTGAGATTTCTGGAAAATATGAATCTGTATTCGAATACAGCTTCTCTGTATTCGAATACAGAAGCCAAAAACAGTGCAGAATTACACTCTGTATTCGAATACAGCCCTCTGGTATTCGAATACAGAGGCAGTCTCAGTGCACAATCAACATTTTTCACTACATCACTAAAGTCTCAAAAAACTTCATCACCACCACTTCAAAATATCACCAAAAGTTCGATTTTAATTCACTTTAACCCTTCTCAAAGTTTCCCAACACTTTAAAATTCACAAGACAATATTTAAAACTTGATTTTCTGGAAAACACGAATCTGTTTTCGAATACAGCTTCCTTGTATTCGAATACCGAAGCTAAAAACTGAGTTTCTGGAAAAACTTGAATCTGTATACGAATACAGCTCCCTTGTATTCGAATACATAAGCAAAAACTAGTGCCAACAAGCATTCTGTATTCGAATACAGGATGCCTGTAGTCGAATACAGATGCGAATACAGTGTTAAAATTTCACTTCTGTATTCGAATACGACAGAGTCGTAGTCGAATACAAATGCTAAGTCAGAAGCAAAAATCCTTCCTCTGTATTCGAATACAGGGACTCGTATTCGAATACAAGTTTGAAAACTTAAGTAAAACAGAAACTTGGAAGGTTGTATTCGAATACACTCATGTTGTATTCGAATACACCTTCGAAATCAGTGAAATTTTCCTGAGACTTCAACACATTTCAAACTGTTTCTTTTGAAAAATCAGCCCAACCTCAAAACAGTTTTATCACTCTTTTAAACCACAAAACTCAGACTTTTACATCAATACGGATTTTCCATAAGGAAACACTTTCATCATTTTAAAACTCCATTTTCTTTTGAAAACATCAACAACACCAGAATCACTCAAAACAAAAACAGACGCAGAATCATCAGAAGCAGAAATAGAATGATCAACACCAGAGTCATCAGAAGCAGAAACAGAATGATCAACATCAGAATCATCCAGAACCAGAACATGCATCTCCAAAACAACATGCATGGTATTCTTCAGTATGCTTACACAACCAACACAACATGCAAAGTATATTCCAACTTTCTCACACAAACAGAATCAACATGCAAAGCATTTCTGCTTTCTCACACATCAGAACAACATGCAAAACATTTCAGTTTTCTCAAACATAAGAACAACATGCAAAGCATTTCAGCTTTCTCACACAAACAGAACCCACATGCAAAGCATTTCAGCTTTCTCACACAAACAGAATGACATTAATACATTCAATCAAACAGAAATCATCACATAGCAGCAAACACCAACAGAATGTGTTTTCGCATTTTATAACAACATTCAAAACAGTTTATGAACATGTATTTTAATCACCTTTAAAATAACATGCAAAACATTTTTCAGGTTTCCCACACAAACCAAACAGCATTGCAGTAACAACCAGAATAGCAACATCACAGATTCATTACACATCAAAGAATACATTTTCTTCATTTTTTTTTCAAAATGTCATTGCAAAATAGTTTTTCTTCAAAACAGTGATGAAAACATTAGTAATGCTATGCCAGTTATGCATTTACAGCCCTAATGCAACTAGAAAATGGAAGGTGCCCTTACCCTTGTTGCGTTTCTGCTACTGCTCATGTGTATGCGTCAAAAACGGTGAAACTCCCGTCTTGCGTTCGCTGCTACGAAAGTGGGTTCTCTAGCTCCGTAATGGTGTGCGGAACAACTTTTGTACTGAGGGTTTGGTGTTTTGGTGCTTGGATTTCCATGTAATGGCACTTTTGAGGAACTCCCTCTTTTCTCTTTGAAATCGTGAACTGGAATTCAGAAAACAGCAAAACCGAACGGGAGGGAAGGGGTACTGTTACATGCAGTATGGGCAGTGAGGGAGGAGGAATGGTGTTCTGATTTCACCATCCTTCTCACTTCTATTTATAGGCTTGTGTGGGTGCCACCTCACCCGACACTTGTCTGATTTCCAGCACTTTACCCATGTTGTCGCAATTAGCCGCTAATCCCTTAATTAATTGTCCGTTAATTTAATTATTCGTAATTAAATTAATTTATTCTTCATCCAATAATTTTAATTCATCTTCCAAAATAAATATTTATATATATATATATTCACTCCAAACATACATATATTAAATATTTTACAAATATCCCCAAAATACACTTAAAATTAATTCCATAATTTTAATTAAAAATTAAGGGTCTTACAGGATGCATGGGAGTAGTCATGATTTAGCTTCACACATCTTTTATTTTTTTAATAGTTCTTTTGTGTATTTTTCTTGACAAATGAATATTCCATTCTTGTGTTGTTATATTTGTAATCCAAGAAAATATCTTAACTCTCCCATCATACTCATCTTAAACTCACATTGCATAAGTTTTGAAAATTCATCACACATTTTTTTTTAGTTGATCCAAAAATGATATCATCAACATAAACTTGTATGATGAGTAAATCAGTTTTGTTTGTTTTCTTGAAAAGTGTTGTGTCAATTTTTCCACGTGAAAATCCGTTTTTGATCAAGAATGAGCTCAATCGTTCATACCAAGCTCGAGGAGCTTGTTTTAAACCATATAAAGTTTTAGTGAGTTTAAAAACGTGGTTCGGTTTATTTTGATCTTCAAAGCTGGGGAGTTGGCGAACATAGACTTGTTCATTATAAATAACTGTTTAAGAAGGCACTTTTAACATCCATTTGAAAAAGTTTAATGAGTTTGTGTGATGCATATGCAAGAAGTTTCGTATGGCTTCTAACCTTTCTACCGGCGCAAAGGTTTCACCATAATCTATTCCTTCTTGTTGGTTGTAGCCTTGGGCAACTATCCTTGCTTTGTTTCTAATTACCTTCCTTCTTCATCAAGTTTATTTCTAAACACCCACCTTGTTCCAATGATGGATTGATCTTGAGGATCTGGAAAAATAGTCCAGACTTCATTCTTTTCGAATTGAAGGAGTTCTTCCTTCATTGCCTCAACCCAAGATTGATCAATTATGGCTTCTTTGATGTTTTTTGGTTCTAATTGGGATATCATTGCCATGTTGTTGTGAGCATCATCCTTGAATGACAGCTATGTCACCAATTATTTGAAACGGAGATTGTTTATCAATCTCATTTTCTTGGAGAACAATCTGCTGTGACTGTCCAGATTGTTCTTCCTCCTCATCATCCTTTTTTCTTAGATCAAGATCATCAAACTCATTAAATAACACATGCATACTTATTTCAACAGTTTTATTTTTAAAATTAAACACACGAGAACTTTTAGATTCTATTGCATATCCTAAGAATATTGCCTTGTTAGATTTGGCATCAAACTTTCCCAAGTTGTCTTTGTTATTTAAAATGTAGCAATAGCATCCAAAGATGTGAAAATACGAGATATTGGGTTTTCTATTCTTCCTAATTTCATAGGGGTTTTGTTTATGATTTGTCATATTGATACGCGATTCAAAATGTAGCATGAGGTGTTTATGGCTTCAGCCCAAAAATACTTTTCAACATTTGACTCTTCTAAGATTGTTCTTGCCATCTCTTGCAACGTTCTATTTTTTTGTTCAACAACTCCATTTTGTTGAGGAGTTCTTGCACATGATAAATTGTGAGAGATGTCAAGTTCGTCAAAAAATGTTTTGAATGATGCGTTTATAAAATTATCCTCCATGATCACTTCTTACAGAGATTATGTTGGATTCCTTTTCATTTTGAACTTTTTTACAAAATGTTTTGAAGGCAGTAAATGCATAATCATTTTGTTTTAAAAATAACACCCATGTGTATCGAGAAAAATCATCAAAGATGACAAACCCATATTTCATACCTCCTAGGCTAGTGGTTTTGATAGGACCAAATAGATCAATGTGAAGTAATTCAAGAGGTTTCCTTTTGCACAAGCCTCACAAATCTTGTCCTTATCAAAATTTATCTTGGGAAGTCCTCTAACGAAGTATGACTTTGATAAATTTGAAATAGCTTTTAAACTGATGTATCCAGTACGCTTATGCCATATCCATTTATCTTTGTTAATGGACATGAAGCGTGATTCACCTAGTAATTCTTCAATATACAGGACTTAGAGATTTTTCTTTCTGGATGCAAAAAATAAAATCTCTCCTGAATCTGCCATTTTGATTTCACATATGTTTGGTTTGAACACAACTTCAAAGCCATTATCACATGGTTGGCTGATGCTCAGAAGATTGTGTTTCAACCCTTCAACATATTGAACATCATTAATTTTGGCAGAATTTTCCTTACCTATTGTGCCTTTACCTTTAATCTTGGGTTGGTTATTATTTCCAAATGTCACTAATCCTCCATCTTTTTCAGTGAAGGATAGAAAGCTTTGTTTATCTCTCGTCATATGCCTTAAACAACCACTGTCCAAGAACCATGGCTTTTTCTTGACATTTTGACATATATGCTACATAAGGTGTTATATTGACTTTAGGTACCCATTTTACTTTGGGTCCATGGCAGTCAGTTTTAAAGCTTGATTTTCTAAAATAACATTTTGACTCATGATGGCCAAGTTTGGAGCAGTGTGAGCATTTAATTGTTGGTTTTAGAGAGGATTTGAAATTATGAGTCTTAGAAGTTTCTGAAACAGTTTTGGATGAGCCTCTAGAACGTTCTCCCCCCTTTTTTTCTGGAGAATGTTCTGCTTTTGCTCTAGAATGTTCTCCCTTTTGTAAACTGCTTGGAGAACGTTCTTCTCTTTTAACATTCCTTCTGTTTTTTATTTTTTCGTCCCTCTTTTTAAAATAGCATGCAAACTCAAGATGTCCTATTATGCGGCAATATGAACATCTTATTTTGCATTTTTCTTCTTTTCTTTCTGGTACAAATAAATTTTCATACAGTTTTGTCTTTTGAGTTTTGTCAAAACCAAAACCAACTTTACCAAAAATTCCTATTTGAGACCCTATGATTCTTTGAAACGTTTCAGTTGCTTTAATGAATTTAGAAAAATGATTTTTAAGAAGTTCAACTTCAAATTTAAGGAGATCGTTCTCCTTTTGTGTTGAAGAACATTCTTGACTTTCTTGTCTTTCATCATTAATGTTTTTGGTCTGTGATTCTTTTAAATTTTAAAGGATTTTTTTAAGCTCATCATTCATAACTTGGGTTTTCTCTTTTTCTTCTTTTTCTTTGTAAAATTTTTCATTTAAGGAACTGCATTTTTGGATAAGAAGATTTAAGTCATTAAGTAAGTTATCAAATTCAATTCCCATTTGTTCACATAAAATGAAGTGTTCATAATACCTCATTTTCTTCTGTGCCTGCCATTAGACATATGTTGGCCTATTCTGTTTCCTTTATATTTGAATCATCAGAATCATCCTAAGTCACCATCATCGACTTTTTCTTGAAAAGAAATTTCTTTGGTGTTCTTTTGTTCAATAGGCATTCAGCTTTGTAATGCCCTTGTTTATTGCATCCAAAACATGTGATTTGGCTTTTCTCTATCTTAGTTTGATATTTTCTCTCTTACTTGGAAATCCCTTTTTGATTTGCTCCCTTCTTCTCATCATTCTTTGGATTTTTCTTGTAAGGAGAGTTATTTCTTCATTTGCTTCTTCCTGTCCCCCTTCTTCAATTTGTTCTTCATATTGTGATGGCATGCTTTCTTGAGAGGCTTTTAAGGCAAATGTTTTGCCTTTCTTTGTTGGTTTGTCTTCCATCAGCAATACCTCATGTGCTCGCAAGGTTCCAATTAATTCTTCTAACCCGAGTGTTTCAAGGTTCTTTGCTTAACTTATGGCTGTTATCATTGGTCTCCAATTGACTGGTAGACTCTCATGACTTTTCCTTACTCGATCTCGCACAGAGTATGCCTTGCCTAAGGATCGTATTTCATTAACAATAGTTTTAAATCTGGAGTACATTTCATCGATAGTCTCTCCTTCATTCATTTCAAACAACTTAAACTTTCTTATGCCTATGTCGATCCTTGTTTCCTTTACATGACTAGTTCCTTCATGGTGAGTCTGCAGTGTGTCACATACCTTTTTTGCAGTGTCGCATTCATCGACTCTCTCACTTTCTTCCCTGCTTAAAGTACATGATAGAAATAATTGAGCTTTTGAGTTTAAGAGTACCTTAGATTTTTCTTCTGCTGTCCAATCGATTGTTTTCTTTTCAGTAGATGTTGGATCATTTTGATCGACCCTTGGTATGTAATCTCATTCTATAATGATGTGCCACATTCCTGTGTCTTGTGACTTTAGAAACAACTGCATTTTGTTTTTCCAGAAGTAGTAATCTGAGCCATCAAAGTAGGGTGGTCTATTTGATGATCCTCCTTCAGCAATGTACTTAGCTTTTGACATTTTCTTCCTATGTCTTTTGTCCACACTGTTTAGGTGTTGATTTTAGAGATCGTGCTTTGATGTCAATTGAAGTAGCAATTTACAAGTAACGGGGTTTGAATTGTAAATTTATCTTTTTAAAATTTCCTGAAAAAATTAACTTAAGATTGATCTTGGTTGCAAATCAGAAAAACAGAGAACGTTCTTGTTTAGTTGAAAATAACAATTTTAGCTTATATATTAAACTTGATATTGAAAGGCTTACACGTAAATAGATAAGGGGAGAGATATAACATACAGATATATCTTGGTTCACCCAATACGGGTTACGTCCAATCCTCACAAATGTGAGATTTTCCACTAAGGGCTCAAAGCAAGAACGCTCTTGGTTTTTACACAACTTTCTATAGATCAATCTTGATCTGTTACAATTCACTACTTTTCAAACCAAAAAGGATTTTCACTTATCTACCTTTCAATCTTTAAAAAGGATTTACACACTACCTTTTTAAAACATAGAAGGATTTTTAGAAACTTCTCAAGACTAGTTCAACACACTTTATCTTGAGTTTACAGTGAAATGATAAAGAGTATGACAGAATTTGATTATCCTCAACTCGTGTTTGAGTATGGATTATGATCTTGGAACTCAGTAGTGATTAAATGTTACAGCCACTTGAGAACTAAACAGAACTTAGAAAGATATTTGAAAAGCTTAAAGACTCTTGAATCTAATTGTAAATGATGGATTGCTTGCTTTCTTGAGTTTTGATTTTTTCCTTCATCTTGAGGTCTCTTATATAGGCTTCAAAAGAGCTTATGACAACTCATTTGCCCATTAGGAGCAGTTCAACTATCCTATGTCGGTGAGTGGGTAAGATCAAGTAAAAAGCAAGAATGTTCTTTGATTCTGGGCATCCTTGCTTTTGAAAATCAAGAAAAATCTTCATTCTTGCTTTTGTGGTAATTGAGTTTCGTTTTTATAAAATATATCATTTGCCTTTGTCTTTTTAGAGTAATTTTCCAACAGTAGTCTGCTCTTGTACATTTGAGAAAACATGCTTGGAATTGAACTGCAAAATCTGAATCTGAATATGTTTTACGTTTTTGTATTTTTAAAGCACCTGGAGAACGTTCTTCATTTTTCCTATAAACTATCCAAAATGTTCTTTTTTTTCTGTCTTAGTTTGTTTCATCTTTAATATGATCTGGTTTGAGTTTCTTGATACCTATCTTATTTAATAAACTCAAGCACACATATTAGATACAAAAATACTTAGAATCATAATTATAATTCTTATAAATCTTTGTTTATCATCTAAACATTTAATTTGGGACTTTGAATGAAGCATAAGTTAACTATGCCACAACTGAGAAAGAGTTATTGGTAGTAGTGTTTGCCATTGACAAATTTCATTCATACTTGGTGGGATCGAAAATAATTTTCTACATAGATCTTGCAGCCATTAAATATCTCTTGAGCAAGAAAGATGCTAAGTTGAGGTTGACTCGATGGATACTTCTTCTCCTAGAGTTTGATATAGAAATTCGAGACAAGAAGGGGATTGAAAATGTGGTGGCCGGTCATCTCTCAAGGTTAAATGTAAAATATGAAAATGAGTTGCCTTTGGATGATTCATTTCCTGATGATCAATTGTTTGCTCTTGCACAAATAGAAGCACCATGGTATGCTGATTATGTGAACTACCTAGCAGTTGGAGTACTACCCCATATTTGAACTATCAAAAAAAAAAAAAAAGTTTATCTCAGATATTAAACACTATTATTGGGGTGAACCTCTGCTTTTAGGAGAGAGGTTAATGGATTTTTTGAAGATGTGTCCAGAAGAAGAAATAGAAAGCATCGTGTTTCATTGTCATTCCTCTGCTTATGGCGGGCATGCTAGTTCCTACAAAGCTGCAGCAAAGATACTTCAATTAGGTTTCTACTAGCCCACACTCTTCAAAGATGTGCATCGCTTTGTACTTCAATGTGATCAATGCAAGCATACCAGAAACATATCAAAAAGAAATGAAATGCCTTTGAACAATATCCTCGAAGTTGAAATCTTTGATGTTTGGAGAATTGATTTCATGGGACCATTCCCCTCATCTCTTGGAAATAAATACATCCTTGTATGGGTGGATTATGTGTCTAAGTGGATTGAAGTTGTGGCTGCCCCAACAAATGATGCTAGTGATTAAGCTCTTTAAAAAGGTAATCTTTCTAAGGTTTGGTGTGCCAAAGGTGGTGATTTGTGATGGTAGCTCTCATTTCATAGATAAATAGTTTGAAGGCATGCTATAAAAGTATAGTGTGAATCACATAATTGCCACAACATACAAAACTCAAACTAGCAGACAAGTAGAAGTTTCCAATAGAGAGATCCAGAGCATTATTGAGAACACACTCTTTGTGTCAACGAAAGACTGGTCCATGAAGCTAGATGATGCACTTTGGGCCTACCGTACCACATAAATGTCACTTTAACAAAGAAAATTATCTCAAAATAAATGTCATTTACAATTTTCAATATAACTTTAATTAATTTTTTTCTATACTACCCTTTAAATATTATTGTGTACTAAACATTCAATTATTATACTTTACATTTATAATAATGAAAAATTCACCAACAATTAAGATGAATAGTTAGTAAAATGTTTTATTTATTTCTTCTAATTATTACATTTTTTACATAAAAACTTTAAAAAATACTCAGTAAAAAGAGAGTAATAATAAAAATTGTAACTGACTTGAATTAAAATAATGACAAGATCATGTTAGCATTTAGTCATCTTTTAAAATTAGGAGACTAAAACTCTAACTAAAACCGAAACTTGTAAGCTATGAATTTCATAAAACCGAAACCTAGTGATGAATCCCATCCTATCTCACCTTGGTTCAATATTCTCTGATTCAGTTATTACTGACTAAAAAAGCAGTCAATTGTCAATTATGTTGAATGCTTTGGAAAGAATGCATGCACACGTAGATGTATATAGGTTCAAATTACTATGTTAGATGCTTTCTGCACTGACCAACACCTATCAATCCATTTAAGATTGACCAATCAAGATTCACGTATTCTACTAAACTGTTACTCCGTCCGTTCCAAATTATAAAGAAAAAACCTACTATTTTTGAACTAAATTATATCCAAAAAAATCCACTTTTACTGTATTTAATTATGTTTTTTTATTAAATAATTATGTTTTTTTTTTTAAAATAACCTTGTTATTATGAATATTAAACTAATTAGGTCCTTTAGTGGATGTCTAATTACTCATTTATTTATTTGGATCTATAAAGAAAGTTTACATTGTAATAAAAAAAGGCAAAATATCTCATACGGTCTATTAACTTAATTTCAGTTAATAATTTAATTATTTATTTATATTTTATCTCGAATTGATCATTTAGTTGATTTTAAGTAATCATTTGATCTTTTATGTCTTAAAAAATCAACAATGTTATTCTTTTTTTATAGAAACTCAAAAAATTCATCATCAATTTCAGAAAAATTCATAAAATTAGTTATCATATTCAACAATATCCAACTTTTTATCAAATTCATAACTCATATTTTTAAATAAACTCATATTTCCATCTCCAACAAAAACATCTAATTCATCAAATAATATTCAAATTTTAAGATTTAGATTATGTATTTTATTTGAAGAAGGATAGAAAAAAGAAGAAGATATTGTCTCGATGATTTAGGATCAAATCATAAAGTGTGAGTTCTTTATTTGATAGATTTAATGTTGTTGTTGTTGTTAGAGATGGATATATGAGTTTATTTGAAGATTTAATTTATGAATTTGAGTTATAAATTTGATGAATATATGAATTTTATGGGTTTTGTATGAAGATGTTGATGAATTTTGAGTTTACATGAAAAAAGATAACATTGTTGATATTTTAAGACATAAAAGATCAAATTGTTAAAATTAAATAAATGACCAAATCCAAAAGATAAACGACGGGATTAAGGGACTGCGAGAGGTATTTTGCCTAAAAAAGATACAATAAGAGAATGTGATGCAAGGCTACACATGATCAGATTTTTAGGTTAGCCGACTGCCTCCAAATCCTTTTCACCTTCTTCTTCTTAGCTCTTCATCCATTTGACATGAGTTACTTAAGTCCATTTTTTACTTAAAATCGCCCCTCTAACTCTCTTCTTTTTCTCCTTTTAATTAAAGTGTTAAATAAATTGAGTCCTTATAAAATTATGAAACTTTGAATGATATTTTGCAAGCATGTTTAAAACATTATTAAAAGTTCATCCAAGCAAATTTAGAAATTTTTAACTTGGGATGAATTAAATATGAATTTTTTAAATGTCATATGTTCAAGATAAAAGTATTTAAAATAAGGACTTAAAAATCGAATTTTGAGCTCATTTTTTGTGGAGGAACTTTTTAAAGTATTGTAAATATGTATATGAAAAAATCATTCAACAATATATGTTGATATTCCAAAAGGAACTAAAAATAGCATGCATAATAATTTTGAAGAGAATGAAAAATGTGATTTTTTTTACAGGGACTAAAAACAAAATTTCAAAATTTTAAAGGGACTAAAAACTTATTTAACCATTGATTAAATAAGTATTTTTTACACATATTTAGTTTTTTTTTGTCTCAATGCGGCATTTGATTTACCGTTTTGTTGCAGTGTTCATTTGGTTTACTTTTATAAATTAACTTCGATCAAGTGCAGATTCAAACTCAACCAATGATTTTGGCATCTTTAATATTACAACTCCGAAGACATGTGTATTATGGACACTTCGATTTTTTTCTTCATATTTATAGATTTTGTCACAATTGTAGACGTTATGTCATTTTATGCTATTAACTTGGGTATTATCACATAACACATCAAAGTATTATAACATCCTGATATATCAATATATTCAAAGAAATAATACCATATTATAACATCAAAGTCAATCAAGTAAAATCATTATCTCATTATAATATGCATCAAATCATCTAAGAGACACTATTATCACTTTTGAAACACATTAATCACAACAAAACAATCACAAGAAAATGCAATGTTATGCATGAGCTTAGACTCTACTTCTTCACAATTTGGTACCATTATAACTCTGAAGTACTTGTTTATGATGTTTGATATTATGCCACCACACAAGTGGATGGACAATTCAAATTGACCATGTCCTCATAATCCCCTCAACTCAACCCGGTGACACATATATGTGACGGTCGAGGTAAACGTGTGTTGCATGGTAGCTCCCGACATTTCGAGGGCTACCTCCAAGCCACTTAGGAATTGCCCACAATAATGCCCCAAGGTCTAACAATCTTGTCGTAAGGCTCAACAAAAGATCTCCACGATCAGGTTTATTCAATTGTACTTCCCCAAAATCACTAGGCTTGTCAGACCCTACATATATGATGACAAGATAATCTCCACGTCAAAAACATCCAACATCTAATTTCTCTCATAGTTGACCTAGACCACTCCATGAAGAGCACTATCTTAGCACAAGGTGGAGTCATCACTATTTCATCAACTATGGGGTGACATCAACATACTCATCACAATTTGATAACATCTCAATCTTCAATCCTTAATCACCATCATCAACATATATTATTATTTCACACAATGCATTCAAGGTTTATCATCACATCATAAACGGAGAGATTTTTCTGGATCAATTATCAATCTCCGATGCTAAGCGATAGCCAACTTGTTGTGTTTCCTCTTTCTTTCACGTCGGTTGCCCATATGTCTTTCTCTATCTCCCTTTCTTATTTAATTTTTGTTTTATCGACACAATTAGGGATTTAAATCCTTCACACAAATGGGCCAAACCCATTGATCTCCTTATTTATTTTATGTTTTACTATTACTATTTTTATTTTGCTAGAATAAGATTAATAATTATTTAATCTCATTTTTAATACTCCTCCAAACACCATTTAATTTTCAAAATATTACTAATATTTTATAACTAATATGTTATAAATTAGAGTAATAAAAATAATTAACTTTAAAAAAAAATACATATTAGTAATAACTGAAACTCTAAGTATTCAAAATAATCACTATAATTATACTTATTTTTCAAAATACTCACATTAAAATACTACCATTATTCAATAATAGTTAAGTTATAAAATAAATAATATACCATTAACACTTTCTATTAATACTAAATCATAATAAATACATATAAAATCACCACGCCATAATAAGTATATAAAATAAAGGAAATAAAACACAATATTACGGCTATCTCAAGATAATAATTTATAAAATAAATAACTAAAATAGGAAATAGTTAAAAATAATTAAAATATAAACATGTGCACACTTAATATTAGTTAAACTTACAAGAAAATAACACATTAATTACCAAAACACGTATACACGTAAAATCGCCTAAAATTAGGGGTGTACGTGAGTCGGGTTGGGTGAATTTTGACAAAACCAGATACCTGACCCGATCGATTATCTTTGAGTTGGTTTAAGTTCTAAACCCGTATATTTTTCCTTTAACCCGACCCGATCAAGAATGAGTTGGGTTGGGTTGGGTTGACGAGTTATACATGAATAATAACATGTATTTTATTTTACGAAAAAATATATTGAACGAAAATATATTCAATACTTCAATGTCTCAAAAACTATAAAATTTCAATCACATCATTTAATTCTTTAAAAAAGCCAACAACCTCTGACAAAAAAAAATTTCATAAATTCAAATACATAAATAAATTCAACAACAGGAAATCAATAAAATATGAAAATTCATCAATTCTAAGCAATGTCAACTTCAAGTCCAAGCACTTAACAAGTTTATCAAATTATGGAAGGGAAGAATTGGAAATCTGTAAAAACAAATATCAATAACAAAAGTGAAGAGATAAATAAAAATTATAAGAGTAATGAAACCCTATTGGACTACCAAACCAAATTTAAAAAAAAAATTATAACTAGTTATTGGGTCGGGTCTATGGGTTGACAGGTTCAAATTGTTGAACCCATTACCCAAACCAAATATAAGCGGGTTTTAATGGGTTGGACCCAAAAGTGACTGAGTACGGGTAAAAATCGGGTTGGCGCGTCGACCCGTGCCCATGTACACTCCTACCTAAAATTTTATTCTTTAAAATATTTACACTAAAATATTATTATTTTTAAAAATATATATAAAACAATAAAATATAATATTTGTTATTTATATTAGTAATTTAGTCAAATATGTATAAAATTAACACATCATAGAAAATATACATATAAATAAAATAAATCAACGTATATTTTAAAATAATTTTAACACTAAATTAATTTTTTAAAATACTATTTCATTAATAAAATATTATTATAAAATTTAATTACGATTGACTAAGGGAAGTCCACGCAACAATTTCCATTTTAAATGACATGTAAAAATTAATAAATAAGAAATCAATATAATTAAATTAATTAAATAATGATATATTTGTCAAGGTGGTTCATTTCGTTACAGGTCGTGTTTAACTTACAGATTCTAGCTAGCATTACTTTGCTGGCACTGAAAGATGGAGATGAACAGAGTCCCTTGTTGAGCTATATCCCCCCGATCCAAGTTGGAGCATGCATGAAGGAGTCAAATCAGTCTTTTATTCTTTTCCTTGGTGCAGCCGGGCCATCCTGGATTTGAACCAGAGACCTCGTCCGTGAAGTAAATCATCGCACCTACGGTCCATCCAATTGGGAGAGAATCAATAGGCGGTCCAATTCTAAAAATACTCGATATTTCTATAATTGGACATCTAAACAATACAAATCAGACATAACCAAATTATATTCCATTTCTCAATTAAGGAAAATATTAACATTCTCTTACTAGATCTCTCAAATTGTAGTACAAGCTTTGTATTCACCTATTAAATTATGTTTCTAACAAAATTATGAGCTCATACATTCCAAAAAAGTAATCTTTTACTTCTAATACCTGATTTTTTATTACAGCAATTGAGTTTAGTGAGAGGCTAAGCTACTTTGGAATAGCAACTAGCTTGATCATTTATCTCACAAAGGTGATGCATCAAGACCTTAAGACAGCTGTTAAGAATGTGAACTATTGATCTGGAGTCACCACTTTAATGCCATTGCTTGGAGGATTCATAGCTGATTCATACTTGGGCCGCTACACCAATGTGATTACATCATGCATTATTTATCTCATGGTAATCTCAATCACATCATTCAACTCTTTTAAAAACAAAATTGGAAAATGATTACATTATTATTAATATTCGTGACACAAGAGGTAATGTTATAACCGTTTGTTTCAGGTGGAGCTTGAACTAAAACCTTTTTAGTTATAAAATCACTCTAACAACTTAATTTTCACCAATCAGTTAGATCACTAAAACACGTTAATTTTTTTTTATTGAGTTTAACTATATCTATGTACTAAAGGTAAAAAACATCTAATCATTTTGCAATAGTATCATGTCGTAAGACAAAAAACTACAGAATTCGATATAATTGGATGTCTGTGTAAAATTATTAATATGGTATAGTAATTAAATTTTTATTGTTTTTGAGTTTTGCTATCTAGTTTATTAACAATGATATCACTTGTTTTCTGTGGGAAAAACAATAAAACAGGGTTTGATTCTACTTACTTTGTCATGGTTCTTACCAAGCTTAAGGCCATGTGAAGATACAAATATGTGCATTCAACCAAGGAAGATACATGAGGTGTTCTTCTTTCTAGCCATATATTTAATATCTATAGGAACTGGTGGACATAAACCATCTTTGGAGAGTTTTGGAGCTGATCAATTCGATGATGAACATGTTGAAGAAAGAAAGCAAAAAATGTCTTTCTTCAATTGGTGGAATTTTGGTCTTTGTAGTGGACTCATTCTTGGAGTAACCTTCATTGTTTATGTGCAAGATCATGTGAGTTGGGGAGTTGCTGATATCATCATGATTTGTGTCATGGCTTTCTCATTTCTTATATTTCTGATTGGAAGAAAATTTTATAGATATAGGACACCAAATGGGAGCCGATTGACTCCAATGTTGCAGGTTCTTGTTGCTGCAGTTTCCAAAAGAAAGCTTCCTTATGCTTCTAATCCAACTCAATTGTATGAAATTTCTATTGAACAGGGTAACAAGGGTAACAAGCGAAGACTTCTGGCTCACACCAACAAACTCAAGTAAGTATTGCATCAATGGTTTTCAGTTACCATTTTTGAAATTGAAAAAAAAAATAGTAAAGCAATAGTATTACGTAGTCACAATCAACGTTTCAATTGTGGTATAGAACATAGTTATAATTATGTTGTGATACTTGAGATTAAAAATTGTGGATAAATTAGATATTTGATTTGACCTCAATTGCAATCATTATATAAACACATAAATCTTGATTATGTGACCTCGATGGAGATTACATCTAGTAATTTAAAATATAATTTGTAGTTGTGATCTCGATATTTTAGACACATCTGCAATTGATCATAAGTACATTTGACCATAATTCTTTTTAATATTAGGGATTATAATACAACCACATAAGTGATTTAAAAACTTTTAAATAAAAGTAAATTTAATTGTATATAAATCAATCAAAAATTAATTGATGGTGCATTTTTTTTTTTAGATTTTTTGACAAGGCAGCAATTGTTGAAAATGAAGGAAACTTGACAAAAGAACAAAGTCCTTGGAAACTTGCAACAGTGACTAGAGTTGAAGAAATGAAGCTTATTATCAACATGCTTCCCATTTGGGTACTTACTTTACCATTTGGAGTTTGTGCTTCACAACAAGCCACTTTCTTCATCAAACAAGGTGCTATAATGAATAGAAAGATAGGAAATGGTTTTGAGATTCCAGCAGCTTCCATTTACGCTATTGCTGCTTTTGGTATGATGATTTCTGTGGCAATTTATGACAAAATCCTTGTGCCAACTTTAAGAAAGATAACTGGAAATGAAAGAGGGATGGACATCCTTCAAAGGATTGGTTATGGGATGATTTTCTCAATTTTTACAATGATAGTAGCAGCTTTGGTAGAGAGAAAAAGACTTCACATTGTTGAAATGAATCCATCAAAAGGGTCACTTTCAATGAGTGTTTTTTGGTTGGTTCCACAATATCTCATTTTTGGTTTTGGTGATGGACTTTCTCTTGTTGGTTTGCAAGAATATTTCTATGACCAAGCTCCTGACTCAATGAGAAGCTTGGGAATAGGACTTTACCTCAGTGTGATTGGAGTTGCAAGTTTTCTAAGCAATTTGTTGATAATAATTGTTGATCATGTGACAAGTAAAACTGGAAAAAGTTGGTTTGGTAAGGATTTGAATAGTAGTAGATTAGACAAATTCTATTGGCTACTAGCAGTTATATCGACAGTGAACGTGCTCATGTTTGGGTTGTTTGCTCAAAGGTATTCTTATAAGAATATGCAAAAGGTGGTAGAGAATGATTATTGTGAAGAGAAAAGTGATGATGGTGGAACAGAAAGAATGGTTTGAATTAGTTCTTAATTTTGTTCTACTTTGCTTAAAGAATATATTTTATCAAATGGATGAAGTTATATGTTTTCATGCATCAGCAAAGTCATATAAATTATACATTGTGCGATGAACCTCAAATTGACATGTCCTAATCTTTTGTGCTAAATTAGTTGTTCTTCCTTCATAGACATAAGACACTTTACTTCTTGTTTTTTCAAATCAAGCAAGTTTATTTTATAATTTATTTTCTTTGACTAGTAAATAGTATGGATCCATCAATTTGACTTATTGCCTTACATGACTTCGGAACCTCAAAGCCATCTTTCACTGTGTCCCAGTGTTCATGATCATGAAAGATGGAGAAACTTCTAAGCTTGTCTTTCCAGTACTCGAATCTTTCTCCATCAAACAGAGGAGATATGTTAACGTTTCCACTTGTAACTTCGTCACCGAAGTTAGTCACAATAAGACAGATCCTTACTCAAACCCAGTTAAGTGCTCAAAAAAGGGGGCTTTGAATTGTGTTTTATTTTAAAAGTGTTTTAACAAGACTAAAATAACGTGATGAAAACAAAGCAAAAAAACCAGAAAAACAAAACAACATATCCAATTTATCTTAGTTCACCACCAACACGGTAGCTACGTTTAGTCTCTTTAACTTGAAGAATTTAATCCACTAATTCACCAACTAAATTATACTTCCACTAAATACCTACTAGTCAAACTAATTGTGCTCAAGTCTTTTCAGCCTTCTAGCTTAGTATAGTCAAGTTGTTGAAGGATGTAGTCACTATTGGGCTAGGTTACAAAAGAATAGGTTTAAGGGATTTCTGAATAACTCTCACAAAAGGGTGTTTACAATGTTGTACTCTCAGAAAAATTAGACAAGACAAAATACTAAGAGCAAGAATGCAAAGACAGTTGTATTGTGCTTATTATAGTACCTTGTTGCATGTACATTTCAATAATGGTTGCGAGTCTTCTTAGAGGGATTTTTAAGGTTTCTGGTTGTTGTCCCGATTGCAAGAAATTATCATGTATCATGAGGTTTCGTATCAAATCTTCTGAGACTGATTCGCAAATAAACCTTGTCAAAGATATCCTTGAAATTGACTCTGCGAATCTTGATATGAGAAAAGAAAGAGCAGAGGATATTATGATCAGAGTATGTGGCATATACCTTTCGACAATAAGGATTTCGAGTGTTTAGCAGAGGATATGCAAAAACATTGCCTTCTTCAAGGTGTTGTCTTTTCAAAGAGTTAACTTTTTAGAGCATCGACTTTCATCAGAGTATATACTATTGATAGAGTTATACGATCAAATGTTTGATGTGATTATCAGATGAATACAATCACTTGCTTATCAAGGTTATTAGAAGCAGATAGATCATATGCTTGTCATAATTATTAGAGGCAGACGATCACTTGCATGTCAAGGTTATCAGAGGTAGAGAGATCATATGCTTGTTGTGAATATTAGAGCTAGACAATCATTTACTTGTCAAGGTTATCAAAGGCAGAGAGGTCAAATGCTTGTTGTGAATATCAAAGCTAGACTAATCAAAGCATTGCTTGTATTAGATAAAGTCACCAATGACGCATTTTAGAGCGCGTTCACCAGAGTTAGAATGCAGAGAATAGAGTAAAGTCTTGTTGTTCATTTAACTAGAACCAAAATATCAGAGGATGCAAGTTTAACTCATATAGAATAACCTAATCTGGAAACTGCACACAACAGTATAACATTAGTGCTTTAAATTGTTCCCACAAAATAATTTTGTTATCATCAAAACAAATAAGGGTCATAGTTTTTCAAACCAACTTAGTTCTAACATCTTCTTTTTTGACTCCTCATCCTATGATCGGCCAAACTCGACAATTTATGGTTAAAGGTCTGGGGGGGAGTTGAGAAGAAAAAAGAATAACAAATATTGAATTAAAAAAAAAAGTAGAGATAGTGTGTGTTCAAGAAACAAATATGAAGTTAGTAGATGAGGTGGTATGTGAACTTTTGTGGGGTTCCAAAGAGAATGTATTTGCATTTAAACCTTCGGTGGGTAAATCAAGTGGTTTACTTACTATTTGGGATAAATAAGGTGATGATATGTAGAGCTCATCGGTTTTAAATCATGTTCTTAATTGTTGTGGAGGGTGTTTTGGAGGGAAAATGGTAAAGGGATTTTATGGAATGTTTACGAGGAGAAAATTGTTGGTGACAGGGAGTGTTGTTGGTGTGTATGCGGGGATTTTAATGCTATTAAGGTGGATTCTAAATGGAAGGGTAGGAGTGAATGTATTTGTCATGAAGAGATGTCATGTTTTAATAATTTTATTGAAGATTTTGAGCTCATAGATTTACCTTTAATCGATTGATTATTTACTTGGACTAGATTGGATGTGTCGGCTATGACTAGATTAGATCAATTTTTGCTATCAGAGAGGTGGTGTTCTCAATGGTCGAATTGTTTGCAATAAATGTTGGAGGATAATTAAATGTTGGTTGGAGTTGGAAGGTCACCAAGCTTATGTTAAGGAACACATGCGTGAATTTTCAGTGGAGGAATGTTGGAGGATAATTATCAGATCATTGTCTTTTATTCTTATGTGATGAGTGGGAAATTGATGTCCAAGACCTTTTCATATGCTTAAATGTTGGTTGGAGTTGGAAGGTCACCAAGCTTATGTTAAGGAACACATGCGTGAATTTTCAGTGGAGGAATGGGGCAGTTTTATGTTGAAGAAAAAATTTTAAAATATAAAAAATTTCTTGCATAGTTGGCATAAAAAACAATGTAGTAACTTCGTTGATCAAATGAAAAGTGATATGGATAAACTTAATCAATTAGATATTAAGGTTGAATCTGAAATATTACCTAAAGTTGAGATTGCAGAGTGTCGTGATTTGTCTGCCAATATGTTTTCTTTGTCTTGATTAAATTGTTGTATCAAGTGGCAGCAGGTCGAGTGCAGTGGTTGAAGGAAAGTGATGCAAATACAAGGTTTTTTCATGGTGTTATTTTAAATAGGAGGAGAATTAATTTGATCCTTAGTATTGACGTGGGGGGAATGTGGTTTAAAAGGGTGGTGCCAGTGAGAAGTGCAATTTTTAATCATTTTGAAAATCATTTCAAACTACAAGATCAGTCCGACCGAGGTTGAATAGTTTACACTTTAATGCAATATCTTCTTTAGAAGCAGAAACGTTGGTAGCAAAATTTAGCAAGGAGGAAGTTAAACAAGCAGTTTGGGATGGCGAGAGTTGCAAAAGTCTAGGACCAGATGGTGTTATTTTTTGTTTTATGAAACAATTTTGGGAGGATATTAAGACACGTTTTTTGAAATTTTTGCATGAGTTTCATAAGAATGGAAGGTTAGTGAAAAGTACAAATTGTTAAGACAAAATCTCATTAATTGTTTTGATGTAAACAAACAAAGATTAATTAAAGACTCTAATATTAATTCTAAATAATGTGTTATTTAACATGTGCTTTTGAGTGTGTTAATCTAAGATCTGTACTAAGCAAAAGCAAACAAAATCAATTTAAGGAAAAAGCAAAAAATGAATTGCCAGAAACCAAGAACGTTCTTGACATTTTTTTGGAAAACCAAGAGCGTTCTCCACGTTACTTCATTTTATCATAAAAGCAAAAAATGAACTACCAGAAACCAAGAACATTCTTGACATATTTCTGGAAAACCAAGAGCGTTCTCCGTGTTACTTCATTTTATCAAAGAAGTTCAAGTCAGCTTCTTAAGCAAGGAAAGATTTTGCAAATTTTGAATGAATTTCCAGTACATCTACAAGGAATGTACAACTCTCATATTAGCAAAAGAAATACTCCAAAAGATCAAATCAGAAAAGACATGACGAAAGACAAAAGGAGAGAATCATTCAAGATCAATCATTTTCCATGATTCAAGAACATTCTCCAGCTTTTGTAATACAAACGAAGAACGTTCTTGAAACTGAAACTTCAGCATGACTTTAAGACATATATTCTTGTGACAAAGAGACCTTCAAACACTGTCCAAATCAAATGACAGAGAATGCATCAAATCAGAAAGTATTGCAGTCAAAAAGGAGAAAAGGTTCAGTCAAAAGTCTTGTGTAGAAATTTGATCACTTTAATAAGACCTTTAACCAATGGAATCTCTCCAACGGTCATATTAGCTGTCATGGACCTCCTCAAAACCTATAAAAGGAACTCCATGCTTAAGGAAAAAATCAGATCATTCAAGTGCTACGAAAAACCATCAATCACTTACATTCATACTTAAAAGTGTCATAAGAAATCAGTAGCATTCATTCATGATTTATTGTTATTAGCTTACTGAAATCTCTTGTAAAGAATCTAAACCTCAAACAAGTGTTGAGATTAATCAGATTCTGTCAAACACTCTATATCATTATTGTGTAAACTCAAGACTATAAGAGTTGTTTATAGTTTGAGAAGTTTGTTAGAAAATCCTTTTAAGGTTAAAAGGTAAGTGTAAAAATCCTCTCAAGATTGATAGGTGACCTGATTGAACTCCTTTCTAGGTGGAAAGGATTGTAGTTTGTAACAGATCAAGGTTGATCTGAACTAGGTGGTGTAAAACCAAGAAGGTTCTTCATTATGAACACTTAGTGGAAAATCTCACGATTGTGAGGAGTGGACGTAGCTCGGGTTGGGTGAACCAGGATACATTATTGTGTGATATCTCTTCTCTATCTCTATTTACTTTCAGTCTTTCAATTATTGAAGTTAAATAGACAAGTTATTTTATATTTTTTAACTAACCAAGAACGTTCTCCGTTTTCTGTTGTCGCAACCAAGATCAATCTTGAGTTATTTTCTTAAGTTTTTAATAGGAAAATTTACAATTCAAACCCCCTTCCTTGTAAATTGACATTGCTACTTCAATTGGCATCAGAGCTCGATCTCTAAAAATCAAACACCTAAACAGTGCTAGAGAAAAGATCTAGAAGGAAAAATGTCAAAAGCCAAATACATTGTTAAAGGAGGATCTTCAAATAGGCCACCTTATTTTGATGGAACAGATTACTACTTCTAGAAAACTAAGATGCAACTGTTTCTGAAATCACAAGATACAGGAATGTGGCGTATCATAACTGATAGCGATTACATCCCAAGAGTAAATCAAGATGATCCAACATCAGCTGGAAAAAGGGAAGCTGACTGGACATATGAAGATAAAACTAAGGTACTCCTAAACTCTAAAGCTCAATTGTTTTTATCTTGTTCTTTAAGCAGAGAAGAAATTGAAAGAATTGATGAATGCAACACTGCTAAAGAAGTATGGGACACCTTACAAACCCATCATAAGGGAACAAGCCATGTAAAAGAAACCAGAATTCACATTGGCATAAGAAAGTTTGAACCATTGACGAGATGTACTCGAGATTTACAACCATTGTAAATGAAATACGTGAAGGTGCAAACACGAGAAGGGGGGTTGAATTGTGTTTGACTAACTTGAATAATTTTCATGTTTTTACACTTTTCAAACAAAACTTGATGTATGAATAAAAACAGAGTTAGCAGCGGATATAAAGTAAAAATAAAACACAGAATTTTTATACTGGTTCACCGTTAATGAGGCTACGTCGAGTCCCTTCACCTTGAAGGATTTCACTAATTCAAACCTTGAATTACAACAGTTCCACTGACCCTCCAAGTCAGTCTTCTCAAACAGTCTAACAATCCTAGACTCTTGAGGAATACAGCACCTTGACTTCCTAAGTCAAGTCTTCTCCTACCAATCTGACAACCCCATATTGTAGAAGGAATTACAATGCCTTGAATCTACTTGCCAAGTAATCTGCTACCCCTTCTGACTCCCTCAGATTGTAGACTCTACTTCAATAACTTAGATCTAACACAAGGGAAAGAAAATAACACAAGTGCTTGCTTCTGGAAAGCTGGAACTCACAATTAACCTCACTGAAAACTTGAGTGTTTGCTTTTGAAGTGTATGACTCTTTTGTGATTTTCGATGCTAAGTATTCTGCCTTAAGCCTCCTTTTATAGATGCAAATTAGGGTCTCTTGCAAGCTTAATTTCGAGCTGTATCTTGCTAGATTCTCTTGCAAAAATATCTTGACCAATCGGGCTTCACTTAAATAAAAAACATTTCTTTTTAAGCTTCAGATTTGCTTTAAAAAATTACTGGCCAATCCAGTCTTTAGTTTCTTCCTGCCAACAGCTTCAGAACTGCCATACGACTTCAACTTATTTTTGTAACAAATCCTTTTAATACTTTGATCAAAATAAATTAAAATCTCCACCGTTAATCCTTATGATTAAATCTGGACCATTTGATCTTCTGCGCTAGTCCACATCTGGACCATACTAAGTGATCTGCTATGATCCTCTGATTTCGGCCAACCCTGGACCACACCTTCTGATCTTCTGATCTCGGCCAACACTGGGCCAAATACTTAAATCTGAACCATTGATCTGAATATCTTCCCTCTGATCTGGACCAATTCTGTACTTGGTCTGAAATTAACTCTGGACAAATAATATTTCAGTCTGGACATTTTACCTTTGATTCTGGATCAGGTCTGGATCAATTATGGAAATCATTTCTTCTGGTCTGGACTTAGTTTAATACCCTGATTCATGCTATCTTCTGGTCTGGGTCAAATCTGGATTGATTTTCTTGTTCTGGACCTATTAACTTATCCTCTGATTAAGTCTGGATCAAGTCTGGGTTGTTTATTATTTCACTACCATGCCATCTTCTGGTCAGAATAACTTCTGGAATAAATCTGACATTTGATTCCTTCTGGTATGGATCAAGTCTCCCTCTAGCAGGCTTCCTTCTGGTTTGGACCAGGTCTTCTTCTGACTTTGCTTCCTTCTGATCTGGGCCAGCAAAGATATCTTGTGGTGATGTTTTGACATCCTGGAGTATCTTCTGGTACCTTCAAGATTGAATCTCTGGAACCCTTTGATTTTCTGCTTCTGATTACTTCAGCTTCTGGTGGCATTTGATTTTATAATTCAAGGTTCAAAATAAGATTACATGGAGTGCTTTTGTATCAAAATCCTAAGTACTTAGAACCAACTTGGTTCCAACAATCTCCCCCTTTTTGATGATGACAAAACCTTAACTTATTTTGCTAGTTTATAACTCAAAGACTTGAATTACTCCGCCTCAGACCAATCTCTCCCCCTAAGTCTGATACTGACTTTTTGTTCTCTTTTTCAACTCCTTCTCTTTTCACTCTTTCTTTTCTTCTCTTCTCATCTCCTTTTCAACTCCTTTTTTATTCTCTCTTTCTTTTCTCCCTTCACATAGCATCTCCTTTTCAACTCCTTCTTTTTTCACTCTTTCTTTTTCTCTCTTTATTTTTCTCTCTCCCAGTTTCCTCTCCTTTTCAACTTCTTCTCTTTTTCACTCTTTCTTTCTCTCTCTCCCTGATTCTTCTCCTTTTCAACTCCTTCTTTTTTCATCTCTTTCTTTTTCGCTCCTCATTTCTTTTTATCTCTCATTTTCTACTTATTTCTCCTTTTTCTCTTTCTCTCTCTCTCCCCCTTTTTGTCATCAGCCAAAAAGAGGTCCTACTATTTTTGTAATTTTTTGTTTCTCTCTTTACAAACTACCGAAAGTAAAAATAGAAAATTAAAAAGCATAAAATAAAATTACAAGAAAATTAAAAAAAAACAACTAAGAAGACTACTTGAGCTAGTCAGATATGGAGACAATGTTGAGATGCTTCTTGATGAACTCGAACCTATCTTCTGGTAATACTTTGGTGAAGATATCAGCCCATTGATGATTAGTGTCCACAAACTGGATGCTTAAAGTCCCTTTTTGAACATGATCCCTAATGAAATGGTGTTTTATTTCAATGTGTTTGGCTCTAGAGTGTAAGATAGGGTTCTTGGTTAAGTTTATGGATGAAGTGTTATCACTTAACAAAGGGATATTGGTTTCAAAGATGTTGTAATCTTCAAGTTGATGTTTCATCCAGAGTAATTGTGAACTGCATCCTACTGCTGATATATACTCAGCTTCAACTGTTGACATGGCAATGGTGCTTTGTCTTTTGCTTGATCAAGAGATCAAATTATCACCTAAGAAAGTGCAGTTGCCACTTGTACTTTCACTCATTTTGAACTTTTTAAGAAGTTCTTTAGTATATTTAGATTGGTGAATGAGTATACCTGATTTACCTTGATGAATCTAAATTCCCAGGAAGAACTTGAGTTCTCCCATCATGCTCATTTGGAACTCTTTCTGCATTAGGTCAGAAAACTCTTTGCACAAAGTGCCATTAGTCGATCCAAATATGATATCATTAACATAAACTTGAATAATCAAAATATCATTTTTAATGGATTTCCTAAATAGAGTATTATCAATCTGGCCTATATTAAATTCATTCTTAAGCAGAGAGTTACTAAGTTTGTCATACCATGCCCTTGGTGCTTGTTTTGAACCATATAAAGATTTTTTATGTTTAAAAACATGGTCTGGAAAATCAGAATTTTCAAATCCAGGGGGCTGTTTGACATAGACTTCCTCACTTATATAGCCATTTAAGAATGCACTTTTAACATCTATTTGATACAACATTATATCATGATTAGCAGCAAATGATAAAAGAATTCTAATTGCTTCTAACCTGGCCACTAGAGCAAAAGTCTCAGTGTAGTCTATACCTTCCTGTTGACTGTATCCTTGAGCTACAAGTTTGGCTTTGTTCCTTACCACTTAACCTTTTTCATTGAGTTTATTCCTGAACACCCACTTGGTTCCAATAATGATTTTGTTTGGTCTGGGTACCAAATCCCAAACATCATTCCTTTGGAATTCATTCAGCTCTTCTTGCATTGCAAGTATCCAACCTTCCTCTGCCAAAGCCTCATCAACATTGCTTGGTTCAATTGTTGAGAGTAAACCAAACAGACTGGTTTCTCTACTTGATGATCTGGTCTTTAAAGGTTCTGCTGCACTGCCAAAATGAGAGATTATGGACGTGAAGACTTGTACTTCCATCCATTCTTTCCCTCTCACTTGTCTTCAGAGTCAGCATGTTCTTCTGCATCTTGATCTTTCTCAGATTCTGCTGCTGGTCCAACTTCTGGTTCCCGTGCCTCTGGTTTACCTGCAATTTCCTCATCTTGCTTTGACCTTTCAGAGTCAAGCTGTTTATCATCAAACTTAATGTGTATTGATTCTTCCACAGTGTTAGTTTATTTGTTAAACACTCTATAAGCTTTTGATCTCTCAGAGTAGCCAATAAAAATTAACTTTTGAGATCTAGAATCAAACTTAGCTAGGTTATCTTTAGTGTTTAACATAAAACAGATGCAGCCAAATTGCTTAAAGTAGGAAATATTGGGTTTCTTACCTTTCCAAAGTTCATATGGAGTTTTATTTAAGATGGACCTGATGTAGACTCTATTCTGAATGTAGCAGGCTGTGTTGACAACTTCTGCCCAAAGGTAGGTGGCAACCTTCATATTATTCAGCATGGTTCTTGCCATCTCCTGTAGTGATCTGTTCTTCCTTTCTACCACTCCATTCTGTTGAGGTGTTCTAGGGGATGAGAAGTTGTGAGAGATGCCATTCTCATCACATAATTCTTCAAAATACTTGTTCTCGAATTCACCTCCATGATCACTTCTGATGGTTATGATCTGAATACCCTGTTCATTCATAACTTGCTTACAAAAAGAAATAAATACTTTGTGAGATTCATCTTTGTTCATTAAAAAATTTACCCAAGTGCACCTTTAGTAATCATCAACAATCACAAAACCATATTTCTTACCACTGAGGGAAGCTGTTTGAACAGGACCAAACAAATCTAAGTGAAGCAGTTCAAGTGGTTGAGAGGTAGAAACACATTTTTTAGTTTTAAAAGAGCTTTTAGTTTGTTTACCTCTTTGACATGCTTCACACAGAATCTCAGTTTTGGAACTTACCTTGGGAAGCCCTCTTACCAACTGGAGTTTGCTCAACTCGGATATAAGTCTAGGGTTTGCATGCCCTAGCTTCTTGTGCCAAATTAGATTCTACTCACTTACAGATAATAGACATTTAACTTATTGCTTAGCAAGACTGAACAGATCAATTTTATAAACATTATCCTTCCTAGTGCCAGTTAATAAAACCGACCCATCAAGTTGACTAACAACTTTGCAAGTTTTTTGATTAAAAATAACATCATAGTTGCAATCACTTAATTGACTTTTGCTCAGAAGATTATGTTTTAGCCCTTTAACTAACAGAACATTTTTAATAGAAAGGGAAGAAGAAGTGTTACCAACAGTTCCTTTACCAATAATCTGACATTTCTGGTTTCCTCCAAAGGAAACTTTGCCTCCATTCTTCATAGTCAGATCCAGAAACATAGATTTATCTCCTATCATGTGCTTGGAGCAGCCACTGTCAAGATACCAAGTTTTGTGTTGCTGATCAGACCTTGCATTTTCTCTGTCAGAATTAGAGTCAGAGTCAGACTCAGATTCAGACTTAGCTTCTGTTCGAGCCATTAGAGCCAGTTCTTCTTCTGGCCTGTTTGAGCAGTTTCCTTGATTATGCTTTGGTTGATAAACCATGTTCCTCTGATGATTCTGGAACATGTTTTGATTATGGTAATTTTGGTGAATCCAGTGATTCTGATAACCTTGATGATTCTGGTGATTTTGGTGATTTGGGTGAATCTAGTGGTTCTGATGAATTTGGTAATTCTGGTGATTTTGGTAATTCCTGATCTGATTCTGGTTCTGGTTCCAGTACTGATTCTGATTATGGTTCTAGAGTTGATTCTGGTTCCAGTTCCTGTGCTTCTGATACTGATTCCAGTTTTGGTTCTGGTTCCAGTTTCTGTGCTTCTGGTACTGGTTCCAGTTCTGGTTCTGGTTCCAGTGTTGGTTCTAGTTCCAGTTTCTGTGCTTCTGACACTGGTTCTAGTTCTGGATCTGGTTCTGGTTCTGGTTGCATTGACCACACCTTCTTCCTAAGACTCAGATTGCCTTTGCCTGGATGTAGCAGGAACATAAACCTTTTTCTGCTTGTGCATTGCCAACATCCATTGTTCAGGCACCATTTTGGTGTATCCTTCTGGTTGCTCAGAACATCTGCAACATAGACAATTTGATCTTTTGGTACCAAGAACTGATTGGGTCAAGGTTTGTTAGTCTTAACAGCTCTCATATCTAGTTCAAATTTTACCATTGGACAAGATAGTTCAGAGTGACCTTTCTTAGCACAAACAATGCATAAAACATCAGAATGAACAGCTTTACTTTCAGTAATCGTTTCTGTAAAACCAAGGCCTATCTTTCCAGTGTTACTCTTTCCATAAATCATAGATGCATATTTACTTCTTTCCATTCCATTTGAAATAAAGTTTTGAAAAAATTGTACATGCATATCAGATTCACAAACAGTTTTGGAAGTGGAACAAACATTGCTTTTGAGAGTTTGGTTTTCAGATTTGAGTCTTGCAACTTCAGTTTTAAAATCCTTGTTTTCAGTTGCATACTCAGAATTTTGATTCTTTAAAGCTTGGACTTCTTTGGTCAGATTTTTCTTATCTTCCGTAAGAGTTTTCAGTTTTAAAGCCATCTTATTATTTGCATTTAAAAAACCTTTTAAAGTATCAATTAACTCAGATTTAGAGAGATCAGAAAATACCTTATCGTCTTCATCTACTGAATCTGTTCCAGAGCCTGAGCTGTATTCAGAACTTGAGTTTGTATGAGCCATCAGAGCCAGAATTGCTCCCTCTGATGTGCTTCCAGACTTGCTTGAATGACTACTTCGATCATTCTTCCTTCTACCTGCTTTCGTTCCTGAATTCATGCCTTTATGAAGTCCAAAGGCAGACCTGATGTGTGCCATCTTTGCTGTTTCTGCCTCTTCTTCATCAGACAATTCTTCCTCTGATTTTGATATATCCCATGCTGCCATCAGACCCTTCTTTCTGAATCTGGAACTCTTCTTTTGCTGTTTGCCTTTTTCTAGATTTGGACATTCTGACTTGATATGTCCAGGTTCATTGCATCCATAACAAACAATACTCTTCTTGTCAGATTCTTCCTTTCCTTTGTTGTTATGTTTCTTCTTGAAGCTTCTTCTCTTCCTGTTTTCCCAGATCTTAACCATCTTTTTGGTTAAGTAAGCCATATCATCACAATCATTGTCACTATCCTCTGATTCTGATGATGCCCTTGCAGCTTTCTTCTGTTTCGACTTCAGAGCCAGATTCTTCTTCTTCTTCTTTGGTTCATCTGCTTCTAGTTCTATTTCATGAGACCTGAGTGAGCTGATCAGATCTTCAAGTTTTAAGTTGTTTAGATCTTTAGCTTGCTGAACTGCAGTAACCATTGGTCTCCACTTGGTTGGTAAGCTTCTTAGAATCTTCTTGACATGATCTGATGTTGTGTAGCTTTTCTTCAAGACCTTCAATCCAGATATCAGAGTCTGGAATCTGCAGAACATTCCATAAATGTTTTCATCATCTTCCATCTTAAACATCTCATACTGTTTGACCAGTATGTTAGCCCTTGCTTCTTGAACCTGCTGGCTTCCTTCATAGGTCAGAACCAGACTGTCGAATATGCTCTTTGCTGTTTCTTTATCTGTGAATCTGTCAAATTCCTTGAATGTGATGGCACTGATCATGATGTTTCTAGACCTGTGATGAAGTTTGTATAATCTGCTCTGATCTAGTTTCATATCATCCATGTCTAGTTCTTTAGTTGGATCTTCTTGATCAGTAGGTGTAGTGTATCCTTTGACTACCATCTTCCATAATTCGGGATCTTGAGATATGAAGAAACTTCTCATTCTGTCCTTCCAATACTCAAACCTTTCTCCATCAAACAGTGGTGGTCTGTTGATGTTGCCTCCCAGTTCATCTCTGGATTCTGCCATGTTGAACCCCTTGGACCTTTCCTCAAACACTGTTAAGTGCTCAGCCTTGAGACCGAGCTCTGATGCCAATTGAAGGTGCCAACACGAGAAGGGGGGTTGAATTGTGTTTGACTAACTTGAATACTTTTCCTGTTTTTACACTTTTAAAACAAAACTTGATGTATGAATAAAAACAGAGTTAGCAGCGCATATAAAGTAAAAATAGAACACATAATTTTTATATGGTTCAACGTTAACGAGGCTACGTCCAGTCCCTTCACCTTGAAGGATTTCACTAATTCAAACCTTGAATTACAACAGTTCCACTGACCCTCCAAGTCAGTCTTCTCAAATAGTCTAACAATCCTAGACTCTTGAGGAATACAGCACCATGACTTCCTAAGTCAAGTCTTCTCCTACCAATCTGACAACCCCATATTGTAGAAGGAATTACAATGCCTTGAATCTAATTTCCAAGTAATCAGCTACCCCTTCTGACTCCCTCAGATTGTAGACTCTACTTCAACAACTTAGATCTAACACAAGGGAAAGAAAATAACACGAGTGCTTGCTTTTGGAAAGCTGGACTCACAATTAACCTCACTGAAAACTTGAGTGTTTGCTTTTGAAGTGTATGACTCTTTTGTGATTTTCGATGCTAAGTATTCTGCCTTGAGCATCCTTTTATAGATGCAAATTAGGGTCTCTTCCAAGCTTAATTTCGAGCTGTATCTTGCTGGATTCTCTTGCAATAATATCTTGACCAATCGGGCTTCACTTAAATAAAAACATTTCTTTTTAAGCTTCAGATTTGCTTTCAAAAATAGCTGGCCAATCTTGTCTTTAGTTTCTTCCCGCCAACAGCTTCAGAACTCCCATACGACTTCAACTTATTTTTGTAACAAATCCTTTTATTACTTTGATCAAAATAAGTTAAAATCTCCACCGTTAATCGTCATGATTAAATCTGGACCATTTGATCTTCTGCGTTAGTCCACATCTGGACCATACTAAGTGATCTGTTGTGATCCTCTGATTTTGGCCAACCCTAGACCACACCTTTTGATCTTCTGATCTTAGCCAACACTAGGCCAAATACTTAAATCTGAACCATTGATTTGAATATCTTCCCTCTGATCTGGACCATTTCTGTACTTGGTCTGAAATTAACTCTGGACAAATAATATTTCAGTCTGGACATTTTACCTTTGATTCTCGATCAGGTCTGGATCAATTCAGGAAATCATTTCTTCTGGTCTGGACTTAGTTTCATACCCTGATTCATGCTATCTTCTGGTCTGGGTCAAATCTGGATTGATTTTCTTGTTCTGGACCCATTAACTTATCCTCTGATTAAGTCTGGATCAAGTCTGGGCTGTTTATTATTTCACTGCCAGGCCATCTTCTGGTCAGAATAACTTCTGGAATAAATCTGACATTTGATTCCTTCTTGTCTGGATCAAGTCTCCCTCTGGCAGGCTTCCTTCTGGTCTGGACCAGGTGTCCTTCTGATCTGGGCCAGCAAAGATATCTTGTGGTGATGTTTTGACATCCTGGAGTATCTTCTGGTACCTTCAGGATTCAATCTCTGGAACCCTTTGATTTTCTGCTTCTAATTACTTCTGCTTCTGGTGGCATTTGATTTAATAATTCAAGGTTCAAAATAAGATTACATGGAGTGCTTTTGTAAACATCAAAATCCTAAGTACTTAGAACCAACTTGGTTCCAACAATACGCTCCTTAGGGAAAGCATACTCGGTAGAAGATAGAGTCAGAAAGATCATGATATGTCTTTTAACAATATGGAGACCAATGGTGACAACAATAAGTCAAGCCAAAAATCTTGACGTACTCGGACTGGAATAACTGATTGGAACTTTATGAGCACATGAAGTGTTACTACAAGAAGAAAGATCGATCAAAAGGAGCAAAGCAATAGCCTTAAAAGCATCTGAGCAAAGTCCACCATCACAAATAGATGAGGACTTAGAAGAAACTGAAGATGCGGATGAAGAAGTATCTCTTTTGAACACTGCTCTCTATTTGAACTAATGGGAAAATAATTTGATAATTTACTAAATGACTCAAATTTTCTTGTTTAAAATGTAGCACTTTAAAAGAACAATTTAATAAAGAAAAAGAAGAAAAAAAGAAAGCTCATGCTATGAATGATGAACTTAAAAAAGCATTTAAAATCTGAAGGAATCTTAGTTTAAAAATTATAAAACTGAAAGTCAAGAAAATCAAGAATGTTCTGCAACACAAAAGGAGAACATTCTCCTTAAAACTGAAGTTGAACTTCTTAAAAATGATTTATCAAAATTCATCAGTGCTATTGAAACTTTTCAAAAAATCATGGGATCTCAAGTAGGAATGTTTGATAAAGCAGGACTTGGTTTTGATAAAACTCAAAAATAAAAAATGTATGAGAATTGCTTTGTTCCCGAAAGTAAAGAGGATAAATGCAAAACAAAATGTTCATATTGTAATAAAATTGGACATCTAGAGTTTGCATGTTATTTTAAAATGAGATGAAAAAATAAAAAACAAAAGGATTTTTAACAAAATGGAACAATCTGGAAAAAAATCAGAGTTTTATCTAAACTAGAAAAAAAGATAACGTTCTCTAGGATATTTGAAAAAAAGAGAACGTTCTCGAATGAAACTTTCTCTAGAAAATGTAACAAAAGGGAAACATTCTGGAATTTTACCAAAACCAGTTAAACCTCACTTTTCAAAATATTCTCCAACACTAAAGTGTTCTTATTTTTCAAAAATTGGTTACTCTGAATCAACTTGCTATATTAAAAAGAAACCAAATTTTAAAACTAACTCAAAAGGACCAAGTGGGTACCTAAAGTTAATGCAACTCCTTATGTAGGTTGGATTTCAAAATGTCAGGAAAAAGCCATGGTTCTTGGATAGTGGCTGCTCAAGACATATGACAAGAGATAAAAATTGCTACATGTCATTTGTCAAAAAGGATGGACGTTCTATAACCTTTGGAAACAACCATCAAGCTCATATAAAAGGTAAATGAACTATTGGTAAGAAAAATTCAGCTCAAATAACTGATGTCCAATATGTAGACGGTTTGAAACATAATCTTTTAAGTATAAGTCGATTGTGTGACAATGGCTTTGAGGTTATTTTCAAACCCAACTTATGTGAAGTCGGAAAAACTAAATCTGGTGAAATCCTCTTTTCTTGAAACAAAAAGAAAAATCTCTATGTTTTATATCTTGAAGAATTACCTGATGAATCCTGTTTCATGTCCATAAATAAAGACAAATGGATTTGGCACAAGCGGACATGACACATCAGTATGAAAACAATTTCAAGGATTTCAAAATTAGAACTTCTTAGAGGATTGCCAAAAATAAATTTTGATAAAGATAGAGTATTTGAAGCATGTGCTAAAGGAAAACAAGTTAATAACAGTTTTCATCCAAAAGAATTTATTTCCACAAACAGAATCCTTGCGCTACTGCACATTAGATCATTTTGGTCCTATTAAAACAACCATTTTGGGAGGAATGAAGTATGGTTTTGTTATTGTTGATGACTTTTCACGATAAACTTGGGTTTTATATTTAAAATAAAAAGATGATGCATTCAAAAACTTGTGCAAAAAGGTACAAAATGAAAAAGATTCCAACATCATTTCTATAAGAAGTGATCATGGAAGAGAATTCATAAATGCCTCTTTTAAAACCTTCTTTGATGAACTTGGCATTTCCCACAATTTTTCTTGTGCAAGAACTCCACAACAAAATAGAGTTGTTGAAATAAAAAATAAAACCTTACAAGAGATGGCAAGAACAATCTTGGAAGAGTCAAATGTTGAAAAATATTTTTGGGCTGAAGCTATCAATACTTCATGCTACATTCTAAACTATGTATCAATAAGAAAGATTATCAACAAAACACTATATGAAATCAGGAAAAATAGAAAGCCAACATCTCATATTTTCATATTTTTGGATATTATTGTTACATTTTAAATAACAAAGAAAACCTTGGAAAGTTTGATGCAAAATCAGACAAAATATAATCTTGGGTTACTCAACCGACTCTAAAGGATATCGTGCTTTCAATTTAAAAACTAAAATTGTTGAAATCAGCATGCATGTATTGTTTGATGAATTTGATGATCTTGATATGACTAAACGAGGTGATGAAGAAGAACATTCTGGGCAGTCGCAGGAGAATGTTCCCCATGAAACCCAGATTGATAAACAATCTTCGTTTCATTCTGCTTCTAAAAGCTGGAGAACGATTAGTGATCATCCTCAAAATCAAATCATTGGAGATACAGCTGATGGAATTAGAACAAGAATGTTATTCAAGGATGATGTCAACAACAACATGGTAATGATCTCTCAAATTGAATCAAAATCAATCAAAGAAGCCATAGTTGATCAATCTTGGATAGATGCGATGAAAGAAGAACTTCTTCAGTTTAAAAAGAATGAAGTCTAGGATCTTGTTCCAGATCCATAGGATCAAACCATCATTGGAACAAGATGGGTATTCAGAAACAAGCTAGATGAAGAGGGTAAGGTTGTAAGAAACAAAGCAAGGTTGGTTTCTCAAGGTTACAATAAACAAGAAGGTATAGACTATGATGAAACTTTTGCCCCAATTGTAAGGTTAGAAGCCATACAAATTCTTCTTGCATATGCATCTCGTAAACTTATCAAACTTTTTCAAATAGATCTTAAAAGTGCATTCTTAAATGGTTTCTTAAATGAACCAGTTTATGTGCATCTACCTCTGGGTTTTGAAGATCAATAAAAAAAATCATGTTTTCAAACTTACCAAAACTCTATACGGTATGAAAGATTAAGTTCCTTTTTAATGAAAAATGGATTTTCTAGAGGAAAAATCGACACTACATTGTTGATAAAAATGATTTACTTATAGTTCAAGTGTATGTCGATGATATTATCTTTGGCTCAACTAATGACAAAATGTGTGATGCTTTTTCAAAACTCATGCAAAGTGAATTTGAAATGAGCATGATAGGAGAGTTAAGGTATTTTCTTGACTTGCAAACTAAGCAACATAAAGATGGCATTTTCATGTGTCAAGAACAATACATAAAAAGATATCTTAACGAAATATAAAATGAATGAAGCCAAAACCATGACTAGTCTCATGCATCCATCTTCTTCATTAGACAAAGATGAAAATGGAAAATCTATTTTTGAAAATGAATATAGGGCCATGATAGGATCTTTACTTTATTTAACTGTCAATAGACCTGACATTGTGTTTGCAGTAGGATTATGTGCTTGATTTCAATCCGCACCTAAAGAATGTCATTTAACAGCCGTAAAAAGAATCTTTAGATATCTTGTTGGTACTAATAATCTTGTCCTTTGATATAGAAAATGTTCTCATTTTGATCTTGTAGCTTACTGCAATGTTGATTATGCGGGAGATAAAATTGAACAAAAAAGCACAAGTGGCGCATGTCAGTTTCTTTGAGAAGCTTTAATAAGGTGGTCGTGCAGAAAACAAAACACGATTGCTGTAAGACCCTTAATTTTTAATTAAAATTATGGAATTAATTTTAATTGTATTTTTGGGGATATTTGTAAAATATTTAATATATGTATGTTTGAGTAAATATATATATATATATAAATATTTATTTTGGAGGATGAATTAAAATTATTGGATAAAGAATTAATTAATTTAATTACAAGAAATTAAATTAATCGGGCAGTTAATTGAGGATTAGTGGCTAATTACAAGACAATTAAGTGCTGAAGGATCCAACATTATTTTAACATTATTTTTGGGTGAGGTGGCACCACAAAAGCCTATAAATAGGAGTGAGAAGGATGGTGAAATCAGAACACCATCCCTCCTTCCTCACTGCCCATACTGCATGTAACAGTACCCCATTTTCCCTCCCATTCTGTCTGCTGTTTATGCCTTCCCCATTTCCAGTCACGACTACAAAGAGAAAAGGAGGGAGTTCCTCAAAAACACCATTACTTGAAAATCCAAGCACTAAAACACTAAAATCCCAGTACAAAAGTTAATCCCCATACCATTACGGAGCTAGAGAACTCAGTTTTGTAGCAGCAAACGCAGGCAGGAGTTTCTTCGTTTTTGGCGCATACACTTTAGCAGAACCAGAGCACGCAACAAGGGTAAGGGCACCTTCCACTTTCTAGTTGCATTAGGGCTGTAAGTGCATAAATTTCATGGCATTACTAGTATTTTCATTACTGTTTTGAAACTGGTTTGCCTGATGCTTGAAAGAAATGAAAAATGCATTTTTTGATGTTTTAAAAGCTCTGTGATGATTGCTGTTTGAGCTGAATGCACTAAAGTTGTGTTGTTTATGTGGGAAAGTGGAAAATGTCTTGAATGTTATTTCAAACATGATTTAAAAATGCATGTTCATAAAACTGTTTTGAAAATGGTTTTGAAATGCAAAAATGCATCCTGTTTGTGTTTTGCTGCTCTGTGATGCTGCATGTTATTCTGATGTGTTGTGAAAGCTGAAGTGCTTGCATGTTATTCTGGTGTGTTGTGAAAGCTGAAATGCTTGCATGTTATTCTGATGTGTTGTGAAAGCTGAAATGTTTGCATGTTATTCTGGTGTGTTGTGAAAGCTGAAATACTTGCATGTTATTCTGATATTGAGAAGGTTGAAATGCTGTATGATGTTCTGATGGTTTGAAAGTCTGGATGATTTGTTGTTGATCATTCTGATTTTGTTTCTGTTTTAAGTGATTCTGATGATGTTGATGATTTAAAAGAGAAAGGATTTTTAATGAGGAAAGTGTTGTCTGGAAAAAGTGCTGAATCTGTTTTAATGTTGGTTGTTTGTTTTTAAAAGAAAACAAATTGAAAATGGTTGAAATCTCAGGAAAATTTCACTGGTTTTCGAAGGTGTATTTGAATACAACAGGTGTGTATTGGACTACAACCTGTCAAGTTTTTGTTTTACTTAAGTTTTCAAACTTGTATTCGAATATGAGCCACTGTATTCGAATATAGAGGAAGGATTTTTGCTTCTGACTTAGCATCTGTATTCGACTACGACCAGGTCGTATTCGAATACAGAAGTAGGATTTTAACACTGTATTCGCATCTGTATTCGACTACAGGCATGCTGTATTCAAATACAGAATGCAAATTTTCACTAGTTTCAGCTTCTGTATTCGAATACAATGGGTCTGTATTCGAATACAGATTCGTGTTTTTCCAGAAGCTCAGTTTTTAGCTTATGTATTGAAATACAAGGAAGCTGTATTCGAATACAGATTCGTGTTTTCCAGAAAATCAAGTTTTAAACAATGTGATATGCATTTTAAAGTATTGAGAAACCTTGAGAAGGGTTAAAGTGATTTTAAATGGAGTTCTTGAAATATTTTGAAGAGGAGAGGATGAAGTATTGAAAACCTTTAATGATCTGGGAGAAAATGGTGAATTTTTCAAGGTTTTGTCTTCTGTATTCGACTACAGGCATGCTGTATTCGAATACAGAATGTTAAAATTGCAGTTTCATGCTCCTGTATTCGAATACAAGCGGTCTGTATTCGAATACAGATTCGAGTTTTCATAAATTCCAAGTTTTTAAGAGTGTTTTGTAAACCCTGAGTGTTTGGGGGATATTGGGAATGTTGTGGTGAATTAAAATGGAACTTTTGGTGATATTTTGAAGTGGTGGTGATAAAGTTTTTAAGACTTTATTGATGTAATATAAGATGTTGTTTTGTGCACTGAGACTGCCTCTGTGATAAAGTGTGATTCTGCACTGTTTTTGGATTCTGTATTCGAATACATAGAAGCTGTATTCAAATACAGATTCGTAAAATTCCAGAAATCCCAGTTTTAAACACTGTATTTGAATTTTGAGAGTTTGGGAAAACATTTCAAAAGGTTAATGAATACTTGGTTGTTTAGTCATGTTTGTGAATGATGATAATCTTGATTGTGCTGAGATTTTTAAATATGATGGAAGGGCATGAATTTTCTGTTTTTGCATACTGTTTCTAGAGAAGTGAAACACTTCATATTCATGCATTTGCATAGTCAAGTGGTACCCGCGATGGGCCACAGAGTAATGCGCAACCACGTGCTGATCTGTTAAGCGATTGCACGAGTGCTGGACTGTTGAGCGTCTGCACTAGGTACTGATCTGGTGAGCGATTGTACCTTGGTATATAAGTGCTGGTCTGTTGAGCGACTGCACTGTTACTGGACTGTTGAGCGTCTGTACCCTGAAATGCGCAACCACGTGCTGATCTGTTGAGCGATTGCACGAGTGCTGGACTGTTGAGCGTCTGCACTAGGTACTGATCTGTTGAGCGATTGTACCTTGGTATATGTCAAACGTGCTGGTCTGTTGAGCGACTGCATGAGTGCTGGACTGTTGAGCATCTGCACTGGTGCTGATCTGTTGAGCGATTGCACCCTGGTCTTGAGGGCCGTTAAAGTCAAACATATTGTGCTGGTCTGTTGAGCGACTGCACCTTGGTGATTCCAAGAAAATTGTATACATGAGCATATACATATTGCATCGAGGGATTGACCGGTGGGTCACGTTTGATTATACGATGAATGGTTGGAAATTGAATGTGTGTGAGTACTGTTCGGGATCTGAATTTCTGATTTAATGATTGTGATTTGCTGAGGTGTTGTTTGTACATATCACATATTTCATAATAATTGGCTGCTGTTTTTGAAAAGGCGTATATGTCATTAAATTTCAAATGAGCATTATTATTTTCCTCATCATCATATGTTATACCATGGATATATTGTTGCTGTGAAATATATGTTATGTGATTATTTGTTAATTTCGGTCGGTGACCCTTGCTATTATATTGTGGAAATTGGGCTTTGCCCTCAAATGCCCCCCAAACCCATGCCACCCGTGGGAACCCGAACGACGGAAACGTCGTTAGACTTCCTTGATCGCTATTCGCGCACTGCTTGGGTATTCGACCCCATCTCAAGCAGGGCGACTTACAAGGGTGGATGGAGAGGACGAGTAGGACAGACGGCGTAGCGGATTTCGTGGAGCGCACACATACGAGTATAGATTTTCCCATGCCTTCACGTCTGGTATTGGAGGCGCACGGAATTTTCGACGATGCTGAGGAGTTCGCTAGAGGGGTTGAGACGGAGGCCACCGTAGGTGTGGTGACTCCCATCCCGGTGGTTGAAGGAGATGTACATGAGTATGAGGTAGAAGGGAAGAATGATGAGTCGAAGACAGTAGCCGCTGAGATTCCGGGTCCGTCCAGGATCTCCGATGATTGTTATGAGATTCCGGCGCCGCCGAAGCGACCGAGGCTTTGTATTGATTTGACTTCTGAGGAAGCCGACCCCTCTCTGTATGATGAGGAGGTCACGTCGAGGCGAGCGGCAGATTCGGAGGAGACTTGCTACTGTAGCTTTAGCGCATGATCAGTTAGACTTGATGTATAGGACTCGAGCTGGAAATGTATTTTGTTTTTATTTTGAAAAACAATTGTTGTACTACTTAATTCGCACTCTGATATTGACTTTTGGGAATGTTATGACATTATTATATTTCAAAAATGTCTTATTTTTTATTATTAAATTTCTAGGATTAAGTATTTATTGAGATTACGATGAATTTATTTTGTTACGTTCATCGATTAATCCACGGCGTACTATTTTACGAAAAACTTTATTTTAATTCTTTTTGAAGTAAATCGGGAAACAATTCTTTTACTTATATTTTAAAAAAAAATAAAAAATGCACCTGCGCTGTGTTTTAAACTCGGGGTGTTACAATTGCATTATCAATAACTTAAGCTGGATATGTCTCAGCGGCCAATTGTTGCTCTTAGGTCATTTGGATAAGAAATCAACTTGAAGACTTCTCTGTAAGTTATTCAAATATTTCAATTTATTGTGATAATACTAGTGCAATAATTCTGTCTAAAAACCCCATTCAGCATTCTAGATCCAAACATATTGAAATAAAACATCATTTCATTCGTGATCATGTTAACAAAAGAGAAGTTCAATTAATCTTTGTTGATGCTCAAAAACAACTTGTTGATATCTTTACAAAACCTCTAGTAGAGGAGAGTTTCAACTTCATCAAAGAGAAATTGAAAATCATTAAAAATCTAATTTGTATGCATTAGGAAATTTCTGCTTCTGCAAAACCAAGAACGTTCTTTGTTTTCCGATCATTCCCCGCTTTCGTGAATCATTCTCCGTTTTCCCCACTCAAAACTGAAAAAGTGCTTTTTGCGTGGCATTTATTACATGTGTTTGCTTGTCTGGAAAAGCAACATGCCACGCTATCACCTCTTCACCTTCCCGCCTCCAATCTTCTCCCTTTCCAATAAACCATCATTTCAACTTCCCTCTAGAAAATCAAAACTGTCTACAACATATCTTCTCCCTAAAAACGCTATGCATCTTAACTTATGACTTTCTGCATCTTCATCTTCCCAAAATCCCTTTTGCTTCTCCGCAACAAACCTTCTCACGATTCTGAAAATGGCAAGAACCAAAGTTTCAGCACGTAAAAACACGTGCTCTAACACACCCTCATCATCATCACCACCTTCATCCTCGCCTTTCCAGAATCGTTCACCATCACCTCCACCCAGACCATCATCTCCTTAAATGTCCTCAGGGAAAAAAAACCTTTTCAGACTACATGTTTTCTTCCTCTCGTGAATCAAACCCCATCGTTCTTCCCCAACGACCCCTCACCACAGTTCTTCCACCACTATTTACACGCCCTCCTCCGAACGTCTCTCAAGCTCCTCCCCACTTGAGAAATTCAGTTGCTAAACCCACTGAAGCTCAACGATGTTCAATGCTCATTCTCGCTGGAATTGGTACTTCTATAACAAAAACCACCGCCTCCATTGTTCTGATAATTTTTTACAATGATGACTCTAAAACTGATGTTTCTCCAAAACCCCCTCAAACATCAGTTCCATCTCAACCACCCTCTGAATCCACTCAACAAACTGCGTCGTCTAATCCTCCATATCTTCTCAAGCCACTCCCCTCAATCAAAAACAAAAATCTATCAATGAAATTTTCTCTTCTTACAAACCCTCATCTTCATCTACTCAAAAATCAAACCCTAAAGGTTAAACCAACCCCCACACTAGCTCAATTTCTGACCAAACATAAACTAAGAAACCCCCAAAAAAAATCCAAAACCACTACTCCAAAATAGAAACCAAGAGAACATTCTCCGTTTCAACATTCTCTACCTGCTTCTCCAGAATGTTGTACTCCCTACGCTAACCAACCAGAACGTTCTCCATCAGTATCTCCTCCCACTAAAACAGGCCCCAAACTTTGCTTCCCCTATCTGATTCCCTCATCCTTACAAAAAACCTTCACTGAAAAATGGGCTGAGAGACCCATTGGAGTTGGAATAGTGTTCATGCTGGACAATCTCACTCTAGAAGGGACAAACATCAAAAGCCATATAGACTCTCTTGGTTGGACTTCTTTTCTCCAACTCTCAGACTGCTTTTATTTTGATGAGGTCAAGGCTTTCTATTGCAAGGCTCAAACCTTCCCAGACAAATCCCTTTTGGTGTCTAACATCAAAGGAATTGAGATAAGGCTGACCCCTGATATTCTAGATTCCATCCTCAACCTCCATGTAACATCCTCTAAATTTATTATTTAAAATAATTAGAACCTATAAATATATATATATTCTTCAATATTAATTTAGGTGTGATAATTATTTGCCTTGTTCGACATATTGTAGTTGATAAAATTATTAGTAAGAATTATTTAATCAATGGAGGAGTTATATATATATATATATAAATATTTTTGCCTAGGAGTTTGTGGCTTGTTTTTTGAATGATCAAGGTTAAGAAAAAAATAAATAAAAAATAATAATAATATTTTCTCCCTTCTATTCTTTATTTGAGCCCAACACTATCTACCTAATAATCTCCACTTTAAATTTTCCCTAAAGTCCACAATATTTCCATACTCAGTAATAATAAGCAGAAAGAAATACCAAAAATCTATCTACCATCACCTTCAATCTCCTCTTCTTTGTGCATCCAAAGCTTGAAACTTGTTTTTCCTTGTGAACAACTTCTTGGGGCTTAGAGCTTTCTACTAGGAAGAAAAGCGGCCAACGTAAGGGGTTTTTCCCCCACACAAATTATAGTTAGACCGTTGGTTGGATGACATGAAATTAATAATTGTGATCGCTTGCTTTTTGAAAGGAATAAAATGTAGACTAATGAATTAAAATAATGAAACCATTGATGAGATGGAGTTTGAATTAAAATAATGAAATAATTAAAATAATGAGTAGGACTTTGAATTTTTTTGTTATATATGTTTAAGTGCTGATTTATATAGTGTATGATATTAAGTTTTCGATTTTTATGTTTATGTGGTGAAAGTTACAATTTTTATGATTATTTGTCCATGAATATGTGATACTCATGATATGGATGTGTGGTATGTGATCTTAGTGATATGTGAATAAGATGGTAATTTTTAAAAAGTGATTTTGAATGCATATGATATGATTCTTAGTGGGCTGTGTGGGAATATACCTCTTTGATATCATCATGTCATAGCATATGCATCTTCGTGGGAGTTGCCTTAGTGGCAAGTTTGTTTTCCCCATTGGTATGGGTGATCTTCTGTGTGGAATTTACCTTAGTGGCAGGTTTGTTTTCCCCATTGGTATGGGTGATCTTCTGTGTGGAAGTTGCCTTAGTGACAGGTTTATATACGGATCATATAGTTTTCGGAGCATGCATTATACATATGTTTTTTATATACACTTTACTGGTTTGCGCATTTTTTTCTTTTAAATTGAAAGTTTTTACTTTTATATATTTTGTGTTATTCTTCTATATGTTTAGCTTTGGTTTGATGTGGATGATGGAAAAAACTAACCCTTACAACAACATTTTAGGTACAAATGATTTCGAGGAGATTCAAGAGTAGTTGTTGAGTATTAATGTGTGGCGAACGTGGGGTAAAAATGGGTTTTTCAAAACAATTTTGTAATAATAGAACTGTCGCAATATTTCTAAGTCTATTTTTAAATCTTTTGTCACCAAACATTAAAAATGCACTCGAATTCTAGAAATACGAAAACAGGTTCCTTTCCATTAGGAATAATTGCTTTTTCTTTGTTTTAGCTTTGAATGAACATTTTTTTAATAATATTAAATAAACGTGATTGTGACTAATTATTTAAATGGATAAATGTTAGACATTTTTACTTCGTAAATTTTTCTAAAAGTATTTTTAAGTAACATTTTGGATCAAAAATCTGGGGCGTTACATTATGGTATCAGAGCATTAATCCTCGGAAATTTTTGGGGTGGAACAATTATGTATGACGCGTGTCTTGATTTATGTGTGATGTTTGACTTTGATATATTTCATTCTAGGATTTATTATTTTTGTTATATATAGTTATATAGGGAAAATCAACACTATGCATTGATTACCTGGTCTCTTTGCTAATTGATTTTTTTTTTCTTCTTCTCAAAAACAGAAATTTTCCTTCAATAAATTGCAATTATGATATGCCTTAAATTCTTGATCCTACAATTAAATTATGATGTGCCTTAAATTCTTGATCCTACGATTTGAAATAGTTTAAATTTGATTTAATGCAATAATTAATTATAATTTTATGATGGTATGAATTATGAATTTATTGTATTATGATTTGAAATTATTTTGACTTAATTTGATCCAATGCAATAATTACTTTCGATTTTGTGACGTTGTGAATTTACTACTCGTGATTTCAAGTTTTTTAATAATTGTTTTTATGTTATGAATTTAATAATTTTGATTTAATGATGTTACGACATTATGAATTTACTATTACGACGTTATGAATTTACTACTCGTGATTTGAATTTTTAAAAATAATTGTTTGTATGTTATGAATTTAATACCCATGATTGAATGACATTAGGACGTTATGAATTTACTATTATAGAGTTAGGAATTTACTACTCGTGATTTGAATTTTTTCTTTAATAATTGTTTGTATGTTATGAATTTAATATTCGTAATTTAATTTGACGTTATGTAATAATGATTTGTACGTTATGACATTATCACTTAATTGCTACGAATTGAATTTTTTGTAATTTAGAATCATAAAATGATTAGTTGTTATTTTACTATACTGTGGAAGTATTGTGTATTTATTTAGTTTAGGTCAATTGAATTTATAACGATTACGAATATTTCTTAATTACTTAATTTTTGTGTTATCATCCAAATTCTTGTAATAAAGACAATGCTTTAAACCTCTAAACGGTGTAAAATTTTAGGATCCCATAAATGAAGGAAAGGGTAATACCGTAAAAATTTGTATTAGCGGGATTCTGGCTAAGGAAAGACTTGGTTATTAAGTGGTCCGTTGACCCACCCTGTTTCCTGGGAACTCCTCCAATACACGACTTATTGTGTGACCCGAACCTATTGTCCCCATAATAGAAGCGAAGGGTAATACCGTAAAAAGTTGTATTAACGAGATTATGGCAAAGGAAATACTTGATTATTAAGTGGTTCGTTGACCCACCTCTCTTTCTTAGTAACCCCTCTAGTGCACGACTTACAGTGTGACTTGAACCTACTATATAGTCGTGAATAAAATATTTCCTTACGACCCTAAGGTTACAATGAGATCACAGTGTTATCTTAATTAGATAATTTGTAGGAAGTAAGACTTGTCACACAACCCAACCAGTCCCCCAAGGAGGAAGTGACATGACTGAGGCAATCCAAGCCATGAATGCAATGGCCGCTACAATAACCCAACAAGTTGTTGTTTAGGCTCAACAGGCCGCAGTCCAGGCTCGACGTAATGCACAAAGGGACCAGAGGAAGGAAGCAGTTGTTGCAACGAGAGGACTGACTGAATTATGTAGACAAAATCCACCAAAATTTAAAAGGGAGCATGACCCTGACAAGGATGACCTCTGGCTGTAGGAGATCGAGAAGATCTTTGACATCCTCCACTGCCCTGGTGACACGAAAGTGGAGTATATCGCCTACTTTCTGATTGGTGAAGTTGAATATTGGTAGTGGGGGCGAGACAAATGATGGAAGGAAACCATGTAGAGGTGACGTGGGAAGTCTTCAAGAGAAAGTTCTTGGACAAATATTTTTCGAAGAGTGTCAGGGCTAAGAAGGAGGCCCAATTCCTGAAACAATATCAGGAAAGTCTCATAGTGTTCGAGTATGCAGCAAAGTTTGAGTCCCTAGCAAAAAAATTTCGTTACTTTCCTAACCAAATTGAGGAAGAGTACATGTGTGAGAGGTTTGAAATTAGGCTTATATATGAAATTAAGGAGTCTGTGGGACCCCTAGAGATACGTCAGTATTAGGTGCTGGTGGAGAAGTGCAAAAAGGTGGCGATCATGAAACGGGGCCGCCTGAATAGAGGTGCTATTGGTGGACCGGCGAGACCTCAGGTAGAAATCAACCACAGCCTTATCATTTAATTATGGGGTTACTTTTCTAAATATTACTTTTGAATAGGGAAATGGTGACCAACAAAATAGAGGCAGACAATCTCAACAGCAAAAGCCTTATACCCGCCCACAAGGGATTGCTAGAGATCGACAAGGACCCCAAAACGTGGGAGATCAGAGGCCTCATAATCCAGCACAAAACCAGACGTGTATTATTCAATGCTATCACTATGGACATGAGGGACATAGGATAACTGAGTGTCCCGTAAGAACTTGGATATGTTATGCTTGTCAAAAACCAGGCCATCTGGCAAAAGATTTTTGGGAAAAGGATATTGTACACAACAAGGATGTGGCACGCCCTACTGCTTGAGGACGTGTTTATCACATTAGTGGAGAAGAAGCACCATTTTCCTCAGAACTTATGCAGGGTGAGTGTTTTATTGTTGGAAAAAAACATTTTGTGATATATGATTCTGGAGCAACACACTCGTTCATTTCATTAGATTGGGTGGAATCGCTCCAACTATATGTCACTACCTTACCATTCGAGTTAATGGTTACCATTCTCTCTACTGAACCAGTAAAGTTTAATTTGGTGTGCTTGCAATGCCCACTGACTGTGTTTGTAATGAATTTTAAGATAGATTTAATTTGTATTCCTCTGAAACATCTTGGAGTAATTATGGGAATGAATTGGTTATCTAGCAAATACATCATGTTAGACTGTGCCCGACGGAATGTGATATTTCCGGATTCCGATATTTTGAAGTTCATTTCAGCCAACAGACTGAAGTTTTCTCTAAATGGAAGAGTTCATAAATATGTGTTTCTCAACTCAGTTAGTATGAATCCAGAGGTTGTTGTCGATGAGATCCCTGTAGTGAAGGATTTCTCTGAGGTTTTCCCACCAGACGTACCAGGACTACCCCCAGTCCGTGTTTATTGATGACATCTTGATCTATTCCAAGAGTCGGGAGGAACATTTGCGTCAAGTTCTGCAAATACTGAAGGAGCAACAACTATATGCCAATCTAGGAAAATGTGAATTTTGGTTGGAAGAAGTGAGTTTCTTGGGACATGTAATTTATAAGGAAGGGATCGCTGTTGTAATACCCCGAGATTAAAACACAGCGCGAGTGTATTTTTTTTTTCAACCGAGTAATTAAATAAAATAATTTTCGAATTAATTCAAGAGAATTAAAATAAAATTAAATCATTTCTTAAAATAATTTGTCGTGATCCAAAACGACAAAAGTATTTAATTAATTACACCGTGATTGAAATCAAGTAAGATATTTTTGGGAATTTAATCTTCAAAATATACCAAAATAAAATACATCCAAAAGCTGTATCCTGGACCCACCAAAATATTTATCAGAGTGCGAAAAATATACAATTATCCCAAACCAAAATATTATCAGAGTTGCGGAAAGAAAATATACAATAATCCCAAAATAAGTAAATGTAGCCCTCAACACTAGGCCCTATACAAAAAAGTCTAGTTTGATCATGCACTAAGCTATAGTAGCAAGTGATTTCCACCGCCTCCTCCACAAGTCTCGTCTTCACTCCAGCTGTCCGTCCCTCTACGTTGTCCACGAATACTCCGTATGTGAAGATCAGGGGAAACTAACGACGTCTCCGTCGTTAGTGTTGAAGGTGCAAACACGAGAAGGGGGGGTTGAATTGTGTTTGACTTAACTTGAAACTTTTCCTGTTTTAATACTTTCAAAACAAAACTTGATGTATAATTAAAACAGAGTTAGCAGCGGATAAAAATAAAAACAAAAACTCACAGATTTTATACTGGTTCACCGTTAACGAGGCTACGTCCAGTCCCTTCACCTTGAAGGATTTCACTAATTCAAACTTGAATTACAACCTTGCTACTGACCCTCCAAGTCAGTCTTCTCAATAGTCTAACAATCCTAGACTTCTTGAGGAAAAACAGCTCCTGTTCTTCAGCCAATCTGACACCCCAGATTGTAGAAGAATTCTCAACACTACAAATCTAATTGCCAAGTAACCTGCTACCTCTACTGACTCCCACAGCTTGTAGACTCTACTTCAACAACTTAGATTTGACAAAGTGGAACGAAAACAACAAGAGTACTTGCTTTAAAAACTAAGACTCAACAATTGACTTATATGAAAATTTGAGAGTGTTTGCTTTTGAAGTGTATGACCCTTTTGTGATTTTCGATGCTAAGTAATCTGCCTTGTGCCTCCTTTTATAGATGCTGATTTGGGCCTCTTCCAATCCTTAAATTCGAGCTAAATATAGCTGGATTCTCTGTAAAAATATCTTGACCAATTGGGCTTTATTTAAATAAAAATCATATCTTTTTAAGCCTTAGATTTGTTTCATATCTTAACTGGCCAATCAAATCTGTGCATTGCTTCCCGCCACAGCTCCTGACTTCCATGCTACTCCAATTTAATTTATAACAAATCTTTTATAATATTTTGATAAAAATATCATGAGATCTTCACCATTAATTCCCATGATCAAATCTGCACCATTGGATCTTCATGCGATAGTCCACAGCTGGACCAGCTTGATTGCTATGCTATTGTCCTCTGAATTCGGCCATTCCTGGACCACACTTCATAGCCCTCTGATCTTCTGATTTCAGCCTTCCTGGATGTGCGCCTGATATGCTATGAACTTCTGGATTCGGCCATTTCTGGACTGCACAGCCTGTCCCTCTGATTTCGGCCACTTCTAGGCCATGGTCTGATTTTCTGATCTTGACCATCACTGGACTCAAAAAATTATTTCTGAACCATTGATCTGGATATTTTTACTCTGATCTGGATAGATTCTGGAATTTGGTCTGGAACAAACTGAAATAAACTTGATCAAAAAATATTTCAGTCTGGACATTTTACCTTTAATTTTGGACCAGGTCTGGGTTGATTCTGGAACTCATTTCTTTTGTTCTGGACTTAGTTCCATGCCCTAAATCATTCTATCTTATGGTCTGGGCTAAATCTCGATTGATCTTCATGTTCTGGACTCATAAACATACCTTCTGGTCAAGTCTGGAACAAGTCTGGGCTGTGTAATTTTTACTGCCAGGCCATCTTCTGGTCAGAATAACTTCTAGAATAAAATTGATATTTGATTCCTGTTTGTCTTGATCAACTCTCCTTCTGGCAGGCTTTCCAATGATATGATCCATGTTTCATTCTGAATTTTATTCCTTCTGATATAGGCCTGCAAAGTTATCTTCTGGTTCAGTTTAGTCATCCTGAAACATCTTCTGGAAATTCCAGAATTCATTTTCCTTTCATCTTCTGCTTCTGATTTCTTCAGTTTCTGATGACATTTAATTTAATGATTCAAGGTATAAAATAAGTTTACATTGAGTGCTTTTGTAAACATCAAAATCCTAAGTCTTAGAACCAACTTGGTTCCAACAAGTGTAACCGTCGGTGGCATGGGTTTGGGTATCATCTGAGGGCAAAGCCCAATTTTCCACAATAATAGTAAAGGGTCACCGACCGAAATTAACAAATACCACATAGCATTTATGTCAATAATAACAAGCATATTCATGGCATGTTATGTAACAATGATGATAAATAAGGATGCTCATTTTGAAATTTCATGACATGTATACCTTTTCAAACAGCAACCAATTTAATATTAAAATCAAGTTGTAAGTACAAATATCAATTCAGCAATCACACAAATTCATCAGAAATTAAAAATTTCATACGGTACTTACACACATCGATTTTTACTCGTCAACATCATATCCAATCATAATTCACCGGTCAACCACCCCGATGCAATATGTATATGCTCATGTACTCAAATTCTTGAAATTGCCAAGGTGCATTCGCTCACAGACCAGCACACGTTCAGTCTCTCACGGACCAGCACGATTTATATAAGTTAGACTTTAATGGCCAACATGACCATGGTGCAATCTCTCACAAACCAGCACTCGTGCAGTCGCTCACAGACCAGCACATTTTACGTATACCAAGGTATAGTCGCTCACAAACCAGTACCATTGCAGTAGCTCACAGACCAGCACGTTTCACGTATGTTAGCCTCTCACAGGCCAGAAACATACAGAAGTTAAATCCTCGCACGGATAGAATGGACCGTTTAATACACAAGGAACCACTCCGTAGCGCGAGTAGAATAGACCGTCTAATACACGCGGAACTACTTTGACCCCGGATAGAACAGACCGTCTAATACACGCGGAACTATTCTATAACCCATGGTTACTACTTAACTTCATGGCCCATCACGGTCACCGCATCAACTCTATGGCCCATCGCGGTCACCACCTGACTATGCAATGCATGGACATGCAATGTTTTCTTTTCACTGAAAACAGTATGCAAACATTAGCAAAAATTCAGCCATTCCATCATTTCCTCAAAACCATCTCAACCCAAATAATTTCATTATCGTCAAATCAGCAAAGAATTCAAGCACCTCATCATTACCACCACACACTATCTCAAAAACTCCATTTTAATTCATCACAAGTCTTCCCAATGTTTCCCCAACTCTTAAAGTTCATAAACACATGTTTAAAACTGAGATTTCTAAAAAAGAACAGTCTGTATTCAAATACAGCTCTCTTGTATTCGAATACAGAAGTGAAAACAGTGATAAATCAACACTCTGTATTCGAATACAGCTTCCTTATATTCGAATACATAAGCTAAAATAGTGCAAAATCAGCATTTTTGACAACATCAATAAGGAATTCAAGAACCTCGTCATCGCCACCTCAAACCATCTCAAAAACTCCATTTTAATTCATCACAAACCTTCCCAATGTTCCCCAACTCTTAAAGTTTATAAAACAATGTTTAAAACTTGAATTTCTGAAAAAAAAATGAATATGTATTCGAATACAGCTCTCTTGTATACCAGAAGCTAAAATACTGAAAAATCAGCATTCTGTATTCGAATACGAGGGTGTTGTATTCGAATACAGATACTAATACAGTGGCAAAAATGGCAATCCTGTATTCGAATACGACAGGGTCGTAGCCGAATACAGATGCTAAGTCAGAAACAAAAATCTTTTATCTGTATTCGAATACAGAGGCCCGTATTCGAATACAAGTTCAAAAATTTGAATAAAACAGAAGCTTTGCAGGCTGTATTCGAATACACTCATGCTGTATTCGAATGCACCTTCGAATTCAGTGAAATTTTACCGAAAACTTCAACATGTTTTCAAATTCTTTTCTTTGAAAAAACAACACAACACCAAAACAAAATCACCATTCTTTTGAAACCACAAAACTCAACATTTTTCATCATCAACAGATTTTCCAGAAACACCTTCATCCATTTAAAATCCTTTTCCTTTAAAAATCACCATCAACACAATCAACAATAGATTTTTAACAACACAACAGAAAAACAGAATCATCACCACCTGAATAACCTCACTGTTTTTCTTTAAGCACAAAACTCAGAACATTTTTCATCAACAACAGATTTTCCAGAAAAGCACTTCCACCATTTTAAATCCTTTTCTTTAGAAACCATCATCAACACCAGATTGTTATCAACATAACAGAAAATAGAATCACCAACGCCAGAATAACATCACAGTTTTCTTTATTCACCCAAATAGAAGGTCAACCACAAACAGTGTAGTACAAACCACTCATGCATTTGGATCATCCCCAAAACAACATGCAAGACATTTTTCAGCTTTCCCACACAAACAAAACAGCAATGTTGTATCAGCCAGAACAACAAACATCACAGATCATTAAAACATTAACAGAATGCATTTTTCGCATTTTATAACAACATGCACAACAGTTTCGTTTTTCAAACCAGAAACTCAAATATAACCACACATCAAACATGCATTGACTGCCGTAAAATGCAAACTAGAAAGTGGAAGGTGCCCCTTACCTCTGTTACGTTTCCTGCGCTCATTTATGCTACCACGACAATGTTGGCGACACTCTTGTTCGCATTCGCCACTACGAAAGTGGGTTCTCTAGCTCCGTAATGAGGAGAGGAACGACTTTTGATCTGGGCACTTGCTGGTTTGGTGCTTGGATTTCCATGTAATCTCACTTTTGAGGATGCTTTTTTTTTGCTACTAACAGAAAACAGAATGGGGAGAGGAAGAAGAAGGGTACTGTTACATGCAGTAAGGAAGGAGGGAAAGGTTTTTGTCTTTGCTCTTCCTTCTCACTCATATATATAGGCATATGTATGTGTCACCTCATCCAACAATAATATTATAATATTGCTTGAACATCATGTACTTAACCACTCTCGTCGTAATTAACAGATACATCTTAATTAACCGTCCCATAGTTAATTACTCGTAATTAAATTCAATTTATCCCTCATCCAATAATTTTAATTCAACTTCCAAAATAAACCAATAATTTTATTCTGGCTGGGCCCTCCTGAATTAAAACTCCCTCGTCTGTTAGCCCTCCTGTTCTTCATATCCTCAACTTCTCTACACTTCTCCACTAATGCTTGGAAACGTTGAATCCCCAAGGGTAAAACGGAGTCTTGAATCTCATATTTCAGTCCATTTTGGAAACGATGACACATAAAGTGTTCATCCACCTCTTCGCAGAAAAATCTGAAATGCCTTGATAGAGATTCAAACTTAGCTGCATATTCCCCCACCGTCATGTTTCCATGGTGCAATTTTAGAAAATCATCACCCAATTTAGTTCTAGTGCTCATCGGGAAGTATTTGTCCAAAAAATTCTTTTTGAACGACACCCAGTTCACCTCCTCATGAGCTGACCCCATCAGTAGCCTTGTACTCCTCCACCAATACTCTGCATCCCCTATCAGCAGATATGTAGCATAGTTGACCTTTACCGCTGCCTGACAATTAATCATTTCAACGTTTTTCTCCATCTCCTGAATCTATTGATCCGCTCTTTCTGGACCGTCATCACCCTTGAACTTTGGAGGGTTATGACGACGAAAATCCTCTAGTCCTCTTGACTCAGTAGGACGAATCTCTCTTCCTCTTTTCTCTAGATCACGTGGAGTCTTTGCAGCCGTCTATGCAGCAACAGACGCATCCATGTTATTCATCGCTTCAGCCATCCTATCCTTCCGGCTGACGTTGACTCTTGCAGTGTCGTCTCTCCTCGGAGGCATTGTTTCCTACAAAACCATCACCACTTCAGTCACACCACAACTTACATAAGACTTGACACTTTAACTACTTGCTCCTATGCATGATCAGATAATGACTCAAAACCAATAATTTAACCAGAGCTATAACCCAAAACTTTAAGTAAATGCTCTGATACCACAATTGTAACACCCCGAGATTAAAACACAGCGCGAGTGTATTTTTTTTTTCAACCGAGTAATTAAATAAAATAATTTTCGAATTAATTCAAGAGAATTAAAATAAAATTAAGTCATTTCTTAAAATAATTTGTCGTGATCCAAAACGACAAAAGTATTTAATTAATTACACCGTGATTGAAATCAAGTAAGATATTTTTGGGAATTTAATCTTCAAAATCTACCAAAATAAAATACATCCAAAAGCTGTATCCTGGACCCACCAAAATATTTATCAGAGTGCGGAAAATATACAATTATCCCAAACCAAAATATTATCAGAGTTGCGGAAAGAAAATATACAATAATCCCAAAATAAGTAAATGTAGCCCTCAACACTAGGCCCTATACAACAAAGTCTAGTCTGATCATGCACTAAGCTACAGTAGCAAGTGATTTCCACCGCCTCCTCCACAAGTCTCGTCTTCACTCCAGCTGTCTGTCCTTCTACATTGTCCACGAATACTCCGTATGTCAAGATCAGGGGAAACTAACGACGTCTCTGTCGTTAGTGTAACCGTCGGTGGGACGGGTTTGGGTATCATGTGAGGGCAAAGCCCAATTTTCCACAATAATAGCAAAAGGTCACCGACCGAAATTAACAAATACCACATAGCATTTATGTCAATAATAACAAGCATATTCATGGCATGTTATGTAACAATGATGATAAATAAGGATGCTCATTTTGAAATTTCATGACATGTATACCTTTTCAAACGGCAACCAATTTAATATAAAAATCAAGTTGTAAGTACAAATATCAATTCAGCAATCACACAAGGTGCAGTCGCTCACAGACCAGCACACGTGCAGTCTCTCACGGACCAGCACGATTTATATAAGTTAGACTTTAATGGCCAACATGACCATGGTGCAATCTCTCACAGATCAGCACCAGTGCAGTCGCTCACAGACCAGCACTCGTGCAGTCGCTCACACACCAGCACGTTTTACGTATACCAAGGTACAGTCGCTCACAGACCAGTACCACTGCAGTCGCTCACAGACCAGCACACGTGCATTCGCTCACAGACCAACACGTTTCACATATGTTAGCCTCTCACAGGCCAGAACATACAAAAGTTAAATCCTCGCACGGATAGAATGGACCGTCTAATACACGCGTAACCACTCTGTAGCTCGAGTAGAATAGACCGTCTAATACACGCGGAACTACTCTGACCCCGAAAAGAACAGACCGTCTAATACACGCGGAACTATTCTATAACCCATGGTTACTACTTAACTTCGCGGCCCATCACGGTCACCGCATCAACTCTGTGGCCCATCACGGTCACCACCTGACTATGCAATGCATGGACATGCAATGTTTTCTCTTCACTGAAAACAGTATGCAAACAACAGCAAAAATTCAGCCATTCCATCATTTCCTCAAAACCATCTTATTTCATTATCATCACATCAGCAAAGAATTCAAGCACCTCATCATTACGACCACACACTATCTCAAAAACTCCATTTTAATTCATCACAAGTCTTCCCAATGTTTCCCAAACTCTTAAAGTTAATAAACACGTGTTTAAAACTGAGATTTCTGAAAAAGAACAGTCTGTATTCAAATACAGCTCTCTTGTATTCGAATACAGAAGTGAAAACAGTGCAAAATCAACACTCTATATTCGAATACAGCTTCCTTGTATTCGAATACAGAAGCTAAAACAGTGCAAAATCAGCATTTTTCACAACATCAATAAGGAATTCAAGAACCTCATCATCACCACCTCAAACCATCTCAAAAACTCCATTTTAATTCATCACAAACCTTCCTAATGTTCCCCAACTCTTAAAGTTTATAAAACAATGTTTAAAACTTGAATTTCTGAAGAAAAAAAACGAATCTGTATTCGAATACAGCTCCCTTGTATTCGAATACAGAAGCTAAAATAGTGAAAAATCAGCATTCTGTATTCGAATACGAGGGTGTTGTATTCGAATACATATGCGAATACAGTGGCAAAAATGGCAATCCTGTATTCGAATACGACAGGGTCGTAGCCGAATACAGATGCTAAGTCAGAAGCAACAATCCCTTATCTGTATTCGAATACATAGGCCCGTATTCGAATACAAGTTCAAAAATTTGAATAAAATAGAAGCTTTGCAGGCTGTATTCGAATACACTCATGCCGTATTCGAATACACCTTCGAATTCAGTGAAATTTTACAGAAAACTTCAACACGTTTTCAAATTCTTTTCTTTGAAAAACCAACACAACATCAAAACAAAATCACCATTCTTTTGAAACCACAAAATTCAAAACATTTTTCATCATCAACAGATTTTCCAGAAACACCTTCACCCATTTAAAATCCTTCTCCTTTAAAAATCACCATCAACACAATCAACAACAGATTTTTAACAACACAATTGAAAAACAGAATCATCACCACCTAAATAACCTCACTGTTTTTCTTTAAGCACAAAACTCATAACATTTTTTATCAACAACAAATTTTCTAGAAAAACACTTCCACCATTTTAAATCCTTTTCTTTTGAAACCATCATCAACACCAGATTGTTATCAACATAACAGAAAACAGAATCACCAACGCCAGAATAACATCACAGTTTTCTTTATTCACCAAAACAGAAGGTCAACCACAAACAGTGTAGTACAAACCACTCATGCATTTGAATCATCCCCAAAACAACATGCAAGGGATTTTTCAGCTTTCCCACACAAATAAAACAGCAATGTTGTATCAGCCAGAATAGCAAACTGTTAAGCCAAAATCTCAATTAAAGAGTTTTGATGAAAACAAACAAAGATTATTTAAATATTCTAATTATGATTCGAAGTTAATTGTTATTTAACGTGTGCTTTTGAGTATATTAATCTAAGATAGGTACTAAGCAAAATCAATTTAAAGAACAAAGCAAAAAATGCACTGCCAAGAACCAAGAACGTTCTGGACGTTTTTCTGGAAATACCAGAACGTTCTCCAGGACTCTGTTCACTTCATCAAGGCTGTTGGAACCTGATTTTTATGCAAGGAAAAATCATGCTTATTTTAAACAGATTTCTAGTACATCATCGTGAGATATGAAGCTTTAAAGATAGCAAAAGAAACACTCTAAAAGATCTAAGGAGAAAAGATTTAGAGCAAAGCAAAACAAATGAAACAGCTGAAAACGATTGTTCTCCAGCTTCTGCTTTTGTGCACCAGAACATTCTCCAAATTCTGAACTTGTTCAAGAACGATTCTGATTTAATGTACAGCATCACATTCTGACATGTATTATTTTAATCAAACTAATGCTAAAATGTGCACAAATCAGATGGCAAAACATTAAACAAATATAAGAAAGTCAAGAAGTCAAAAAAGGCAGAAAAGTTCTGTCAAAAGATTTGAAATAAGAGATGATTATTTTATTCTGCCCCTTGATCAAGGGAACCTTCTCAAACGGTAATATCAAGCCCTCAAGGACTTCCTGAATATCTATAAAAGGAACCTCACTGATCAAGAGAAAAACAAGACATTCAAGTGCAAAGAAAATCATCAAATCACTCACATTAACACTTGAAAGCTTCTCAAGAAATCAGTAACCTTCTATTTCGAATTCTCTACCTTTAGTTTACTGAAACCATTTGTAAAGAATCTAAACTCAAACAAGAGTTGAGTTAAAACATATTCTATTTTAAATCATATCATTATCATTCAACACTCAAGACTATAAGGCTTGTTTATAGCTTGAGTGAGTCATTTTTAGAAAAATCCTTTTGACTATATTTTCTTTTCAACTTGTCAAAAATTTTCTTCAATTATAAATTTGAATGAAATCTTATTTTAGATTTTCATCAATTATAATTTTGAATCAAATCGTATTTTAGATTTTCTTCAAAAACATGAATCTTCTTTCATACTCTTTGAAGTCAAATATATTGTTCTCATTAAATACTTTTGTTAACATCAAAACTCTAAATGTAAAACCAGCTTTGTTCCAACAAGAGGCATGTAGGAAGGCATAGAAATCATGATAATGAAGAAATGAGGATTAGGATGGAAGAAGAACTTTGGAAGAAAAAGAAACTTAAAATTCCTAATTTTCAAGGCAAGGTTGATCTAGAGTTATACTTCGATTGAGAAATAAAGGTGGAACAAATATTTAGTTGTCATACAATTAGGAAGGAATGGAAAGTGAAGTTCGTCATTTTGGAGTTCATGGGTTATGCAATATTGTGGTGGGATCAACAACAACAAAAAAGAGCAAGGTGTAGAGCAAGACTATTGATTCCCGGGAAGAATTAAAGGCTATATATATATATATATATATATATATATATATATATATATATATATATATATATTCCAAGTCATTACCATATAAACTTGCTTAACAAGCTCCAAAAGCTTACTCAGAGAGTAAAAAGTGTTGAAGAGTATTACAAGAATTTCAAAGTAGCAAAGATAAGATTAAACATTTGAGGAAAGTGATGAATCAACAATGTCAAAGTTCATCAATGTCTTGAATTATTAAATAAGAGATGCAATGGAGTTACAAAATATAATTATCTTTGATATGGAGGAATTATTCAATCAAGCTTCCAAGGTGGAGCAACAATTGAAAAGGAAAATTCATACAAAAATTAAATTTCATCTACATTGTACGTCACTTCAAATTGGAAGGACAAGTCAAAGGATGGATCATCTCCCTCCAAGAATGAAGAGCCTGCGGCTAAGTCTAACCAAAAAGGTTATAATAATTCTAACTCAAATTCATCTACATCTACTACTATTAAATGTTTTAAGTGCCTTGGAAGGGGGCACATAGCTTCTCAATGTCCAAACAAGAAAAATTTGGTCATTAAAAATGGATTAGTGATGACCGAAAGTGAAAAAGATAGTTCAAATATTTGTCCTAGTTCTTCTAGTGAAAGTGAAGAGGGAAGTGAGGACTTAACCCTCTAAGGGGATTTGCTCGTGGCGAGGAGAATGTTGGGAGTTCACATGAAAGATGAGGACTCCTCACACAGAAAAAACAATTTTCATACTAAGTGTCTAGTTCAAGGGATATTGTGTTCCTTTAAAATTGATAGTGTGAGTTGCACTAATGTAGCTAGTACAAGACTAGTTACAAAATTTAATCTTTGTACTACTTCCGATCCTAGACACTATAAACTTCAATGATTGAGAGAGAATGAAAAAATTGTTGTGCATAAACAACTTCTAATTAACTTTAACATTTATAAATATTATGACGAAATTTTACGTGATGTTGTATTAGTAGAAGTCGAGCTCCTTTTACTTGATTGAGAATTGTTACTTTATAGTTATACTAAATAATATTTCATTGGTGTTTAATTTTGACAATTAAAAAATTATACCTTTAATTATCATGCCATTTTTTCTCTCTTGAACTAATTATATGATTTCTTTTCTCCATTTTTCTTTAGAGAATTTCAACACGCAAAAACTCAACATTGTATCCGACATCAAATATAATAATGTTAGAATAAGTGTTGATGTTGGATTGATGGAGAGAGAAAAAAATAATATAAAAAGTAGAAACTGTATGAATACACGGAGTTGGTGTAAAAAATTGAATGAAAGAAACATTTTCTTTTTTATTTCAATCTTTGATTTTTTATAAATGAGTGTAATAAACATACACTATTTTTTTATGAAAAGGAAATAAATTACGAAATCAAACGAGGTAGACGGATACCCCTTACATCATCGACAATAATAATGTTTAATTCAAGAAACAAAAAATCAACTAAAACTCATTCAAAAGATTGAGCAGAGTGACCCTTATTAACTGATGTTCTCAAATTTGAGCATTGGAGAAGATAAATAACCTCTTGGAGAAGAGGTTGCATGTGCATATTTGTGGATGATCCTGCCTTAATCATATTAACCGCAACTGTAGAGTTTAATTTAAAAATAACTGAAGTAAGATTGAGTTGTTGTGCAAGATTGATGCCCAACCGTAAAAGTCCAAAGTTCAGCCTACACAGCAAAACAAAAACCAATTCTACTGTAAAAATCTTTGACAAATTTACCATCTGTATCTCAAACAAGTCCACCACATGTAGAACTACTAGAAGATTCACTAAAGGAATCATCCACATTTACTTTGAATCAACCTTGGGGGAGCATGCAATAGCTACTTCATGATTAATTGAAGACTATTGAGGTTTCTGTTGAAAAATAACTTTATCCATGGATTGAGCTTGATTCGGAATCTGAAAAAACAAAGTTTTTTATAAGGAGGAAGATCGAGAAAACACTAGGTTATTGTAATCCTTCCAAATCTCGTACAAAACCACACCAAAGAAAGAAATCCAATAAGATTGAACTTGACCTTTGTCATTGATTAACAAATTCCAATCTAACCAATTATATATACCAAGACTAAAAAACATACTCTAGTGATCCAGTTTAATCATATCATTCCAAAAATCCTTAACATCATCACAATCTCTTAACATATGCATAATGGTTTCTAGACTTCACGACAACGAGGACAGAGATTATCTGTACAAATCTCTCTATAATATCTTTCATCATTTGTATGAAGTCTATTATGAGCCAACTTCCAAAGAAAAGCTTTAAAACAATTAGGGTCATTCCAACTCCAAAGATTCTCAAATATAGGATCATGATCAAGAGTGGTATTTTGTCGAGAATAGATAAGTTTATAAGCATTTTTTAAAGTAAAATGACCATCTATAGTAAGATTCCAACAAGGAAAATCACGTCTTCCTGGAGCAGGGGGTTTATATAAGCAATTTTGTCACAAATCTCCCTTGGCACATACCTCTCAATCTTATCACAATTCCATCTACCTTTTGAAGCATAATTAAATATTGAAAAATATGATTCCCCAATAGGAATAACCCCAAATAAATGTGATTGAAGGTTATTAAAGCCTCTAATCCAATGGTCCTTTCAAAATCTAGTATCATCGCCATCTTGAATTACCCAAGTGATATTTTCTTTGACATCTTCCCAAACATTTACAATAGCCTTCCAAGTAGAGGAGGAGACAACGCGAATTCACAGAAGGGATACTAGAAGAACCGCAAGCATATTTGGCTATCGTAATTTTAACCCACAATTTATCTGGATAGACCATAAGATGCCAAGTTAATTTCATCATGTAGGTCTTACTTAGCATCCTCATACTTTTGAAATCCAACCGTCCCTTAAATTTAGGACGACAAATTTTTTTTCAATAGACTAGATGCACTTTAAGTTAATTCATAGTAGTTCTCTAAATGAAATCTCTACAAATTTTTTATGCTTCATCACAGACAACCATAGAAATTTGGTGTGATTGAATAATATATCCAAGAATATTGGAGAGCGAAACATGAGTTAAGGCTACCTTACCTAAAAAAAAGAGTTGATATCTTCCAACCTATAAACATACACTATTAGTGTAAATAATTTTATACTAAACAACTAACCCAAACCATTGATTTTTATTTTATAATAATGGTTACAATTACATAATGAAATTATGATAAAATCAATTGTTTTTATTAATTATCAATGTAAAATTAATTTTTCATTGAGTGTTTTTTTTCTCATAATAAATTAGCAAGAACATTTTGTCCCCTTTTATTTAAAAAAAAACAATGCTTTGAAAGTCCTTAACTAGATCTAGATGAAAATATAGAAGGCAGAATACATGCCACCGTTTAACCACCCTGCGTATGTTCATTGCCACTTGTATCCCAAGCGTCCAATTTTCCACCTTCTCTTTTCCTTTACGCGACATTGCCATATGCTATGCTATAAACCAAATTCAATTGCATAGTCCTCTGCTAAATAAAGTATAAATTCAGATAAATGGATTATCAGATAAAAATCCTTTACAATAATTTTATAAAAAGTTACAATTTCCCAAAGTGCCTCTTAAATTAAAGGATTAATAATGTGGTTTGGTTTGCCATTTGCGAATCTAACACGCTATAATAATAAGTGTTTAGTATCCTGCAGAAACATACTCATTCAAAAATATATCTTAATTTCTTTTAATTTAACATTAACTATTTAAAAACTTAAAACAGTCGCAACATAAAAAAGCTTTTCACATTAGTTTGTGATGACTTCATTTTAATCATCCAACACCAAAAGAAAGAAAAAGAATTTGAACATCAAAGCCCTGGCCCACAACAAGGCTGTTGCACTTTTCATTTTAATCATTTTACACAGTAGATTGTGGATTGATGTTTAAAAGTAGTATATTATACTTGAAATTCAACAGACAGTCTACAATATTGAATTTTCAAACATACGCCTAATAAAAATATAAAATTGACTTGAATTTTTTGATAAGTTGAATTTTAAGAAAGATTTATATTTTCTTTATTTATATCGAAGACACTATTATTAAAATAACTATTGACTAATACTTTTAAAAAATATCATCAAACATCACAAATTCATACGAATTTTAAAGATCAATCCTCCATTGACCAGCTAGTGTCCTACAATTTCCACCTTAATTCTCTTTTTTTTCTCTTTAATTAGAAATAGAAGCTTCCCCAACACTTCACACTCCCACTCCAATTTTCAATGGACGCCATGCCTCCCTTTCCAAAATTTTAAGAAAGATTTATATTTTCTTTATTTATATCGAAGACACTATTATTAAAATAACTATTGACTAATACTTTTAAAAAATATCATCAAACATCACAAATTCATATGAATTTTAAAGATCAATCCTCCATTGACCAGCTAGTGTCCTACAATTTCCACCTTAATTCTCTTTTTTTTCTCTTTAATTAGAAATAGAAGCTTCCCCAACACCACACTTCCACTCACACTCCCACTCCAATTTTCAATGGACGCCATGCCTCCCTTTCCAATATGCTTTCTCATACTCTTCCTCACACTCCCATCACTCACACGTGCTGACCTCCCCGGCACGTGGGAGCTTCTAATCCCCAACGCAGGCATAGCCTCAATGCACACAGCAGTAACACGTTTCAACACCGTTATCCTCCTCGACCGAACCAACATAGGTCCATCACGTAAACTCCTCCCAAAAAACCACTGTCGTTTATACAAAAACCACGCCGTTTCCAAACTCGATTGCTACGCTCACTCAATTCTCTTCGACCCAAAAACAAACCAACTCCGTCCTTTAAAAATCTTAACCGACACCTGGTGTTCTTCCGGTCAATTCCTCCCTAACGGAACGCTTTTACAAACCGGCGGTGACTTAGACGGGTTTAAAAAGATTAGAAAATTTAACCCGTGTGATGTAAACGGGTCATGCGATTGGGAAGAACTAAACGACGTCGAATTGAGTGAAGGTCGTTGGTACGCTACGAATCAAATTCTTCCTGATGGTTCAATTATCATCATAGGAGGAAGAGGTTCAAATACCGTTGAATTTTACCCCAAACGCAAATACGACGTCGTTTTTTCGTTTCCTTTTCTTTCAGAAACGGAAGATACACAAATGGATAATTTGTACCCTTACGTTCATCTTCTCCCTAACGGTAAACTATTCGTGTTTGCGAATACGAAATCGGTTATGTACGATTTCGTCGAAAATCGTGTGGTTAGGGTTTACCCGGAGTTAAACGGTGGTCCGAGGAATTATCCATCGGCGGGATCTTCGGTGATGTTGGCTTTGGAAGGTGAATTTTCCGATGCGATGGTTGTTGTTTGCGGCGGTGCTGAATTCGGTGCGTTTATTGAACGGAGTGTTGATAGGCCAGCGCATGGAAGTTGCGGTCGGATAATGGCGACGGGATCCGACCCGGTTTGGGAAATGGAAGATATGCCGTTTGAGAGAATCATGGGTGATATGGTTATGTTACCAAACGGTGACGTGTTGATTATAAATGGTGCTATGAAAGGGACGCAAGGTTTTGAATTAGCTTCAAATCCGTGTTTGAACCCGGTTTTATATCGACCCGGTGAACCGACCGGGTTACGGTTTATGGTTTTAAACCCGGGTACAGTTCCGCGATTGTATCATTCGACAGCGAATTTGTTACCGGATGGACGGGTTTTATTAGCGGGGAGTAACCCGCATGTGTTGTACCGATTCGATGTCGAGTTTCCAACCGAGTTAAGAATCGAAGCGTTTTCACCCGAGTATTTGGGTTTGGATAAAGCGAATATTCGACCCGAAATTTTGGAGATAAATGAAACGGTATCGTATGGTATGAGTTTTGATGTTGTGGTGAGTGTTCCTTTGCCTGTTGTGGGAATCATTGAAGTGAATTTCGGTAGCGCGCCATTTGCAACGCATTCTTTTAGTCAAGGTCAACGGTTGGTCAAACTTGGTGTTAGTTCTGCTGTGCCGGATGGTGATGGGAGGTGGAGGATTGGGTGTACGGCGCCGCCGAGTGGGATGGTTGCGCCGCCTGGGTATTATATGGCTTTTGCGGTTAACCAGGGTGTGCCAAGTGTGGCACGGTGGGTACACGTGTCGTAGTTTTTAATTTTTTTATGTTTTTATTTAATTAAAGAAAAATGGGAATTGTATTTAGTTTCTTTATTTTGTTGCATAGTTATAAAAAAGTATGAAAAGCTGGCGACGCTGAATTCTTAATGCGTTTGGTGATAGCTATAAAAAAAATGCGTTTGGTGATAGTGATAGTATAAGTGATGATTGATTTAATGAAAAATAATAGTTATGTGTAAATATTATTTGGAGTTGTAGGGTGTCGGTTACGTTTGTTGTGTTAATTGATGAGGACTCTAGCTATTTAACTCTTATCCATTTTTGTTTTGAATCCAAAAAGCATAATACTACTTTTTGTGTTCTACAACAACCATATATTTGCAAAAATAATTTATTTTAGTCATCCACAAAGTATAATACTACTTCTTGTGTTCTAAAACAATTTTATATATTTGTAAAAAATATTTATTTCAAAAGTGTTAATTTTAAATTTTTAATGTAATTTTAATTTTTTATATTTATATTATTTATATAATATTATTTTTACTTTAGTATTCGTTCATTTTGTTTTTATGTTAATTGAAATACAGTAATGATAAATAGAGTACTAATAATTTAGCAAAATTTTTTCGTTTCATTTATTATTTTTTCATCTTTTTTAAATTTGTTAAATATAATAATAATTGTAAAATAGAGGGAGTATTATAATTTTTTTGTTGTTGATGGAAGAGTGATGATTTTATTGGATAAATAGAGGGCTAATGCCCAAAGCAGAAGAAGTTATGTCCCAATCAAACGAGGAACACCAACTTCTGAACAATCAACTAACAAAATATGTCTAAGTTAAGTAGGACAATCCTCAAAAAGAATTAATGTGAAACCTTCATCGCAACACATGTTCGCTAAGCTATCATCAGCACACGAATTAGCCACGCAATAAGAGTGGCATAGTCTAATCTCCCAATCCATATCCCTAAGACGAAATTTATGCCGCAAAAGTCTTCAACCTGCAACACTCCCGTTAGCCTTGGAATCTATATGAAGCTCGACTCAGCTATAACCTCGAGTCTGACCCAAATTAAGCCCCTCAAGCACCAACGCCCCCACAGATATGCTATATAAGCATTACATTCTTCTAAATACTTTGAAAAACCACATATCCAAGCACCATTCGAGTCCATGAGGAAACGTCCACTACCAGCTAAAACTCCCATTCGAAGAGTGATGTTTTTTATTATAGCATGTATATGTTGAACAACGTGCTCGATATGCAATAAATTCAATGTGACATCCTTACATAAGTTATGCAGGAGGGCCAACATAAATCGTAGTATTCAATACAAAGATTTAAATTAAAGAGGCTGAAGAAAGGTGATGTGAAAGGAGGATAAATGAGATCCTTTGAATTGAAGCTAAGGAGGAGATGTCCAATCACTTTAGTCATATTTCCAATCTAATTGAAGGGAGCAACCAATAATTGAGCATTTTGAGTTTCATCAAAGTGATGAATTGGATGCAAGTTTGCCAATAAGTTTAATTGAAGAGGAAGATCATTAAGCATGTGGGAATGTGATAATGGTAAAAGTCCTAGTCTGGATGAAGTCTTTTTTGTCTTTGAAGAAGCGACCAAAAGATACCACTAGAAAAAACGACCAGAAGATACCACTAGAGGATACCACCAGAGGATTTCATAAGAAGAAGTGACCAGAGGATATCACCAAAGGTACTCATCAAAGGACGTAAAAAGGTCAAAAGAAACGAAATCCTAAGAATCGGACAAATGCATGCTAAGTAAAAGTACCTGCATCTGCCTCTGATAGTTTGCTTCTCGAAGCTCAGCGTGTTTCTGGTAAATCAGCGTGTCTCTGAAGAATTATGTGCCTCTGATGAACAATAACTATTTCACGCCTCTGATGAATAGTAATTGTTCCATGCCTCTGATGAACAATAACTTTAGCATGCCTATAATGAATAGTAGCTTTAGCATGCCTTTGAAGTCTGAAGTCATTCTTCAAGTGTGCATCTGAAGCATATATTATGCTGACTCTGAAGACTGCAACACATTCCAGAATGCTACCTTTGAAGTTGGAATGACTCTAATAAAGCAACAAAGGTAAAGTTGCCCATGCCACTAATTCTAAGTCATGCAGCTTTGCATTTGCCTCTAACTCTGGTTGTTCAAGTATCACAACATCTGAATCTAATAATCAAGTTCATGACTATGAAGAATAAAAGTCAATAATTCTAATGGAGAATAGTCAACAACTCTGACAGAAGGTCAAAGGCTCTGATAGATTGAAAAACATTGAATTGGACTTAGTTGTATCCTTACTTCTGAAGGTCCAAAAACAAGCCCAAATTTGTTCCCGCCCAAATTCAATCAAGCGTATGAAGAAAGACTCAAGTGAATCAATTTGCAAACATACTATGAACATTATCTTTCTAGAAGAATTGCTCAGATCAGATTGGGAAATAAAAATTGCCTAACGGTCAAATTATCAAGATCATATCAATCAGAATTATATGTGGAAGAAATCTATGTTGACCAAGGTGAATTTGAGATACGATTCAGAAACTCATCCATAAATTCACGAACCTAATTTCATCTATAAATAGTGGATCAAGGCTGAATAAGAGAATATACAAAACTCAGAGTTTAAGGTTTTAAGTTCTAGCAAAGCACTCATTCAAAGTAAACTACTCTAAGTGTTGTAGTGTTGGAAAATCATTGTATCAAATCTGTTTAGTAGAAGCAAAACCAAACTAGTTTTTCAACTCATTGTAATCCAGCCTGATAGTGGCCATAGTGTGCCTCAAGCAATCTATGGATCTCAGGTTGTATTGAGAAGACTTGACTTATAGGGTCAAGTGGATAGTTTGCCTATAACAATATGAAGACTTGTAGGGTCAAAGTGTGTTTTTTCTCAAAAAGTCTGTAGGTTGAGGTTGCTTTGAGTAGACTGGCTTGTAGGGTCAGGTGTTGTGTAATTCAAGTTTTGAATTAGTGGAGAAATTCTTCTATGTGAAGGGATTGGATGTAGCTACCAAGTTGGTGGTGAACCAGGATAAAATCTGATATGTTATTTTTTACTTCCGCTCTGTCTGTATATTGTTGTCTCTGATTAGTATAAACAATTAAGTCACCAAACTAGAATCTGAATTCAAATTAGGAAAAGAGCTTTAAAATTAGACAAACACAATTCGACCTCTCTTTCTCGTGTTTGCGCACCTTCGGTGCCTTTATTGCTCTTATCCCAAAAAATGACAATTTTATAAGATTGATAGATCGTAGGTTAATATCTTTGGTTGGGTGCATGTATAGACATACTTTTAAAAGTCTTAACCAATAGATTGAAAAAAAACAATGGGGGAAGGTGATCTTAGATTCTCAGTCAGCTTTCATCCAAGGCCATTAAATTCATGACGGAATATTAATTGCAAACAATATGGTGGATGAGGCGAAGATTCTGAAGAAGAAAAAAAAAAGCAGTACTAATCAAGATAGTTTTGAGAAGACTTATGACTCATTGGAATGGAAGTCTTAGACTTTGTCTTGTGAAAATGAACTTCTCACACAAATGGAGGAGATGGGTATTGATTTGAATATTTTAGAACAATTATGATTTCAGTTCTCATTAATAGGAGTCATTCTTAGAGATTTCAGATAGGCAGTGGATTAAGGCAAGGATATCCCTTGTCTCCTCTTTTGTCTTTCTTGGTGGCCAAAAGATCAATGTTTTACTCAATTAGGCAATTCTGTTAGGCAAAAAATTTCGATTGTGGCATTGGCATTGGTATAAAGGAAAGCATACTTATTTCACGACTCCAAATTGCTGATGATACATCATTGGTGGGCAATAATAGTTGGGTTAATATTAGGATAATTAAGGTTTCTCTTCAACTTTTTAAGTTGTATCTAGACTTGAAATAATTTTTTACAAAAGTTTGTTAGTGTGAATTAGGTTGGAGGCAATGTTTTAAAAATCAGACCAGATGTGGAACCGGCGAGACTTTTGAGTCATCGTTCAATTGGTTCAATCGGTTGAACCACGGTTGAACCGTTCAATAAATAAATAATAAATTAATTTAAAAAACACATTAAATGTATTAAAATATTATAACTTATAAAGTAAAAATCTATAAAATTTATAACAAATATTCAATTTCTATAATAAATACATTAAAATTCACAACAAAGACAAGTCTTCATATTATAAATTCAAGCATCAAATCTCACATAGATCAACTGCTCAACCAAGGGTGCCTTGCAGATCTCACATAAAAGTTTGAGTGAAATAAAGGTTTTTTTTTTGTTAAAGTTAAACTTACAAATATTATTTTTATTATTATTTTATTTAAAAATTTGAGTTTTTTTTGCAAAAGTAAAAAATTTGGGTGTTTTAAAAAAACTAGGTGGTTTTCCAAAATTGGACCCAATTTAGTGACCTAGCGTGAATTTTTCTTTGGTTTTTACTGATTAGTAGTTTTTATGTTGACCGAACCGAAAATGGGTCCGACTCCGATCGAACTGGCCAGTCCAGTTTGATTTTTAAAAGATCGGTTCGAGGATGCATCAGAGGTGTTTAACTGTAAGGCAGATACCTTTTTGTTTTAGTATTTGGGTATGTGTTACGTCGAAATTTTTATTGTTGGGTCAACATCCATAAATGTCAACAAAGTCGACATAAAAGTCATTAAAAGTCGATCAATATTCAAGATAGTTCAACCGTCGTCAATAAGGTGAAGTCATTGTCGATCCAAAGTTCAACAAATTAAATATGACATAAAGACACTACGCCAAAAATGGCATTTTACAGCGCACCTTTTAAAGCGCTTAATAACTAAAAGCGCTGGTGTATAATATTTTAAAGGCTAAATAGCACTCGTGGTACCTTAACTTAATTTCAGTTAACGTTTTAGTCCTTTATCTTTTTTTTTTTCCGATTTGATCCTTTATTTTAATTTTAAGTGACAATTTAATCTTTTCATGTTTTAAAATGTTAACAATATTATCCTTTTTTTTTACAAAAATTCAAAATATTCATCAAAATTTTCAACCAAAACCCATAAAATTAATTATATTCTTTAATATAATACAAATTTCATCAAATTCGTAACTCAAATATTCAAATAAACTCATATTTTTATTCTTTATTTGATTTTTAAAATTCCATATCTAACAACATCAAATAAAAAATGAAAATATGAGTTTATTTGAAGATTTGAATTACGAATTTGATAAAATTTGTATTATATTAAAGAATATAATTAATTTTATGGGTTTTGGTTGAAAATTTTGATGAATTTTTTAATTTATTGTAAAAAAAAAGGATAATATTGTTGACATTTTAAAACATAAAAGATCAGATTGTCACTTAAAATTAAAAAAAAGTTCCAAATCGGGAAGAAAAAAAAGATAAAGGACTAAAACGTTAACTGAAATTAAGTTAAGGGACCACGAGTGCTATTTAGCCTATTTTAAAAATAACGGAGGATACAACAGCGCTTTAATGACAAGCTTTTCAGAAAAAGTGCTTTTGTAGGGTCATGAAGGGTTTAGGATTTATAGAAAAGCGTTGTTGTAGGGTCATAGCGATTTCACATAATGTTTACAATGCTTTCATATAATGTTTACAGCGCGTTTAAAGTGCTACATTTACAACGCTTTTAATAGCGCTCTGTATAAAAGCGCTGTAGACTCTGTAAATGTTTTAAAATTTAATTTTTAAAAGCCGTTAACAACGCTTATGGATAAAAGCGCTGTAAAATATAGCACTCACACACTATATTTACAACGCTTTGTTTAAAAGCGTTGTAAATGCTATAAATGTTTTAAAATTTAATTTTTAAAAGCCTTTTACAGCACTTATGAACAAAAGCGCTGTAAAATTACAAGCAATTATATATAAATAAATAAAAACATATTTAATATGTTCTATCCTTTCGAACCCTATTACGAACTTTCTTCTCCTCTACTTTGCGCCCATTTTTACTGAGTGATTGTTGTCTCAGGTACTGTATTTATTAATTTGTTATTGTCTCTAAAACTGATAAATTATTACCTGATAAATCATATAAAATTTTAGATGATGAATCTGTTCTGTTTTGAAATTTGTTCGATCTGTTCTGTTTTGAAATAAGACTTGTATGCATGACCTTGGACCTTTGTTTCCATTTTCCAATATTAGACTATATATACTATAGATTTGTATGATGTTATAGACTGATAAATTTGTGTAACATTGCATTCATATATACTACATTCATAAACTGCATTCATAAATTCTTACATGATAAATCATATAAAATTTGTTCGATATGTTCTGTTATGTTTTGAAATTAGACTTGTATGCATATATATATATATAATGTTATAGATTGATAAATTTGTTATAGATTGATATGTTCTTACTGCATTCATATAGGTCATATAATGAAAATGGACCGGAAATGGATGTTTGCCAATTGATTGTCAAAAGAGTATGAAAATGGAGTAAAGGAGTTTGTTGAATTTGTAGTGAAGAATGCAAAAGACCCAAATCAAATCACTTGTCCTTGTTTAAAATGTTGTTTTGGAAAACGCGTTAGAGCAAATGAATTGGAAGGACATTTAGTATGGCATGGAATTGATCAAAGCTATACATGTTGGATAAAACATGGTGAGAAAAAAAAGGGAACACTTATTTTGACAATGATGCGACATATGATTCAAATGATTTCGACATAGATACATATGAGCAGAACCGAGTTGAGATATTGCAAAAGCAGTTGAAGAAGATCTTCGGGATTGTCCTAAAATGTTTGAGAGTTTGTTGAGTGATGCAGAGAAACCATTATATAATGGTTGTACTAAATTCACAAGACTTTCGGCGATATTAAAGTTGTACAACTTAAAAGCGAGTAATGGATGGTCTGATAAAAGCTTCATAGAATCATTTACACTCCTAAAAGATATGTTGCTAGATGATAATGAACTTCCCAATCGAACCTACGAGGCTAAACGAATTTTGTGCTCTATTGGCATGAGTTACGAAAGGATTCATGCATGTCCTAACGATTGCATTTTATTTCGAAACGAATATGAATTACTAAAGGTGTGTCTGAAATGCAATGTCTCTCGGTATAAGAAGAAAGAATCTACTCCAGCAAAAGTCGTGTGGTATTTTCTTATAATACCCAGGTTTAGGCGAATCTATCGCAGTGAAGAAGATTCAAAACACTTGACACGGCATGCAAATGAAAGAATTAGATATGGCGTTCGGATTGATGAGTCAGGGTTCTTGCTTGTCGATTTTAGTAGGGTGGAATACAAAGATGAGTCTTTTATTTTAGCGTCGCAAGCTCAACAAGTGTTTTATGTCACTGATCCTACTGATGATAAATGGTCTGTTGTCCTATCGACCACTAAAATAAGTGATGATAACAACAACGTTGAAGATGTTGGTAATGATATTTTCTTTGCGACATCACAACCATGTGAAATTTATTCAATTGATGATGGCTTATATCTTAGAGATGATCATGATGAGGGAATTTGGATTAATCCATCGTTTTGTATCATTAATGGATAAACAAATGTGAATCCCACCAGGAAACGAAGAAGGGCATCTTAAGTGTGTTTATGTGTTTTATATAAGTCATGTAATGATCTGTACTCATTGTGTAAAATTTCATGTAACTTGACCTGCCTACTGATTTTCTACCAGAATTGAACTGATCATGTAATTTAGCATTGATATATATACAGACATTGATATACTGATTTTCTGCCAGAACTTGAACTCATCATATAATTTTTTTAATTATGTTATTTAATTATTTTAGAGATGACAATTTGATAACTTTTTTAATTATAATCTGAACTCATCATATAAGTTGATATGAACAATTTGGTATCGATGAGTATGGATATTATATCACAGCACTTTCGCACATAAGTGCTGTAGAAGAATTTAAAAAAATAAATTACAATTACAAGATAAAAACATTTACAGTGCTTTTGCCCATAAGCACTGTAAATGATTTTAAAAAAAATAAATTACAACTATAAGAGAGAAAACATTTACAGCGCTTTTGCCCATAAGCGCTGTAAATTACAAGTACATAAATTACAAGTACAAAACATTTACAGCACTTATGGGAAAAAGTGCTGTGAAATGTAAAATAAATTACAAGTACAAAACATTTACATCGCTTATGGGAAAAAATGCTGTAAAATGCAAAATAAATTATAAGTACAAAACATTTACAACGCTTATGGGAAAAAACGCTGTTAAATGCAAAATAAATTACAAGTACAAAACATTTACAGCGCTTATGGTAAAAAGCGCTGTAAAATGCTCATATAGCGCCTTTTATATAGTGTGTATATAAGGGCTGTAAAATATTATTTAAGGCGCTTTTTATATAGTCTTTTAAAGCGCTTTTTGGAAAAGCGCTGTAAAAGGGTTTTTTTTTATAATATTATGTAACCTGATAATATAAGAAACCGCCTAGTCATTTTCTTCTGAAATTTAAAGGCTTACATTTTTGATGAAGACAAAAAGATCCTTGATCAAAAAGAAGAAGGATTATTAAGCAACTTATTTTTTCATTTATATTAAGGTAAAAGTATTTTGATATTAAATCAAAACACAGTTTAAAAGTACAATATTATGAGAACCTTCTGAGCATATGCATTAAAATGTTTTTATGATAATAATTAATGACTTAAACATGTTGAAAATAAAGTTTTTACATAACTGGAAATCTGTATTCGAATACGAGGTATCGTAGTCGAATACAGACTCCAAGTCAGAAGCTAAAACTAAATTTATGTATTCGAATACGAAATATCGTAGTCGAATACATATTGCAAGTCAGTGGCAAAAACTCGAATCTGTATTCGACTACAAACCTTGTGTAATCGAATACAACTTAAGTCTGTAGCTATTTTTAAACATCTGTATTCGACTACAACCTTGTGTAATCGAATACAACTTAAGTCTGTAGCTATTTTTAAACATCTGTATTCGACTACAACCTTGTGTAATCGAATACAACTCAAGTCAGTGGCAAAAATCCCGAATCTGTATTCGACTACACGTTCTCGTAGTCGACTACATAGTTCAAATTTCAAATATAATCAGAACGTTTTAGAGGTGTATTCGAATACACTGAGACTGTATTCGAATACAACTTCGAAACAATGCAACTTTTCAGTTTTGAAACATTGCACATGTTCATTAAAAACGTTTGGGAACCTTTGCCATTGATCTGAAGTGTTACCTATGAAGTATAAATACTTCAAACGTTTCAGATTTCATTTAATAACTTTCAACTGACTTTCTAGAATCAATTTTCTAAAACATCAAACACTTCAAAACTTAACTTTCATATTTTCAAGTACTTGCTTTTCATTTTCATATCATTAAGAAAGGTTCTCAGTTGTACTTGGAAGTGTGATTGATTAAGTATCAAATACTCAGTATTATAACCTTGTTCTTAGTCAAGAACATCATTACAAAATCATTGTATCACTTGAAGGATTTAGTGTAGATTCTTCAAGTTGTGTTAACAGAAATAGTGGTGTACTATCTTCTGTTAAGCGTTTGTGAATCTGTAACTTAGTCTTAGGGTTAGACTTGTAACATATTCATACAAAGTGGAAAATCTCTTGTGGTGTGCAAGAGGACTGGACGTACCCTTGGTTGTAAGGGGAACCAGGATAAATCTTCTGTGTGTTTTTATCTTCTGCCATTTACTGCTTTCATTTACAAACACAGCAAATATTTGAAACAAAGTTAAAACAGTCCTTTAACAATCTTTTGATCTCTAAAACAGAAAAATTGTCCAACACCTAATTCACCCCCCTCTTAGGTGCAACTCTGTTCTAACATCTTCTTCATTATGTATATTCTCATCCCTACGAACTTGGAAGTGTGAAACCCTTATTCATTGCGTACTCTCTATACGAACTCTTCTCCATATACGAACCCTTCTCCTCAGTGCGAACCCTTCTCTCTGTCCATATTCATTATGTACTCTCTATTTTCATTATTCTCTATTTTCACTAAGTTCTATCCCTACGACCATAAAGGTTTTTAAGGCGCTTTTTGTTTAGTTTTTTTAAGTGCTCTGTGGAACCCTAGTGCTATCTTCTCGTTGCACAGGACATTTCTATTTGTATTTTCTGCGACGTCGTAACCGTAAACTACAGGTATTGTTATTAATATCTCGTTGTCACTAAACTAATAGTGCATGTTGTATTTATTCAATCTGTTGTTGTCACTAAACTGCATGTTGAACTTATACTGCATGTTAAATTTATACTGTGTGAAATGTGTAGATAAATGAATTCCAACAACGATTTAGGTCGTCAAAACGATAAAGTTGTAAACAATGACGTTGTAAACAATGAAGCTGTCAACTCTAAAGGCTATGAAGGCGAAGTGAAGCGTGGGGCAACTATAATGCAAAAAGTCATTATAGCAAGAAGTACTAGAATAAAGTTTGAGGTATATATAATATACTTTTGTTTAGATTTTTTTTTCTTTTTTGAAAGCAATCACTTACACTCTAGCTATGAGTTTATTAGGTAGGATGGAATGAAAGTGGCCAGCCAATTGAGCCCAACAGTTCAATGATGGTAAGCTACATCGGTGTTATTGTCCACCAAAATATCCCAATAACAATCGATGACTGGAGAGACAAAGCATTGAAGGATGCTAAAGACATATTGGGAACTGGAGAGTAAGATGAGGGAACAATATCCTCAATTGTTTAGTAACATGTAGTTTCGAGGACGAAACTAATTTAAGGGGGGTAGTAATGTAAGACCCTTAAATTTAAAATTAAATTATGGATGTAATATTAAGTGTATTTTGAGAAATAATTGTAAAATATTTAATATATTTATATTTTGTGTAAATATATATATAAATATTTATTTTGGAAGTTGAATTAAAAATTGGATGAAGGATAAATTGAATTTAATTACGAGTAATTAAATCATCAGGCAGTTAATTAAGGGATTATCTGCTAATTGCGACAAGACTGGTGAAGTGATGGAGGGTCAAGTAATATTATACTATTAATGTGGGATGAGGTGGCACATATATGTGCCTATATATAGATGATGGAATGGCAAGAACAAGATAGAAAACCCGTTTTCCCTCTCCCTTATTGCATGTAACAGTAACTATCTTCTTCCTCCTCCCATTCTATTCCCATTCGTAGAAAAAAAAATAAAAAAAAAAAGTTACTCAAAAGTGATATTACTTGGAAATCCAAGCACCAAACCACCAAGTACCAAGAACAAAAGTTGTTCATCTCCTCATTACGAAGCTAGAGAGCCCACTTTGGTAGCGGCAAACGCAAACAGAAACTTCGCCGACTTTTGTCGCGAAAACGTGAACGGGAGTAGAAACGCAACAGAGGTAACGGCACCTTCCACTTTCTAGATTGCATTAGGGCTGTAAATGCATACTGTTATGGCATTAATGACGTTTCATTATTGTTTTTGAAGAAAAATTGTTTTGCATGTCGTTTTGAAGGATGAAAATGCATCTTGTTGATGTTTGATGATTCTGTGATGTTGCTGTTTTGGCTGATATAACATTGCTGTTTTGGTTGTGTGGGAATACTGGAAAATGCTTTGCATGTTGCTTTGGTTGTGTAAGAATACAGATAAGGGATTTTTGCTTCTGACTTAGCCTCTGTATTCGGCTACGACGTTGTCATATTCGAATACAGGACTGCAAATTTTGCCACTGTATTCGCATCTGTATTCGACTACGACAGCCTCGTATTCGAATACAGAATGCTGATTTTTCACTGTTTTTGACTCTATATTCGAATACAAGGTAGCTGTATTCGAATACAGCTTGGTTTTTTTCAAAAATTTCAGTTTTAAACAATGGTTTATGAACTTAAAGAGTTGGGAAAACATTGGGAAGGTTTGTAATGAATTAAAATCGGGTTTTTGAAATAGTTTTGAAGAGGAGATGATGAGGTTCTGGAAACCTTTAATGATGTTGGGGAAAATGCTGAGTTTACAATGTTTTGACTTCTGTATTCGAATACAGCATCCTTGTATACAAGGATGCTGTATTCGAATACAGAGTGTTGAATTTGCACTATTTTAGCTTCTGTATTCGAATACAAGGGACAAGGGAGCTGTATTCGAATACAGATTCGTGTTTTTCAGAAATCCAAAGTTTTAAACATTGTTTTATAAACCTTAAGTGTTGGGGAACATTGGGAAGGTTTGTGATGAATTAAAATGGAATTTTTGTGATGGTTTGAAGTGGTGATGATGAAGTTTTTGAGATCTTTACTGATGTTGTGAAAAATGCTGATTTTGCACTGTGTTACCTTGTGTATTCGAATACAAGGAAGCTGTATTCGAATACAGATAAGTTTTTTTTCCAGAAAATTCAGTTTTAAACATGTGTTTATAAACTTTAAGAGTTGGGGAAACATTGGGGAGACTTATGATGAATTAAAATGGGGTTTTGAGATAGTGTGAAGTGGTAATGATGCGGTGCTTGAATATTTTTGTTGATGTGATGATAATGAAATTATTTAGGTTGAGATGGTTTTGGGGAAGTGATGGAATGGCTGAATTTTTCTAGTGTTTGCATACTGTTTTCAGTGAAGAGAAAACATTGCATGTCCATGCATTGCATAGTCAGGTGGTGACCGCGATGGGCCACAGAGTTGATGCGGTGACCGTGATGGGCCGCGGAGTTAAGTAGTAAACATGGGTTATAGAATAGTTCCGCGTGTATTAGACGGTTTGTTCTATTCGGGGTCAGAGTAGTTCTGCGTGTATTAGACGGTCTATTCTACTCGGGCTACGGAGTGGTTCCGCGTGTATTAGACGGTCCATTCTATCCGTGCGAGGATTTAACTTCTGTATGTTCTGGCCTATGAGAGGCTAACATACGTGAAACGTGCTGGTCTGTTGAGCGACTGCATGTGTGCTGGTATGTGAGCGACTGCACTGGTACTGGTATGTGAGCGACTGTACCTTGGTATATGTAAAACGTGCTAGTCTGTTGAACGACTGCATGAGTGCTGGTCTGTTGAGCGACTGCACTGGTGCTGGTCTGTGAGCGATTGCACTATGGTCATGTTGGCCATTAAAGTCAAACATATATAAATTGTGCTAGTCTGTGAGCGACTGCACCTTGGTAATTCCAAGAAATTGAGTACATGAGCATATACATATTGCATCGGGGGGGCTGACCGGTGAATTATGATTTGGATATGTGTTGATGAGTGGGAATCGATGTGTGTAAGTACTTTAGGAGATCTGAATTTCTAATGAATTGATGTGATTGTTGAATAGATATTTGTACTTACAACATGATTTTATATTAATTTGGCTGCTGTTTTGCAAAGGTACAAATGTCATGTATTTTCAAAAATGATGCATCCTTATTTCTCATCATTGTTATATGATATGCCACGAATATATTTGTTATTGTTAACATAAATGCTATGTGTTATTTGTTAATTTTGGTCGGTGACCCTTTACTATTATTGTGGAAAATTGGGCTTTGCCCTCAGATGATACCCAAACCCGTCCCACCGACGGTTACACTAATGACGAAGACGTCGTTAGTTTCTCCTGATTTTCACGTACGGAGTATTCGTGGATAACGTAGCGGGACAGACCATTGGGGTGAAGACAAGACTTGTGGAGGAGGTGGTGGAAATTACTTGCTACTGTAGCTTAGTGCATGATCAGTGTTGACTTTTGTATAGTGTCTTGTTTTCGGTGGATGTAATTTATTTTGGGAATTAATGTATGACTTTTCCGCTGTTTTCTTCCGCACTCTGATATGTTTAGTGGGCCACAAGCCGTGTGTTCTATTTTGAGATGATATGACACTGTTCTTTTGAAATGTATTAATGTTTATTATTAATTTCCAAAGATAAGTACTTAGTGATATTATGATGAAACTATTTTATGAAATGAGTTAATGAAAATTTTATTTATTTATTTATTTAAAAAAAAAATACACTCGCGCTGTGTTTTAAACTCGGGGTGTTACAATTGTGGTATCAGAGCATTTGGTTAAAGTTTTGGGTTAAAGCTCTGATTAAATATTGGTTTTGAGTCATTATCTGATCATGCATAGGAGCAAGTAGTTAAAGTGTGAAGTCTTGTGTAAGTTGTGGTGTTACTGAAGTGATGATGGTTTTGTAGGAAACAATGCCTCCAAGAAGAGACGACACTGCAAGAGCCAATGTCAGCCAGGAGGATAGGATGGCTGAAGCGATGAATAAAATGGCTGCGTTTGTTGCTGCACAGACGACTGCGAAGACTCAACGAGATCTGGAGAAGAGAGAAAGAGAGATTTGTGCTGCTGAATCAAGGGGACTAGAGGATTTTCGTCGTCATAATCCTCCAAAGTTCAAGGGTGATGAGGGTACAGAAAAAGCGGACCAGTGGATTCAAGAGATGGAGAAAATCTTTGAAATGATTAATTGTCGAGCAGCGGTGAAGGTCAACTATGCCACATATCTGCTAGTAGGGGATGCAGAGTATTGGCGGAGGAGTACAAGGCTACTGATGGGGTCAACTCACGAGGAGGTGAATTGGGAGTCGTTCGAAAAGAAGTTTTTGGACAAATACTTCCCGATGAGCACTAGAACCAAGTTGGGTGACGATTTTCTGAAATTGCACCAAGGAAACATGACGGTGGGGGAATATGCAGCTAAGTTTGAATCTCTATCAAGGCATTTTAGATTTTTCTGGGAAGAAGTTGATGAACAGTTTATGTATCATCGTTTCCAAAATAGACTGAAGTATGAGATTCAAGACTCGGTCTTACCATTGGGAATTCAACGTTTCCAAGTCTTAGTGGAGATGTGTAGAGAGGTTGAAGATATGAAGAACATGAGGGCCAACAGAGGAGGGAACTTAAATTCAGGAGGGCCTGGTCGGATGCACTATCAGAACAATAGAGGAAAGTAGGTTGCTAAGCCGTATAACCGGCCACAAAACAACAATAGAGGCGAGAATCGGCCGGGAAATCAGAATTTTGGACGACAATTGGGACAAGGAGTCCGGTGTTACCGATGTGGGAAAGAGGGACATATTGCTACTGCTTGTACCACAAAGGATCTTATGTGTTTGAATTGCCAGAAACCAAGGCATGTTGCAAGGGATTGCCGGGTTCCGAAGGTCGAACCAATAGTGAACGTAACTAGGGATACTCGTCCTATTGCTAGGGGACGCGTCTATCACATGGGTGCTGAAGCTGGGAGTCAAGCTCCAAATTTAATCCAGCAAGATTGCGAGATTGCAGGTAACACACTAACTACACTTTTTGATTCGGGGGCAACCCATTCTTTCATTGCTATGGACTGTGTGAATCGTTTGAAGTTATCTGTGTCTGCTTTACCTTTTGATTTGGTCGTTTCCACACCTGCTAAGACTTTGATCGTAAACTCTGTATGTTTACACTGTACTATAACGATTCAGAATAGAGATTTCCTGGTTAATTTAATCTGTCTACCCCTACAATCACTCGAGATCATTCTCGGTATGGATTGGATGACGTATAATTACGTAGTCGCAAATTAGTTCTTTTCCCCGAACCTGGAGTCGTTCGGTATCTGGCTGCTAACAAACTTGAAGTATCACTGAGAGAAGGAACTCAGGAATTTTTATCATTGGCTAACGTGGATACCAAGATGGACGTGAACATAGAAGATGTGGTGTTAGTCATTTCCAACAGAAATTCCAGGATTACCCCCAGTAAGAGAGGTGGATTTCTTCATTGATTTGCACCCAGGAACTGGACCTATTTCAATTGCGCCGTATCGGATGTCGCCATTGGAATTAAGCGAGCTTAAGGGTCAAATTGAAGGTTTGTTGGAGAAAGGATTTATCAGATCAAGTGTGTCGCCATGGGGAGCTCCGGTGTTGTTGGTTAAGAAGAAGGATGGAAGTTCACGCTTATGTGTGGATTATCGGCAACTTAACAAGGTAACTATTAAGAATCGTTATCCTTTACCACGCATCGATGATTTGATGGACCAATTGAGAGGAGCCGCGGTGTTTTCAAAACTCGACTTGAAGTCAGGATACCATTAGATTCGGGTAAGAGAATGAGATATTCAAAAGACTGCTTTAAGAACTCGTTACAGACATTATGAATATCTCGTTATGCCATTTGGAGTTACGAATGCACCAGCGATTTTCATGGACTATATGAATAGAATCTTTAGCCCATTTCTAGATAAATTTGTTATGGTGTTCATCGATGATATATTGATTTATTCAAAGGATGAAGAAGAACATGGAGAACACCTATGCCAAGTTCCTGAAGTCTTACGCAAGAAGCAATTGTATGCCAATTTGTCGAAGTGCGAGTTTTGGCTAGAGAAAGTGAACTTCTTAGGACATTGATAACAAAAGAAGGAATTGCGGTGGATCCGACAAAGATTGAGACAATTCTTGCCTGGAAACAGCCTTAGACTATCACAAACATATGTAGTTTTATCGGACTGGCAGGATACTACAGGAGATTTATTGAAGGATTTGCTAAGATTGTAGCTCCTTTGACACAACTCACCAGAAAGAATCAGCCGTTTGCATGGACAGAGAAGTGTGAGGAAAGTTTTCAGTTGCTTAAGGAAAAGTTGACAACCTCACCAGTATTGGTCTTGCCACAACCAGAAGAACCATATGAGGTTTACTGTGATGCATCTCACCAAGGCCTGGGATGTGTTTTGATGCAACACAAGAAAGCTGTAGCCTACGCCTCAAGGCAGTTGAAAACTCATGAACGAAACTATCCTACTCATGATTTAGAGCTTGCTGCAGTAGTGTTTGCATTAAAGGTCTGGAGGCACTACTTATATGGATGCACGTTCACGGTGTTCAGGGACCATAAAAGCTTGAAGTATCTATTCGATCAGAAAGAATTGAACATGCGACAGAGGAGATGGATGGAGACTCTCAAAGATTTTGATTTTACATTGCAGTACCACCCTGGGAAAGCCAATGTGGTGGCTGATGCGTTGAGTAGGAAAAGCGTATCAGTATCTTCAATGATAATGGCCAGACAACAAGAGTTGTGGGAAGCATTTAGAGATCTACACTTGGACGTAAAGTTTGCACCAGGAATTTTAAAGTGTGGAATGATAACAATTTCGAGTAGTTTGCTTGAGGAGATTGCGAACTTGCAAGATGACGCATTAATCCAAGAAAAGAGGAACCTGATAGCGCAAGGACAGACAACTGAGTTCAGGATCGGACCAGATAATATTCTGAGATGTAATGGAAGAATTTGTGTACCGGAAGTTGCAGACATGAGAAGAATGATTTTGGAAGAGGCTCATAAGAGCAAATTGAGTATTCATCCTGGAGCGACCAAGATGTACCAGGACTTGAGACAGAATTACTGGTGGCCAGGAATGAAGAGGGATGTAGCGGAATATGTATCGGCTTGTTTAACTTGTCAGAAAGCAAAAGTGGAACATCAACGACCTGCTGGAATGTTTCAACCTTTGGATATACCGGAATGGAAGTGGGATAGCATTTCCATGGATTTTATAACTGGATTGCCCAAGACAAGGAAAAAGAATGATTCGATTTGGGTAATAGTGGATCGATTGACAAAATCCGCACATTTCTTACTGGTAAGGACCACTTATAAAGTAGATAAGCTGACGGAAATCTACATTGCTGAGATTGTGAGATTACACGGAATTCCATCGAGTATTGTATCGGACCGTGATCCAAAGTTCACATCTCATTTTTGGGGGGCGCTGCATGAAGCGTTGGGAACGAAACTGAAATTGAGTTCAGCTTACCATCCACAAACAGATGGACAAACCGAGAGAACATATCAGTCCTTGGAAGATCTGTTGAGAGCATGTGTGTTGGATGATAGAGGAAACTGGGATGAGGTATTGCCATTGATTGAGTTTACTTACAACAACAGTTTTCACGCAAGTATTGGAATGGCACCCTATGAGACTTTATATGGACGCAAGTGTCAGACACCTTTATGCTGGTATAAGGACGGATAAAGTATGATTGTTGGAACTTAGATGGTGGAACAGACCACAGAGAAAATCAAGAGGATACAAGAGAAAATGAAGATTTCACAGGATCGTTAGAAGAGTTATGCGGACAAGCGTCGCAGACCTTTGGAATTTGATCAGGGTGATCATGTATTTCTAAGGGTCACGCCTACAACTGGAGGATGCAAAGCTATTAAGTCGAGGAAGCTGACTCCAAAATTTATTGGACCATACCAGATTACTGCACGAATTGGACCTGTGGCTTATCGAATTGCTTTACCTCCAATACTGTCCAATCTTCACGACGTATTTCATGTGTCGTAGTTAAGAAAATACATCTCGGATCCATCACATGTGATCGAACCAGACGCAATTCAATTGAAGGATAACCTGTCATTTGAAGTATTCCCTGTAAGAATTGAAGACAGAAAGATTAAACAGTTGAGGAACAAGGAAGTCCCACTAGTCAAAGTGATTTGGAATCCGACTACGGGAGACGCGACTTGGGAACTGGAGAGTAAGATGAGGGAACAATATCCTCAATTGTTTTGTAACATGTAGTTTCGAGGACGAAACTAATTTAAGGGGGGTAGTAATGTAAGACCCTTAAATTTAAAATTAAATTATGGATGTAATACTAAGTGTATTTTGAGGAATAATTGTAAAATATTTAATATATGTATATTTTTTGTAAATATACATATACCTATTTATTTTGCAAGTTGAATTAAAAATTAGATGAAGGATAAATTGAATTTAATTACGAGTAATTACATCATAGGGCAGTTAATTAAGGGATTATCTGCTAATTGCGACAAGACTAGTTAAGTGATGGAGGGTCAAGTAATATTATACTATTAATGTGGGATGAGGTGGCACATATATGTGCCTATATATAGATGATGGAATGGAAAGAACAAGAAAGAAAACCCATTTTCCCTCTCCCTTAGTGCATGTAACAGTAACCATCTTCTTCCTCCTCCCATTCTGTTCCCATTCGTAGAAAAAAAAAGAGTTGCTCAAAAGTGAGATTACTTGGAAATCCAAGCACCAAACCACCAAGTACCAAGAACAAAAGTTGTTCATCTCCTCATTACGAAGCTAGAGAGCCCACTTTGGTAGCGGCAAACGCAAACGGAAACTTCGCCGACGTTTGTCGCGAAAACGTGAACGGGAGCAGAAACACAATAGAGGAAAGGGCACCTTCCACTTTCTAGATTGAATTAGGGCTGTAAATGCATACTGTTATGGCATTAATGATGTTTCATTATTGTTTTTGAAGAAAAACTGTTTTGCATGTCGTTTTGAAGGATGAAAATGCATCTTGTTGATGTTTGATGATTCTGTGATGTTGCTGTTTTGGCTGATATAACATTGCTGTTTTGGTTGTGTGGGAATACTGGAAAGTGCTTTGCATGTTGTTTTGGTTGTGTAAGAATACTGGAAAATACTTTGCATGTTGTTTTGAGAAATGATCAAAATGTAAACATTGAAAAATGTCTGTTTTATTGTGGTTGACATTCTGTTTTGGGTGGTTTAAGGAAAACTGTGATGATGTTCTGGTGTTGGTGATTCTGTTTCTGTTATGTTGAAAACAATCTGGTGTTGATGATGGTATTCAAAAGAAAAGGATTTAAAATGGTCGAAGTGTTTTCTGGAAAATCTGTTGTTGATGAAAAAACGTTTTGAGTTTTGTGGTTTCAAAAGAATGGTGATTTTATTTTGGTGTTGTGTTGGTTTTTCAAAGAAAAGAATTTGAAAACGTGTTGAAGTTTTCTATGAAATTTCACTAAATTCGAAGGTGTATTCGAATACGGCATAAGTGTATTCAAATACAGCCTGCAAAACTTCAGTTTTATTCAAATTTTTGAACTTGTATTCGAATACGAGCCTCTGTATTCGAATACAGATAAGGGATTTTTGCTTCTGACTTAGCCTCTGTATTCGGCTACGACCCTGTCATATTCGAATACCGGACTGCAATTTTTGCCACTGTATTCGCATCTGTATTCGACTACGACAGCCTTGTATTCGAATACAGAATGTTGATTTTTCACTGTTTTTGCCTCTGTATCCGAATACAAGGGAGCTGTATTCGAATACAACTTGCTTTTTTTCAAAAATTTCAGTTTTAAACAATGGTTTATGAACTTAAAGAGTTGGGAAAACATTGGGAAGGTTTGTAATGAATTAAAATGGAGTTTTTGAAATAGTTTTAAAGAGGAAATGATGAGATTTTGGAAACCTTTAATGATGTTGGGGAAAATGCTGAGTTTACACTATTTTGTCTTCTATATTCGAATACAAGGATGATGTATTCGAATACAGAGTGTTGAATTTGCACTATTTTAGCTTCTGTATTCGAATACATGGGAGCTGTATTCGAATACAAAGGATTTAACTTCTGTATGTTCTGGCCTGTGAGAGGCTAACATACGTGAAACGTGCTGGTCTGTTGAGCGACTGCACGTGCGCTGGTCTGTTGAGCGACTGCACTGGTACTGGTCTGTGAGCGACTGTACCTTGGTATATGTAAAACGGGTTGGTTTGTTGAGCGACTGCACGAGTGCTAGTTTGTTGAGCGACTGCACTGGTGTTAATCTGTGAGCGATTGCACCATGGTCATGTTGGCCAATAAAGTCAAATATATATAAATTGTGCTGGTCTGTGAGCGACTGCACCTTGGTAATTCCAAGAAATTGAGTACATGAGCATATACATATTGCATGGGGGTGGCTGACCGGTGAATTATGATTTGGATATGTGTTGATGAGTGGGAATCGATGTGCGTAAGTACTTTAGCAGATCTGAATTTCTAATGAATTGATGTGATTGTTGAATAGTTATTTGTACTTACAACATGATTTTATATTAATTTGGCTGCTGTTTTGCAAAGGTACAAATGTCATGTATTTTCAAAAATGATGCATCCTTATTTCTCATCATTGTTATATGATATGCCATGAATATATTTGTTATTGTTAACATAAATGCTATGTGTTATTTGTTAATTTTGGTCGGTGACCCTTTACTATTATTGTGGAAAATTGGGCTTTGCCCTCAGATGATACCCAAACTCATCCCACCGACGGTTACACTAACGACGGAGACGTCGTTAGTTTCCCCTGATTATTCGTGGACAACGTAGAGGGACGGACCACTGGGGTGAAGACGAGACTTGTGGAGGAGGCGGTGGAAATTACTTGCTAGTGTAGCTTAGTGCATGATCAGACTAGACTTTTTGTATAGGGCCTAGTGTTGAGAGCTGTGTTCACTTATTTTGGGATTATTGTATATTTTCTTTCCGCAACTCTGATAATATTTTAGTTTTGCGATAATTGTATATTTTCCGCACTCTGATAAATATTTGGTGGGTCCAGGATACAGTTTTGATGTATCTTTATTTTGGTATATTTTGAAAATCAATTTCCCAAAATTTTCTTACGTGGTTATAATCATGACGTAATTAATTAATTACTTTTAGTCGTTTTGGATTACGACAAATTATTTTAAGAAATAATCTTAATTTTATTTTAATTCCTTTGAATTAAATTCCGAAAATTTATTTATTAATTCGGTTGAAAAAAAATATACACTCGCGTTGTGTTTTAAACTCGGGGTGTTACAATTTATAACTAATATTTTGTTTATGTCTTAACGAACATCTACAAGAGACGAAATCCGATCAACCACTGGATCGTCATATCTTGGGGAAGAAGGCTCGCGTAAATAAAGATGGAATAGTAGATAACGAAAATGTTCAACAAGTTGTTCAAGAATGTGTAAGTATACTATCACTTTTATATTTTTTAATATTGCCTTTTAAAAATGATATTGAACTTATCTTTTTAATACATGTATTTTAGGAAAATTTGGAACAATGTGTTGAAAATCAAGATAGAAATAAAGAAGTTAGCTGTAGGGACATTCTCGGCAAGGTATTCAATGTTCCTGAATATTCTGGCCGTGTGTGGGGTAAGGGATTTGGCATGACTCCCAAAAGTTATTTTTCACATAAGAAGCGCACAAATCCCTCAAATGATCAAGTATTAGAAGCACTGAAAACCGTATCGGAGCAAGTTGCATACTTGGTTAAAAAAGATAAGGAAAAGCAACTTCAACGTGAAATGCAAATAGAAAGTGAAGATGGAAGTTGCAACATTGGTCATAAAACTGTACCGAAGGTAATTAATTACTTAACGAAATAAGAAATTCATTCAACCTAATTGTTTCACAAACTTATGTATTAATTGTTGATTTAACTTAGGGGGTTTCACGTTGCTGTCTATACTTGTCTTCCCCTACCCGCATGGTTGGGAAAGGAACATTATACCATACTTTGGGAGAAGTATAGCACACGAAAGATGTCCCTGCCAACCATGTTAAAGTTTCACCTGTGGTGGCTTGAGAACCACTAGCACCGTTGCCTATCCCCGTCAATGACGGAGATATGAAACTTTTGGGAGAAGCAATAGGTAGCTATGTGGCATGGCCGAAACATCTTGTTGGCACTGATCAGGAGGTATGTTTTAATTGCTATGTATGTTTAGTTGTATGATTATGATTGATTATATGTAATTGCTGATTTTTCCGCATTTATATTTCACATTTATTTAGATTATTGATAAAGGGAATGATAATATCCCTCACAACGAGTCTGTCACTTCACCTAAAAAGGGACCAGAAAAGGCAGAAAAGCTTTGACATATACATCAATTCATTTATACGAAATGATTAGCTTACTATAATAACTAACAAACTGATCAAGGAAAATCAATTACTCTTCCTAAAATAAGTCAACCATGCCTTGCTCGATTTGGGTCGTGTCTTGACACAACAACAAAGATGAATATAAAGAGCAACAATGATGCACGTATGCTAAACATGGAAAAAAGTATATTCGAATAAGAGTAGTTAGAAATACTTGGAAAAGAGCAAATATATGAACTTCTCGATCATAAAGAGTTGAGTGCTACTATAATCAGCATATACATAAGATAATATAAATACTTTATTTAAGATAAAAATTACCTTTTAATTGCATCACTGCCACATTAATTTATATATTATAATCTAATTTTATATTTGAAGGTTTTTATATGAGAAGTTGGTGTGCACGCGCAAATTGTCAAGTAGATTTTCATTCTTATCTCCGCATAAACTATCTTTGTTTAAACTCGATCTAGATAATGTAAATAAATATGTAGTTGATAGACTTATAGAAAATAAAGAGAAGGACAAGTTGTTTTTGGCACCATACAATTCAGGGTACGTAATTAGATACTTTATCTATATCTATTTTAATTTATGATATTATGAGTTGTGTAAACAAATTGCCAACCAAATTTGTGTTGTTGTAGGTAACATTGGGTGTTGTTTGCCACAAATGTGACTTCTGAAATTGTATATTATTTAGACTCATTGCAAAGTCATTACAACAATCACCCTGAAATAAAGAACATCTTCGACACGTAAGTAATATTCATTTATTTCTTACATATATAAATGATGTGTTTGGTCATTGAATAATAATCGCATTTATTTGATAGTGCTCTGCAAGTTTTCCGCGCTCAAAGGGGTGCTTTAGTGTCGAAGAATAAGTCAAACAACATCACATGGCTTCCAGTAAAGGTTTGAAATTTTTGTTATAGAACTTAATTATATGCCTTTAAATTTTCATTTACAATCAATGCATAAATATTTATTGGTGTACATGTTTTATTTTATAGTTTCCGCGTCAAACTAACAACATAGACTGCGGATACTATATAATGAGGTTCATGAAGGAGATTGTTGATCTGAATCAACATATATATAGTTTATATATGAAAATCAAAATATAATGAAAATAACGTACCGTTTCTGGAATTATATGTTGATTCAGATCAACAATCTCCTTCATGAACCTCATTATATAGTATCTGCAGTCTATGTTGTTAGTTTGACGCGAACACTATAAAATAAAACATGTACGCCAATAAATATTTATGCATTGATATTGTAAATGAAAATTTAAAGGCATATAATTAAGTTCTATAACCTTTACTGGAAGTCATGTGATGTTGTTTGACTTATTCTTCGACACTGAAGCACCCCTTTGAGCGCGGAAACTTGCAGAACACTATCAAATAAATGTGATTATTATTCAATGACCAAACACATTATTTATATATGTAAGAAATAAATGAATATTACTTACGTGTCGAAGATGTTCTTTATATCAGGGAGATTGTTGAAATGACCGTGCAATGGGTTTAAATAATATACAATTTCAGAAGTCGCATTTATGGCAAACAACACCTAATGTTGCCTACAACAACACAAATTTGGTTGGCAAATTTGTTTACACAACTCATAATATCATAAATTAAAAAATATATAGATAAAGTATCTAATTACGTACCCTGAGTTGTATGGTGCTTAAAACATCTTGTCCTTCTCTTTATTTTCTATAAGCCTATCAACTAAATATTTATTAACATTATCTAGATCGAGTTTAAACATTTATAGTTTATACAGAGATAAGAATGAAAATCTACTTGACAATTTCCGCTCGCATACCGACTTCTCGTACAAAAACCTTCAAATATAAAATTAGATTATAATATCAATAAATTAATGTGGCAGTGATGCAATTCAAAAGGTAATATTTTATATCTTAAATAAAGTATTTATATTACCTGATGAATATGCTGATTACATTAGCACTCAGCTCTTTATGATCGAGAAGTTCGTATATTTGCTCGGTGCCAAGTAGTTCAAAATACTCTTCTCCGAATATACCTTTTTCCATGTTTAGCACACGTGTATCATCGTTGCTCTTCATATTCATCTTTGTTGCTTTGTCAAGACACTCACCAAATCAAGCAAGGTGTGGTTGACTTATTTTAGGAAGAGCAACTGATTTTCCTCGATCTAGTTTTTGGATTTTGGAAGGTTTATTTTTACCACGGATCTGCACCTGCGGTGCAGCGGGTTTATTTTTTGTTTGAATTTGAAAAAAATGAGGTTGATCAGTTTGTTAGTTATTATAGTAAGCTAATCATTTCGTATACATGAATTGATGTATATGTCAAACCTTTTCTGGCGAAGTGACAGACTCGCTGCGAGCTTTAGCAACAATCTAAATAAATGTGAAATATAAAAGCGGAAAAATCAGCAATTACATATAATCAATCATAATCATACAACTAAACATATATAACAATTAAAACATACCTCCTGATCAGTGCCAACAAGATGTTTCGGCCATGCCACATAGCTACCTATTGTGTCTCCCAAAAGTTTCATATCTCCGTCATTGTCGGGGATAGGCAACGGTGCTAGTGGTTCTAAAGCCACCACAGGTGAAACTTTAACATGGATGGTAGGGACATCTTTGGTGTGCTATACTTCTTCCAAAGTATGGTATAATGTTCCTTTCCCAACCATGCGGGTAGGGGAAGACAAGTATATACAGCAACGTGAAACCCCCTAAGTTAAATCAACAATTAATACATAAGTATGTCAAACAATTAGGTTGAATGAATTTCTTATTTCCTTAAGTAATTAATTACCTTCGGTAGACTTTTACGACTAATGTTGCAACTTCCATCTTCACTTATTTGCATTTCACGTTCCTTATCTTTTTTAACCAAGTACACAACTTGCTCTGAAAGGGTTTTCAGCGCTTCTAATACTTGATCATTCGAGGGATTTGTGCGCTTCTCATGTGAAAAATAACTTTTGGGAGTCACGCCAAATCCATTACCCCTCACACAGCCAGAATATTAAGGAACATTGAATACCTTGCCGAGAATGTCCCTGACTTCTTTATTTTCATCTTGATTTTCAAGACTTTGTTCCAAGTTTTCCTTAAATACATGTAGTATTAAAAAGATAAGTTCAATATCATTTTTAAAAGACAATATTAAAAAATATTAAAGTGATATATACTTACACATTGTTGGACAACTTGTTGAACATTTTCGTTGTCCACTATTCCATCCCTATTTACGCAACCCTCCTTTCCACAAGATAAGACGACCCAATGGTTGATCGGATTTCGTCTCTTGCAGCTGTTCATTAAGACATAAAAAATATATTAATTATAAACTATAGTTTATAATCTAGCTAACACAATGTATAAAACTGATGTTTACTTACAATTTTTTGCTCGAAACGCGCATACCCTATACGCGATCTTTTGTATGGATGCACTGGGTTTTTTGCTCTCTCCCGATTTGCTGTATTTATATTCTATATATAAATAAAAAAAAATAACGATAGTGTAAAAAATATAAGATATGAATATGAATAAAATACACATACTAATAAAATAAATATTACCACAAATGTGGGGTCTGAGCGTTTAGCGACAAAAGAGCTCCACTCTTCATGTGTTATATAGTGTTTGTTAATGTTTGGAGCTTCAACATTCACATTTCCTTGCTTGTCTCTCAGGTAACAATTCGATAGATGGGATCTAAATCCTCTGTGAATTTTACCCGCAACTCTAAGTACGTAATTCTTACGCACATCATCAATGTTAAAAACGCTCTGAAAACCAAATAAATAAAGAGTTTGAATAAAAGTATTTCAATGGAAAAAAATTATAATTAAGAAACAAAAAAGTGGAGTAAAAAAGTTAATTACATGTACATCACTCCACAGTATGTCTTTAGCATCCTTCAATGCTTTGTCTCTCCAGTCATCGATTGTTATTGGGATATTTTGGCAGACAACAACACCGATGTAGCATACCATCATTGAACTGTTGGGGTCAATCGGCTGGCCACTTTCATTCCATCCCACCTAATAAACTCATAGCTATAGTGTATGTGATTGCTTTCAAGAAACAAACAAAGAAAAAAATATAAACAAAGAAAAACCTAATATACCTCAAATTTTATTCCAGTACTTCTTGCTATAATGACTTTTTTGCATTATAGTTGCCCCACGCTTCACTTCGCCTTCATAGCCTTTAGCGTTGACAGCTTCATTGTTTACAACTTCCTCGTTTTGACGACCTAAATCTTTGTTGGAATCCATTTATCTACACATTTCACACAATATAAGTTTAACACGAGTATAAGTTCAACATGCAGTTTAGTGACAACAACAAATTGAATAAATACAACATGCACTATAAGTTTAGTGACAACGAGATATGAATAAAAATACCTATAGTTTAGGGTTACGACGTCGCAGAAATACAAATAGAAATCTCTTGTGCAACGAGAAGATATAACTAGGGTTCCACAGAGCGCTTTAAAAAACTGAACAAAAAGCGCCTTAAGAACCTTTATGGTTGTATGGATAGAACTTAGTGAAAATGGAGAATGATGAAAACAGATAGTACGTACGTAATGAATATGGACAGAGAGAAGGGTTCGCACTAGGGAGAAGGGTTCGTATATGGAGAATGGTTCGTATAGAGAGTACGTAATGGTAAGGGTTTCACACTGCCAAGTTCGTATGGGATATGAGAATATACGTAATGAAGAAGAAAATGAAGAGGCGGTTTCTTATATTATCAGTTTACATAATATAATAAAAAAAAATTTACAGCGCTTTTTACAAAGAGCGCTTTAAAAGATTATATAAAAAGCGCCTTAAATAGTATTTTGCAGCGCTTATATACACACTATATAAAAGGCGCTATATGAGCATGTTACAGCGCTTTTTACCTATAAGCGCTGTAAATGTTTTGCACTTGTATTTTATTTTGTCATTTACAGCGCTTTTTATCCATAAGCGCTATAAATATTTTACACTTGTATTTTATTTTGTCATTTACAGCGCTTTTTTCCATAAGCGCTGCAAATGTTTTGTACTTGTAATTTATTTTTTCGAAACCATTTACATTTGATATTTTAATATGGACCAAGTCTGGACTAATGCTTATGTTCTGGACTAATGTCATATCCTCTGATGATGTTATTTTTCCTCTGATATCCTCTGGAGAGGTATCCTCTAATGACATCCTATGGTATCCTCTGGTATCATCTGGAGGTGTATCCTCTGGTGTATCCTCTAGTATCCTCTAGAGGTGTATCCTCTGATATCCTCTGGAGGTGTATCCTCTGGATGCATCCTCTGGCACTGTAACTGTTTTGTCTCTTGTATTTGTAATTTTTTTTAAAACTATTTACAGCGCTTGTGGGCAAAAGCGCTGTAAATGTACTTGTATTTTTTTTTAATTGTACTTGTATTTTATTTTGCATTTTACAGTACTTGTGATATAATATCCAAATATTGTTCATATCAACTTATATGATGAGTTTAGATTATAGTTAAAAAATTTATCAAATTGTCATCTCTAAAATAATTAAATAATATAATTAAAAAAATTATATGATGAATTATATAATCATAAAATCAAATACTAATCAGTTCTGGCAGGTCAAGTTATTACATGAAATTTTACACAATGAGTACAGATAATTACATGACTTATATATAAACACATAAACACACTTAAGATGCCCTTCTTCTTTTCCTGGTGGGATTCACATTTGTTTGTCCATTAACGATAAACGATGGATTAATCCAAATTCCCTCATCATGATCATCTCTAAGATATAAACCATCATCAGTTGAATCAATTTCACATGGTTGTGATGTCGCGAAGAAAATATCATTACCAACATCTTCAACATTGTTGTTATCATCACTTATTTTTTTTGTCGATAGGACAACAGAACATTTATCATCAGCATGATCAGTGACATAAAACACTTGTTGAGCTTGCGACGCTAAAATAAAAGGTTCATCTTTGTATCCCACCCTCCTAAAATCGACAAGCAAGAACTCTGACTCATCAATCCGAACGCCATTATTATTATCAACCCACTTGCAACCAAAGACGGGAACACGAAGCATTTTGTAATCCAACTCCCATATGTGCTCGATAACCCCAAAATATGATAGATTTGCAAATATTGGATTTTTGTCTTTTGCACTTGAGATATGCATCGCTTCAGCAACTAGAGTGACTCTGCTATTTTGCATAGTGGTTTGCTCATCTTGTTTTGTGGTATAAAATGGATAGCCGTTAATTACATAACCGGTGTAAGAAAAGACATGTAAACTCGGGCCATTTGCTAGCCACCTCAATCTCTCTGAAATTGAAGCGTAGTCTATATCAAACTTTAAGCTAATGTGATTTTTTAGCCAAGGGATAAAACTTCGATTGTGCTCTCGTGTTATCCAATTTTTATTCCTGTTCATGTTCAAACTAGATAACTGATCCATGTGTATTGTAACATACGGTTGAACCTCATCATCATTGTGCATAACATACAATTGTGCCTGCTCCCATTCTGTTCTTGATATAGTCATTACTCTCTTTCCAATTATCCCTTCTCCTGTTATTCTTCCCAAATGACGAGACATAGGAAGTCCTATGGATTCAACATTGGATAGATATTCAGTACAAAATTTAGCAGCTTCTTCGACAATGTACCGTTCAGCAATACATCCTTCTGGTCAACTTCTACTTTTTACGTACCCTTTTAATATTTGTATATATCGTTCTATCGGATACATCCATCTCATGTAAGCTGGCCCATAAAGTTGTGTCTCCTTAACAAGATGAACATTAAGGTGAACCATTATATCAAAAAACGAGGGTGGGAAATACATTTCAAGCTCACACAAAGTAACAACAATTTCCATCTGCAATGTCGGTAATTTATGAGGATCGATCACTTTACTACAAATTTCCCTGAAGAAGAAACATAATTTAGTTATGGCTCGTCGAACTTTTTTAGGTAAAATGGAACATATACCTATTGGTAGCAAATGCTCCATTAGAACATGACAATCATGAGTCTTCAAACCTTTTAACTTCAGGTCTTTCAAACAAACTAATTTTTTATGTTTGAACTGTATCCTTCTGGAACTTTAACTTCGTGTAGAAATTTACACAAAACAATTTTTTCCTTTCTAGATAGAGTATGAGCAGATGGAGGTAGATATGTGCGATTTTCTTTCTTTACGGGACCCAATTCATTTCTTATTCCCATATCGACCAAATCCAATCTTGTATTGATGTCATCCTTAGACTTTCCCAGAACACTGAGTAACGTACCAATAACACTATCAAAGACATTTTTTTCGATATGCATCACATCGAGAAAATGTCTTATATACAATGACTTCCAATATGGCAATTCAAAGAAAATTGACTTTTTCTTCCACCCAGTTTTAACAAGCTCTCCCGCAAATGGTTTGCCAAATTTATTGGTCAAACCTTGTACTTTTTCCAATATTTGATATCCAGTCGGTGCTTTTGGAGCAGTACCTTCCTCTGATTTTCCATTAAATGCATTTATCCACCCACGATAATGATGACTAAAAGGTAAAAATCTACGATGTCCAAGAAAGACGTTCTTCTTACAATGTTTCAACCGCATCCAATCTGTACTCTCTTCACATATAGGACAGGCACACTGACTTGTAATGCTATACCCTGATAAATTACCATATGATGGAAAATCATTAATTGTGCCGAACAACATAGCCCTCAAATTGAAACATTCTTTCTTATACCCATCATAAACTTCCACACTTGACTCCCATAACTTTTTTAAATCTTCAATTAAAGGAGCCAAGTAAACGTCAATATCATTCCCCGGTTGTTTGGGTCCATAAATTAACAGAGACAACATCATAAACTTGCGCTTCATACATAACCATGGAGGTAGGTTATAAATCAACAAAATCACAGGCCACATGCTGTGTGATATGCTTTGAAGACCATGTGGATTCATTCCATCAGTAGAAAGTGCAAGTCGTAGATTTCTTGACTCTCTACCGAAATCAGGATATTCGTGATCAATCTTTGCCCATTGTGGAGAATCTGCAGGGTGTCGTAACTTTCCATCTCTAATTCTTTCATCTGCATGCCATGTAAGGTGTTTTGAATCTTCTTCACTGCGATAGATTCGCCTAAATCTTGGTATTATAGGAAAATACCACACGACTTTTGCTGGAGTAGATTCTTTCTTCTTATATCGAGAGACATTGCATTTCGGACACGCCTTTAGTAATTCATATTCTTTTCGAAATAAAATGCAATCGTTAGGACACGCATGAATCCTTTCGTAACTCATGCCAATAGAGCACAAAATTCGTTTAGCCTCGTAGGTTCGATTGAGAAGTTTATTATCATCTGGCAACATATCTTTTAGGAGTGTTAATAATTCTGTGAAGCTTTTATTAGACCATCCATTTCTCGCTTTTAAGTTGTACAACTTTAATATCGCCGAAAGTCTTGTGAATTTAGTATAATCATTATATAATGGTTTCTCTGCATCACTCAACAAACTCTCAAACATTTTAGGACAATCCCGAAGATCTTCTTCAACTGTTTTTGCAATATCTTCAACTCGATCCTGCTCTTATGTATCTGTGTCGAAATAATCATTTGAATCATATGTCGCATCACTGTCAAAATAAGTGTTCCCTTTTTTTTTCTCACCATGTTTTATCCAACATGTATAGCTTTTATCAATTCCATGCCATACTAAATGTCCTTCCAATTCATCTGCTCTAACGCCTTTTCCAAAACAACATTTTAAACAAGGACAAGTGATTCGATTTGGGTCTTTTGCATTCTTCACTGCAAATTCAAGAAACTCCTTCACTCCATTTTCATACTCTTTTGACAATCGATTGACAGACATCAATTCTCCATTTTAATTATATGACCTATATGAATGCAGTAAGAACAAATCAATATATAACAAATTTATCAAAACATAACAGAACAGATTGAACAGATTTTATATGATTTATCATGTAAGAATTTATGAATGCAGCTTATGAATGCAGTGTTACACAAATTTATCAATCTATAACATCATACAAATCTATAGTATATATAGACTAATATTGGAAAATGGAAACCAAGGTCCAAGGTCATGCATACAAGTTTGATTTCAAAACAGAACAGATCGAACAAATTTCAAAACAAAACAGATTTATCATCTAAAGTTTTATATGAATGGTTTATCAGGTAACAATTTATCAGTTTTAGAGACAATAACAAATTAATAAATTAATACAATACCTGAGACAACAATCACTTAGTAAAAATGGGCGCAAAGTAGAGGAGAGGAAAGTTTGTAATAGGGTTCGAAGGGATAGAACGTATTAAATATGTTTTTATTTATTTATATATAACTGCTTGTAATTTTACAACGCTTATGTGCATAAGCACCGTCAAAGCTTTCAAAAATTAAAATTGAAAACATTTACAACATTTACAGCGCTTTCTAAAAAAGCGCTGTAAATATAGTGTGTGAGCGCTATATTTTACAGCGCTTTTATCCATAAGCGTTGTAAATATATTTCATAATATAGTGTGTGGACGTTATAATTTAAGTTTTAAAACATTTACGCTTTTATAGAAAGCGCTGTAAATGTAGCGCTCTAAACTTTATATGAAAGCGCTATATTTTACAACGCTTTTAAGTGAAGCACTCTAAAGCAGCGTTTTTCATTATGTGAAATCGCTGTGACCCTACAACAGCGCTTTTCTGTAAATCTTAAACCCTTCATGACCATACAACATCGCTTTTTCTAAAGCGCTTGTTATTAAAGCGCTGTCTTATCCTCCGTTATTTTTAAAATATTATACAACAGCGCTTTTAGTTATTAAACGCTTTAAAATGTGCACTGTAAAAGACCATTTTTTGTGTAGTGCAAACATTGACTTTTTACATACTTTATTTTCATTCATGTACCAACGCTAGTGGAGAGTCTCAAGAGACATTCAACCTACTAGTGACTAGCCAGAGTTAGGCTACGACGCATGAGGACTTGCGATTCAGACAAAACTTCCCAGTTTTCACGTCTAGATATGGTTCGCATGTAGTTAGGCCAATTATCCGCATGCCATCATGTTACATTAACCAAGTTATAGGCATGTCTATGACCAAAGTCTTTTTAACCAAGGGTTTATGCCCCATAAATCCCTGAAAAGCCAACAAGTGCACCACAAAATACTGTCAGCTTAACGCAAGATTCATTGACAAGTGTTCCACAACAGGTAGAGGACAACAACTATGAGATGGCCGGTGCACATGTTCACTCAGCAACCATGAGATTTTGAACTCTACGATCTTTAATTGATTTTCATATATTATACTCCTTTTTTTTTTTCTTTTTAATTTAAGGTGGGAGTGTTTCAAATCTATTTATTTTAAGAGTTCTATTCTAGATAAATATAAAATTATTTTATAGACTTTTATCATAGTTATTAGACTAATTTCAGTTAACGTTTTAGTCTTTTATCTATTTTTTTTCCGATTTGGTCCTTTATTTTAATTTTAAGTGACAATTTAATTTTTTATGTTTTAAAATGTTAACAATATTATCCTTTTTTTTTATAAAAATTAAAAAAAAATTCATTAAAATTTTCAACCAAAACCCATAAAATTAATTATATTCTTTAATATAATACAAATTTCATCAAATTAATTATATTCTTTTATTCTTTATTTGATTTTTAAAATTCCATCTCTAACAACATCAAATAAAAAATGAAAATATGAGTTTATTTGAAGATTTGAGTTACGAATTTGATAAAATTTGTATTATATTAAAGAATATAATTAATTTTATGGGTTTTGGTTGAAAATTTTGATGAATTTTTTAATTTATTGTAAAAAAAAAAGGATAATATTGTTGACATTTTAAAACATAAAAGATCAAATTGTCACTTAAAATTAAAATAAAGGACCAAATCGAAAAAAAAAAGATAAAACACTAAAACGTTAACTAAAATTAAGTTAAGAGACCACAGGTGCTATTTAGCCTAATTATTATTGACTTGTATAATTTTAATCTAATTTATTGTGAGTACAGTTTGCAGATTTTTGTATATGTTAAATAATTAAATGTGTTATAATTCTAACTAATATTATATTGACAATAATCATATCCTATCGATTTGTTATTGTTATATAATTTTCTATTAATTGTTCAATATACTTATGGTTTTATGCTTTTGTCAATTGTGGTTCGAGTACTTTATCAATATTAGAATTTTTGGTACAATAATATTTTTACATTGTTTTCATATATCTTATTTATTATTCTAAAAATTTCAGTTTAGATTACTGATCGGAGATTCTATATTATGAAATAGTAAGTGAAAATGTATAATCTTCTTAATTCTATATGTAGAAAATGTGGTTGATTATAAAACTCAAATCTTGAAAAATATGTCATTGATAAATTATGAATATATTGGATTACATATTGTTATCACGTAAACATTTGTCTTAATAATTTTACTGTAATCTATTTTACGTGTAAAATATGTACGTGGTTGTATTTATAAAACTCTTTTAACGATAAATTCTATAACCACTTGATAATTTTGTACTAAAAATTTTGTATGTCATCCTTAAATATATATGATATTATTAGAGTATTTTAAAACTAATAAGCTCTAATGAGAATCTAAAATATTGTTTATATATGACGAATCAGTGAGAGTATATGACAGATCAGTGGGAGTACTGCATGTGCATACAATTACAATGAATCTTATATCATCATATATTTTTGTGTGAATTATAACATATACATTATTTATGAGACATTGAAATTAAGTATAATTCTATTTTACTGAAGTATATATATAAAAAATAAAAATTATTTTAATCTTAGAAAACATAAATATTGAAGTGATGCTTAGGTGGAATTTATATGAAAATGCACTATAATTTTTTGGTATATAATTATATCATGTTTTTTTTTTTAATTACTATCATTTCATATTTTGTGAGGTCACAGATATACAAATACAATTATAATATTAATACTCCTATTGAGTATGACATTACATTGTTAAGGTACTTATAGATTGTATGATAAAAAATGTATGCTTAATGTCTGACATTCTTGTTGCGACATTAATCTATATTTTATTTCCTTCATTTAAACTAAGTGTCTATGTTAATCTAATTAGAGATTTTTTAATTTCCTAATTTTTTGTGAATTTCATAGTCACTCTTTTGTTAAAAACAAGATTAATTGAATGTCAAATATTGTAGAACATTGAATAATTTTGACTAAATATAATTAGACTTATAATGGGTGATGCTTATATGTAATTATTATTCTTGTGGATATTCTATGACCTTTATGAAATTGAAAACTCATTGGAATAACTACTAACTGAAAGACTTATATACAAGACCATTTGAATTAATATTGGTTGGACTAAATCTTTTGATGTTTTTATTAGTGGAAGTTTGTTATAACACTTTTAGATGTTTAGGTCATTATGAGTTCATCATTAGACATGTATGATTTGTTTTCCTCTTCGGATATAATTTTTGCAGCGTTAAAGCTTATTTCTCTATGAATATAAAAATTTATATTCTTATAATAGTTGATTATTAACACCCAAGTGAGAGTCTTTTAGATTAATTATTAATTAATCAATTATATATGGATCGACAATAACTGATTATTGAGATTTATTATTAATATATAAGGGAAATTGCATTGTCACTTGCATTTATTTTTGTTGTTTACTATATAACACGATTAGAATTTTTACCTTAATTTTTAGAGGTACGACCATACATTTAGTATTTGCAATTTTAAAAGATATTATTATATTCTTAGACGCACAATCGAAATGTGTATTATAGTGTCTTTTTGATAAATGACAGATAGAGTTGTAAGTATGACAAAAAAATATTTTGCACAATTTTTTAATGAGCACATGAGAGGTAACTACATTTTGAAAACTAGAACGGGTGTGTGTCATTTAAGGAGCAAATTAAGAGTTTTTTTTTTGTAAGAAGCAAATGAAAAGGTATATTAATAATAATATGAGGCATGTAGCACAAGATATGCCCAAGTGAAATAGAACTTTAGTACGATTCATGAATTTTAATCACACCCACTTAAAAGCCCCAACACCTCCACATATGCTACACCGCCAATCAATTGCATCCATCGTCTAGCCTGTTGGGAAGGTGATCAACTATATGTTGGAACAAATGTGTGAATTTAAAAATTGTTGAAGTCCCACATTGGTAAACTCTCATTTTGAATAGTTTTAATCACTATATAAATATTCTCAAAATTTTGTTGAAGTCCAACATTGGTTAGAAAACATATGTGGGTTTGCTTCCATCATTATATAAAGAGTGTCAATTTATTGTGAAAAGTACACCAAAGTTGGATGCTTTTCCCAACTTTTTCTTTTCTCCCTCCTATATTCTGCTCGATTGTTACCGAGCCACTTCTCCCCTTTCTTTCTGTCCCTTCGATATTTTAGAACGGTATTGTACCGTAGTCCCTTCGATATTTTAGAATGGTATTGTACCGTAGTTCCTTCGATATTTTATAGCGGTTGTTATACCGTAGTCCCTTTGATATTTTCTAGCGGTTGTTATACCGTAGTTCCTTCGTTGTTATGCCGTAGTTCTGTTAAGTTTTGAGTGGTCCTAATACCACTATCCTTTTAGAGTGGTTTTTATGCCGCAAACCTTTAGAGTCTAGTCATTTTGATTTATGAGAGGCTTTAACCGCCTTATTGAGAGTGACTTTAACCGTCATATTGAGAGTGGCTTTAATAGCCATATTGAGGGTGTAATTCTAGAATGGTTTTCTACGGTGCAGTGGAACTCCGATACAGTGAATCTGAGTTGTTTTATCCTGGGGACATCGTGGTTGATAGTCTGCCTTGCACAATTTGGGCAGTGCCGCGAAACGTCTTAAAGAGAGCGACCTAGTCCGCGACTCAACCTAGTAATATCTTCAGTAGCACAAATTGTGATTTTTAAACAGTTTTTTCAAACTCAAAATCTCAACAATTTTAAGACGTTTTTTCTGCCATGTCAACCGAAGATATTACTAGATCTGTTTCTTTGAGGCAAACAAAAAAGGATAAGAAAGCTAAAGAATTAACCCATGGGAGGGTAATGATTACCTATATAAGAATAATTATATTCTTAATAGACTTGCTGGTGATCTGTATGAATACTATAGTTCCAACAATAGTGCTAGACATGTATGAGATGCTATTAAGAAGGGGAAGTTGGAGCTAAAAAGTTTGTTGTAGTTTGAAATGCTATAAAGAAGAAATATGATACCGAGGAACTTCGAGCTAAAAAGTGTGTTGTAGTCGCTATCTCAAGTATCAGATTACCGATGACAAATATGTGGAGAATTCAGAGATAGCTTAGGAGATCATCTTAAGGTATGACTTTAGATGAATTTCAAATTGATTGTTATTATCGACAAAATGCCTCTGTTTGGAAAGATTTCAAAAATTCTTAAAACAAATGAATTTTCTCTAAAGAGTATGATAACCTGTCTTTAGAAAAAAAAAATGTTGTTTATTATTTTTCTGAAATAGGCAGAGTTTACTTATATCTAAGGCATGTTTAAATTTAAATGTTGAAATTAAGAATGTCCCCTTCTGTTTACATGTTATGTGATTTTAATATTTGACATGCTAGACTTTATCATGTGAACACATGTTATTTCAAACTTAAGTAACTCAGGTTTAATACCAATGTTATCTTTAAATGATTTTGAAAAAAAATGTGATTTTTGTAGTCAAGTTAAAATAACAAAGAGTTCACATAAATCTGTAGTTAGAGAATATGAGTCTTTAGATTTATTACACTCTGATATACGTGAACTTGATGAGACGTTAATAAGAAATGAAGATTGTTATTTTATCACTTTTATGTTGGAACCAAGTTGGTTCTAAATACTTAGGATTTTGATGTTTACAAAAGCACTCCATGTAACCTTATTTTGTACCTTGAATTATTACATTAAATACCACCAGAACATGAAGTTTGCAGAGGCAGAAAAAGCATCCATAATGCTTCCTGGAATTACCAGAGGATACACCAGGATGTCAAAACACTACCAGATTTAATCATGAAGATTAACGGTGGAGATTTTAATTTATTTTGATCAAAGTATTAAAAAGATTTGTTACAAAAATAAAGTGAAGTATTGTGGAACTCAGGAGCTGTTGGCGGGAAGAAACTAAAGACATGATTGACCAGTTATTTTTGAAAGAAAATATAAAGCTTAAAAAAGATATGTTTTTTATTTAAATGAAGCCCAATTGGTCAAGATATTTTTGCAAGAGAATCCAGCAAGATTCAGCTCGAAATTAAGCTTGGAAGAGGCCCTAATCTGCATCTATAAAAGGAGGCTCAAGGTAGAATACTTAGTATCGAAAATCACAAAAGAGTCATACACTTCCAAAAGGAAACACTCAAGTTTTCAGTGAGGTTAATTGTGAGTTCCAACTTTCCAGAAGCAAGCACTCGTGTTATTTTCTTTCCCTTGTGTTAGATCTAAGTTGTTGAAGTAGAGTCTACAATCTGAGGAAGTCAGAAGGGGTAGCAGATTACTTGGAAATTAGATTCAAGGCGTTGTAATTCCATCTACAATATGGGGTTGTCAGATTGGCAGGAGAAGACAGGTGCTGTATTCCTCAAGAGTCTAGGATTGTTAGATTATTTGAGAAGACTGACTTGGAGGGTCAGTGGAACTGTTGTAATTCAAGGTTTGAATTAGTGAAATCCTTCAACGTGAAGGGACTGGACATAGCCTCGTTAACGGCGAACCAGTATAAAAATTCAGTGTTTTATTTTTACTTTATATCCGCTGCTAACTCTGTTTTTATTCATACATCAAATCTTGTTTTAAAAGTGTAAAAACAGGAAAAGTATTCATGTTAGTCAAATACAATTAAACCCCCCTTCTCGTGTTTGCACCTTAATTGGCATCAGAGCTCGGTCTCAAGGCTGAGCACTTAACAGTGTTTGAGGAAAGGTCCAAGGGGTTCAACATGGCAGAATCCAGAGATGAACTGGGAGGCAACATCAACAAACCACCACTGTTTGATGGAGAAAGGTTTGAGTATTGGAAGGACAGAATGAGAAGTTTCTTCATATCTCAAGATCCTGAATTATGGAAGATGGTAGTCAAAGGATACACTGCACCAACTGATCTAGAAGATCCAACTAAAGAACTAGACATGGATGATATGAAACCAGACCAGAGCAGATTACATAAACTTCATCACAAGTCTAGAAACATCATGATCAGTGCCATCACATTCAAGGAATTTGACAGATGCACAGATAAAGAAACAGCAAAGAGCATATTCGACAGTCTGGTTTTGACCTATGAAGGAAGCCAACAGGTTCAAGAAGCAAGGGCTAACATACTGGTCAAACAGTATGAGCTGTTCAAGTTGGAAGAGGATGAAGACATTGAAGCAATGTTCAGCAGATTCTAGATTCTGGTATCAGGTTTAAAAGTATTAAAGAAAAGCTACACCACTGCAGATCATGTAAAGAAGATCCTCAGAAGCTTACCAGCCAAATGGAGACTAAAGGTTACTGCAGTACAGGAAGCTAGGGATCTGAATACCTTGAAGCTTGAAGATCTGATCAGCTCCCTCAGGTCTCATGAAACAGAGCTGAATGCAGATGAACATAAGAAGAAGAAGAATCTGGCTCTGAAGTCGAAACAGAAGAAAGCTGCAAGGGCAGCATCAGATTCAGAGGATAGTGACAGTGACTGTGATGATATGGCTTACTTAACCAAAAAGATGGTTAAGATCAGGGAAAACACGAAGAGAAGAAGCTTCAAGAAGAAATATAACAACAAAGGAAAGGAAGAATCTGACAAGAAGAGTATTGTTTGTTATGGATGCAATAAACCTGGACATATCAAGTTAGAATGTCCAAATCTGAAAAAAGGCAAACAGCACAAGAAGAGTTCCAGATACAGAAAGAAGGGTTTGATGGCTGCCTGGGATGTATCAGAATCAGAAGAAGAATCATCTGATGAAGAAGAGGCAGAAACAGCAATGATGACACACATCAGGTCTGCTTCTGGACCTCATAAAGGCATGATTTCAGGAAGGAAAGCAGGCAGAAGGAAGAATGAACGAAGTAGTCTTTCAAGCAAGTCTGGAAGCACATCAGAGGAAGCATTTCTGTCTTTGATGGCTCATACCAACTCAAGTTCTGGATACAGTTCAGGCTCTGGAACAGATTTAGAAGATGAAGACGATAAGGTATTTTCTGATCTCTCTAAATCTGAGTTAATTGATACTTTAAAAGATTTTTTAAATGCAAATAATAAAGAGGTCCAAAGATGGCTTTAAAGCTGAAAACTCTTAGGGAAGATAAGAAAAATCTGACCAAAGAGGTCCAAGTTTTAAAGAATCAAAATTCTGAGTATGCAACTAAAAACAAGGATTTCAAAACTGAAGTTGCAACAGTCAAATCTGAAAACCAAACTCTCAAAAGCAATGTTTGTTCCACTTCCAGAACTATTTGTGAATCTGATTTGCATGAGCAATTTTTTCAAAACTTTATTTCCAATGGAATGGAAAAAAGTAAATATGCATCTATGATTTACGGAAACAATAACACTGGAAAGAGAGGTCTTGGTTTTACAAAAACGATTGTTGAAAGTAAAGTTGTTCATTCTGATATTTTATGTATTGTTTGTGCTAAGAAAGGTCACTCTGAACTATCTTGTCCACTGGTAAAATCTGAACAAGATCAGAGAGCTGTTAAGACTAACAAACCTGTTCCCAATCAGTTCTGGGTACCAAAAGATCAAATTGTCTATGTTGCAGATATTTTGAGCAACCAGAAGGAGACACCAACAATGGTGCCTGGACAATGGATGTTGGCTATGCACAAGCAGAAGAAGGTTTATGTTCCTGCTACAACAAGACAAAGGCAATTTGAGTCTGATGGAAAAAGGTCTGGTCAACTCAACCAGAACCGGAATCAGAACCAGAATCACAACAGGAACCAGAACAGGAATTGGAACCAGAACCAGTAGCAGAAGCACAGAAACTGGAACCAGAACCAACACTGGAACCAGAACCAATACTGGAACCAGAATCAGAATCAGTGCTGGAATCATAACCAGAATCAACACTGGAACCAGAACCAGAATCAGATCAGGAATTACCAAAATCACCAGAATTACCAAATTCATCAGAACCACCAGATTCACCAAAATTACCAGAATCAAAAAACATGTTCCAGAATCATCAGAGGAACATGATTTATAAACCAAAACAGAATCAAGGAAACTGCTTAAACAGGCGAGAAGAAGAACTGGCCCTAATGGCTCAAACATAAGCTAAGTCTGAATCTGAGTCTGACTCTGACTCTGATTCTGACAGAGAAAAGGCAAGGTCTGGTCAGCAACACAAAACTTGGTATCTTGACAGTGGCTGCTCCAAGCACATGGCAGGAGATAAATCTATGTTTATGGATCTGACTATGAAGAATGGAGGCAAATTTTCCTTTGGAGGAAACCAGAAAGGTCAGATTATTGGTACAGGAACTGTTGGTAACACTTCTTCTCCCTTGTTTATTAAAAATGTTCTGTTAGTTAAAAGGCTAAAACATAATCTTCTGAGCATAAGTCAATTAAGTGACTGCAATTATGATGTTATCTTTAATCAAAAAACCTGCAAAGCTGTTAGTCAAATTGATGGGACTGTTTTATTTACTGGCACTAGGAAGGATAATGTTTATAAAATTGATCTTTTTAGTCTTGCTAAGCAACAGGTTAAATGCCTATTATCTATAAGTGAGCAGAATCTGATTTGTCACAAGAGGCTAGGGCATGCAAACCCTAGACTTATATCTGAGTTGAGCAAACTCCAGTTGGTAAGAGGGCTTCCCAAGGTAAGTTCCAAAAATGAGATTCTGTGTGAAGCATGTCAAAGAGGTAAACAAACTAAAAGCTCTTTTAAAACTAAAAAATGTGTTTCTACCTCTCAACCACTTGAACAGCTTCACTTAGATCTGTTTGGTCCTGTTCAAACAGCTTCCCTCAGTGGTAAGAAATATGGTTTTGTGATTGTTGATGATTACTCAAGGTGGACTTGGGTAAAAAATTTAAAGAACAAAGATGAATCTCACAAAGTGTTTATTTCTTTCTGTAAGCAAGTTATGAATGAACAGGGTATTAAGATTATAACCATCAGAAGTAATCATGGAGGTGAATTTGAGAACAAGTATTTTGAAGAATTCTGTGATGAGAATGGGATCTCTCACAACTTCTCATCCCCCGGAACACCTCAACAGAATGGAGTGGTAGAAAGGAAAAACAGATCACTGCAGGAGATGGCCAGAACCATGCTGAATGATATGAAGGTTGCCACCTACCCCTTTGGGCAGAAGCTGTTAACACAGCTTGCTACATTCAAAATAGAGTCTACATCAGGTCCATCTTAAATAAAACTCCCTATGAACTGTGGAAAGGTAAGAAACTCAATATTTCCTACTTTAAGCAATTTGGCTGCATCTGTTTTATGTTGAACACTAAAGATAACCTAGCTAAGTTTGATTCTAGATCTCAAAAGTGTATCTTTATTGGCTACTCTAAGAGATCAAAAGCTTATAGGATGTTTAACAAAGAAACTAACACTGTGGAAGAATCAATCCACATTAAGTTTGATGATAAACAACTTGACTATGAAAAGTCAAAGCAAGATGAGGAAATTGCAGGTGAACTAGAAGCCCAGGAACCAGAAGCTGAACCAGCAGTAGAATCTGAGAAAGATCAAGATGAAGAAGAACATGCTGATTCTGAAAACAAGTCAGAGGGAAAGAATGGATGGATGTACAAGTCTTCACATCCAGAATCTCTCATTATTGGCAGTGCAGCAGAACCTTTAAAGACGAGATCATCAAGTAGAGAAACCAGTCTGTTTGGTTTACTCTCAACAATTGAACCAAGCAATGTTGATGAGGCCTTGGCAGAGGAAGGTCGGATACTTGCAATGCAAGAAGAGCTGAATGAATTCCAAAGGAATGATGTTTGGGATCTAGTACCCAGACCAAACAAAAACATTATTGGAACCAAGTGGGTGTTCAGAAATAAACTAAAGGAAAAAGGTGAAGTGGTAAGGAACAAAGCCAGACTTGTAGCTCAAGGATATAGTCAACAGGAAGGTATAGATTACACTGAGACTTTTGCTCCAGTGGCCAGGTTAGAAGCAATTAGAATTCTTTTATCATTTGCTGCTAATCATGATATAATGCTGTATCAAATGGATGTTAAAAGTGCATTCTTAAATGGCTACATAAGTGAGGAAGTCTATGTCAAACAGCCCCTTGGATTTGAAAACTCTGATTTTCCAGACCATGTTTTTAAACTTAAAAAATCTTTATATGGTTTAAAACAAGCACCAAGGGCATGGTATGACAGACTTAGTAACTTTCTACTTAAGAATGAATTTAATATAGGCCAGATTGATAATACACTATTTAGGAAATCCATTAAAAATGATATTCTAATTATCCAAGTTTATGTTGAGGATATCATATTTGAATCAACTAATGGCACTTTGTGTAAAGAGTTTTCTGACCTAATGCAGAAAGAGTTCCAAATGAGCATGATGGGAGAACTTAAGTTCTTAAAAAGTTCAAAATGAGTGAATGTAAGCCTATGGCCACCCCCATGCACCCAACCTGCTCACTTGAGAAAGATGAAACCAGCCAAAAGGTAGACCAGAAAACATATAGAGGTATGATTGGATCCCTTCTTTATTTAACTGCTTCTAGACCTGACATCTTGTTTAGTGTTTGTGTCTGTGCCCGTTTTCAAGCTGACCCTAGGGAATCCCATTTAACTGCTGTCAAACGAATTCTGAGATATCATAAAGGAACCACCAACCTTACTTTGTTATACAAGAAAACCCCCACCTACAAACTTAGAGGTTTCTGTGATTCCGACTATGCTGGAGACAAGTTGGAAAGGAAAAGTACAAGTGGCAACTGCACTTTCTTAGGTGATAATTTGATCTCTTGGTCAAGCGAAAGACAAAGCACCATTGCCATCTCAATAGCTGAAGCTGAGTATATATCAGCAGCAGGATGCAGTTCATAGTTACTCTAGATGAAACATCAACTTGAAGATTACAACATCTTTGAAACCAATATCCCTTTGTTCTGTGATAACACTTCAGCCATAAACCTAACCAAGAACCCTATCTTACACTCTAGAGCCAAACACATTGAAATAAAACACCATTTCATTGGGGAACATGTTCAAAAAGGGACTTTAAGCATCCAATTTGTGGACACTGGTCATCAATGGGCTGACATCTTCACCAAAGCATTACCAGAAGATAGGTTCGAGTTCATCAAGAAGCATCTCAGCATTACCTCCATATCTGACTAGCTCAAGTAGTCATCTTAGGAGTTTTTAAATTTCTTGTAATTTTATTTTATGTCTTTTATTTTCTGTTTTACTTTCTGTAATTTGTAAAGAGAAACACAAAAAATACAAAAATAGTAGGACCTCTTATTGGCTGATGAAAAAAAAGGGGAGAGAGAGAGAGAGAGAAAAAAAGGAGAAATAAGTAGAAAAGGAGAGATAAAAAGAAAGGAGGAGCGAAAAAGAAATTGATGAAAAGGGAAGGAGTTGAAAAGGAGAAGAATCAGGGAGAGAGAAAAAGAAAGAGTGAAAAAGAAGAAGTTGAAAAGGAGACGAAACAGGGAGAGAGAAAAAGAAAGAGTGAAAAGAGAATGAGTTGAAAAGGAAAGGCAATGTGAAGAGAGAAAAGAAAGAGCGAATAAAGAAGGAGTTGAAAAGGAGAGGAGAAGAGAAGAAAAGAAAGAGTGAAAAGAGAAGGAGTTGAAAAGGAGAAGAAAAAGTCAGTATCAGACTTAGGGGGAGAGATTGGTCTGAGGGGGACTAATTCAAGTCTTCGAGTTATAAACTGGCAAAATAAGTTAAGGTTTTGTCATCATCAAAAAGGGGGAGATTGTTGGAACCAAGTTGGTTCTAAATACTTAGGATTTTGATGTTTACAAAAGCACTCCATGTAATCTTATTTTGTACCTTTAATTATTACATTAAATACCACCAGAAAATGAAGTTTGCATAAGCAGAAAAAGCATCAAGAATGCATCCTGGAATTACCAGAGGATACACCAGGATGTCAAAACACTACCAGAGGATATCTTTGCTGGCCCAGATCAGAAGGAAGCAAAGTCAGAATGAGACCTGGACAAGACCAGAAGGAAGCCTGCCATAGGGAGAGTTGTTCCAGACCAGAATATGTCAAATGTCAGATTTATTCCATAAGTTATTCTGACCAGAAGATGGCCTGGCAGTGAAATGATAAACAGCCCAGACTTGATCCAGACTTAATCAGAGGGTAAATAAATGGGTCCAGAACAAAGGAATTAATCCAGATTTGACCCAGACTAGAAGATAGCATGGTTCAGGGTATGAAACTAAGTCCAGACCAGAAGAAATGATCTCTAGAATTGATCCAAAACTGATCCAAAACAGAAGGTAAAATGTCCATACTGAAATATTATTTGTCCAGATTTAATTTCAGTTTAATCCAGACCAAGTCCAGAATTGGTCCAGATCAGAGGGAAGATTTTCAGATCAATGGTTCAGATTTAAGTATTTGGCCCAGTGTTGGTCGAGATCAAAAGATCAGACCATGGCCCAATGTTGGCCGAAATCAGAAGGTCAGGATGTGTGGTCCAGCAGTAGCCGAGATCAGAGGATCACAGCAGATCAGTTTGCTAGACCAGGATTGCCGAGATCAGAAGATCAGAAAGTTAGAAAGTGTGGTCCAGTAGTGGCCGAAATCAGAGGATCACAACATATCACTTAGTATGGTCCAGATGTGGACTAGCGCAAAAGATCAAATGGTCCAGATTTAATCATGAGGATTAACGGTGGAGATTTTAATTTATTTTGATCAAAGTATTAAAAAGATTTGTTACAAAAATAAAGTGAAGTATTGTGGAACTCAGGAGCTGTTGGCGGGAAGAAACTAAAGACATGATTGGCCAGTTATTTTTGAAAGAAAAACTGAAGCTTAAAAAAGATATGTTTTTTATTTAAATGAAGCCGAATTGGTTAAGATATTTTTGCAAGAGAATCCAGCAAGATTCAGCTCGAAATTAAGCTTGGAAGAGGCCCTAATCTGCATCTATAAAAGGAGGCTCAAGGCAGAATACTTAGTATCGAAAATCACAAAAGAGTCATACACTTCCAAAAGCAAACACTCAAGTTTTCAGTGAGGTTAATTGTGAGTTCCAACTTTCTAGAAGCAAGCACTCATGTTATTTTCTTTCCCTTGTGTTAGATCTAAGTTGTTGAAGTAGAGTCTACTATCTGAGGGAGTCAGAAGGGGTAGCAGATTACTTGGCAATTAGATTCAAGGCGTTGTAATTCCTTCTACAATCTGGGGTTGTCAGATTGGCAGGAGAAGACAGGTGTTGTATTGCTCAAGAGTCTAGGATTGTTAGACTGTTTGAGAAGACTGACTTGGAGGGTCAGTGGAACTGTTGTAATTCAAGGTTTGAATTAGTGAAATCCTTCAAGGTGAAGAGACTGGACGTAGCCTCGTTAACGGTGAACCAGTATAAAAATTCAGTGTTTTATTTTTACTTTATATCCTCTACTAACTCTGTTTTTATTCATACAACAAGTCTTGTTTTAAAAGTGTAAAAATAGGAAAAGTATTCAAGTTAGTCAAACACAATTCAACCCCCCCTTCTCGTGTTTGCACCTTCATTTTATTGACGATTGTTTTGACTATACTTTTGTATATCTTATGAAAAATAAAAGTGAAACGCTTGACATGTTTAGAATCTTTATAATTGAAATTGAAAATCAATTTAGTAGAAAGATTAAGAGATTTCGTAGTATAGAGGAATAGAGTATGATTCTAGTTTATTTAATGAGTCTTATAAGACTCAAGGAATTATACGTGAAACCACAACACCTTATTCACTTGAAATGAATGGTAGTATAGAGGAATAGAGTATGATTCTAGTTTATTTGATTCGGTTTTATTTATTTTTAATGATTGGATCCGAAACAAACTAAACAGATGAAATACAGGTTGGTTTGGTTCCGTTGATTGAATTTCAAAAAAATGAAACTATAAACATTTTAATTTTTTGGCTGAATAAAAAAAGAATATACAAGTGGAGATGTCACTTTAATTTGTTCCTCTAAAATAGAATTTGGAATAATTACAAACTCATAATTTAATCCTCTATAAGATTAAAACAAAATATGCAGTAGCATTACATAATTTGGTTCCCTAAAACAAAATTTGTAATAATATAGTGCAATAACAACCCAAGTTAAAATACAAAAGAAGTAGTAGTAATGCCCAATTATACCAAAATTTAATTGTCTAGATTCTAAATGAGAATTTAAATTACTATACAAAATAAATATACAATGACAACAATCCAAAGTAGGCACAGTAGCAGTCTACTTGAATGATACAAACTTGAAATAAAATAAAATAAATAAATAGTTAGAAATTATAACATGGAATTTATTTCAAACTTGAATGGATCAAAATAAATATAACCATTGTAAAGTGCTTCCAAGCTGAAGAAGGAGGTCTACTAGGTTTGCATTTCAATACCTCTTGTTTGTGCAACCGGTTCTACTTCTGAAATGCAATTGGTTCTGGTTCTAAAATTGAAAATGGAGTGTGAACAGTTGCCACATTCTCACATTGTGAATTACTTCCTATGCAACATTCACTTCCACTTGCCATTTGCTCAACTTAAAATTACCTAAAAACTCAAAACAACATCTCAGTTTAGTGAATGTAATAGAAAATTATTTTTTGATTCTAAAGAGTTTAGCGGTAAAACTAACACACACTAAATGTGGAGAAACAATCAAAATAGGAAACTACCACCGTACAACAAAATAGGAAACAACATTCAAAACTTTACTGAATGTACAATACAATAGGAAATAGTAATCAAAACAAAAAAAAAGAAAACAACAAATCAAAACAGAAAAATGAAACAACAAAAAAGAAATAACTGTTACCTTAATGGAGAGAAACAAATTGTGGTAGAAAGAAACTAAGACAAATAAATGGAAGGGAGGTCGCGGCAGCGAGAAACGGTCGAGATAGGGAAAATGAATGAGCTGTGAGAGAAACAGAGAAACAAAAGGCGAGGAGAGAAAACGTTGTGGGTTGGTGAAGAGAGAAACGATCAAGACAACAAGGTTAATCATGGCGAGGGGGGCGACACAATTTCAATGAGTGGGTTGTGGGCGACAAGGTGGATTTTTAGGGATAAGGTGAGTGTCGAGACAAAACCCCAAATTAAATATTTTGATGATAAACAAAGATTAATTAAGAATTATAATTATGATTCTAAGCATTCTTGTATCTAATATGTGTGTTTGAGTGTATTAAACAAGATAGTACCAAGAAACTTAAAACAAATCACATTAAAGAAGAAACAAATTGAGATAGTGAAAGGAAGAACGTTTTGGACAATTTTGAAGAAAAACGAAGAACGCTCTCCAAGTGCTCCAGAAATACAAAAACGCAAAACAGATTCAGTTTTTGTAGTTCAAATCCAAGCACGTTTTCTCAAAAGTACTAGACCAAACCACTGTTGGAAGATTACTCAACAAAGACAAAGGAAAATGATACATTTCATTAAGAGAAAACTCAGTTACCACAAAGAGCAAGAACGAAGATTGTTCTTGATCTTCAGAAGCAAGGATGCCCAGAATCGAAAAACATTCTTGCTTTTTACTTGATCTCACCTACTCATTGACATAGGACAGCTAGACTGCTCCCAACGGGCAAATGAGCTGTCATAAGCTCTTTTGAAGCCTATAAAAGAGACCTCAAGATGAAGGCAAAGATCAGAACAAAAGAAAGCAAGCAATCCCTTATTCACAATCAGATTCAAGAGTCTTTAAGTCTTTTAAATAATTTTCTAAGTTCTGTTCAAAACATTCTAATTTACTACCTTCAAAACATTCTGTGAAAAATTTCAAAATGAAAAAGAATCCAACATAATCGCTGTAAAAAGTGATCATGGAGGAGAATTTATAAACACATCTTTCAAATTGTTTTTCAACGAACTTGGCATCTCTCACAATCTATCATGTGCAAGAACTCCTCAACAAAATGGAGTTGTTGAACGAAAGAATAGAACATTGCAAGAGATGGCAAGAACAATCTTATAAGAATCAAATGTTGAAAAGTATTTTTGGGCTAAAGCCATAAACAATTCATGCTACATTTCGAATCGCGTATCAATAAGAAAAATCATAAACAAAACACCCTACGAAATCTGGAAGAATAGAAAACCCAATATCTCATATTTTCACATCTTTGGTTGCTACTGCTACATTTTAAATGACAAAGAAAACTTGGTAAAGTTTGATGCCAAATCTAACAAGGCAGTATTCTTAGGATATGCAACATAATCTAAAGGTTATCGTGTGTTCAATTTAAAAAATAAAACTGTTGAAATAAGTATGCATGTGTTATTTGATGAGTTTGATGATCTTGATCTAAGAAAAAAGGATGACGAAGAGGAAGAACAATCTGGACAGTCACAATAGATCGTTTTCCAGGAAAACGAGATTGATAAACAATCTCTGTTTCAAACTCCTCCTAGAAGCTAGAAACTGGTGAGTGATCATCCTCACAATCAAATAATTGGTGATACAGCTTATGACATTAGAACAAGGCTATCATTCAAGGATGATGTTCACAGTAACATGGCAATGTTATCCCAATTAGAACCAAAATACATCAAAGAATCCATAGTTGATCAATCTTGGATTGAAGCAATGAAGGAAGAACTTCTTCAATTCGAAAAGAATGAAGTCTGGACTCTTGTTCCAGATCCTCAAGATCAATCTATCATTGGAACAAGGTGGGTGTTTAGAAATAATTTTGACGAAGAAGGAAAGGTAATTAGAAACATAAAAAGGTTAGTAGCCCCAGGCTACAACCAATAAGAAGGAATCGATTATGATGAAACCTTTGCGCCAGTAGCAAGGTTAGAAGCCATTCAAATCCTTCTTGCATATACATCTCGCAAACTCATTAAACTTTTTAAAATGGATGTGAAAAACGCCTTCTTAAACGGTTATTTAAATGAACAAGTCTATGTTCGTCAACCCTCTCGACTTTGAAGATCAAAATAAACCAAACCATGTTTTTAAACTCACTAAAGCTTTATATGGTTTAAAACAAGCTCCCCGGGCTTGGTATGAACAATTAAGCTCATTCTTGATCAAAAACGGATTTTCACGTGGAAAAATTGACACAACACTTTTCAAAAAAACAAACAAAACTGATCTACTCATTGTACAAGTTTATGTTGATGATATTATTTTTGGATCAACTAATAAAAGTATGTGTGATGATTTTTCAAATTTTATGCAAAGTGAGTTTGAGATGAGTATAATGGGAAAATTAAGATATTTTCTTGGATTACATATCAAACAACACAAGGATGTAATATTCATTTGTCAAGAAAAATACACAAAAGAACTATTGAAAAAATATAAGATGTGTGAAGATAAAATTATGACTACTCCCATGCATCCATCATCCTCACTAGATAAAGATGAAACCGGAAAATCAATTTCTAAAAAAGAATATAGGGGAATGATTGGTTCATTACCTTATTTAACTGCAAGTAGACCAGACATTGCTTTTACAGTAGGATTGCGTGCTAGATTTCAATCTGCACCAAAAGAATCCCATCTTACTACTGTAAAAAGAATCTTTGGTTATCTTGTCGGTACTACTAATCTTGGCCTTTGGTATAGCAAAGGTTCTCACTTTGATCTTGTAGCTTACTGTATGCGCATTATGCTGGAGATAAGGTTGAAAGGAAGAGCACAAGTGGTGCATGCCAGTTCCTAGGAGAAGCCTTAATAAATTGGTCATGCAGAAAGCAAAACACAATCGCTTTATCAACAACTAAAGCAGAATACATTTCGGCAGCAAGATGTTGTTCACAAGTTTTGTGGATCAAGAACCAACTTGAAGATTTTTCAGTAAGTTATTCTAAAATCCCTATTTAATTTGATAACACCAATGCCATAAACCTGTCAAAAAATCCCATTCAACATTCAAGATCAAAGCACATTGAAATATAACATCACTTTATTAGAGATCATATAAATAAAAAGGAGAACCTTTCTACAATGATAACAATCCAATATACTTTCAAGTACAATAGATAACCTTTCTCAATGATATGAAAATGTAGAGCATGTACTTGAAGTATGAAATATAACTTTGAAAAGTTCATAAAATATTTCAGAAAGTTGTTCAAAGTTGGTAGTAGGATTGATTAGTTTAGAACTGAAGGTATGAGGTATTTATACTCCATAGACAACACTTCAGATCAATGGCAATTGTTCCCATAAGTTTTGATGAACTTATGCAATGTTCCAAAACTGAAAAATTGCATTGTTTCGAAGTTGTATTCGAATACAACCTTAGTGTATTCAAATACACTTCTATAATGTTCAGTTTTTATTTAAAATTTGAACTTCGTATTCGAATACGATACCTCGTAGTCGAATACACAAAGTTGTAGTCTAATACAAAAGTTTAATTTCTAGCTACTGACTTGCAATCTGTATTCGGCTACGACACTTCGTATTCGAATACAGATCTTTAGTTTTAGCTACTGACTTGTAATCTGTATTCGGCTACAACACTTCGTATTCGAATACAGATTTTCAGTTTTTGTAAAAACTTTATTTTCAAACATATGTTTATGTAATTAAATATTTTTATAAAACATTTTAATGCATATGCTATCAAGAAGATTCTCATAATATTGTATTTGAAATGTATTTGGATTTTTATCAAGTACCTTAAAATCTAAGTTTCCTAATAGATGACTTGAATGTTGATTTCACTTTGAGCTGGCATCTTAATCTTTATTCATAGTCTTTTGTCTTCATCAAAAACATAGATCTTATATATTTTCATTCTCCCCCTTTTTGATGATGACAAAACCTTGTTGTTGAAATTTCAAAGACTTTGATTTCTCCCTCTTGATATATGCTTACTCCCCCTTTGTTTTTGAAATTATGTGTTGGAGAATTTTGATACCTGTAAAAATTTTAATACTAACAACATACCACTTTTCTCCCCCTTTTGACATGATAAAAAAGGAATAAGAAAATTTCTCCCCCTAGATATGTGCTTACTCCCCCTTGATATATGTTTTTCTCCTTCTTATGTGTTTGGAGGATCTGTAGAAAATAACTAGCAACCAACAATATATATATATACTTTTGTTTCTCCCCCTTTTGACATTATCAAAAAGGAAGAGGATACTAAAAACAAAGCATACATAATAGAAATAGAAGCATCACAAGATATCTAGAAGGATTTGTAATCAAAAAAAGAATTTAACTAACCATGTTCAGAATTACATTTAAAAGAAACTAAGAGTTTTAATGGGAAAGTCAAACATAGCAGAAACAAATAACAAAAACTTGCAAATAGCCAATTTAATCATCTAAGTCTGGTGGAAGATGCAGATGGTCAATTTTGTCAGATAGATCGTTGAGTTCCTGATGAAAGAATGTATGATGTTTAGTGATGGTTGTTTCAAGATCTTGAAATTGATTGTTGAAGGAAGCAGTCATGTATTGGATTTGATTACTGAAAGACTCATTCAAGCGTTGGAATTGATCTGTGACAAAGGATTGAATGAAGTTAAGTTTGTCCATGATTATTCTGTTTGAAATGATGTCTTCATTGAAACATCCCTAGTTTATAACACAGCGCGAGTGTTTTTTTTTTTAAATAAATAATCAAAATGTTTTTCCCAATTTATTACTTCAAAAGAATTGAAATAAAAAATTCCTTTAATCCGTTTCTTAACAATAGCACGTCGTAATTTAATCGATGAACGTAATTAAATAACTTCATCATAATATTACTAAGTACTTAACTTTGGAAATTAATAATAAACATTAATACATTTCAAAAGATTGGTGTCATAACATCTCAAAAAGGAAATATCAGAGTGCGGAATAAGTTAGCGGAAAAGTAGTACAATAATTTCCAAATTAAAACAAATTTCATTTTCCAGCTCAAAATCCTATACATCAAGTCTAACCGATCATGCACTAAAGCTACAGTAGCACGAATTTCCTCCACATCCCATACAAGTGTCATCCGACTCCGCAGCTCGTCTCGATATAACCTCCTCCTCCTCATCATACAGAGATGCACAATCTAGGTCGCTTCGGCGATGCCAGAATCTCATAACAACCATCGGATATCCTAGATGGACTCGGAATATCAACTGCTACTGGCGTCGGTCCTTTGTTCTTTCCTTCTGCCTCAGAATCACGTACATCTCCTCCAATCACCGGGTTAGGAGTCACCACTCCTACGGTGGCCTCTGTCTCAACCCCTCTAACTGGCTCCTCCGCATCATCAAAAATTCTTTGTGCCTCCAATACCAAACAGGAAGGCACAGGAAAATCAATCCTCGCATAGTTGTGCTCCACGTAGTGCACCACTTCGCTAGTCCTACAGGTCCTCTTCAATCTTCCCGTGTAAGTAGCCCTGCTTGAGATGGGGTCGTATACCCAAGCAGTAGGCACGGAGCGATCAATAAAATCAAGCGACGTTTTTGTCTTCTCGGGTCCCACGGGTGGCATGGTGCTCATGTATTCAACTTCTTGGAATTACCAAGGTGCAGTCGCTCAACAGACAAGCACATTTTTAAATATGTTTGACTTTAACGGCCCTCAAGACCAGGGTACAATCGCTCAACAGATCAGCACGAGTGCAGTCGCTCAACAGACCGGCATGTTTAACATATACCAAGGTACAATCGCTCAACAAATCAGTACCAGTGCAGTCGCTCAACAGACCAGCACTCGTACAATCGCTCAACATATCAGCACGATTTTTGTGCATTTCAAGGTACAGTCGCTCAACAGACCAGTACCAGTGCAGTCGCTCAACATACCAGCACTCGTGCAATCGCTCAACAGATCAACACATTTACGCATTACTCTGTGGCCCATCGCGGGTACCACTTGACTATGCAATGCATGAATATGCAGTGTTTTCTCTTCACTGAAACAGTATGCATTATCAGGAAAATTCAACCTTTCCATCATTTTCCCAAAACCTTTCAACACAATTAATTTCATCATCAACACATCAATGATTAAACATTCAAGCAATCATTATCACTTTACATTATCTCAAAATACCATTCTTAATTATTATAAGTCTTTCCCCCAACTCTTAAAATTCACAAAAAAGTGTTTAAAATTGAGTTTTCTGGAAAATATGAATCTGTATTCAAATACAGCTTCTCTGTATTCGAATACAGAAGCCAAAAGCAATGCAAAGTTAACACTCTATATTCGAATACAGCTTCCTTGTATTCGAATACAGAGGCTGTCACAGTGCAAAACCAGTATTTTTAACTACATCTGTAAAGTCTCAAAAACTTCATCATCACCACTTCAAACTATCACAAAATTCCAGTTTTAATTTGTCACAAACCTTCCCAAATACTCCCCAACACTTAAAGTTTATAAAACAATGTTTAAAACTTTGATTTTCTAAAAAAAATACAATCTGTATTCGAATACAGCTCCCTTGTATTCGAATACGGAAGCATAAAACTGCAATTTCAACACCCTGTATTCAAATACAGCATACCTGTAGTCGAATACATAAGACAAAACAGTATACATGCAGCATTTTCCCAACATCATTTAAGGTTTTCAAGAACTTCATCTCTCCTCTTCAAAACTATTTCAAAAACTCCATTTTAAATCATGTCAAACCTTTCCAATGTTTTCCAACACTTTAAAGTTCCCATGGCAGTGTTTAAAACTTGATTTTCTGAAAAACACGAATCTGTATTCGAATACAGCTTCCTTGTATTCGAATACAGAAGCTAAAACTTAAGTTTCTGGAAAAACCCGAATCTGTATTCGAATACAGCTCCCTGGTATTCGAATACAGAAGCAAAAATTGTGAAAGTTAGCATCCTGTATTCGAATACGAGGTTGTCGTAGTCGAATACAGATGCGAATACAGTGTTAAAATTTCACTTATGTATTGGAATACGACAGGGTCGTAGTCGAATACAGATGCTAAGTCAGAAGCAAAAATCCTTCCTCTGTATTCGAATACAGGGGCCTGTATTCGAATACAAGTTCAAAAACTTGAGTAAAACAGAAGCTTGGCAGGTTGTATTCCAATACACTCAACCTATATTCGAATACACCTTCGAATTCAGTGAAATTTTCCTGAAACTACAACACATTTTCAAACTTTTTCTTTTGAAAAACCAACAACCCTAAAACAGTTTTACCACTCTTTTGCAAACCACAAATCTCAGACATTTTTCATCAATATAGCTTTTCCAGAAAAACACTTTCACCATTTTAAATCCTTTTCTTTTGAAAACATCAGTAACACCAGAATTTTCATCAACAGAACAGAAACAGAATCACCATCACCAAAAGCAACATCACAGTTTTGCTTAAATCCCCCAAACAGAATATCAAACTCAAAACAGAACATGCGGAGTATTTCCAGCATTCTTACATAACCAATCACAACATGCAAAGCAGTTTCAGCTTTCTCACACCAACAGAACAACATTAATACATTCAGCCAAACAGCAAGCATCACATATACCAAAACACCAACAAAGTGCAATGTCGCATTTTAAAATAACCAACACAACAGTTTTAAAAATATGCATTTTGATCATCCTGAAAATAACATGCAAGACATTTTTCGACTTTCTCACATAAACAAAACAGCATTAATGCATTCAACCAAACAGCAACCATCACAGAATCATTACACATCAACACAATGCATTTTCTTCATTTTTCAAAATGTCATTGCAAAAACAGTTTTTCTTCAAACAATGATGAAACATTATTAAGACCATGACAGTATGCATTTACAGCCCTAATGCAACTAGAAAGTGGAAGGTGCCTTTACCCTTGTTGCGTTTCTGCTCCTGTTCTCGTTTTTGCGTCAAAAATCGGCGAAACTCCTGCTTGCGTTTGCTGCTACAAAAATGGGTTCTCTAGCTCCGTAATGATGAGGGGAACAACTTTTGTACTGGGGGTTTTCTGGTTTGGTGCTTGGATTTCCAAGTAATGTCACTTTTGAGGAACTCCATCTTTTTTTTGAACGAACTGGAACAGAAAACAGAGTGGGAGGGAAGGAGAAGGTGGGTACTGTTACATGCAGTAAGGGCAGTAAGGGGGGAGGAATGGTGTTCTGATTTTACCCATCCTTCTCACTCCTATATATAGGCTTGTGTGGGTGCCACCTCACCCGACACTTGTCTGTTCCTCAGCACTTAACCAGTCTCGTCGCAATTAGCCGATAATCCCTTAATTAACTATCCGTTAATTTAATTACTCGTAATTAAATTAATTTATTCTTCATCCAATAATCTTAATTCATCTTCCAAAATAAATATTTATATATATATATATTCACTCAAAACATACATATATTAAATATTTTACAAACATCCCCAAAATACACTTAATATTAATTCCATAATTTTAATTTAAAAATTAAGGGTCTTACATTCATCATGTGCTATGTTGTCTGCTTCTGGTGCATCTTTTGGTGCTGCTTCTGGTGCTGCTGTTGGGCTTGTTGTTGGTTCTGCTGCTTCTGCATTTTTATGTTGGGCAGTTGATGAACTTTGTCCAATATCACCCTTATGAACATAAGTTTGAAGTGATTCACTCCATACTATTTTCATGCTAGGTAAAACACTTAAATCCAACAAGTTGTCTTTGGTTGTTTGGTATAGCACCTCGCATGAGAAATCAATTTTAAAATGATCCAGAATTCTTGTGACTTCTCTTGCGTAGGGTAAAGCTATAGAGTTTTTGGAAGCATATAGAACTGAGCGGACGAAGTATGCCCAGTTTAGATCAGCCCCTTCTATCATAAAGATCATAATTTGAAGTTCAAATTCAGAAATCTATGAATAGTTCCCTGCTTTTGGTATCAATATATAGCTTAAGAAATAATGCAGTAATCTGTTGTCAACAGTCAGATTACCAACACCATATCTTTGTCTAGCGAACTCCGAACCAGCCTGTGTTCGTTTTCTTTCCATAGTATCTTTGTCAAAACGACACAACAAAACATAAGCATCATATTTTGTAGTGTTTACCCATTCACACAGATGTCCTGGACACATCTTTTGACCTTCATAAGGTATGTGCAGAATTTCTCCAATAAGTTTAGTGTCTAAATTAATAATCTTTCCTTTAACCTTAGACACTAATTTAGACCCATCCTTTTCAAGATTACAGAAGAATACCCTAACTAGGTCAGGATAAATAGGACCATTGTATCCAATAAATTCTTCTAATTTTTGAGCTTTCAGTAACTCAGGAAATTTAAACTCAGAAAAGGAATCAAGCGTACCAATTTTTGGAGTTATCGGCTTTTTGTCAGAAAAATGGGTTCTCAATCTGTTCAGCTCTTCTGAGGAGTGAAGTAATCTAGATAGGTCAGCCATATTGTCATTTCTTCGTTTCTTTGAAGGACCCACAGTAGCAACCTTAGTTCTTGGTCCTCTTTTTCATGCATCCATATTTGAGAAGATGAAGTTTACGGTTTTTGGGGATATTAGGGTTTTGGGTTTGATTTTAAAGTAATCTTAGATGTAAAGGAGGATGAGATGAGGGTTTGGTAATGATTGTATGTAAGTTTAGGTGAAATTTTTGAAAGAAGGAAACCATAAATTTTGATTGTAATCGGCTACCAATTTTGTATTCGTAATCTAAAAACTGTTAACAACTCTTTTATATGCTAAAAATTCAAATATGTATTCGACTACAGATTTAGTGTATTCGAATACAGATTTTTCTAGGAACGTGTATTCGAATACAAACTGTCTGTATTCGAATATGACAGTAAAAATTTCATTTGTAAAAAGAAATTTTAACAATAAATAAACCAAAGAAAATTTTAAACCATGTATTAAACACATATAGATGTCAAAGAATCATATATTAAGTAAGAAAAGATGGAAAAGTTAAAATTAAAAGTGATATGACTTACAAATCTTTCGAACCTTTTAGAGATCACTTTCATCTTAGTTGAAATTTATTTTGTAACCCTTCTCTGGCTTATGGTTATGAGATTGTGCTTTAATCCTTTAACATAGAGGACATCTTCAATTTGAAGGAGACAGAGCAATACCAACCTTTCCAATGGCCAAAATGTTTCCTTTGTTGTTAGGTCCATAGATCACATAGCCTTTTGTTTCAAGAGTTTAGTGTTGAAAAATTAGTTTTGTCACCAGTCATGTGATTTGAACATCCGCTATCTAAGTACCACATATCATAGGTACTTTATGTGTATTCCTACAAAATAAGATCATAGTTTGCTAGGTACCCAAAGTGCTTTGGGTCCTTGAATGTTAGTACCTTTCTTGACCCACACATAATGCCCTTGTGGAACACCAATGTTCCTAAAGTGACAAGCATTAGGTGTGTGACCATTAAAACCACAATAGAAACATTTTGGACTCTTTTTAGGAAAACATGGTTTCTTTTGAATAATACTTTTCTTAGAACAAAGATGATTCTTTTGAATAGCTATTACTTTCTCATTTTTGGATTGGTTACTTGGTTTGACAAAGATAGTTTTACTAGTACTTGGTTTATCAAACATTGAGTAACCAAGTCCACTTTTATCATTTGAATATCTCTGCATGTTAAGTATATTTTCCAATCCAATTTGTCCTTTTTCGTATCTTTCGATAACTCTATTCATTTGGACAATTTTAAATGAGAGAGAGTCACATTTATTGCATGTAGAATTCTATTTTTGTTTTTCAAAATCTTGTTGCATAGTGTCGATCTTTTCATTTAGAGATAAAATTTGTTTCTTTTGATTCGACACTATTTTGTACAGATTTCTACATTCTATAAGTAATTCTCTTATAGCTTGTTGTGCATCACTATCTTCAACACATGAATCATCATTATAAGTATTTTTGCTACTAACCTCTTCTTCGTCATCAGAATGGTGAGATGCCATCAAGGCAACATTTGAAGAAACTTCTGATTTGTAGTGGAGACATATTTATTCCTGAAGGTTTTCTTCTTCTTAAATGTTTTATCGTTTTGAAGAAACTTACCAAACTTTTTAACCAGGGAAGTGATGTTTTCATCTTCATCTGAATTTTCTTTATTCATCATTTCTTTTGATTCTATTTTTAAGGCAATATTTTTTGTCTTCTTTTCTAAACTTTCATTCTTTTCCAATCTTTCAAGTTCTATTTCATGCTCTTGTAGTTTTCCGAAAAGTGCAGAGAGTGACATCTTAGATAAGCTTTTCTTTTTAGAGATTGCTGTCACTTTATGCTGCCATCCTCTAGTTAATGATCTTAGAACCTTTAGGTTCAATTCATCATTAAAGAAGCTTTTGCCAAGTGCTGCCAGATGATTTGTTAAGTGAGAGAATCTTTTCTGCATGTCTAGAATTGTTTCTCCTGGTTGCATTCGAAACATTTCGTATTCTTGAGACAAAGTGTTTAATTGTGAACGTTTTACCTCAATTGTTCCTTCGTGGGTTACTTCAAGAGTATCCCATATTTCTTTTGTTGTTTAGCAGTGGGATATACGAAAGAATTCGTCCATTCCTAATGTTGTTTGTAACATATTTTTGGCTTTCTTGTCAAACAATACTTTTCTCTTTTCATCGTCTGTCCATGAGGCTTTTATTTTTATTTCTTCTTTATTGTTGATGAATGTTGTTGGAATATATGGACCGTTTTCTACAGCCTCGCATATGTCATCTCCTTGAGCCTCAAGGTATGCTTGCATACGTATTTTCCAAAAATCATAATGTTCACCGACAAAGCAAGGTGGTTTGTTACTGCTACCACCATCTCAAACAACAGGTTGTGCGGAAGCCATGAATCGAGGAGAAATTACCAAAAACCTGCTCTGATACCAATTGTAAGAACAGAGGTGCACCTAAGAGGGGGTGAATTAGGTGTTAGACGATTTTTCTGTTTTTAGAGTTTTGTGAGATTGTTCAAGTGACTGTTTTGAGTTTATGAATGCTTTGTAAAATACTGAAAATAAATCACACATAAATTTATCCCGGTTCCCCTTATAACCAAAGGTACATCTAGTCCTCTTGCACACCACAAGAGATTTTCCACTATTTGTTAGAATAAGTACAAGTCTAACACTAAGACTTCAATTACAAATTCCTAACACTCTGCCTAAGATAGCACACCACTATCTTAGTTTACAACACTTGAAGAAAATACACCACTTTCTTCAAACAATAACTTTAATGATTTTTTACAACAATGTTCTTAATTAAGAACAACAGGATATAACAGTTTATACAATGATAACAATCCAATATACTTTCAAGTACAATAGAGAACCTTTCTCAATGATATGAAAATGTAGAGCATGTACTTGAAGTATGAAAATATAACTTTGAAAAGTTCACAAAATATTTCAGAAAGTTGTTCAAAGTTGGTAGTAGGATTGATTAGTTTAGAACTGAAGCTATGAGGTATTTATACTCCATAGACAACACTTCAGATCAATGGCAATTGTTCCCATAAGTTTTGATGAACTTATGCAATGTTCCAAAACTGAAAAATTGCATTGTTTCGAAGTTGTATTCGAATACAACCTTAGTGTATTCGAATACACTTCTATAACGTTTAGTTTTTATTTAAAATTTGAACTTCGTATTCGAATACGATACCTCGTAGTCGAATACAAGTATGAGATTTTGGCCACTGACTTGAGTTGTATTCAAATACACAAAGCTGTAGTCGAATACAAAAGTTTAATTTTAGCTACTAACTTGCAATCTGTATTCGACTACGACACTTCGTATTCGAATACAGATCTTTAGTTTTAGCTACTGACTTATAATCTGTATTCGGCTACAACACTTCGTATTCGAATACAGATTTTCAGTTTTTGTAAAACTTTATTTTCAAACATATGTTTATGTAATTAAATAGTTTTATAAAACATTTTAATGCATATGCTATCAAGAAGGTTCTCATAATATTGTATTTGAAATGTATTTGGATTTTTATCAAGTACCTTAAAATCTAAGTTTCCTAATAGATGACTTGAATGTTGATTTCACTTTGAGCTAGCATCTTGATCTTTATTCATAGTCTTTTGTCTTCATCAAAAACATAGATCTTATATATTTTCAAGAAAGAAATCTCAAAGCTCAACTTCTGCACACGTACTGTTGATACTCATAAAAAAGTAACGGCTACTCCATCTACTACTGCCACATCACTACCAACTTCCTCATTCCTAACGCACGTTTGTCTCATCAACCATAATCACACGTGGCAACGTAGTGATACTCAATTGCACAAAAAAACCAACAGTCACTTCCTCCTTTTTCACTAACAAATAATCCTACACTTTTTGTGCAAAAGGCACTTCATTGCCTCACTCATTTTTCCTCATTCTCATTCACGATAAAAAATGGCTAGAACAAAAAGCTCCGCTAGAAAAAATCCCAGAACATCTTCACCGTCTTTCTCACCATCTCTTTCACCATCCCTAACGCGTTCACCCTCATCACCACCCAGACCAACACCTCCCCACTCCTCATCAAAAAAGACCTTTTTCGATCTAATGTCATCCTCCAGAGAATCATCCCCACTCATTCTTCCTCTCCTACCTCTCGCAACTATCCTTCTGCCACTATATCAATGTGAACCTCCCCTCAATACTCAAACTCCACCTCACCTTTGAAACACATACAAACAACGACCAAAACCTTCAATAGCCAAACGTTGTTCAATATAGATACTCGTTGGGATTGGCACCTCAAAACCTAAAACAATAGACAAAACAATCTATACCATCTCCGACGATGACTCTGACTCCACGCCATTACCAGAAACTACCATCCCAGAATCAACACCAGAAACTACCATCCCAGAACCAACACCACCACCACAACCATCCAAAACGTCAACAACTCAAACACCTCAATAAATTCCAACATCTTCCAAAACCAAAACGCCGCAAAAATCTCATTCCAAAGAAATACCATCAAGTCCTAAACCAAGCCAAACCCCTAAATCCACCAAAACCAAGCCTAAATCATCACTCACGTCTTCATATACTCTATTTGACTTCTTGACGTCATTAAAATTGAAAAACCATAAGGTGGTCAAAATCCCATAACATTCTCCACCAAAATCTCTAAACCCAGAACGTTCTTTGAAGAAAACCCCAAATCTTAAGAAAAAACCATCCACCAAACCATCATCCTCAAAAACCCCAATTCATCCTTTGATTTCCCTTAAAATGCAGAAAATCTACAATGACAAATGGGCTAAGCGACCCATTGGCATTGGTTGTGTTTTTGTCTTTGAGAATTTGCAATTTGAAGGAACCTACATTCAGTATCACATTGATGCTTTAGGATGGTTTGATTTCCTCAAATTTTCTGACTGCTACTACCCTGAGGTCATGAGAGCCTTCAGTTGTAAGGCTAAATGCTTCCCTAATAAATCCCTCATTGTTGAGACAAAACCCCAAATTAAATATTTTGATGACAAACAAAGATTAATTAAGAATTATAATTATGATTCTAAGCATTCTTGTATCTAATATGGGTGCTTGAGTGTATTAAACAAGATAGGTACCAAGAAACTTAAAAGAAATCATATTAAAAAAGAAACAAATTGAGACAGTGAAAGGAAGAAAGTTCTGGACAATTTTGAAGAAATACGAAGAACGTTCTCCAAGTGCTCTAGAAATGCAAAAACGCAAAATAGATTCAGTTTTTACAATTCAAATCCAAGCACGTTTTCTCAAATGTACTAGAGCAAACCACTGTTGGAAGATTACTCTACAAAGACAAAGGCAAATGATACATTTCATTAAAACAAAACTCAGTTGCCACAAAGAGCAAGATGGAAGATTGTTCTTGATCTTCAGAAGCAAGGATGCCCATAATAGAAGAAAATTCTTGCTTTTTACCTGATCTCACCTAGTCACTGACATTGGACAACTAGACTGCTCCCAACAAGCAAATGAGCTGTCATAAGCTCTTTTGAAGCCTATAAAAGAGACCTCAAGATGAAGGCAAAGATCAGAACAAAAGAAAGAAAGCAATCCATCATTCACAATCAGATTCAAGAGTCTTTAAGTCTTTTAAATAATTTTCTATGTTTTGTTCAGCTCTTAGTGACTGCAACATCCAATCACGATTGAGTTCAAAGTTCTCTACTGAGTTCCAAATATCAGAATCCATACTCAAATACGAGTTGAGGATAATTAGATTATGTCATACTCTTTATCATCTTATTGTAATCTCAAGGCAAAGTGTGTTGAACTACTCTTGAGAAGTTGCTGAAAATCCTTCTATGCTCTAAGAAGGTAGTGTGCAAATCCTTTCGAAAGATTGAAAGGTAGATTAGTGAAAATCCTTTTCGGTTTCAAAGGTAGTGGTTTGTAACAGATCAAGATTGATCTGCATAAAGTTTGTGTGAAAGACAAGAGCGTTCTTGCTTTGAGCACTTAGTGGAAAATCTCACATTTGTGAAGACTGGACGTAACCCATATTAGGTGAACCAGGATATATTTGTGTGTTATATCTCTTCCCTTATCTATTTACATTTAAGTCTTTCAATATCAAGTGCAATAGATAAGCTAAAACTGTTATTTTCAACTAACCAAGAACGTTCTCCGTTTCTGGTTCAGAACCAAGAAAGTTATCCGTTTTTCTGATTTACAACCAAGATCATTAATTTTTTTAGGAAATTTTAAAAGATAAATTTACAATCCAGATCCCCTTTCTAGTAAATTGCTACTTCAGTGAGGACTAAGGACAATGATACGATATGAGTGAGTGTGAGTGGATGAGCAGCACAAACGATACGAGTGAGTCAATGAGTGTGAGGATATCAAACTAGGGTTTGGGATATGGCTTAACTTAATTGTCTGATTGCTGTATAAATATTTTTTTTGTCATATTGGGCCAAGTTTTTGTGTAAAAAATAAATATATAAAAAAAATGTAAATAATGTTTGTTTGGTTCGGTTTTATAACTAAAATCCGATACCTGAACCAATAATCTTCGGTTTACATTGGTTTGGTTTTTTATCCGAACAAAAAACAACAGATAATTTTCGAATTGGTTCGATTTGGATGTTCGGGTTGATTGAATTTATTTTGTCTTGTTACAACCCTAGTAGAGATTATGGATTCCATCCTACTCCTTTTTAAATTGCCTAATCCATGTCATAACTTGATGTTGGCGTTAGTGTCCAACTAATAATAACCACCTAATATGCCGTACTCATTTCTAACCAGAATAATTGCACTCAATATTTGAAGAGTTGCTTGAGAATTTAAAAGCTTATGAAGTTCCTCATCATAACTCGGTAACGAAGAAATAGATAATTCATCCACCTAACACGTTAAGTCCCCTGCTTCACGACATCTTGTACACTAATAGCCATTGAACCACAAGACCAGTCCATTTAACAGTACTTAACAAACCATAATAACTCAAGTTATTGAAACTAACTCATCCCCTACATACCAAACAAGTCCACGTAATTTTGATCCACTACGACATCGAAAAAATAAAACTAAGTGCCTTTGTCCTCAACTAATTCCATGAGAGTAACTTAATTTGATCTAAAAAAGCGCCGCCATAATCTCTTCATTGTTAAAAACCAACCTATTTCTTGTCGTTCAAATAACCCATAATTAGGCAGATGAAATTGTTAAATCCTTATCATCCAACACCCTCCAACCTCTAAGTAGGCCTTTTATTTTGAACACGTGAGCCTTACCATGGTTTTGAAATGTGGATTTCACCAATTCATTGAAGTAGCAATGTCAATTTATAAGGAAGGGGTTTTGAATTGTAAATTCACCTTTTTAAAAATTTATGTTAAAGTTTAAGAATTTTAACTCAAGATTGATCTTGGTTATGAAAACAGAAAACGGAGAACGTTCTTCGTTATGAAGATAAAAAACGGAGAACGTTCTTGGTTAGTAAATAACACATAATTTTAACTTATCTATTTAATTCAATAATCAAAGGACTGATAATAAATAGAGATAAGGAAAGAGATATCACATAGAGATATATCCCGATTCACCCAAATTGAATTATGTCCAGTCCTCACAGTTGTGAGACTAAGAGTTCAAAACGGAGAACGTCGTCCTTTATTGATTTTCTATAAAGTGTATTGTCTCCATGTTCTCTTTCAAAGTTATTTTTAAGCAAGAAGTTACTAAGTCTATCATACACTGCCCTAGGTGCTTGTTTTAGACCATACAGAGATTTTCTAAGTTTAAATACATGATTTGGAAATTCAGAACTTTTGAACCCTGGGGGTTGTTTAACATAGACTTCTTCACTTATATAACCACTTAGAAAAGCACTTTTAACATCCATTTGAAATAATGTAATGTTATTATTTGCAGCAAAAGAAAGTAGGATACATATAGCTTCTAACTTGGCCACTAGAGCAAATGTCTCAGTGTAATCGATGCCCTCTTATTGACTGTAGCATTGTGCAACAAGTCTTGCCTTGTATCTGACCACTTCACCTTTTTCATTTAGCTTGTTTCTGAAAAACCCATTTGGTTCCAACAATGTTCTTATCTGGTCTAGGTACTAGATCTCAAACATCATGCCTATCAAATTCATTTAACTCTTCTTGCATTGCAAGAATCCATCCATCATCTGCCAATGCTTTATCAATAGAGGTACTTCCATCCAGATCTTTCTTCTGACTTATCTTGACTATTTCTGACTTGATCAGATTCATCCTTTGAAAATTTGTCATATTCTTTTGATTTGCTTGTATCCTCTATTTTTTCAAGTTCTTTTGGTTTGTCTACATCTGCTTCCTTTAGTTCTGGTAAACCTGCACTATCATCATCTTGCTTTGAATTTTCAAGGTCAAGCTGTTTGTCATCAAATTTAACATGTATGGATTCTTCCACAATATGAGTTTCCCTATTAAACACTCTATAAGCCTTGGATCTTTCAGATTATCCAATGAAGGTACACTTTTGAGATCGAGAATCAAATTTACCAAGGTTATCTTTAGTGTTCAACATATAACAGGTACAACCAAATTGTTTAAAATAAGAGATGTTAGGCTTTTTACCTTTCCATAATTCATATGGTTTTTTATTCAATATAGATCTAATATAGACTCTATTTTGAATATAACATGCATTATTAATTGCTTCAGCCCAAAAGTGTTTTGCAACATTCATATCATTTAACATGGTTTTGGCCATTTCTTGGAGTGATCTATTCTTTCTTTCTACAACTCCATTTTGTTGGGGTGTTCTAGGAGAGGAGAAGTTGTGAGAGATTCCATTCTCATCACAAAAACATTCAAAGAACTTGTTTTCAAATTCTCGTTCATGATCACTTCTAATTGTTACAATCTTAAGACCTTTTTCATTCATGATTTGTTTGCAAAATGTGATAAACGCTTTGTGGGGTTCATCCTTACTTCTTAAAAATTTTACTCATGTCCACCTAGTGTAATCATCCACTATAACAAAGCCATATTTCTTTCCACTTAGAGAGGCTGTTTTCACTGGCCCAAAGAGATCTATATGTAAGAGCTCAAGGGGCTTTGAGGTAGAGACTGAGTTCTTAAGGGTAAATGAGTTTTTTGTTTGTTTTCCCTTTTGACAAGCTTCACACATAATTTCAGTTTTGTAACTAAGCTTAGGTAGACCTCTTACTAGTTGAAGTTTATTCAGTTTTGAAATTAATCTAAGGTTTGCATGACCTAATTGAAGGTGCAAACACGAGAAGGGGGTTGAATTGTGTTTGTCAAACTTGAATTCTTTTGTTGTTTTGTTGAATATTGATGTGAGTTATTTGATGGATAATTAATCAGACTCAGCAGCGGATAATAATAACATAAGAACACAACAATTTATCCTGGTTCACCATTAACTAGGCTACGTCCAGTCCCTTCCTTTAGAAGGCCTTTTCAGTAATTCAAACTCCTTTGAATTACAACACTACTGACCCTTCAAGCCAGTCTTCCCAAACAGCTTGACAATCCTAGACTTTTGAGGAATAACAACACCTTGACTCTACAAGCCAAGTCTTCTCAAACAGCCTGACAACCCCATAATTTTGAGGAATGATAACAATACCTTGACTCTACAAGTCAAGTCTTCTCCTACCAATCTGACAACCCCAAATTGAAGAAGGAATCTATACCACTATCGAATTAGATTAAGAGGGTTTGGAACTTTGCAAAGTTGCTTCTGAAAAGCTGATTATTGCACTGATTCTTGTACTCTTTTGTTGCTTCTGGAAAGCTGATTGTTGCTCTGAATTTCTCTCTCGAAAACACTTAGAAAATATTGCTCTTGCACACTTGTATTTCTTTCTTTTGAACTCTCAGATAACTTTGAATTGAAGCTTGAGTTCTTGTGTTTTTCGATAATTTATTCTTCAGCATTAAGCCTCTATTTATAGTTGAAATTAGGGTTTTACTTTGATCTGATGCTTTACTTCTAGAGTGTATTTCGATTAATTCTATTTTGAGAGTATTCTGAAGTATTTTGCTCAGATTATGTTTCTGGAGTCTTTTGCTCCGATTATATTTTGAGCATTTTTCTCAGATTCTGTTTTGAGTATGCTTTTAGCTAGATTCTATTTCTTGAGTCTTTTGTTCCAATTCTGTTTTGAGCATTTTTCTCAGATTCTGTTTCAAGCATACTTTTAGATAGATTTTGTTTTTCTGATTTTCGTCTCTAATGAGATCCTCTGACAGGTTCCTCTGATGATACCCTTTGATGATCATCGTCTGGTAATCATCCTCTGGTGACGTCATCTTCTGATGACATCCTCTGGTGATGTCATCCTCTGATTTTTGCTTCTGGTGACGTCATCCTCTGATTTCTGCTTCTGGTGACGTCATCCTCTGATTTCTGCTTCTGGTTACGTCATCTGATTTTTCATTCTTCTTCTAAGTCAAAATACGATTTTCATATAATACATTTGTTAACATCAAAACTTTAATTGCAAGAACCAACTTGGTTCCAACACTAATCTTTTGTGCCAAATTAGTTTCTCTTCATTTACTGACATAAGACACTTAACCTCTTGTTTCTCTAGACTATACAGATTTATCGTATAAATGTTGTTTTGCCTCTGACCTGTAAAGAGTACAGAGCCATCCTTCTGACTAATTGTCTTGCATGTTTTTTGATTGAATATAATATCATAATTATTATCACTTAACTGACTAATACTTAATAAGTTATGCTTAAGACCTTTAACAAACATGACATCTTTGATAAAAGGGGAAGTACCATTATCAACTGTACCTTGACCAATGATCTGGCCTTTTTGCTTTCCTCCAAAAGTCACTATGTCTCATTTGCTCAAAGTTATTTCTTGGAACATAGACTTTTCTCCCGTCATATGTTGCAAGCATCCACTGTCTAGGTACAATGATTGGTGTTTTAACTTGATTGCTGAGCACATCTGCAACAAAGATAATTTTGTTCTTAGGTACCCAAATTTGGTTAGGTCCTGGTTTGTTAGTCTTGAAAGGTTTCTTGTCTTTCCTTGTATTTAACATGGGACAAGATAATTTGGAGTGACCTTTCTTAGAGCAAATAGTACACAAGATATCAGAGCGAATAGGTTTAGGTTCAGTTACAGTTTCTTCATATCATATACCTCTTTTACCATTTCTACTAACTCCATAAATCATATAAGCATATTTGATTCTTTCCATACCATTAGCAAGAAAAACTTGAAATAATTGTTCATGCATATCATAGTTACATGTGGTATTTTCAATTGATGTTGAACTATGATTACTTTTTAGAGTTAGATTTTCAACCTTAAGTTCAGCAATATTAGTTTTCAAATTTGCATTCTTTGTTTTAAGTTCAGTAATATCAGTTTTTAGAGTTGCACTATCTGTCTTAAGTTCAGTAATATCAGTTTTAAGAGTTGCATTTTCTATTTTAAATTATGCACTTTGATTCTTTAAAACATTAACTTTTTTAGTTAGATTTGTATTTTCTTTCCTAAGTGTTTTCAGCTTTAAAGACAATTTGTGATTATTATTTAAAAAATCATTTATCGAAGTAATTAAGTCAGATCGAGTAAATTCAGAAAATATCTCAATTTCTTCATCTACTGATTCACTTCTAGAGTCAGAATCTGTGTTAGATCCAGAGGCAGAATTGGTATGAGCCATCATAGCTAAATCTGCTTGCTCATCGTCAGAGGATTCATCAGAATCATCCCATGTAGCCATCAGACTCTTCTTCATGGGTCTGGAATATTTCCTCTGGTGTTTCCATTTCTCCATATTTGTACATTCTAACTTGATATGTCCAAATTCATTGCATCCATAGTAGATGATGTTTTTCTTGTCATATTTATCATTATTTCCTCTGTTGGATTGCTTGGAATATCTTTGGGGAAATTTCTTATTTCTATTGTGCCACATCTTTCAAACATTTCTAGATATGAAAGAAATCTCCTCTTCCTCTGAGTTCAGATTCTGATCATCTGAATCACTATCTTCTAATTCTGATGTTGCTTTTAGAACCTTCTTCTGCTTAGATTTCAAGGCTAGAGTCTTGTTCTTCTTCTTGGGCTCATCTTCTTCAAGCTCAATTTCATGTGATCTGAGAGAGCTAATTAATTTTTCCAACTTTAGAGTATTTAGATCCTTTGCTTCCTGAATGACAGTGATCTTAGGTCTCCACTTGCTTATCGGACTCATAAGGATTTTCTTCACATGATCAACAATAATATAACTCTTCTGAAGTACCTTTAATCTTGAGACCAGGGTCTGGATCTAAAAAACATTGTTTCAATGTCTTCATCTTCTTCCATCTTGAACAACTCATACTTTTTGACTAGAAGGTTGGCCTTTGCTTCTTGAACTTGCTTCCTTCATATTTCAGAATCAGGCTATCATAAATACTCTTTGTTGTCTCCTTGTTGGTGCACTTGTCAAACTCCTTGAAGGTGATTGCATTTATCATGAATGTTTTGGACTTATGATGCATCTTGTACATCTTCTTCTGATTAGCATTCATCTCCTTTATTGGAATTTCAATACCATCAGTATTCTTCGGAGCAATATAACCATCTTCCACCAAGTCCCAAAGTTTAGGGTCTTGTGAAATATAGAAACTTCTCAGCCTGTATTTCCAATACTCAAAACGTTCTCCATCAAACAGAAGTGGTTTGTTGATATTTCCTCCAGCAGCTTCTTCACTGAATCTAGACATATTGAATCCTTGGATCTTTTCTCAAACACTGTAAAGTGCTTAGCCTTGAGATCGAGCTCTGATACCAATTGAAGGGGCAAATACGAGAAGAGGGTTGAATTGTGTTTGCCAAAGTTGATAACTTTTTGATAATTTATAAATAAATTAAAAACTAGTTTGATTTTTGGTTACTTACTTGGAGTAGAAGCAATTGGATTCATAGGCAGCAAGCAATGAAAGCATAATTAATTTGACACATAGATTTATCTTGGTTCACCACTAACTTGGCTACATTCAGTCCCCTCATTCAGAATGCTTTAATCCACTAATTCAAATACCTTGAATTACAAAGCACCTAACCCTCCAAGTTAGTCTTCCCAAATAGCATGACAACCCCAAACTTTTGAGGAACAACACCACATTGACCCTACAAGCCAAGTCTTCTCCTAACAATTTGACAACCCCAGATTGAAAAATGAACTAAACCACTATCGGGTTGGATACAAGAGATTGGAACTTGAGTAGTTGCTTCTGAAAAGCTGATAATAATAATAACTCTCACACTCTAAGAAAAGAACACTCAAAAAATATTTCTAACTTGAAACGAGTATTTCTCTCTTTGAACTCTAAGACTACTATTTTATACTTTTCGATACTTTCTTCTTCGGCATTGAGTATCTATTTATAGTTAAAATTTCGCCTTCAATTTGGTCCTTGTTTAATTATGAATTGTATTTTGTTCATATTGCGTTTTTAAATTCTTCAAATTGATTATGTTTATTTTTTGTTTAGATTAAATTTTTAAATTCTTCAGATTGATTTTGTTCCTAATTTGTTGTAGATAAATCTTGATCAAATCTTCTTCAAATTTTGATCAAATCTTAATCAAATCGTCTTCAAATCTTAATTAAATCTTCTACAAATCTTCTTTCATACACATTGAAGTCAAATATATTGTTCTCATAAAATACTTTTGTTAACATCAAAACTCTAAATGTAAAACCAACTTGATTCCAACATCAACTAACTAACCTACTCACAAAATTGGCTAGAATCTATTACTTGAATAAAACCATTGCACATTAAGGTTTCAAGAACTTACAATCAAGTTGAAGGTTACAAATAGTACCTTCATCTTGATGGAGATCACCATAATAACCTTGACTATTATATGAGTAATTTTAGCATGTATAGTTGGCGACATGTATAGTTGTACAATTGATAGTTTCCTTTTTTATTGTTTCTTTTCCTCTTATACGTTTTGGTTGTTTCAATCTGCACCTTGAATGTAATAGTTGATGCTCTATACAAGTGTGTTGAATCATTATCCCAAATGAATATCATTATAATCATTCTCTTTAATCCTTATAAAGTAAAACATACATTTTTTATTAGATAAAAATCACAAATTAAAAAAGGAGAGGAAGAAGGAGGCAAATAATTTGAAAAAATATGATTGAGAAATATAAATTATCAACACATAGGTAAATCTATAGTTAAATAGTTTCAATAGTTTTAAATAAATAACAATAAAAAAATATTCATATTTTTCGTTTCTCTTTTTCTTTTCATTTGTCACATATCTCTTCTCATAGTAGATTTTATTTAAAACACATTTCAACGTTAAATGTAAAAACTCTTTATACTAAAATTTAAATTGTCATTTGCCGTGTTATTATGAATATTTGTCTTTTTAATTTGTACCTCTCACCAATGATAATCTTATTGAAAACACAATCCAACGTCAAATATGAACTAAGAATCAAAATTGCAATTTACCATGTTATAACGTTTATCCACCTCATTTTAATAGATCTCTTTTATTAAAGACAATCTTATTTAAAACACAACTCCACATTAAATATAAACAACTCTTGTAAACTAGAATTCAAATTTTAATTTACCGCATTATAACGAATATTTATCTTCTTTTTTTAATTTGTGTCTTTCACAAAAAATAATCTTATTGAAAACAAAACTCAACATCAAATATGAACTAAAAATTATAATTGTCATTTGCCACGTTATAATGAAATCTTCACCATTTTTAATATATCTCTTTCACCAAAGATAATCTCATTTAAAGCACAATCCAACATTAAATGTAAACAAATCTCGTAACGAAAATTCAAATTGTGATTTGCCGCGTTATAACGGATATTTGACTTTTTTTTTAATATATATATAAAATAAAATGGTCAGTATCTTTAGCATATATTGCACTCCCGCCAAAAAGAATTCGCGCCCTTACGAGTCCATCACCACACTATATTTTCAGTCTTTATCTCTCAGACACCTATTATCGAGTTCACCCTAGATCCAATCTCTCTTCTCTCTGCTGCCGCTTTGCAGAATCCAATCGTCTCCAAGGTGAAAAACCCTTCAATTCGTTTATTTTCAATTTCTCTTTACGGATTCACATTCTTGTCTCATAGATCTGAAAAAAAAACATTCTCTTCAAAATCTGTTTCGATTTCATTGTTTTTTCTTTCAACCCTAAATTGTTTTCTAATATTTTTCTCTTATGTCGTTGTTTTTCTTCATATGCGTATCAATTCGTTTGTGATTTTTTATTTATCTTCAAGGTGATTTTGTTTCTAGGTTTCGGAATATTGAGTTCGAATTTGAGGTGTTTGTTCCTGTTGTAAACACCGAATCGTTTGATTTTAGCTGTTTTGAGGATTGTTGTTTGTTTAGATTCACCTTTTTTACTGACAAACCCTAATTTTTATAACTTCAAGAAAGAGCTTTTGAAAAAAAGGGACTATTTTTCTGGAAAAATGATACTCCACTTGGGGTTTCAAAATGGTTCTTATACCCTTAATGTTTCTTTTGTTCTGATTTGTCTGAATTTTGATTGTAGGGTTGAATTGGTACTATAGTTCTCATATATGGTGTCTTGCTTTGTTTGAGTTTTAATGTGTCTGTGTTGGCATCAAATTGAGGTTGCTTCATTTTACAAATGTTTCAATTCGGTTGTGACTTTTATTCATCTTCAAGGTGAATTTGTTTCTAGGTTTTAGAAGAACGAGTTCAAAGTTTTGAGTTATTTGTTCCTAACTTCCTATTGAAAACGCCAAATTGTTCTTTTTTTAGCTTTATCTTTCAGAATAATTGTTTGCTTTCATTAACCTATTTTTAATGCTTAAAGCCCAATTTTTATAATTTCAGTACAGAGCTTTTGAAAAAAGAATGGACTATTTTTCTAGAATGGACTATGTTGGTAATGTTTGCTTTCTATAATTGTTTGCTTTCTATAATTTGACAGCATTATTATATTGGTGTCTTACCTGTTTTGTTTGAGTTTTGATGTTCTGTCTCTACGTACATCAATTTGAGGTTGCTTCATTTTGCGGTTGCCCGGTTCTTTCCCTTGCTCAGTGGTCCTTATTATGATAGATTTTGCAATACATTTCTTGTTTTGTTCACAGAAGTTTTGTTTTGTTTTATATAGAAATGTAGAATCTTGCTTTGGTGATGAAATTCTTCTTAATGTTGATTATGTTGCTTGAAATTGATGTAGGTTGCAAAGTGCTTTGTAGATTTGCTGGATTGGACACTTAAGGTATTTGTACTTAACAGTCTTTTTAAATCATGTGAACTTTGTAGCATGTCTAGTTCTAGAACAGGATGCAATGCATAGGTTCTTCTTCTAATTACGTATCTTTTTCTACTGTTTCCAGTGATTTGAAATTCTTGATAGGGTTTAAGGGGAAAATTAGAAGATTAGTGGAAAGATTGCAATTTGTCAGTAGGGAATTCAAATGGAACTTCGCCGTTGTGGTAATCTTCATTATATCCAGGCTATTAAAGGTGGTTTGGTTACAAAAGTCCTTAATGTATCTCGTGGGCAACCAAAACTTAAATTTAAAGATATCACTGATATAAATGAGGGCTTCTTGTTTGATAATGTGAAGGCTGTGAGATCTTGCATTGATGTTATGAAGGAAGGAATAGTGAAAATTGAACCTGAATTTTGGGAATGTGATGCCCATGATGGGGATGATCAGAGAATCAATAACTTGGATGATGATGATTTTGCCACTTTAACACTAAAGCAAATTAAAGAAAGCTGCAAAACAAGGAAGAGAAAACGCTCGCAAGGTTTCAACTCTTCTAAAACAAAAATGGAAGACTACATGGAGAAGCAGCCAATGGAAGAAGATGATCCTGATTTCATGGAGACTCTCAGTAACTTGAGAACTAAACTATCAAAAAATATTAAGACCAAGAAAAAGAAGTGCGTAACAGACCCTCCGATTTCCCCCCAAGAGATTGTTCTAGTTGACGAATCTGAAGAGATACTAGACGGTCAAGAATTCTCACCCTCTAGTGGGGATTCAGCTGCTCTTGTTGAAGTGAATTTTGAGTGTCCTGAAAATGAGTGTTTCAATGGGCCAAATGATTTTTCTGGTAGAGAAAATAAAAAAGAAGCAGAGGTAACTCTTGAATGGAATTCTAAGAATGAATTAAATTACAAAAGGAAAGAGATTTTTGATCTTGTTCCACTACGAATGATGAAGCCATCTAGTTGCAATATTGTAATAAGTAATTCTGATCTTAGCAGCAACCAGTCTACCAACTTTCTTGGAATAGAATTTGAAGATCACAATAACTCCGATATTCATGACAATTACCTTGATGATAGCCCTGATATACCAGTCTCATCACCTAAAGTGGCTAGTCATAAAGACTATGACTATCGAGGTTTGGAGTTTAGAGATATTACTTTACTCAATGATTGCAGTAATGATAAATATACAGCTGGTGCTGAGGTTCAGGATAAACCCTGCTCCACTATTGAACATGGACTCAAACCTGATAGATATCTGGTCGGTCGCTCAGATGATTCACCTGAATATGAGGAGAAGCAATCATTTGCTTCCGAATGTGATGATGACAACGATACACCAGTCTCACCATCAAAAGTGGCTAGTCATAAAGACCTTGACTGTCCAGGTCCGGAGTTTAAAGATGATAATACTTCACCAGATGAATGTACAGCTGGTGCTGAGGTTCAGGATAAACTCTTCTCTACTATTGACCATGGCCTCAATTCTGATGAATGTTTGGTTCATCGCTCAGGTGATTCACCTGAATACGAGGAGAATCAGTCTTTTGTTTCTGTATGTAATGATGATGAGAGAATACATGTCAACGAGGCTACTGATGAATTGACTTCTTGGAATGAACATGAAAGTAGTCCAAAGCTGCATGGTCCTGAAAGGCTATTATCAACCAGAAAGGTGAAAATATTATCACAAATTTTTATTGACTTGATTATGTTATTTCTTTTAATCATTAGTTATTTTCTCTTCAGGCCATTTCGCCATCTTCTCAGGAAAAGCTGTGCAAAGCCATGGAATCCATTGATATTAATCATAAAAACAATCTAAGTAAGTACTTTTAAGTATTTCTGTGATCTTGCCCCATAATTGGTAACTATATTTTAAAATCCTCCCATATTCTTTTGAACTATATACCCAACAATCATGGGAAACGAAAAATTAGAGATTATTTGATAGAGGAAAAATGTGGTTGTGTAGCTATGGCCTACATGAGAAGTATCATGGTATGCAAAACTTAAACTATGCCGCGGTTGGTTGTAGTCATAGTAATGCTTGAAACTGCTAATGGGCTTTTATTTTATGTAAATATTTTTTCTTGTATTCTAATCTGTTCATTTCTCTCTGTCAAATATAATTTGGATTTCTGTGGAAGTGGCTTTGGATTTTTTCTTGTGCATATAATACTGTATTTTTATTCCCTCGGAATACCTCAATCTTTTACCTAATTTTATTTTACTTACATTTGGTATCATGATTTCAGAATGGAAAGTAGAACTACCATTTTCTAAGCCGACTGATAAGAATGGCGATGCAGAAGGGCTTAAGGATATCACGAGAACTGAAGTTACTAATAAGCCTAACAAAATTAGAGTTACTTCTAAGACTTCTAGAAATGGTTCAAATCTTAAAAGTGTTTCCAAGACATCTAATTCTTCTCGCTCAGCCACCCGTCTGGGGTGCAGCACTTTACAAAATTGCTCAAAGAGTGCTATTGCATTTTCAAAGCAGCAGATGCATGATGCAGAATGTCTTGCTATGAAACTCACAAAAGAGTTGAAGTCTATGAAGGACATTATGGATGATATGTTACGATCTGAATTCTGTCTAAATACCTCTTTGAGATACAAAGTTAATGAGGTATGATATCACAAACTTGTTCTCAGTGGATGTGACTTTCTACAGTAGAAATCATGATAATTGATTCAAGTCTCTTTTAGACTAATAGTGCAGTTTCTGTCATACTATAGTTTCTGCATGTGGTATTTTATAATCCATATAATTTGCAGAGTAGTGTAGCTTTAAATTAGTTTGTTAATAAGATAAAACTAGTAAGAGTTCTATTATTCAATTATTGAGCTAGTTTAGCAACAAAAAAAGAACGTTAACGAGGTATGATATCACAAACTTGTATAAAAATGTCCTCTGTTTCTGATTTAAAAATGTCTTCTGTTTCTGATTTAATGCCTTCCCTTTAGGATTTTGGCTCATTATTTACCCCCAATCTGTCAATTAGTAAAGCAGATTATGCTGGCTATAAATATAGCTTTCTTTTCTCTTCCTATTTAACTCTTTAAATTATACAAATTTCTTGTAATATCAATTTTTTATGTGTTTAGGAATACATTTAAATTGACATTGAGTATTTGTTAATAATGATTGAATTATTGATTTTCAGGCAAGAATGGCAGTCAAGAAGGCCACAAAAGCTGAAGAAGGTGCAAAGCGGTGGCTGTCCTTCATGACAAGGGATTGCAATCGTTTCTGTAAAATAATGGTTCGTTCATCCCCTACTATACTCTTGAAGTCTAGGAAGCACGACACTTGTTCGGTGTCTGGATTCTGACACTGACATGACACACCCATGTGTTATTAAACACTTCCGTTTTCTTAAATTATTACTGGTGTTCACATGTCAGTGTAGTGTCTTGTTTTTGTGCTTCATAGCTCTTAAATATTAACAGCTTTGTATGCTTTAGTTTCCTGTGTCTTGTTTGGTTAATTACTAATCTTGATCAACTGCAGAACTTAGCTGACAGTAGTTCTTCAACTCCACAAGATGTAGCCTCACCTCCACAACAAGATGTAAAGCGGAAAGAGAAAAAAATAGCCTTTGCTGACGAAGCAGGTGGAAGGCTGTGCCATGTTAGGTTCTATGATGAGGAGGGCGAGGGACAATTGTCAGAATCTAAGTGAAAGGGAATGTTGCTTCAATAACGTGCCATTTTCTGTAAATTAGCTTCTTAATACCTTTGTATTAATTAATAGATTGAGTGATGTAGAAATGTCTTATACATGATGAGGAATAGGAATTTTGCTGGTTCCTCTCTATGCAACATGTTAATTCAATTGATACCTTGTATCCAGCTGAGTGAAATCAAATTTTCAATTGATATCCAGCCGAGTAAGATCAAATTTGACGGGAAAATGCTTTAAGCGTGTATTTTATTAATATTTTTTTATTAGGCCGAATTAAGGATGGGAAAATAACAAATCGGGCAGTTTAATTTGTACTCTGAAAATAAACTAGTAAAATTGATGTGTTAAATTATTAATAATTTTTATGATTGAACTTTGTGTTATATTTTAAGTGTGTTAATTAATGTTTTTATGTATTAATATTGTTGTGTTATAAAATAGGGAGGACATTCTAAATAATTGCAACAAAAATAATTTTTGTACATAAATTTTTTATTTGTTTAAAAGATTATATTTATAGATATCTGTTATAATACATGCAAGTACTTAAAAATTCGTCAAATACCTATTAAACGGATGTCTACATGAGGATGGTTAAGGTATGGTGATATATTTTTTAGTGTAGTGGAATAGTTCCCTCAATAAGTGGTGATTTTTTTTTCTTAAAAGTTGTATTTTCTCTTCAAATTTATAATTGGAGTATTAAATCATCTTCTTTTCAAACTAAAAATCAACGTTTTTAAAATAAAAGATTCAAATTAACCGTGATCAAAATTACATTAAATGTGATAACTGAAAGATCAAAAAATTGGTTTAAATTAAAGATTGAGTAAGGAGACAATTTTGATGCTGTGTGATAAAATAAGAGCAATAAATATACAATTAAGTCTATTATACTTAGTCAGGAGACAATTAAGTCTAGCAATAAATATCGATAGAATATATAATTAGTGTGGGATAACATACTTTTAGTGATAGTTGATATTTTTTCATGTAATGCCAACACATATAGATACATCTCGAGTACTTTCTCACATAAGGAGGACTACAAGAAGAGAAAGAGGTTCAGTTACAAGAGAACTCTCTTTATCATAATTTCATGCCTGACAAAATGGAAAATTTTGTGTTAGTGCTAGTGTTGCAAAGTGTAGACTAATTTTATGTTGGTAGTGTTAGTGTTGCAGAATGCAGACTAGTTTCTTATCTAACTTTCTCAATGAACCGCTACATGTCTCTATTACTTCATGATCAAGACCGTATAAAACAATAGTTTGATTTTAGTGGTTTAAATGAAATATAAATGATGCCGACATATCAGTCATATTTAATATTTTGATTTTTGTGAAGACAATGTTAGAAAGTTAAATCAAGATAACTAAAATAATATATGCTAAGATAAATATGATTTGCTGCAAGTGTTGACCACCTAGAAGAATTGAAAAACTCTTAGCAGATAATACTTGATCATTAAGAAAGTTTATTATTGGGCCAAAGGAAAGAAAAGAGGCCCCGCTTAAAATTTTCTGTACCACCAATTTAATTTGCATTAAGCATTAAGAATTCATTATGTTAAAAACCTGAGACTATATAAAGGCATGCATGCTTTGCATTGTAAAATCAATTTTTGGATGAATATATAGTGTTGAAACAAATTCTCTCCTTCATTCTCTCTTTTTCAGTTTTGTGAAGTTTGTGTGTTATATTTATATGTTCAACTGACATCAAATTGGTATCAGAGCAGGTGAGATCCTGCTAGTATCAGTGTGAAAAATATTTTTAGTTTGTGAGGAACAAGAGAGTTCTCACCATTTAGAAATTTGTGAGTTTATTGAAAGAGAGATATGGCAACAAATTACAATATTGTTTGGTCCGGCCCCAAATTAGAAGCAAATTTAGATTTTAGTTGTTGGGAACTCTTGATGACAACACATTTAAAAGCTCACGATGTTTAGAGCTTTGTGGATCCTGGATTACTACAAGGAGCCAATGAAACCGCTCGGAGAAGAGACCAGTTGGCACTTGCACAAAAACCGTTAAAGAAGCGTGGGGCATATTAAAATTGTCATATAAAGGAGTAGAGAAAGCTCAAAAATCAAAATTGCAATCTCTACGAAGAGAATATGAAAGGTACAAATTGTCTAGTTCAGAAACCGTTGAACAATATTTATCTCGTGTTACAAATCTTGTGAATAAGATGAGAGTGTGTGGTGAAGATATTCCATATAGCAAGGTGGGGGAGAAAATTATGTGCACCATGCCAATGAAATTTGATCATGTGGTGACTACGATAGTTGAGTCCGACGACACCGACACTTTGTCAATAGCAGAAAAAGTAAAAGAAGAAGCTTTGAAAAGTCAAGTGAATCTAAATATGTTGCTGAATCAAGTCAAATGAGAGAAGGCAAAGGTCGTGACAATTTCAATAATGGTGGAAAAGGATATTTCAGAGGTAGAGGTCGAGGAAATTTTATAGGAAGAGAACGTGGCAATTCCAATCAATGGAGAGACAACAATTTCTATTCGCCAAATCAAGGAAGAGGCAAAAATAATTTCAGTCATACCAATCATGGCAGAGGAAAAGGCAACTACAATCAAGAAAGGACAAATTATAGTTGTTATCACAGTGGAAAATTTAGACACAAAGCTGTTGATTGCAGATATCGTCATCAACCAAACATGGCAGAGAATCAGTATCAAAATACTAGTGTGAGTTTTGAAAATCCGCAAAATTTATTTTTAGCAAGCAATAATTTTTCTAAAGATGAAGATATTTGGTATTTGGATATTGGGTGTAGTAATCATATGTGTGGGAAAAAGGAATTATTTTCTTCTCTGAATGAAACGGTAAGATCTTCCGTAAAATTTGAAAATAATTCAAATATACCAATTTTGGGGAAAGGCCAAATTGCTATAAGGTTGAAAAATGGATCTCAAAATTTTATTGGTGATGTTTTCTATGCTTTCTGGTCTACATCACAATCTATTGAGTATGGGACAACTATCAAAGAAAGGTTACAACATGCAGATTCATAATGGTTATTGCACGTTGATTGACAAAAATGGCAAATTTATCATAAAGGTAAGAATGACACCTAATCGCCTATTCCTTTGAAATTTCAACATGAAATATTTCCTTGCTTGAATTCTATAATTCCAAATGATGATTGATTGTGGCATATGAGATTTGGTCACTTTCATTTTTCTGGCTTGAATTACTTGTCACGAAAAGAATACATTTCTAGTTTGCCTGTTGTAAATATTCCAAATGGTATATGTGAAACTTGTAAACTTGGAAAGAAGCATAGAGAATCAAATCCAATTGGAATATCTTGGAGGGCAAAGAAACTACTGAAGATAGTTCATTCATATTTGTGTTTAGCAGAAAGACTTGGACAAAGCATAAATAAGAAGTTTGTGATGCCTTCCAGACATTTAAGGCATTTGTAGAGAAACAGAGTGGTTGTAGAATCAAAGCACTCTGAACCAACAGAGGCCAAGAATACCTTGTTGGCACAAATTTCTTTGAACAACATGGAATTGAGCATCAATTAACAACAAGATACACAACTCAACAGAACGCAGTAGCTGAAAGAAAGAACAGAACAATTATGGACATGGTAAGATGCATGGTGAAAGCAAAAGAAATTTCTAAGGAATTTTGGGTAGAAACAGTTGCTACTACAATTTATATTTTCAACAAGTGTCCAACAAAGAGTTCCAAGAAAAGACTCCAGAAAAAGCTTGGAGTGGAAGGAGACCCTCAATTAGACATCTCATAATATTTGGATGTATTGCATATACTCATATACTAGATCAACTCAGAAAGAAGTTGAACGATAAAAGCGAAATATGTATCTGTATGAGCTACAATTCAAACTCAAAGGTGTACAAACTTTACAACCCTAAGACAAAGAAGGTGATTATCAGTCGAGATGTGACATTTGATGAAGGATGAATGTGGGATTGGTCATCAAAGTCCCAAAAAGAGTTGATAATGATTTCAAACAACTATGAAGAGGAGAATGTGCATATAGATTCAACTCCTGATGAGCTAGAAACACCCAATAGACAATAGAGGTAACACACATTACTAGCCATATTGGAGGATTGTGTTTTGGGTAATGATATTGACCCATCAGATGAAGAAATTACCAACTTTGCTTTGTTTGTAGATTGTGAGCCAATTACTTTTGAAGAAGGCTCAAGTGATGAGAATTGGAGAAAAGCCATGGATGAAAAAATCAATGCAATTGAGAAGAACAAAACGTGGGAGCTGAAAAAATTACCAGCAACCAAGAAGCCTATAGGAGTAAAGTGGGAGTACAAGACAAAGTACAAAACCTATGGTGAAGTTGATCGCTTTAAAGCGAGGTTGGATTCCAAAGGATACAAGCAAAAATCAGGTATTGATTATTTTGAGGTATTTGCTCCTGTTGCAAGATTCAATACAACTCGAATGATAATTTCTCTCTCTCGGCTCAAAATAATTGGAATATACATCAAATGGATTTTGTGTCAACATTTCTTAATGGTACTTTGGAAGAAGAATTATATGTTGACCAGCCTGCATGATATATAATTAAAGGGAAAAAAGATGAAGTCTACAGATTGAAGAAAGCATTATATGGCTTAAAGCAGGCACCAAGATCGTGGTACAAGAAGATTGATTCTTATTTTGTGCATACTGGTTTTCAGAGATGTCCATTTGAGCTCACGCTATATATCAAGTTTATTGATCCAGGAGATGTCCTTATTGTGTGTCTATATGTTAATGATTTGATTTTCACTGGCAATAGTTCAAAAATGATTGCAAAGTTTCAGGGAGGTTATGATTAGCCATTTTAAAATGACAGACTTGAGCCTAATGTCTTATTTCCTTGACATTGAGGTCACTCAACGAAATGATGGAGTTTTTATTTCTCAGAAGAAGTATGCATGTGATATTCTGAAGAAATTCAAGATGTAAAATTCAAAACCTGTTTCCACGCTAGTTGAAGAAAAGTTGAAGCTGACAAGAAAAAGTGATGGTAAAAGGGTAGACTCAAACCTATATAAAAGTTTCATCAGAAGTATGAAATATTTTACTACAACTAGACTAGATATAGTATATAGAGTTGAATTGCTTAGCAGATACATGGAAGAGCCACGTGACAACCATTTGCAAGGAGCAAAGATGATTTTAAGATATATCAAAGGTACTTTGACTGAAGGAATTTTTTATGCTAATAATAATGATGTGATGCTTGTTGGATACACAGATAGTGATTGAGATGGAGATATAGAAACAAGAAAAAGCACATCAAGGTATGCATTTCATTTTTTTGATGTTAACAAAAGTATTTTATGAAAATCAGATTTTGACTTAAAAGAATGAAAAATTAGAGGATGTCAAAAATCAGAGGATGACGTCAGCAGAAGATACCTCCAGAAGATACAAATCAGAAGCAGAGGATGACGTCACCAGAAGATAAAAATGCCACCAGAAGATTCGACCAGAAGATATTACCAGATGATACATCCATAGGATACCAGAGGATGCATCCAGACGATACCTCCAGAGGATTTCACCAAAGGATCCCATCAGAAGCAAGAATCAAAGGCAAACATCAGAGGATATTATTCTTGGCCCAGAATAGAAGGAAGTAGAGTCCAAAAGGAGACTTGGTCCAGACCAGAAGGGAGCATAGTCTAGAACAGAAGACTTGGTCCAGACCAGAAGAAAGCATAAGCCAGACTTGGCCCAGACCAGAAGGAAACATAAGTCAGACTTGGTCCATACTTGTTCCAGACCAGAAGATAGCATGGTCCAGAACAGAAGACTTGGTCCAGACCAGAAGATAGCATGGTCCAGAACATAAGACTTTGTCCAGACTTGGTCTAGATCAGAAGATCAATGGTCCAGATCAGAAGATCAATGGTTCAGATCAAAAGATCACACAGTCCAGATCATGAGACAAAATGGTTCAGATTAAAGTTAGGATTAAAGCCTTCAGAGTAAAGGGACTGGATGTAGCCAAGTTAATGGTGAACCAGGATAAACCGTTGTGTTCTTATGTTGTTATTATCCGCTGCTAAGTCTGATTATTTATTCATCAAATAATTCGCATCAACATGCAAGAAAACAGTAAAAGAATTCAAGTTTGACAAACACAATTCAACCCCCTTCTCGTGTTTGCACCTTCAGCAACAAGTTGTGCTACTCAAACAATATGGTTGAGAAGAATTTTAGATGTGATGCACTAGAAGCATAATAGTCCTGCAGAGATATTTTGTGACAACAAGTCTACTATTGCACTATCCAAGAATCCCGTTTTTCACGGACAATATAAGCATATTGATATACGATTTCACAAGATACGATAATTAGTTAATGAGAAAGAAGTGGTGATCGAGTATTGTCCCACTGAAGAACAAATTGTAGATATTTTTACAAAGCCTTTAAAAATTGAGTTATTTTACAAGTTGAAGAAGATGCTTGGAATGATAAATTTTAAGGCTTGATTTAAGGGAGGCAATATTAGAAAGTTAAATCAAGATAACTAAAATAATATATGCTAAGATAAATAAGAATTGAGAAACTCTTAGCACATAATTCTTGATCATTAAGAAAGTTTATTATTGGACCAAAGGAAATAAAAGAGGCACCGCTTAAAATTTGCTATACCACCGATTTGGTTTGCCTTAAGCATTAAGAATTCATTTACTTCTATGTTAAGAACCAGAGACTATATGAAGGCATGTAAGCTTTGCATTGTAAAATCAATTTTTGAATGAATATGTAGTGTTTGAAACAAATTCTGTCCTTCATTCTCTTTGTTTCAATTGTGTGAAGTTTGTGTGTTTTATTTATATTTTCAATTGACATCATACAAGGTAGACATTTACTTAGTATTCATAATCATGGATTGATTAAGGAATTTGATGATTTAGATATTTATCATTGATGATGATATGAGTACTGACTAGCAGTTTCATAGCAGTTATATAGTCAGTTACATAGCAATTAATTAGTTTCCTCTCTGTTTTGTTAGTTGCTGATGTGATTTCACATTCAGTTACGATTATTTGTTAATTCATGCACCTATATAATGGTGGTGATGTATATCACTAGATTTAAATTGAATGCAAACTGATAGAGAAGGATATTTTTATGTGATAGAGGTATATGTATTATGAGGGCTGGTATTGTTTTAACATCTGGTTGTGTATACTATATGTGTGTGTTAAAGACAAAAAATATATATATTTCTTCCATATTTGATTGAGTTTTCGATGTAGAGAGCAAAAGGATGTAAATATGAATATAGGTGGTCAACTTATGGAGATAGTTTAGCATTAAACAACCTTGATGTTGACGATAAGTTTATTTCATGGGAACACTCTATCTATATACTTTCAACGGTGTTTAAAAATAATGCTTTCTATGAGAGTATCACCTCATTAGAAAGCATTTCAACGGAGGCATCTCATTATCTTTAAGTTTATATGAGAAATATCTTATTACTCTTAAAGGGTGTATATGGGAAACATTACCTTTAAGTGTATATGAAAAATATCTCATTACTCTGAAGTGGTAAGCATGTATACGAGAAACATCTCATTACCCCTACGTATGAGAAATATATCTCAAAGTGTGTATATCACTATATGAAAAACATCTCATTACTCTTAAGTGTGTATATGATAAACATCTTATTATCCTCAGCTTTATATATCACTACAAGAAAATTTCTATTTTGCGACACTTAGATTGCGACAGTTCTTGAATAACTGCCCTAATCGCGAAATCGCGACGGTTCTTGTGGCGGTTTTTGTCAACCGCCGCCGCCCCAAAACCCTGATCCCTCCAAACCGTGTTTCAGGTTCCCCAAAATTGCGTTTTCCCTCCTCCATTTCGTTTTCCCCAAAATTGCGACACCAAACCTTCCATCCTCCATTTCGTTTTCCTATTCACGATTACCCTCCATCTTCCTTATTCATTGCGGCCTCCCTTCGTCTCTGATCTTGCTGTGCTATATAAGGTAAAACTCCCATCTTCTTTGTTGTTGACGCTTCCTTTAACCCTAGCTCAGAAATAGAGAAGCACTTGAGTTCGAACCCTAGCTCGAACCGCAGCTGAAACAATGTTAGAGAAGCTCTACTTACTGTATATGTTGTTTGGGATATATATTTTTTGTTTCACGTTGAAATATGGTTACTTATACATAGAGGGAATAATCCTTTGTGCTAATGGAAAATTTTAAGCTGAAATGTGAGGATTAGACTTCCTAGTTTCTTGTGCTTTGATTAAATACAATTATTTTACTTGCAAATCTGTGAATAAACTGGCAAACTCGGGCCTTGGCCTTGGGTGATTTTATAGGACACAATTCTTAAAAATCTATTTTCTTCACCTTTGGTTATTTACAGTCACTACTGTTTCAAATGGTCTTCAAGCGTGGAAAATCCTTGAAGATACAGAAAATCACATTGATCTTGTTCTAACAGAGGTAGTTATGCATGATGTATCTGGAATAGTTCTTTTGTGCAAGATCATGAGCCACCAAACTCTGAAGAATATTCCTGTAATTAGTAAGTGCCATTCCAAAGCCTTACTTTGTACTCTATTTCAGCACATATTTTCAATGACTACTGCCGATTTGGTGTTTTGTTTTACTGAACATATTGAAATGCATGCAATGATGTCATCTCATGATTCTATGGGTATAGTCTTTAAGTGTTTGTCAAAAGGCGCAGTTGATTTTTTAGTGAAACCTATTCGGAGGAATGAACTTAAAATCCTCTGGCAACATGTTTGGAGGAGATGCCAAAACGTAAGTTGCTTTACAGTTCTGTCTCAAGCATGTGGTAAAACAAGTGTGAATGTTGTTTCCCAGCTGATTTAAGGATTAACTTAGGAATTTATCCAAGGGAATTACTTCAATTCTTCTTTTCTAGTAAACATGAAACTTCTTTTAAAAAGCAGTTATGAATTAATGTAAAACATGGAAGCCTAATTTATGAATAGTATTTCTTGAGTTACAATTGTACAGAGGCAATTTATGTTTGTAGGTTAATACTCTAAAAGCAAGTTTGTTGTAAAATTTAGTGTATAATTTTCTACCGAACACATTTGGTCAAAACATCTGAACATCAAACCAAGGTTTGAAGGCAAAATCAGTTTTGAATTAAAATACCCAAACATCAAAGCTTTCATGATATCACATTTGGAACAAAGTGAACTTGATTTTGAGTTTCTGAGTGGGTATCCAAATATACTAATAGTTCCTACAACATCAAGTTTTATTTTGTTGGTCTTATCTTTGAACAACTTGAATATTCAATTATCCAGTTCAGTTTTCAAATAATAATATCACTCTCTTTATTAATGTAAGGATCAGTTAAGGAATTTGCAAAAGATATTTCTTCTATTACTTCCTTTCCAGTAAATTTTAAAGTTTCTTTTTGCATAGAGATGTATGCCTAAAATTAGTATTAGTGAAACAATATAGCTTATGTAATTTTTGTAGTATGATATTTATCTTATGAATTGCTGATAAACTTAGATATCAAATTAATTCATCAACAATGAATCTTTTACTTAACATGGATTAACACACTTTTTCAGTCTAGTGTTAGTGGGAGTGAAAGTGGAACACACACACGGAAATTTGCAAAGTCAACAAGGAACTGGGCATATGAAAACAATAGTGATAGCAGTGATGAGAATGATTATGGAAGTAGATGCTTGAGTGTTCAAGATGGAAGTGACAAAGGAAGTGGAACTCAGGTATTACACAGATCTCACATGTGTACATTTTTTTATTAATTGAATTACTCAGGTATTGTACCTCATCTAAAGGCATTTCTATAGCAATATCCTGTGTCAATGTCATTGTTTATTCATATGTATTAGTTTAAAACCCAAATGTCATAACTGTTTGTTAGTTTTCAGTGTAGAAATGAGAAACTAGCCAGCAGGGAAGAGTACAACTGTTAGTGTGCATCAGAGTCATTGATCAATATAGCTATTTATCAAAAGTGATGATTTTATGGTTTTCAGAATTGAAACTCCAGCATGTGTTGTGTTTAAAAATTATAGTAATTTTATATGTGGGTGTTTTAAAAAAAAGAAAGAATACTGAACTGGAGATATTTGATATAGTAGGTTTAAGCTTATGAAAATTAGGGTTTTAAATTTATAGATAAGAGTCTTGAAAGCAAGGGTGAATATACTGGTACAGACATTTTTGAAAAGGAGAGAAGAATAGTATGAGTTGTTAACTTGAATGGTCATTAAAGAAGAAAAGAATAATGAAGTTTAATAGTACGAGTTGTTATTTATGAAAGTTAACTTGAAAGGTCAATAAAGAAGAGAAGAATAATGGATATCCTTCATTGATTGGGTTCACCCCTAAGAATTAGATATTGCTGCAAGTGTCACTGAATTACCTTGTCATCCATAGCATTTTATCATTCTATTGTCCTGAATCTAGTCATTTATGTTCTTATTGTTAGGAACTGAGGAACAGGATATCATGATGCATGCTGTTAGTTATTTCATGACTCATACTACACAAGTTTTGAATCACATATTGTTGAAATCAGTATGTTGATTTAGATTGAAATATAAATTATAATTTGAAATTCTTGGCATAGTTATTTTAATTTTTCAATTCAGGAACGATTTGCCCATGAATGGAAACAGTGTTTGGAGTGTGGTTAATGGCTTAAATTTTTAATTAAAACAAAATTCTATTCAGGGCTCTCATTTAAATTAGAGTTTTAATTGAGAAAACTTGAAACAGTCAGAGACTGTAAATTATGTGTCATTTGTTTTTAATCAACTATACACATTTCTCTTGCAATTATAATGGAGACTTTGCATTCTTCTGATGTGTTTTCTTGTAACTCCTTGTTAAAGCTTCTAACTCACCCCTAATTGTTTGAGGTTCCTCTTTGACAAATTCATTTGAAAATTCAAAATTCCTCTATATTCGATGCTTTTGTTTGGATAATGTCCCAACCCCACTCTTTCTTCCCGTTGTATGTGTTATGTGCAGATCAATTTTAAAAAAATGGCATGACACTTATTTTGCTCTGTAACTTTGTAAAAATGGCAGGATTACTATTACTTTCGTACAGAACACCCATTTTGGGATTCTTGTCAGCACATGATGTGTCCTACTTTTAAGAAAATTTGATGGGTTTTTTATTAACCTCAATTTTATGGCAGTGTGCAATTTTTGAAATATTTGATGATCTTGATTAGAGTGAAACACATGCATCATTAAGAGTAGGGTATCTTTTTTCATTTACATTTTGTATGGGATGTAGCGATGTTAATGGCTTTCCTTTGTTGTTCTGCTTGTGGCTGTTGCTTTGCCTCATTTTTTTTATTTGCTTATTTTCATTTTCTTTGTTGTAATGTGTATTTTTTGGTTGATGTCTTTGACACCTTGTTGTGCTCTCTCTCTCTCTCTCTCCTTTTTAGTAAATTGTTTTTGGGACGAATATGGTTAACCATATGTTGACTTAGTTGTCTACATGTCTATGTGATTGTTCCTGCACAAATGAACCATATATATTTTTGTTAGGAATTCCTAGACTGATTTTGTTGGAACCAAGTTGGTTCTAAGTACTAAGGATTTTGATGTTTACAAAAGCACTCCATGTAATCTTATTTTGTACTTAGAATTATTATATTAAATGCCACCAGAAGATGAAGTTACCAGAGGATACACCTCCAGAAGATACCAGATAATGCATCCAGAAGGTACCAGAGGATGCATCCTGAAGGCACCAGAGGATACACCAGGATGTCAAAACAGCATCAGAGGATATCTTTCCTGGCCCAGATCAGAAGGAAGCAGAGTCCAGAAGGAGACCTGGACCAGACTAGAAGGAAGCCTGCCAGAGGGAGACTTGTTCCAGACCAGAAGGTATCATGAGTCAGACTTAGTCCAGAATTTATTTTGACCATAAGATAGCTTGGCATTGAAATGATAAACAGTCCAGACTTGATCCAGACTTAATCAGAGCATAATTTAATTGGTCAAGAACAAGAGATTTAATCCAAATTTGGCCCAGAACAGAAGATAACATAGTTTAGAGTATAAAACTAAGTCCAAACCAGAAGAAATGATGTCCTGATTCATTCCAAACCTGATCCAGATCAGAAGGTAATTATCCAGACTAAAATATCATAAGTCCAGATTTAATTTCAGTTCAATCCAAACCCAGTCCAAAATTGGTCCAGATCAGAGGGAAGATATTCAGATCAATGGTCCAGATTTAAGCATCATGGTCCAGTGTTGGCTGAAATCAAATGATCAGACCATATGGCCCAGTGTTGGCTGAGATCAGAAGATCAGAACGTGTGGTCCAGTGTTGGCCGAGATCAGAGGATCACAGCATATCAGTTTGCAAGTCCAGAGTGGTCGAAATCAAAAGATCAAATGGTCCAGATTTAATCATGAAGCTATTGGTGGGAAGAAAGATTTGTTCCAGAATTAATTAAAGACAGGATTGGCCCAAGTTATTTTTGAAAGAAAATCTGGAGCTAAAAAGATATGTTTTTTATTTAAATGAAACCCGATTAGTCAAGGTATTTTTGCAAGAGTATATGGCAAGATATAACTCGAACTTAAGCATGGAAGCAACCCTAATTCTTCATCTATAAAAGGAGGCTCAAGGCTCAAGGCAGAAGACTTAGCATCGAAAATTACTTGAGAGTGATTACTTGGAACCAATATCAAAAGCACAGAAACTGGAACCAGAACCAACACTGGAACCAAAATCAGAATCGGTACTGGAACCAGAACCAGAACAGGAATCATCAGAATCACCTGATTCATTCAAATCACCAGAATCATCAAGGTTATCAGAATCACCAAATTCACCAAAGTTACCAGAACCACAACATGTTCCAGAATCATCAGAGGAACATGGTGTATCAACCAAAGCAGAATCAAGGAAACTGCTCAAATAGGCCAGAAGCATAATTGGCTCTGATGTCTCGAACAGAAGCTGAGTTTGAGTCTGATTCTGACTCTGATTCTGACAGAAAAAAGGCAAGGTCTGATCAGCAACACAAAGCTTGGTATCTTGACAGTGGATGCTCAAAACACATGACAGGAGACAAATCCATGTTTTTGAATCTGGCTGTGAAGAATGGAGGCAAAGTTTCCTTTGAAGGAAACCAGAAAGGTCATATTATTGGTACAGGAACAATTGGTAACACTTCTTCCCTTTCTATTAAAAATGTTCTGTTAGTTAAAGGGCTGAAACATAATCTTTTGAGCATAAGTCAATTAAGTGATTGCAAATATGATGTTATTTTTAATCAGAAAACTTGCAAAGCTGTTAGTCAACTTGATGGGTCCATTTTATTTACTGGCATTAGGAAGGATAATGTTTATTAAATTGATCTGTTTAGTCTTGCTAAGCAACAGGTTAAATGCTTATTGTCTGTAAATGAGCAGAATCTGATTTGGCACAAGAGGCTAGGGCATGCAAACCCTAGACTTATATCTGAGTTGAGCAAACTCCAGTTGGTAAGAGGGCTCCCCAAGGTAAGTATCAAAACTGAGATTCTGTGTGAAGCATGTCAAAGAGGTAAACAAACTAAAATTTCTTTCAAAACTAAAAACTGTGTTTCTACCTCTCAACCACTTGAACTGCTTCACTTAGATCTGTTTGGTCCTGTTCAAACAGCTTCTCTCAGTGGTAAGAAATATGGTTTTGTGATTGTTGATGATTACTCAAGGTAGACTTGGGTAAAATTTTTAAAGAACAAAGATGAATCTCACAAAGTGTTTATTTCTTTTTGTAAGCAAGTTATGAATGAACACGGTATTAAGATCATAACCATCAGAAGTGATCATGGAGGTGAATTTGAGAACAAGTATTTTGAAGAATTATGTGATGAGAATGGCATCTCTCACAACTTCTCATCCCCCAGAACACCTCAACAGAATGGAGTGGTAGAAAGGAAGAATAGATCACTACAGGAGATGGCCAGAACCATGCTGAATGATATGAAGCTTGCCATTTACCTTTGGGCAGAAGCTGTCAACACAGCTTGCTACATTCAGATTAGAATGTACATCAGGTCAATCTTAAATGAAACTCCATATGAACTGTGGAAAGGTAAGAAACCTAACATTTCCTATTTTAAGCAATTTGGTTGTACTTGTTTTATGTTAAACACTAAAGATAATCTAGCTAAGTTTGACTATAGATCTCAAAAGTGTATCTTTATTGGTTACTCTGAGAGATCAAAAGCTTATAGAGTGTTTAACAAGGAAACTAACAATGTGGAAGAATCAATCCACATTAAGTTTGATGATAAACAGCTTGACTAGGAAAAGTCAAAGCAAGATGAGGAAATTGTAAATGAACCAGAGGCCCAGGAACCAGAAGCTGAACCAGCAGCAGAATCTGAGAAAGATCAAGATGAAGAAGAACATGCTGACTCTAAAAACAAGTCAGAGGGAAAGAATGGATGGAAGTACAAGTCTTCACATCCAGAAACTCTCATTATTGGCAGTGCAGCAGAACCATTGAAGACCAGATCATCAAGTAGAGAAACCAGTCTGTTTGGTTTACTCTCAACAATTGAACCAAGCAATGTTGGTGAAGCTTTCGCATAGGAAGGTTGGATACTTGCAATGCAAGAAGAGCTGAACGAATTTCAAAGGAATGATGTTTGGGATCTGGTATCCAAACCAAACAAAAACATTATTGGAACCAAGTGGGTGTTCAGGAATAAACTCAATGAAAAAGTGAAGTGGAAAGGAACAAAGCCAGACTTGTAGCTCAAGGATACAGTCAACATGAAGGTATTGATTACACTGAGACTTTTGCTCCAGTGGCCAGGTTAGAAGCAATTAGAATTCTTTTATCATTTGCTGCTAATCATGATATAATGTTGTATCAAATGGATGTTAAAAGTGCATTCTTAAATGGCTATATAAGTGAGGAAGTCGATGTCAAACAACCCCCTGGATTTGAAAATTCTGATTTTCCAAACCATGTTTTTAAGCTTAAAAAATCTTTATATGGTTTAAAACAAGCACCAAGGGCATGGTATGATAGACTTAGTAACTTTCTACTTAAGAATGAATTTGATAGAGGCCAGATTGATAATACTCTATTTAGGAAATCCATTAAAAATGATATTTTGATTATTCAAGTTTATGTTGATGATATCATCTTTGGATCTACTAATGGCACTTTGTGCAAGGATTTTTCTGACCTAATGCAGAAAGAGTTCCAAATGAGCATGATGGGAGAACTTAAGTTCTTCCTAGGAATTCAGATTCACCAAGGTAAATCAAGTATACTCATTCACCAATCTAAATATGTTAAAGAACTTCTCAAAAAGTTCAAGATGAGTGACTATAAGCCTATGGCCACCCCCATGCACCCAACCTGCTCACTTGAGAAAGATGAAACCAGTCAAAAGGTATACCAGAAAACATACAGAGGTATGATTGGATCCCTTCTTTACTTAACTGCTTCTAGACCTGACATTCTGTTTAGTGTTTGTGTGTGTGCCCGTTTTCAAGCTGACCCTAGGGAATCCCATTTAACTGTTGTCAAACGAATCTTGAGATACCTTAAAGGAACCACCAACCTTACCTTGTTATACAAGAAAACCCCACCTACAAACTAAGAGGTTTTTGTGATTCCGACTATGCTGGAGACAAGTTGGAAAGGAAAAGTACAATTGGAAACTGCACATTCTTAGGTGATAATTTGATCTCTTGGTCAAGCAAAAGACAGAGCACCATTGTCATGTCAACAGCTGAAGCTGAGTATATATCAGCAGCAGGATGCAACTCACAGTTAATCTGGATGAAACATCAACTTGAAGATTACAACATCTTTGAAACCAATATTCCTTTGTTCTGTGATAACATTTCAGCCATAAACCTAACCAAGAACCCTATCTTACACTCTAGAGCCAAACACATTGAAATAAAACACCATTTCATTAGGGACCATGTTCAAAAAAGGACATTAAGGATCCAGTTTGTGGACACTGATCATAAATGGGCTGACATCTTCATTGAAGCACTACCTGAAGATAGGTTCGAGTTCATCAAGAAGCATCTCAACATTACCTCGATATCTGACTAGCTCAAGTAGTCATCTTAGGAGTTTTTAATTTTCTTGTAATTTTACGTTATGTTTTTTATTTTTCTGTTTTTACTTTCTGTAATTTGTAAGGAAAAAAAAAGAAAGAGTGAAAAGAGAAGAAGTTGAAAAGGAGATGAAACAAGGAGAGAGAAAAATAAAGAGAGAAAAAGAAAGAGTGAAGAGAGAAATAGTTGAAAAGGAGAGGCAATATGAAGAGAGAAAAGAAAGAGAGAATAAAGAAGGACTTGAAAAGTAGAGGAGAAGAGAAGAAAAGAAAGAGTGATTTAAGAAGGAGTTGAAAAGGAGAAGAAAAAGTCATTATTAGACTTAGGGGGAGAGATTGGTTTGAGGGGGGAGTATTTCAAGTACTTCATGTTATAAGTTAGCAAAATAAGTTAAGGTTTTGTCATCATCAAAAAGGGGGAGATTGTTGGAACCAAGTTGGTTCTAAGTACTTAGGATTTTGATGTTTACAAAAGCACTCCATGTAATCTTATTTTGTACTTAGAATTATTATATTAAATGCCACTAGAAGATGAAGTTACCAGAGGATACACCTCCAGAAGATACCACATAATGCGTCCAGAAGGTACCAGAGGATGCATCCTGAAGGCACCAGAGGATACACCAGGATGTCAAAACACCATCAGATGATATCTTTCTTGGCCCAGATCAGAAGGAAGCAGAGTCCCGAAGGAGATCTGGACCAGACTTGAAGGAAGCCTGCCAGAGGGAGACTTGTTCCAGAACAAAAGGTATCATGAGTCAGACTTAGTCCCGAATTTATTCTGACCAGAAGATAGCTTGGCAGTGAAATGATAAACAGTTTAGACTTGATCCAGACTTAATCAGAGCATAAATTAATTGGTCAAGAACAAGAGATTTTATCCAGATTTGGCCTAGACTAGAAGATAGCATGGTTCAGAGTATGAAACTAAGTCCAGACCAGAAGAAATGATGTCCAGATTCATTCCAGACCTGATCCAGATCAGAAGGTAATTATTCAGACTAAAATATCATAAGTCCAGATTTAATTTTAGTTCAATCCTGACCCAGTCCAGAATTGGTCCAGAACAGAGGGAAGATATTCAAATCAATGGTCCAGATTTAAGCATCATGGTCCAATGTTGGCCGAAATCAGAAGATCAGACCATATGGCCCAGTGTTGGCCGAGATCAGAACGTGTGGTCCAGTGTTGGTCTGAGATCAGAGGATCACAACAGATCAATTTGCAAGTCCATAGTGGTCGAAATCAAAAGATCAAATGGTCCAGATTTAATCATGAAGCTATTGGCGGGAAGAAAGATTTGTTCCAAAATTAATTAAAGACAGGATTGGCCCAAGTTATTTTCAAAAGAAAATCTGGAGCTAAAAGGATATGTTTTTTATTTAAATGAAACCCGATTGGTCAAGGTATTTTTGCAAGAGTATCTGGCAAGATACAACTCAAATTTAAGCATGGAAGCAACCCTAATTCTTCATCTAAAAAAAGAGGCTCAAGGCAGAAGACTTAGCATCCAAAATTACTTGAGAGTCATACACTTCGAAAAGCAAAATACTTGAGTTTTCAATGAGTCAATTGTGCGTATCCGCTTTCCCGAAGCAAGTACTCTAAGTTTTTCTTTCCCTTTTGTTAGATCTAAGTTGTTGAAGTAGAGTCTACAATCTGAAGGAGTCAGAAGGAGTAGTAGATTACTTAGCAGTTAGATTCAAGGTTCCTTTCCTCAAAAGTCTAGGATTGTTAGACTGTTTGAGAAGACTGACTTGGATGGTCAGTGGTATTGTTGTAATTCAAGGTTTTTGAATTAGTGAAATCCTTCAAAGTGAAGGGACTGGATGTAGCCTAGTTAACGATGAACCAGTATAAAATTCTGTGTTTTATATTTACTTTATATCCGCTGCTAACTCTGTTTTATTCATACATCAGCTTTTGTTATAAAACTGCAAAAACATAAAAAGTATTCAAATTAGTCAAACACAATTCAACCCCCCCTTCTCGTGTTTGCACCTTCAGATTTCTCCTAAATCATTTATTTATCTAAATACCTAAAGCTCCTATTTTGTGTAGAGTTAATGGACTACATCTCAAGCTCAAGTTAGCAGCTTCCCTCGTCCAGTTTCACCTCATCAACAATGTGTTTTCTTTTCTACATTATGCAGATAAAATACAACTTTTGCTTACCAGGTGATGTTTATGGTCCTCACTCCTTTAATAGCTGGATTGGAGTTTTATACATTGAGAAAAATCAAGATTTTGTGTTTTATTTGTATATTTCAACCCCAAATCCCAGTCATTTCATAAATAACATGAAGAAATGACAAATTTCTGTATGTCTTTGTTATTTTTCAGTGGTTTTAGACATTTAATGTGACACTTACTCCTTACGGCCTCAATTATAAGCCAAAATACTTATTTTCGCACTTTTTTTTCCCGGGCAACAGACATTGAATCGGTAATAGATGGTAGACGTTCATGTGTTTCTAGCCACCAACCTGATGATCGTGGAGCAATATCATTAGGGACTGATTAGATATTTTGATAAACTTTTATGTTTCATGGAATTGTTTTGTATGTTTAGCCACTCCACTAATGTTTTGAATATTTAAACTTTATTTATTATATTAGTTAAGTTCAATGTATGAATTTGTGTTATTTATTTTGAAAAAATTATATAAATTGAATTTAGTTACAATAGTTATTTAATTGTTTATTTAAATTATTTGGATGATATTAATTTATAAATATTTTTTATTTTAATTAATAAAAAATTAGAAAAAATTGTATAATAATTTTTTAATTTAAATTATTAGGATTGTGACGGTTGATAACTGTCGCAATGTTTTGGATCAAATTGTTCAAAATGAATATAGCGACAGTTGATAACTGTCGCGATGCTTCAAAAAAAAAATTTGAGTCTGTTTTGCGACGGTTCGAACCGTCGCCAAAAAAGGTAAATTGAGGCGGTTAGGAACCGTCGCGAAGTTGGCGATGGTTGAAACAACAATTTTTAAAACCGTCGCAAAAAGTCTCGCGACGCACGAATCTGCGACAGTTGACGAACCGTCGCAATCTTTCATTGGAGGCAGTTGTAACCGCCGCAAAATTTTTTTTTCTTGTAGTGTATGAGAAACATCGCGTTTTGAAATATTAAAACTAAATGTTTACAACTTTCATCTATATGTGTTATGTTTCTTATTATATATATATATATATATATATATATATATATATATATATATATATATATATATATATATATATATAGTACGTCAATCTTTATTTCAATCAAATGTATTACGATTGGATTGAATGTCAAATTTAAATTTGAATTTTAATATGAATGGTTTTTTACTTATTACACATCTATGTTTATTATTTTTATAATATTTTTTGTATCAATCAATTCAAACATAAAATTAAACATTTGTATTTGTTTATACATTTCACCTCTATATACTATTGTTTTTTGTTTGTTTATATTTCCAATATATCAACCTTTATTTCAACCAAATGTATTATTGAATGGCAGCTTTAATTTTAATATGAATGATTTTTTATTTATTGCACATTTATATTTATTATTATTCTAATATTTTATGTATCATTTACTCTAACACTTTTGCTACCTACACCCACCAAAATTTTTTTAAAACTAAAATTCCCAAAATACACTTCGATTTTTAAGAAAATTTTTAAACATCTTCTTCCCCTTCTTCACCATTTTAAACCCAAAACTCACATAACCTAAAAATCATCCATAACTGACCCACCATAACTCATTATCATTCAAAACTCACAACATTCACTCATAGCTTACAACCTATTAATCTCATATTCTCATTGTGGTTAAAGTGTCCAAAGAAGGTATGGTTGTTGTTCTGTATTTGCGTTAATTTTTTTTTAAAATATGAAAATTTTACGTGAACTCAGTGCACGTACGTTCTGATCGTACGTGAATTGAGTTTACGTATGTATCAAATATTAAGAATTTGAATAAAGTACGTGAACTCAGTTCACGTAAACGTACGTGAACTGAGATTGCGTAAACAATGGAGTTTACGAATTCACAGTATGTTTATGTGAACTCATTTGAAGCCAAGGTACATGAACTCAATTAACTTACAATACATTTAAGTTACTAATTTAACGAGTACGTGAACTGAGTTCACGTTAAAGACAAATTTTTGAAACTTTTGTGAGTACGTGAACTAAGTTCGCGTAAAGGACATTGTTGTGACAAATACGTGAACTGAGTACACGGACGTTTACCTAAACTCAAATCAAGTAGAATTACTACATATTACTGAAATTTTTATATGTTATTTTTTGGATACAGGTAAATGGATCAAGGGGATACCATAGTGACGAAATGTATGAGGGTTTGGAACATTTAGAGGAAATTCAAGATGGTTTGCAACGTGATTTTGATGAAATATATGATGATTTTGATGCAATGAATGATGGTGTGGAGCCCCTAATTGAAGACGCCATGAATGAAGGAGTTGAACTGGTTATGATTGATTTGACTGATGTGTTTACCACCAACATGATGTTCGACACGAGAGTTGATTTATTGAAATGGGATAGAAATGTTAGAAGGGAAAATGTAGTTGTCATTGTCATTTTTAGATCTAAAACTGCGACAACACGACCAAGAACAAAGACAAAATTAATTCTTGGTTGTGAAAGAAGCGGTAAATATAGACCTTGTAAGAATCCTAAACCGATGAGGAGTACACTACGCCAAAAATTGCCTTTTACAGCGCACATTTTAAAGTGCTTAATAACTAAAAGCGCTGTTGTATAATATTTAAAAATTAACGGAGGATACAACAGCGCTTCAATGACAAGCGCTTTAGAAAAAGCGCTGTTGTAGGGTCATGAGGGTTTAGGATTTATAGAAAAGCGCTGTTGTAGGGTTAAACGATTTCACATAATGTTTACAACGCTTTTAGAGCACTTTGTGTAAAAGCGCTGTAAAATATAGCGCTCTCATATAATGTTTACAACGCTTTTAGAGCGTTTTTTACAAAAGCGCTGTAAAATATAGCGCTTTCACACTATATTTACAACGCTTTTAAGAGCACTTTTTATAAAAGCGCTTTAAACTATGTAAATGTTTTAAAACTTAATTTTTAAAAGCCTTTACAGCGCTTATGGAAAAAAGCACTGTAAAATTACAAGCAGTTCAAGTTATATATACTTGATAAATAAATAAATAAAAATATATTTAATACGATCTCTCTATCTTCTTCTACCACAACAATTAAGTCATCTTCAATCTTCAACTTCTCCTCCGTCTTATCAAACTCAACCACTTGCTCAAATAACCTCTAACATTGACTTTCAAATCTTTCAATTGAAACCATGTTATTCTTCATGAATTCAACCAAAACATCCTTAAAGTGAAAGTCCTTCTCATCTAATTCTTTGGATAGAATTTTAAGAGGTAGAGTTTGTTCCTAATTGATCTTTTTCATATAATACTCGTCGTCTTATGCTTCTATAACCAATAAGTCGTCATATTCTAGTTGTGCAACGTAGTCATCAAAACAAGTTCCATTCCTATGTCCTTCTCCGCAAAAGTCACACCTAATAAGGCGCGTTTGAGGGTGATATTTTACAAATGTATTTCTCAAGATTTGTCCCTCAATTATGCGTAATATAGCAGATATAAGACAAGTATCACACTCTTCATATAATTGTAATATAATATCATCATTACAATCTTCCATGCTCTAAAGCGAATAGTTATCTCAAACAAAGAAGAGACAAACCACTAGCACACGACATTAGCAAGCTCAACAAATAAAAATAGAAAATAAAAGAAAAACAATTTTTGTTTTTTGTTTCAAAATTAAAAATAAAAGAAAACAAAAATTTTATTGCAGAACAAAAAATTCCAATTAAGTAAATAAATTATAATTCAATAGTGATATGACAATCCCCGGCAACGGCGCCAAAAACATGATAGCGTTTCAGCAAGTGTACTGAATCGTTGCAAGTAATAATTAAAACGGTAGTACCGAGTGTCGAACTCAATGATTGCGTTTTACTATCGAATTATATTTAATTACTGAAATTGAACAAAAAAGTTTCTGGATTGAGTAGAATAATATTTTAAATAACAACAGTAACAAAATTGAACTTTTATAATGAGAAAAATTTCAGGGATGAGTTTCACTACGAGTCCAACCTTGGTCTCTAATTTGATCCTAGTAATTGAATTCCTTTATTGAATTATTACCGAATTTTCTTTAGTATTCTTGCCCTAATGTCTTAGTGACAGAACCTTTAATTCCAAAATAACCCCTAATTCTTAGTGGATTTAAAATTAGGATTAAGCTTTACAGTACATAAATTCTCTTTTTAAACTGCTGCCTCTGCAACTAATTCAATTGGTTTCATGACCTGCGTCTATCCCTAGACTACAATCTCATGAATTTCGCATATCAAGCATTCGTAAAGTCCACTTCCGTTTCAAAATACGAATCGTAAAACATTTTAAAGTTGATCAGGCAATAAAAAGCATTAAGCACAGAGATGAGAAAAATAATTCAATAAACTTATTCATATAACAAAGAATCAAATCAGATAATTAAGGGATTCATCTTGTTTCAGTCATCCCTAACAAATAGGGTTTAGTCACTCATTACAGAGATTAAAGAGATAGAGATTAAAGAAGAATTACAAGAAAGATTTATGAATGATTCTTGATAAAACTCCTTCAATGGTGTAGAACAGCCGTCTTTGAGCTTCTCTGCTAGGGCACAAGTATCTAAGCTTCCCAATTGACAAAAAGATCTCTAAAAATTCAGAAAAACTCGGTTTTATGCATTCTACAGTGCGCCACGCGCCCCAGGCGCGGGATTTGCGCTTCAGGCGCATTAAAACAGAATCAACAGTGCATAAATGCGCTTCAGGCGCTGGATTTGTGCTTCAGGTGCACAACATCTGTTGTCTGGAATTTATTGCATTTTGCTGCTCTTTTGAGTCCGAATTTGATTCTGGTGTCTTCATGAAAGTTGTAGCTATGGATCTTAGCTTTCATTTGCACTTAGTTTGACTCCAATTGGACATCTACAAATCCATATATGGCATAAATACTCTATGTAGGTCATGTTGATTTCTCACCAAAATTCAGCACTGCACTAAAACAGAGAAACGATGCAAAACACCGAAAAATCTCTACTTAATCAATGAAATAAGAACATAAGCATTTTATTAAACCCAAGAACTAGAATCAACAAAATATATCAAATAACTCATTAAATTAACTAATGATTGAAGATAAATACAACTAAAAACAATAAAAAATATGCATATGATGAAGAGTCATCAGATGGTGTGGAGCCCCTAATTGAAGACTCCATGAATGAAGGAGTTGAACTGGTTATGATTGATTTGACTGATGTGTTTACCACCGACATGATGTTCGACACGAGAGTTGATTTATTGAAATGGGATAGAAATGTTGGAAGGGAAAATATAGTTGCCATTTTCATTTTTAGATCTAAAACTGCGACAGCACGACCAAGAACAAAGACAAAATTAATTCTTGGTTGTGAAAGAAGCGGTAAATATAGACCTTGGAAGAATCCTAAACCGATGAGGAGTACACTACGCCAAAAATTTCCTTTTACAGCGCACATTTTAAAGCGCTTAATAACTAAAAGCGTTGTTGTATAATATTTAAAAATTAACGGAGGATACAACAGCGCTTCAATGACAAGCGCTTTAGAAAAAGCGCTGTTGTAGGGTCATGAAGGGTTTAGGATTTACAGAAAAGCGCTGTTGTAGGGTTAAACGATTTCACATAATGTTTACAACGCTTTTAGAGCACTTCGTGTAAAAGCGCTGTAAAATATAGCGCTCTCATGTAATGTTTACAACGCTTTCAGAGCGTTTTTTACCAAAGCGCTGTAAAATATAGTGCTCTCACACTATATTTACAGCGCTTTTAAGAGCACTTTTTATAAAAGCGTTTTAAACTTTGTAAATGTTTTAAAATTTAATTTTTAAAAGCCTTTACAGCGCTTATGGAAAAAAGCGTTGTAAAATTACAAGCAGTTCAAGTTATATATACTTGATAAATAAATAAATAAAAACATATTTAATACGATCTCTCCCTTCGAACCCTAATATGAACCTTCATCTCCTATACTTTGCGCCCATTTTTACTGAGTGCGTTGTCTCAGGTACTGTATTTATTAATTTGTTATTGTCTCTAAAACTGATAAATTATTACCTGATAAATCATATAAAAATTTTAGATGATAAATCTGTTCTGTTTTGAAATTTGTTCGATCTGTTCCGTTTTGAATTCCGACTTGTATGCATGACCTTGGACCTTGGTTTCCATTTTCCAATATTAGTCTATATATACTATAGATTTGTATGATGTCATAGATTGATAAATTTGTGTAACACTGCATTCATATATACTGCAATCATAAATTCTTACATGATAAATCATATAAAATATGTTCGATCTGTTCTTTAATGTTTTGAAATATATATATAACTTGTAGCATATATATATATAATGTTATAGATTGATAAATTTGTTATAGATTGATTTGTTCTTACTACATTCATATAGATCATATAATTAAAATGGATGTTTGCCAATCGATTGTCAAAAGAGTATGAAAATGGAGTGAAGGAGTTTGTTGAATTTGCAGTGAAGAATGCAAAAGACCCAAATCAAATCACTTGTCCTTGTTTAAAATGTTGTTTTGGAAAACACATTACAGCAGATGAATTGGAAGGACATTTAGTATGACATGGAATTGATAAAAGCTATACATGTCGGATAAAACATGGTGAAAAAAAAAGGGAACACTTATTTTGACAGTGATGCGACATATGATTCAAATGATTTCGACACAAATACATATGAGCGGGATCGAGTTGAAGATATTGAAAAAGTAGTTGAAGAAGATATTCGGGATTGTTCTAAAATGTTGGAGAGTTTGTTGAGTGATGTAGAGAAACCATTATATAATGGTTGTACTAAATTCACAAGACTTTCGATGATATTAAAGTTGTACAACTTAAAAGCAAGAAATGGATGGTCTGATAAAAGCTTCACAGAATTAATAACACTCCTAAAAGATATGTTGTCAGATGATAATGAACTTCCTAGTCGAACCTACGAGGCTAAACGAATTTTGTGCTCTATTGGCATGAGTTACGAAAGGATTCATGCGTGTCCTAACGATTGCATTTTATTCGAAATGAATATGAATTACTAAAGGTGTGACCGAAATGCAACGTCTCTCGATATAAGAAGAAAGAATCTACTCTAGCAAAAGTCGTGTGGTATTTTCCTATAATACCTAG